>OY294046.1:67047158-67383935 GCA_958510825.1 Brachypterus glaber
AGCCCCTTTAAGAAATAAGATACTACTTATGATATATGGTTGAATTAAGATTAAATTTACTTTCATATTCTTTGATAAATGGAGGGGGGTGCTATTTGAAAAACATAAGTTGGGGGTGGTTTCAAGGCGGTGGGTAAGTAAAGGGTGGTTTTGGATACGTGAGTAAAAACTTCAATGACTCTCATTTAACTCTATTTTTTATAAAGCTTGGCAAGAACCTGGCGGGGGGACACCCGGTATTTTACCGTTTAAATTACCTTAAGTTTATGCTGATGTTTGCCCACGAGTTTTTATTATAACTTGTTATAACGTTATAACGGTATACCTATTGGCATATTTTTTTTTTTTTTTGTTTGTTTAACCTCGTACTATTCTACTTAATTAAGCATACCCTAAGTCCAGGACTTGTGTGGGCTAGTAGTAGAGGGAACCACCGGCTTATACTGACTTTCGAACCAGTTTCTAGGGAGTGTCCTTTTCACTTATTGCCTTCGCCAAATTTCAATTATTAATTAACTGAAAAAGGCAAATCGGCGCCAGTGAGAATCGAACTCACGATAGTAGACTTGCTATACATACGCGCTAGCCACTACGCTATGCCTCCCATATGGAATCATACCGTTTAAATTTAAACTCAATATATTTTATAAACATTGAGTAATATTAATATGGAGTCATTATCAGAAATAATGACATAGGGCGAAATAAACAGTCGTTTCGGGCCATATGTAATATATAAATATACATGTTTGTTGTGGGTACTGTTTAATGCATGTTAATTCGACTAACTAAAAAATATGCAAATTTAGTATACTTCGTTAAAACTTTGTTCTTTCTTATTTTTGTCATGTTTGTTTTTGTGATAATGATACGGGGTCATCTGGAATAAACCCGGAATGTTCTCCACATGTAATTTAAAAAGTCACATTTTTATTTTAATTTTTTTTATTTGTGGCCTATTAAAAGCCACAACAAAAATTTAGAAATGCCAAGTGATGTTATTACCGGACGTAGAAATTAAAGTTTGCTAAATCTGGTACCAGTAAGTCTTAGACTAAGGGCCGGGATAAATGTACTGAAGTATAAAGTCTCTGTTAATCTTAATTAAACAAATTTCGACGTGAACAGCCATATAATGCTTATTATATATTTTTTTGAAAGGTTGTACCTACCCTTCAACCGTGTCGGTTATGGCCTATTAATATGTACTACTCATCCATGCCCCAAGCGGGATTCGAATCCGCGACCACGGCATTACAAAGCGAAAGTGCTCCGACCTACTCCACCGAGGCCGACTTTTTTATTACATTACAATAGCATTATTATAGTCTAGTCAATAAAAGTCCATTGCAATAAATGATAATTTAAAGGATGGTAACAGAACACTGCTGTTAGTTTTTCACAGGGTGATTTAAGTAAGGGGGGTCCGCTATCTTGAATTTTAGGGGTTACGACAAAAATTCCGCACTCATCCCTAAAATTCAAGATAGCAGACACCTCTCTCGCAAATCACCTGGTGAAAAAGTAACAGGAGTTTTCTATTTTAGATTTTAAGCTTTCACGGCCATTAAGATATTAAGAACTTTCACTTTCGGGTTTAGACCGTGTTAATGGATTTTCACTTTCCTGCGGCCAATGCTTTCATGGAATACTTCGAGAAAAAAGCTATTGAGTCATTTCCATTAAAACCTAAAATTTGGCGCAGATACGTAGACGATGTCTATGCTATTTGGCCCTATGGCATGGAAAGCCTTCAAGGTTTTCTAAATCACCTCAATTCCCAACATAAATCTATACGGTTTACGATGGAAATTGAGAACAACGGATCACTTCCCTTTTTGGACGTTTTGGTTTACAAAACGGAAAATGGCTCAATAGGACACTCGGTATACAGGAAGAAAACCCACACTGACAGATACCTAAACGCATTTTCACATCACCATCCCTCTCAAAAACGCTCGGTAGTTAATTCACTTGTTCATAGGGCTTTCATGATTTCAGACAAGAATTCCCTAGACACAGAACTCCTTAAACTAACCAAAGCCTTGACCATGAACGGTTATACCAAAAAAGACATTAATAAGACCATATACAAATACAGAAATCCCAGACCCAAACAACAGGACAATAGTGACAATGACAGACAGACACAAGTTATACTTCCCTATGTAAGCGGTATCACGGATAAAATAGGTAAACTTTTGAAGAAGTCAAATATTAAGCCTATATTTCGGTCCAACCAAAAATTAGGTCAATGTTTGACTTCAACAAAAGACAAAAATACCCCTGAGTTCAGAAGGCGTATATAAAATACCTTGCTCCTGTGGTACGGTTTACATAGGTGAAACTAAGAGAAAAATTTCTACAAGACTTCAAGAGCATGAGCGCAATATAAGAAAGAAACAAATTTCCTTATCGGCAGTAGCCGAACATGTACATGAAACAGGTCATAAAATCAATTTGTCTGAAACAAAACAAATATTAACAGAAAACAGAAAAATGCCAAGGAAGATACGGGAATCGATAGAAATCATCAAGCATCCTAACAATATCAATCGGGACACTGGTTACCACTTACATGCAATATGGAAGTCGTTGATAGGAAAAACCTCGTCACGGGTGAATAACCACAACTCGTCATAAATAGTGACACAAGTTGATTCGAAACTTAGTTTCAGATTAATCCCTGAAGATGTCTCTAGTATTAAGAGACGAAACGTCGGAAAGTGAAAATCCATTAACACGGTCTAAACCCGAAAGTGAAAGGAGTTTTCTGTTACCACCCAATCTACCCTTTTAAATATCAGCCCGTGTATGCACACAGTCAATGTGCACAATGTACACAATTAATATACGTACAATGACTGCAATTTCAACATAGGAATTCCTTGTTATATTGACTGGACTATTAATATTATTTTCGATAAAAACCTATGCTAGCGCGTTCGCCATAATTGCAAATTCACAAGGTTTTATATAAAAATATAAATATGATTGGATTTACAAAACTAAACTTTTTTTAAAAGTTGTCACCTATTATTTAAATAATCATAAATCCTTAGTACCCATATTGGTCAATATAAATTGCATTGCACCTGAATTGCCTAGAAATATCATAACACAAAACAAAAAAAGTGCCCTGATTTTTTTGTCGAGACAGGTATTATGTATTTTTCATCGTGATTTTTCGAGAAAAATTCAAAAACCAAGATTTTTTAGTTTTTGTATGGTTTTTTGGAATTAAAAAAAAAACGGAAAACGATAAAACTAAACTTTAAATTCTACGGACCAAAGTACATCGAAAACCGTATTTAGTTTTTTTTTTTCACGAAATTTTGAAATTTTAAATACTGTAGCAGCGCACAACAGCGCGTAACATCTGAAAAAAAAAATAGTATCTTGATCTGAAAACGAGAGGTATAAATTCGTATGTATTTTGACACGCTAAATCCGAATCCGCCACCAGAATTGGCCCAACGAGTCTTGGTTTGACCCTAACCTCCAAAAACACCTCAAAATCGCCAAATTAACCCTTGCTACAGTTTTAAAAGACCTGCAAGGATCAAAATTTCGATGTTATGTTTTACATTTTTAAATTCAGCCAAAAATTCTATTTATAAAAAACGGATTGTTTTTTTTACGTTTTCGTTTGTATTGTATAAAAGATACACATAATCATAACTTTGGTATAAAAACAATAGCGGAAAAATACTTTACAAATAAAGTTTACATGGACATAAAAAATAGGAGTTCAGGGCAAAAACCAAAAAATAGGAGTTCAGAGCAAACCCCCCTTTTTTAGTTCTAATTCGCTGTCACTGATCAAATTTTTATTTTAATATTAGTTTTATATATATTTTTTTTAAGCTTAAGTAAATAAAAACAAGGTAAATTATGTGTATCTCGCTTTTATACGATAAAAATGAAGTAAAAAAAACAATCAGTTTTTATACATAGAATTATCAGCTGAATTCAAAAATGTAAAAAAATACATTTCCGGCGAAACCGGTTGGGAATAAAAAAAATGAAATCCGCAATTGTATAGCCAAAGTTAAATTAACCTTCATTTTGGGGGTGAAAATAAATAAAACTCACCCTTATGTGGAGAAGGCATTATTTTTGAAACATACAGGGTGATCCATAACTGGCATGCCAAAATTTAAGAGGTGATTCTAGATCCAAAAATATAAAAAAAGTTCCTATAAAGGTTGGTCCGGAAATGAGCCCTAAGGGATCTAGGGCCCTTTAAAATGTTAATAAAAATAAGGTTTTTAATTAATAACTCGGGTACCGTTTAAGCTAGAGCGGCGAGCTTTTTATAAGTTTATGTTAATTTATTTTTTTAATTTATCCAGAGGCGTGCCCAGACGGACAAAATATATGAGGCTTAAAACATTTTTGCCCCAAACTTTTCTATGTGTATGTTTTTTGGATTTGTTGTAAAAAATATAGATTTCTAGAGTAAAAATACATATAAAATATCATATAGTGTAACACTGTAGGAGCAACCGTTATAAAAAAATGCAATTAAGAGGAAGTAACATTTTGTGCCACCAAAAACGTTACTTTTTAAAAGGCTATTACTCCTTTAATATTAAATTTAGGTGTTTTGGTGTATAATACTTTTTTTCTCAGTTTTAAATGAAGAATCACCCTGCAGCATTAAAATTTTATTGGTGCTTTTTTTTGTTCCCCATTCAATACGTCATCTTCGAAGGGCCGTAGCTCCCTTAGGGCTCATTTCCGGACCAACCTTTATAGAAACTTTTTTTCATATTTTTGGATGTAGAATCACCTCTTAAATTTCGGTACGCGAGTTCTGGAACAGGCTGTATTTTAATAACAAATATTTTTAAAATTGTTACACTGTACACAATGAAAGTCAAATTAAAGAGTAATATTACGATTAAATTGTAAAATTTATATGGTTTAAACCAAATGTTTTACCCTTTTATATAAATTTAAATAAATCTTTAAATCTACCCTTCAAATGTACTGTGTTAACTTTAACTTAAAGTTTTATCTTAAAATGTCTTTAAATTTACTCTCAACTTTACGATCAAGTTTTAAAATTATAATATTATTAAGGTATGAAATTTCGCGAAATTTGCAATTTCAAAGTCCAAGGTTAAAGCAAAAATTTAATTTTACCGTAAAACTTTAGTTTTAAAATTTCTTTTAAAATTTAGGTACCGCCCAGACAGCACATAATAACTACTAGATATCCAGGGGATATACTTTCTGGATATAGAGTTAATCCAGTGGATAGCCTGGATTGCCATTAGATATTCCATGGATATCCAAATGTCCGCCTATATCCAGGATGTCCACTGGATATCCACGAGATGTCCATCTATTTTTTTAACCTCCCTAAAGTATATCCACTGGATATCCATTAGAGATCTATTATGGATATCCAAGATATCCAGGATATCCATGATGGATCTCTAATGGATATCCTATGGATCTCTAATGGATATCCTATGGATATATATATATATATATATATATATATATATATATATATATATATACTTTAGGGAGGTTAAAAAAATAGGCTATCCACTGGATATACTTTATATCCAGAAAGTATATCCCCTGGATATCTAATAGTTAATTAAACTGCAGGTTATCCATACCGGCAAAAAATACAGTGTACCTTCCTAGGGCCCTATAAAAACCTACATACACTGATAGAAATGTTGTTGTAATATAGGCACCAGCCATATTTTGTAATATGTTATATGTTATAACTTATAAAGTAAATATGTTACGATACAACAACCAGTTGTAGAACTAAGGGGTAAACAACACAAAATTGTAATAAATACAAATACAAATGTTATCTTATATCCTAGTTAGTACTATACTATAGTACAATTTGTGGTTGGCGCACATATACAGGGTTCCCACCAATCCTGTAAAACCTTGAAAACCTGGAAAACGCATGGAATTTAGATTCCCACCTGGAATACCTGGAACTTAACATTTTTTTCTTAAAAAACACGTTTTTTACCTGGAAATTTGTAATAGCACCTGGAATTTAACATAAAAAAATATAATTTGTTTAAGAAATATTAAATATACAAAAATTAAAGGATATAAAAAAACATCCTAAATTTTTATGTGATTTTAAAAGCCTGTAACTTGGCAAAAAATAGTCGTAGAGCAATGATAAAATAGTATAAAGAACTTTCACTTTCGGGTTTAGACCGTGTTAATGGATTTTCACTTTCCGACGTTTCGTCTCTTACTACTAGAGACATCTTCAGGGATTAATCTGAAACTTTTTGAAAATCCATTAACACGGTCTAAACCCGAAAGTGAAAGTTCTGTTATGATCCGTATAATTTTAAAATTTTATTTTAATATACATAGCCTATAAGATCTAATTCTTAAAAGTAAGCATGAGTAACGTCGGATATTTTCGGGTTTTGTTCGGACCCCTCTAAGTAAAAATCGTTGAACTTTGGTAGTGGGGAATTCACACCCAGAAACATTAGCGCGTGTGACCTAAATATGCCTCATTTTAATTTATGGGTTTATGAAGAGAATAAATAGAGCTCCAAATTTTAGAGGTGATCATTCTTGAATAGTTTTTTGTCTTGTTAGTTAAATAGTATCCAGTAGTGTCAAAAGTGAAAATGTAGTTTCTGTGAGAAATAATTTTTGAGAATTATTTTTAAATTACAAATAGTTTTTAAACTTAGAAAAATTTTGAGACTTGTATTATCCGACATGAAAATAATTGGACACTTATAAATACTGTTAGTATGAACACTGATAGAAATTTTGACGAATATTATTTAACTTTGAAAAATATTTTGTAAACTTATTTAAATGACTTATACGAACCAGTTTTAATATACACTAAGAAAAATGTGGAAAATAAATTGGGATTTGAAAATGATTGCGAATAGTTGGGATTTCAAACATAGAATGTTTTAATTTAGAAGTATTTAATGGAAAATAATATATAATGGAATTTAGAATTAAAGGGATTTGCATAGAAATAGGACTTAGAAGTAAGAATTGATCTTTCATGTTCTTGGAGAATTTATTCACATTTATTTAATATATTATTCTTAAGTTAAGAAGAAATCGTTTTATCTGTTTCCTAAGCGCCGTCTCCTAGAATACCCGCTCCCGAATAAAGTGATAAGTGGTTAAGTATATTCTCCGCTCGGGTATACTTTAAATATGACAGAAGATTGTATGGCCAACCTAACTGAGTAAGTTATCATAAAAGTTATAATTAACTGCTCGGCTATAACCGAATTATATTCGACATCACTACATTAGTAGAAAAATATTTAATAGTAAAAATCCACTTCACTACAGTTCTTTATATCTTAATGGCCGTGAAAGCTTAAAATCTAAGATAAAATAGTATATTAAGCACCGAATACGCGAACCTAGTTTTTAGTAAGCGAGAGTGCTTTTTTCTTAAGAGGCACAGCCGAGTTTTTGTTTTTTTTTAACCTGAAAGTATCCCAAAGAAACCCCCAAAGAACACTCAAACGTTCAAACCATATATTTTTTTTATTGTGATCCGAATGATTGAAATTGTCACTTTTGCTAAAAATCAATTAAACCCAGGTAGCAAAATAACATGACATTCACGTGAAAGTCACGTTAATATGTGACATGTGATGTTAAGATTGTAGTCTCATTTAACAAGAATGTAGCATGGTGGGGATGTCCTAAGTCCGCCCCTAATAACATCACACAATGACATCCCGAAAATAACGTGTTTGTGACATCATAAATCCACATTCCTGTTATATCTAATATCTTATGGATGCCGTTACTGGTACTTTAATATTTAAATAATATTCTAGCTTTTTCTAAATTAAAACCATTAAAAACGCTATAACCCTATAAAAAAATCGGATTTAAAATCAATCAGTAATTAAAACAATCACAGATTGAAACAGATAGATTCTAAATACGAAATTGCAGATTAAGCGGAGAATATATTCCTTTAATCCGTGTCCGTGGTCTTGAGAAGCCCGGCAGAGCCCCCTATCCATTGGAAATCGTATAATGTGTATACAATTTCCTTATAATAATTTACTCTATCAACATCATCTTATATCGATTTTTTTGCTTCGAACGTCGGTAAGAAGCAAAATAACATGACATTCACGTGAAAGCCACGTTAATATGTGACATGCGATATATTCACAGCGTTGCTAAATATTTGTTATTAAATAACATGGTTGTCACGTCACACGTGTTACGTTGAAAATGTGATGTTAAATACATGTTATTTTTCAATATTATGTGATGTTATGATTTAGTTTAAAAATAAACCCAAAAGTGATGTTAATTTCTTGTAATATAACATCCCTTGCTACCTGGGAAGGATCAATTTTTCTTGTTTTTTTTTGTTCATTTTTTGAAGAATATTTTACAAAATTTACTATGCTTCGAGGAATATCAATTAGAATCAATTACCCGAAATGATTTTTTTTTTTTCGAAAAAAAATGGATTTTTTTTTTTTTAATTTTTTGTTACTTTAATATTATTATTATATACTAAAACTGTTTTACTATACCTGGAATTTTAATAATTTTTACCTGGAAAACCTGGAAAATACCTGGAATTTGAATGTTAATTTTTGGTGGGAACCCTGTATAATAATAACAATATGTTGTTGTATTAATAACGCTATTATCAGTGTATGCAATGAATATTATGCATGCATGTAAACTGTACTTAAACGACATTACAAACATTACTTTGTGAATTAGTAAATATGTATCTTAATTTTCATAGAATAAAATGTTATTCTATGATATATAGGCTAGTAGTTTCTTATTTTTTTAAACACACAGCAAGGACAAAAAAGGCAATCTAACACATTTCTGAAGCATGTATTGTAGCATAATATTTTAATTTTACAAAAAAAGAATGATTTAAAATATAAAAAAATTAAATACCTTTATAAAGGTAAATAGAAATCAGTAAAATTTTAACCAGTGTTAAGACAGTCTTTTGTGTACTTGAGTGCTTAAATTAATAAACTTTGACATCCATTTTTTCAATTAAAAGCTTTTCCCTTTTTATCTCAGATTAATTAACTAAAATGAGAACATGTTTTTTTCGTAAAAAAGGGTTCACACTAATTATGATACCTTTTCTGCTAACCTTCTTTTTAAATACATATTTCAAGAGTTATATTTTTGTATTCTATTCAGGTTTGTATTAAAACATGCTTTTTTTAGCTTGTTTTGTTTATGTGCAAAGTTTGTTTTAATTATAAAACCTATTACTTAACATTACACTTTCGTAACAAAGTTTACTCTTTGCTTATGTTATTTTTGAAAAAAGATTAACAGTTTATATAAGAATATTTTAATTTTTAATTAATTTTAATGACCTATTAAAGTTTAATAGACACTAAGTGTTAAATTTGTTTTTGTTTAGCAAAAGGAGTTATATTTTTCTTTCGGTTTGGGTTAATTTGATTTTTATACGAAGTCTATAAAAAATAACCATTTCCATTTTTTGTGTGACTGCCTCAATTAACTACTAAGTTGCTAAATGAAATAACATCGCTGAATAGTAGTAGTAGTAGTAAATTTTTGGGTTGGCCAAAGCCGGACAACTAGGCCATTTCTGGCCCTTTTTGTCACCCCAGGCAATCCCAGCCATTTACTAATTTGAGTCCTCCTTGAACCTGCCCGTCCTTTCAATAAAGGTCAGGATATTGGCCCAGGGCAGATCTCTTAGTTCCTCTTGGTTGTCTTTGAGTTTAAAAGACTTGCAACCTGATCCTGTCGTATCTGACACACTCGGCTAAGTAATGAGAGGATGTTTCATCCTCTCCGCACTCTGGGCATAGCGGACTCTCTAGAATCCGCATTGTTGCCAGGTGCTTCCTTAGCTTGCAGTGGCCCGTGAGGACCCCTAAAAGTTGTCTGAGTGCAGTTCTTCCTTTTTCCAGCAACCAGTCGGTCTTTGATTTGCTTGAGCCAGCCAGGAAGTCCCTAGCTTGCCGGCAACCGTCGACCGCCCTCCATTGCTATTTTCGCTTGGTATAAGCCCACTCATCGAGAGTGGTCTTTACTTGCTTCCTTGAAAGACCTAATATAGGTTCCAGCCCCGTGCAAGCCATCCCTGATCCGAGTCTTACATCGCTGAATATCTCGGAGGACTCCTAGACGCTTAATAGAATACAAAAAATTTTGAATAATTTTTTTTCCTGGTAATTAAGTTGAGGCAGTCCCATGAATGGCGATGGTATAGACTTTCTCTATTTTTAGGCCTTTACTAAAACACAAATGCATGTTTTTAGGTACATCCATGTGGAAGATACAGACATAATACAGTAGTATTTATTCTTGCCAAAGAATACAACTTAAAGAATTTAAGAACGATACATCGACTAGATAGACTGACTAGTGGGCTTTTACTTTTCGGGAGATCACCGAAAAAAGCTAGACAGATGGAACATCAAATTAGGAATAGACTGGTCCAGAAAGAGTATGTCTGTAGGGTAGAGGGAGAATTTCCAAAGTAAGTTGAAAGTTTTATATCTCTGATGTCTAAAAGTATATAAAAAGTACTATTTTGGCCTTGGTGCCAGCATATCCCATGCTAAAACCTATTTAAAAGGTGCTCACTTCTGCCGAATTTTATTAAAAAGCATGAATCGGTTTTATCAAGCTCGGCATTGAAATCGTACATTTTACAACATAGTTTGATTTAGTTTGACAGGTAAGAATTAATTTTTAAAGGTAGGTTATGTATTTGTCAAATTCAAAACATATCAGAACAAAAACATAGTATCCGCTTTGATTTTTTTTCTAAAAATTAAAATTAGTATAATAAAATTTATCGGGAAAATAAAACAACCTAATTTACATAACTTTTCAATTATAAAGCATTATAAGAATAATTTAAATAGTACAATATAAAAAAAAACTAACAAAAAATCCAGTACTTACTGTATTTTATCCTGGACGTTTTTTGTCAAAAGCCTAACCCAAGTTTTAAAATCTCTTGTCAAAATGATATGATGTTGTAAAATTAACGATTTCAATGCCTCCATTGATAAAACATATTAATGCCTTTTAAAAAATTTCGGCAGACTTAGCATTGTCTTGGATCCAGTCAAATTAAATGTGCTTCGGTCTAGTTTATACGAAAATTACAAAAATATAACACCTGATTTTAGAGGCATGGTTTTTAATTTTAATTATTTTAAATTATGTTTAATCGTACAAAAAATAGTGTATATACTCAGGACTAAACTAAATAACTATTAGATCATCGTTTTAGGCAGTTAGTTTCTCGATCGAAATGAAAATTACACAGGTCAACATGGTTTAGTTGTTGAAAAGCTAAAGTTCATTTCCGAAGTAATTTGCTGCATAGAATCTGAATCCGGGGTCAATTGGCTCATCACGTATTAGATCATATATCCCCTCCCAGATGCGCCTTGAGTCCAGGTCAAACCGAAATGTTTTCATTGCTATATCCAGGTAGATTTCACCTTCCCGCTTCTGGTCACCACCCACCGCTATAGTGATTTGTTAACAAATATGTTATACTTCACCTTCTCGCAACCTCACCGCTATAGTGGTTTGTTTACAATTGGCTTTGTATATGTTCTACATAAAACAAATCAACATTAATGCCATATCTATGTATATATGATCTAATCATCACGTCAGGATTTTGAGATATTTGAGGTTATGTACCCGAAAAACGGCGTTTTTTCCTACTTTTGAGGTTATGTACAGGGTGCAATAAATTGTTGTTGTCTGTCTCTCCAGTTACATCATTTAGTACCACTCTTACCCTTTAATTTAAGAGTTCAAGAGATCAATTTCGATTTTTTTTCGCTATACGAAAAATCGCTCGAGTCGACATCATCAAATCGGAACGTAAATGAGTAACCGACCAACGTAAACGAAGAGTGATGTTGACTGAATTTTTATCGCCAACAATTATATAATTATATAATGTAAACTAAAAACATTTTTCAATATTTACAAGTTTTTTCCTAACCTTAATCCGCCAAACTCCATATTGCAAATGCCAATTTAAATTTGCCGACTTTATATTCGTTCTCAGCGACCTCAAAAATACCAAACTGAAAACTTTCAAGAGAAATTACACAGAAAAAAAATTATTTTCTCAAAGGCTTAATGCAAATTCTAATGACGTCGAAGGGATATATCTCGTAACTTCGAATAGCCATAACTTTGCGAAAAAAAAATCGTAATTGATCTCTTGAACTCTTAAATTAAAGGGTAAGAGTGGTACTAAATGATGTAACTGGAGAGATAGATCACAAAAAATTTTTGCACCCTGTACATAACCTCAAAAGTAGGAAAAACCGCCGTTTCTCGGATACATAACCTCAAATATCTCAAAATGCTGACGTGATAGGCCAATTCTGACCTCGGATTCGGATTCTACGCAGCAAATTAGTTCGGAAATGACCCTCAGCTTTTCAACAACTGACATGACCCGGTATTTGTAGACCTGTGTTATTTCTTAAACTTTTTGAACACTTTTACTTTTAAAATCAAGTTAATATTTTGATAAATTTTGTTTGTTTTCAGTGAAATTATTGAATGTAAAGAGCCAATTGAAGTAGTTAGCTACAAAATTGGAGTTTGTAAAGTTTCGCCCAAGGGTAAAGATTGCAAAACAGTATTCCAAAAACTAGGTTATAATGGAAAAACAAGCATCGTCTTGTGTAAACCAAAAACAGGAAGGATGCATCAAATTAGGGTGCATTTACAATATTTAGGTAAGATGTTTTTTGTTTATTTAGTTAAGATGTTTTTGGTTTATATCCAGAGAAATATTATACAGTGCGGTCCAATAGTCACCCCCCCTTTTAACTTTTGAACGAGTTGAGATATCGACTTCAAATTTAGAACTCTTAAATAAAACTATCTTTTAGCATATATTTGATATTTTCAGCTCTTAAAATGTGGTCAGGGGGGCATGGAGGGACTTTTTTTAAATGGAAAAGGCGTCGTGTGATACATCATTTTAAAGCTTATAAAATTCTCTATTTAAACTAACATTTTAAATTTTTTTAAAAATGTTTTTTAAGGTTTTGATTTTTCTATTTTTTGTTCTAAAACATTCGATTCAACTAAAATTAGTTTAAAAGTATAACTAACATTTTTTTATGATGAAATTAGGCATTTTTAAAAAATTATTTATTTTTTTTTAGAGGATTTTTGACATTAATACCCATTTTCAACCGCATTTTAAACCCATTTTTTTTTCTTTTTTAATTTAAAAATATGGAGTTAAATGGAGAATTTTATAAGCTTTAAAATGATGTATTACACGACCCCCCTTTCCATTTAAAAAATGTGCTCCCATGCCCCCTTTCCACATTTTAAGAGCTGAAAGTATTAAATATATGCTAAAAGATAGTTTAAGTTTTCTTATTCAAAAGTTCCAAATTTGAAGTCGATATATCAACTGGTTCAAAAGTTAATAGGGGGGGGGGTGACTTTTGGACCGCTCTGTATAAACAAAGCAAAGGTTTTTACTGAAGTGATTTTTTTTTCGAAATAATTAAGAAATTTAAGACTTGCAGATTAAAACAAAGTCGCTTTTAGCTTGAAATACACATACTTTTTTTACTACCCAAACCTACTGAAAGCTTACCAGTAAACCGGGCCTTTTTAAAGGAAATATGCTAAAAGTGCTAACAGCTAGATAGAACCGTAACTAGAACTGTTTGCGCCTGTCGCCCCCTATCTAATATAAAAACAACTGAAATTTCTAAAATGTTTTTTATTACATTAAGTAAACGAGGAAAAATGTAACAAACATAAAAACGCCGTCTCATTTAACGCCGAGGTGGCGTCCCTCCTGACAAAAAGTAAGCGCTGCAGGCGATTTTTTTACGAATTTTGCTAAAATTTTAATTTCTTACGTTTTTTGTTAAGGTCATAAAAGCTTTATGTATGTTTCAGCGCCGTGGAAAATTTTAAAACTGTTTAAAATTTACATTTTACAAAAATACAAGAAAGTTCTAGCGCAGGCGAATTTTTTTATGAATTTCAAGCTAAAGTTTTACAATCTTAAATTAAAAATAAACACCTAAAAAAGCTCTAGCAAAAATGTTTATAAATTATTTTTGTATAATATTATGATGATCTGTTTTAATGGAGATTTCTCCCGTTAGATTAGACAGGGACAAAAGTTCTACCCAAAAAGGATAGAAGACATACATACACTCCCACTCCCACCCAACCAAACAAATTCTGTATTTGTTCTTTGTTGAACAAATACAATATTTACTTGGCCGGGCGAAAAGTGTAACTATTTATTTTTATTAAAGAAATTACTGGCGCCATCTAAATTTTAGTAGAATTATCTTATTCTACAGATTCACATTAGCTATGTTCGTTCGTGCCGCTCACTGCTACACTTTCCGGCCAACCAAATAAATACTGTATTTGTTGTATGAAAAACAAATACAGTATTTATTTGGTTGGCTGGAAAGTGTAGCACAAATGAGTCAGAGATAGGGTAGACGTCTTTTGTTTCATAATTCTAGTTGTAGAGAGCTCTATTTTAAAACAGCATAATTAGAAATTTGCCAAAACGCAAGAGAGGTCTTATCGCCGCAGTCGAAATTTTTGATGAATTTCAAGCTAAAGTTTTACACTCCAGGCGAAAAATTTAACAAATTTGGTGCACTCTTTTGATTTTAAACTGTTTTAAAATTTCACAATAACCGAAAAAATATCAAGCGCCGCATGCGACTTTTTTTCTTAATTTCTTGTAAAATTTAAATTCTTCAATTTTTGTTATTTTTGGAGCGTCTCTTAAGTGTTGCGCCCGTGGCAAATACCACATTCGCCACGCCCTATCTACGGCTCTGCAGCTAGATAACTTTTAGTTTTATGTTTCTATAGACACATAACCTATAAACCTATATATAGGTTTATTTTTTTAAAATTTTGAATGAGAGTACCGTATCATATTAAATAATTATTTGGAAAAGCAAACTGTTTTATATTAAATAATTTAAAAGTTATCTAGTTTTTGGCACTTTTTTAGCACATTTTTTTGAAAAAGGAATTGTCAGTAAATTATAACGAAAATACTCTTATGACGACGGCTCGTCAAAGTAACATATTTTTGAATCGGTCGTAGAAAATAGTATTTCTAACATAATAAGAAATTTGAAAATGTCATTTTCTTATGTGGTTAGAACAGGACTTTATTCACAAGCATAAATAAACAACACATTAGCTCGTAAAATTCAAAATTTTAAATGATCTTCTACAGAAGTTTTGCAGATTTCTAGCTTCACTATAAATTTCATCTAAATAATAATAAATTAAATTAATTAGCTCGTTGTCATTTCCTATTATCAGTCTCGGTATGAATCATATAATTTATAAATAAATATTTTTTATTGTTTTTCGTAGAAATAAACAAAAATGTTAGGTTATTTTATTCGCAAACTTCAACTGTTTACAGACAAGGCGAAAGTTTCGCCATCTATGAGGTATAACCAAAAGCTAAAAAACAGGTTAGATATGAATTCATTTCTAACCTTGGTTAAACATAAAAAGCTTCTTTAACTTTAAAAGAAGTAAACAAAAATGATACATTTTGAAACATTTTATAATACATTTTTCTGTATGCTTGTGAATAAAAAATAAATAATACATTTTATTAAATATGATTCTATTATGATGCTGATGAGGTTCTTTTTATCACAGGATATCCAGTGGTCAATGATCCGCTATATAACCACGATGTATTTGGCCCACTAAAGGGGAAAGGAGGTGATTTAGGAGGAAAAACTGACGAAGAATTAGTTAGAGATTTAATACACATCCACAATGCCGAGAATTGGCTTGGAATGGACGGAGATAGCGAATTATCTATGTTTAATACAAGAAAATCTGATTTGGACGATGCCTTAGTTAACAAAGGTAAGATATTATAATACCGGGTGTTTTTTTTAACCTGAAACTTTCAAATATCTCAAATACTATGCATTTTAGAAAAAAAAATGTCAAACAAAAAACGTTTATTTTAATGGGGGACCAAAATGGCGTATTTATTTTTTACGGATACTTTTTTAATTTTGTGTGGCTGTGTTATCTCTGCAACTAAAAGTCCGATCAAAAAAAGTTTTTTACAAAAGATTTTAATTATTTTGAGGGAAAATAAATAACAGTAAAAAAAATATATGTTTGTACTTAAAAAAACAAAGTTGACCATGAAATGACCTTGAAAACGTAAATATCCGTAAAAAATAAATACGCCATTTTGTTTCCATAATTAAAATAAACAAATTTTGTCCGATATTTTTTTTTTCTAAAATGCATAGTATTCGAGATATTTGAAAGTTTCAGGTTAAAAAAAGAACACCCGGTGTAAATAAAAAATATATATAGCAAGCTATGGCAAATATACAAAGTTTTCACTCCGATTTGATTTCTTACACTTCGTTTTTTACCGAAATTATCCTATAGGATAGGCCTAACCGAGGGGGTTAAGAAATTGATAGTTCAAATTTCAATATTGCAATATATAAACATTGTTTTTGACTCCATTTTGCTTTCCTGTTTTAATTTAATTCTAAATTTTGGAAAAGCCTTTTTTAACCATTTTAAGTAATGCAAATTTGTTTTTTATGTAATTTTTATCGAAAATAATCCATTTCCAGAAAAAAAACCGTTTTTAATTCGGTCTTATGTTAATTTTAAGTGACTTAAAAGTTGATTATTTTACAAGTACAAAGTCCACTAGTTAAAAATTTGCACTAGTGCCATATTCATTTTGTTACAATTTTTATGAAATAGTCAAATTATTTTTAGTGCAACTTGAATTATTTAATAAATATTTTTGTTCTGGCATATCAAAAACCTGTTGCATTATCAATAGTTTAACCTAGACTTCGATTTTACTGTTGATATATTCTTTATCTTCATATATTTTCCAGATCGAGTCCTAGGAGATGACGACGCAGACCCCGTGTCAAGAGAACCATCGCCTTGTGAGGACTCCTTGGAAGCAACAGCTTCAATACCCTGCGAGACAACAATGACCCCTAACTCCATGACGATGGCGTCATTAAGTAATAGAAGAGCCTTAGTTGACGCTAAGGTAACGGTTGCGACGCAAACCGGTCACGAAAGTCCAGATTTCGCCTTTCATCCCGATAAAATGACGGTGGACAAACACTGTTACGAATGTAAAGTCAGATACAGAGATCCCAAGCCGCAAGATTTGGTTATGTATTTACACGCTTGGAAATACAGGGTAAGATGACCACAATTTCGTTGTACACTGCCGCACATTAAATTCCGGACACCTAAAAAATTGACATTTTTTAAATTCAAATATTTCGAAAACTAATTAATGGATTTGACTGGTTCTTTTTTTGTTTTGAAGCTTAAACATTCTTTACTTTTATTTGTTTTAAGAATGATTAAAATTTTTTTTTTTCGTATTAACAGCAACAAATAATGTACAACTTTTTTTTTACCCCATCTTCTAGGACTTGCATGGTACGTCACTGCAACTGTTTATCAAATTATTAAAGTCTTTTTTATTGCCGCAGTAAAAAGTGCTACATGAATTTGATTGATGCTGTGCTTTAAATTTGAAGCTTAACCGAGTTACGTTTTTCTTCTAATCAAGTTTATGAAAAACATAAATTGGGTTTGAAAAACTTGAGTAGAAGAAATAATAGGGTCACTCCGTCCGGCGGCAGTTCTGCGAAATCACTGTTAAGCCTCCGTCAGACGCCCCGGGATGAAGAAACTGTAGAAGAAGAAGTAAAAGACATGAGCGTAGAAGAAAAAGTAAAAGACATGAGCTTGAAATAAAAAACTCTGCTTATTTAGTACTTTTTGAGTTGACTGAAAAAATGACAACTTTCAGGAAAGTCCTGATATCTCCTTAACCAGAAGGAAAAAAGTAAAAAAGAAAATATTCATTAAAACTGCGGCAATAAGAAAGACTTTAATAATTTGATAAACAGTTGCAGTGGCGTACCATGCAAGTCCTAGAAGATGGGGCAAGAAACATAGTTGTACATTATTTGTTGCTGTTAATACGAAAAAAAAAAGAATTAATCATTCTTAAAACAAACAAAAGTAGAGAATGTTTAAGCTTCAAAACAAAAAAAGAATCAGTCAGTTTTCGAAATATTTAAATTTAAAAAATGTAAATTTTTTAGGTGTCTGGAATTTAATGTGCGGCAGTGTATTTTTAATACTTAATGTTGTTTGTTAATACATATTTTTTTATTTATATCGTCACCATTGGTATTTAACACTTTACTTGTGATATTAAATACTGCAATGTGTGTATTGTATACAATATGTTGTCATACTAACATAGAGACCGTGCTGGTATACTGTAACATTTGGTAAATTATATCACAGTTATAGTTTGGTATACTTTAAGTTGTAGTTCTTATATTATTGATCTAGTTTAAAGTATGTTTAGTAAAATAACAATCGGTAAATAATACCAAAATATTGATTAGTAATAATACAGAGAAAAGTAAAAAAAAAAGAATCGATTATTTTATCAGTGTGTAATTGTGTGTGGTTGCAATCTTTATATTATTAATAATCAAAATTTTGGTATTATTTACCGATTGTTAATTTTTCTGAATACTGCAACATACTTTAAACTAGATCAGTAATACAACTTAACAACAACTCAAAGTTTACCATACTATAAGTGTAATATGCTTTACACAATGTTACAGTAATTTTTACTATAACATGCTAGTATTAATAAGTAGTAATAAACACATGTTGCGATTTAAATGACCGAAGGATTTTTATTTAAATCTTTTTAACACGACGCGGTATAATGGGATAGTAAATGGATTAACCTCAAAAAAAATCAGAAAGTTTTCTTTCAAAATGGCGGAGCTGTGCCCTTTTAAGTTCGAAAATGCACTACATTGCTTCATTTTAGGCGTAATGACAGTCACAATTTTTTTTTTCATTATCTTAAAATATTGTGCGTGTAGTCCAATAAAAACCACTATAATTTTTTTTTATTGGATATAAGAGGTATGCAGAAAAAAAAATAATATATATATATATATATATATATATATATATATATATATATATATATATATATATATATAAATAAACACCATAATTAAGAAGGCGAATAGTTTTATATATCTCATCTCCAAAGCTTTTAAAAACCCAAGTTCTGATATGATACTCAAAATACACAAAACATACGTTCGACCCAAACTTGAGTATGCCCAAAGCCTATGGAGTCCCTACTACGCCAAAGATATTGATGCTCTCGAGAAAGTGCAGAGGAGAATAACCAAAATTCCTGCTGATCTCAGGGATTTGTCCTACGAAATCCGACTACAGAGGCTTAACGTACCCACTCTATGCCAGCGAAGATTGCGAGGTGATCTGATTGAAACTTTTAAAATAGTTAATGGTCATTACACATGCAACTTGGACATCTTTCATTTCGCTCAAAACAACCAAAACCTCCGAGGTCACAATAAAAAACTTTTAAAAGAAAGGTGCGCCAAATTGCTCCGAAAAAACTTTCTATCTAATCGAGTAGTGTATCACTGGAATATGTCAAGTGAGGACACTGTGAACGCCACCTCAATCAATCAGTTTAAAAATCGTCTGGACAATGACTTCATGGACAAATACCTTTATACACTACACTTTGTGATATATTTCTTAATTTTATTTCAATTTTATTTTTTTTTTTGCTAATTTATTTTTTTTTTAATTTTATTTTTATTTGTTTTATACATTATTTTATATTTTATACTTTTTATGTGATTTTAACTGTGATTATTTAGATACTTACTTGTGTTTACCAACTATTTAAGAATAGCATTTTATATATATATACAGTCTCATCGGCCCTGCCGCTTACTGTTTGTAATAATAATAATAATATATATATATATATATATATATATATATATTTTAGCGTTGTTGAAAGATAAATTCTGTTTTTAAACTTCCCTTTATAGCGTGCTGTGTTAAAAAGATTTACATAAAAAATCCTTCAACCTTGAAAAAATTTAAAAAACATATCTTTTTAAAAAATGGCTATAAGGGACCTCTAGATTTTTTGAAAAAAATCTAAAAAAAAATCAGGGATGATACTCTTACCCCAATGAAATAATTTAAAGGGTGAGACCTCCAAATTTTTCAATTTAAAATTTTGGTGGGTCACCCTAAGGGAACGTTCAAGTATTACTTAACGCAAATTTTGATCATTTTAGAGTTGTTGAACGTGGGGATAAATTTTTTAAGGTGGTGGAAGAGTTGTTGGAGACGGGGGTAGGTAGGTAGGTAAGGGGTGAGGAAAAATGTGTAGTGCAGACCATTTTTACTACTCTACTCGTCTTAAATATAAAGTTTTCAAACCCTTCTGTGTTTACGATGTTTTTACTTAAAAAATATTATAAAATGTGTATCATAATATTTTATTTTGTTTTTAGGGACCTGGATGGGAATTTGAGACCGAGTTACCTGACTGGTCAAGAGTAGACTGGGTCGATTTGGACTTATGCGAATGAAAAATGTTGTGTATAAAATAAAAAATAACGTACAGGATTTTTATAAGTTTTGTCATAATTTTGTAAAATGCATAAAAGGCATCTCTTATCCACTTTGTCTTTCCATGCTGGTAGTTTTAGGGCAAAATATTGTAAAATAAACCCAATCCAAAAGGCAGGGTCCAATACAATCAGTTAAATGCTTTCTTATAAATTTAAATATAGTTAATTATGTTACAAGGACCAGAAATATTGTTATTAGAGCGAATACGGAGATTGCTTGAGGTGCGCTGTTCTCAACCGCAATCGCCCTAGAAACAATTTTCGTCTGTGTACTATTTTTTATTTGATTGTAATAATATTGATATTACTTAAAGTAGACAGGCACGTTTTTTATGGAAACTGGCATTTGGTCAAAAATTCTGAATTTTTAGTATTGATCAAACTTGATCTGACGGTTGGTTTTTGAGTTATAGGTCAAAAAATCAAAAACAGTAAATAATATACATTATAATTTTGTTTTTTAAATAAACTGAAATAAAAAACTTTACTTCAGGTTTTGTTATTATCAGTAGTCGGCGTAAACTCAGTTATGACTCATCAACGTTGAAAATAAACACAGAAACATATTCTTACAGAATAATTTTTCCTAATTATGAGGGAAATTTTTATACAGGTCACTAAATCGAAACATTTGACGACTAATTTGTTACACACAACAATATTGACTATACATATTAATTATACATATGTATATATATATCGGTGTTTTTTAAAGAGAAAACCGATATTCAATTTTTATCTTTTAAGAATACGAAAGTTTTTAATTTTTATTTATCAATAACTTTTTTCCCACCTTACTCGTTTAAATGGAATCCTTAAAAAAAATCAAGATAAAAGAAATAAATAATAAATATTTAATATATTTAAACCTCGCGTCAACGCTAGAGTCGACGCGGCGCCTATGCGAGTACTGGAAATTCGCCGAGTACTGCTTATAATATATACTCATAATAAAAAACTAAAATTATATTTTTTCTTTAAAATAAATGTAAAAATTAAAAAAAAAATCTGAATATGGGGAAGGCGCCACCTCATTATGAAAAAAAGAGAAATAATGGTCAGATTTTCTTAATAATATGTAAAAGAAAAGAATTTACATTAAAATAACGTATAAAATTTCAAAATAATGTTGTTTTTTTGAAAAAAAAAAAAGATAAATAAATAAAATAATATGTAATTTCTTAAAAACTATATTTTATTCCGTTTCCAGTACGCCACAAACGCGACTTACTATGCAGTGAAAATTGTAGTTTATAAAAAACTACATATTATTTTGTTTATTTATTTTTTTCTTTTTCAAAAAAATAGCATTATTTTAAAAGTTAGATTTTCATACGTCATTTTAATGTAAATTTTCTCCTTTTACATATTATTAAGAAAATCTAACCCTTATTTCTCCTTTATTCATATTGTAGCGGCGCCTTCACCATATTTCCAAAGATTTTTAATAATTTTTACTTTTATTTTAAACGAAAAAATATAATTTTTATTTTTTATTACAAGTATATATAATAAGAACATCTAATGTAATGTTTTTATTTCAGTTTATTTAAAAAACTAAATGAAACTTTTACTGTTTTTAACTTTTTGACCTATAACTCAAAAACCAGCTGTCAGATCAAGTTGGGTGAATGGAAGCTTTTGATCAAAAAGATGAAATCTACAACATACTTTTAAAATTCAGAATTTTTGACCGAGAGCCAGTTTCCATAAGAAACGTGCCTGTCTGTATTTTTGACCTAAAAATTGACATTTGAGTTCAAATATCAATCATCAAGTCGACTCTTCGACATGGGCCGAAAAAATTAAATTTTCATCCAGATTTATTATAAAAAAGTGCCGTTTTAAATACAATCGAATAAAAAATATATTTAGTACTTATTTTTACTAAAAATATGTCACGAAATCATATATTTAGACAATAGTTTTAATTATATTATGAATAAAGGTTATGTAAAATGTATTTTATTAAGTATTTCAGTGCTAAAAATATAGTAGTAATTATAAATCTAGTAAAACTTTTGGAAAATTTAAAAATCAAATATTTTTATATATATAAAGTAAGTGCCATTTTTTTATATCTGCCTTAATTTTGAAACTCGCAGATGATTTCTTTTGTAGATTTTATTATTAAGTGAAAAATACAGCAGTACTGGAATACAAATTGTGCCTTGAACATGTGTTGTGACATGATTTGCAAATAAGTCAAAAAAATATTAAATCAAATACATATAGTCACTTTTCATATCAGCTTATCGGACCCTAGCTCAAATTTAATTGTTTTTTTGTTACTTTTATTTTTTGTTAAAAAGCACTGACATGGATTGTTAAAACTGTGTTAATTTTAAAATAATTTTAATATAATTTATATTAATAAACCTATGCTTTTCGATGATTTAATTGGCTCAAAATAAATTTTAGTTATCTAACCTCTAAAACTGCAAATAAAATTTAATAACAATATAATTTTGTCACACCGTGACAATATCACAGTGCATATTTGGAAGGATTTGCCTCTACAAAAAAAAAATCACAAAATCTACCGAGTCCTTTTTGTTTTATTCGTTTTATAACTTTTGATTAAATAAGCCAATTCTACAGAATTTTTTATTATACTTTTCACAGCGCCTGCTCTAGAATATATACTCGTGTCAATCTGAGAATGCGACTCTGACGTCACAGCGAGTAAACTAAATACCACTCCGTAGGGTAATTGAAACTTATTTCTTAAGACAAAAAATTATTTTTGTTTATATACATTTTCTATATGATAATTATGTATTGTCTTAATAAATAAGTTTCAGTTACACTACAGAGTGCTTTTTAATTTACGCACTGTGACGTCAGAGTCGCATTCTCAGATTGACACGAGTATATACGAGTATAACACTAAAGTATTATACGCTAGTTTCGAATTTTTCAAAAATTTCAAAAATCGTCCTAGACTAGAATTTCTTGGATATAAATTTGTTTCAGGAAAAAATAAGCATTTTTTTTTGTTATGTCTGTCCGTCCGTCCGTCCGATCGAGTTGAAATTAGCAGGAAAAATTAAGTTCTGAGAAGGAAAGATCCCTATCGTTTTTGAAAGTAATGCCCCCAAAAACAAAAAAGTTATGGCGGTTAAAAAAATCGAAGAAAGCTGATAAAAATCGGATGAATGTAACTTTTTTAGGAAAAAATAATTTTATTATTAGGATCAATTCAACATTTTTGAAAGTAATCCCCCAAAAACAAAATCATATCATTGCGAAAAGTATGTTTTTGAGGTTTTGTTGAAAATGGGAGCTAACTTTTAAATTCCGACCTCAGATTCGGATTCAGCGACTCAAAATACAGAGGGATTGACTAGTCAAGTTCGTCGGAGATGCAACTTTTTTAATTTTGTGTGACTGTTATCTCTGCAACTAAAAGTCCGATCAAAAAAAGTTATTTACAAAAGATTTTTATTTCTTTGAGGGGAATTATATAACAGTTTGTACTTAAAAACTTAAAAAAAACAAAGTTGACCTTGAAATTACCTTGAAAACGTAAATATCCGTAAAAAATAAATACGCCATTTTGTTTTCACCATTAAAATAAACAAATTTTGTTCGATATTTTTTTTTCTAAAATGCATAGTATTCGAGATATTTGAAAGTTTCAGGTTAAAAAAAAAAACACCTGGAATATGATGTTAATAAAATACAAACAATGGCGATTTCTTTCGTTAGATTAGACAGGGACAAAAGTTCTACCCAAAAGGATAGAAGACATACATACACTCCCACTTCCACCCAACCAAACAAATTCTGTATTTGTTCTTTGTTGAACAAATACAATATTTACTTGGCCGGGCGAAAAGTTAACTATATTATTTTTATTAAAGAAATTACTGGCGCCATCTAAATTTCAGTAGAATTATCTTATTCTACAGATTCACATTAGCTATGTTCGTTCGTGCCGCTCAGTGCTACACTTTCCGGCCAACCAAATAAATACTGTATTTGTTGTATGAAAAACAAATACAGTATTTATTTGGTTGGCTGGAAAGTGTAGCACAAATGAGATAGAGATAGGGTAGACGTCTTTTCTTTCATAGTTCTAGTTGTAGAGAGCTCCATTGTAAACGAAATATCGTAAAGTAAAATTATCGGCTATAGTTGCGTTTTACCGAAAACACCGTCTCAAAATACAGATACAGCCCGAACGTGTTAAACAAACCGTTTCTTGTTATTATAGAAAAACTCAACAGCTGAATAGATTTTTTATTTATTTTTTTTTGTATAGGGGAAAGGGTATGACATTAAATCCGCCCAGAGAAGCAGTGTGTTTGTGATAAACATTTTCTTTTTTTTTTCTAAACGATGATGACATTTGTGATGAATTAAATAAATTTTGATTGTTTTCTCATTCCTGAATTCAAATATTGTTTTGTCTTATATTCCATAGGCATAAGTTTAAATTGTCAGTGCTTTTAAAAAGATTAAAATTTTATAGAACATTGTTCAATTTTGCATCTAAAGCATTGCAATCTCCTTACATTGAGCCGGGTCAATATACATAAATATTCATTTAAATATGTTCTGTAAAATTTTTCTGTTAGGTTAATTTTTAAGAAAGACATTAATTAAATATCTTATTGTACACAATGTTATTAATTAAATGTTGATAAACTTTTAATTATTATTGATAAATATTATACATTTTGTGTCAGTAGTATAATAAATAAATATTTTTAGTTAATTTTATTTTATTTTCTATTAAAAGAACAAAACATTAAATAAGATAATGTCTTAAATTTGAACAGGCAACATTAATACATTATTAATATGATTTTTATAAAAATAACACTGGCCCGAAAAAATAAAAAAAAAAATACTATACTGGGGTTGAGACCTGACTATCCTTGTTTATTTTAAGGCACTAAATACGAATCCAATAAAAGTACCAAAATATGTGACGCTTACGATATCAGCAAAGTTCTTGGCTGGAATCATTGTTGTTATGTGACGCAAAAGTGTCCCAAATTATGTTACGATCCCAGCCGAGAACTTTAAATTTATGTGACGAAATATGCAAGTAACTCACATCCCGGCTGAAATATCCCCCACCCTAAAGTATCTTCACCTCAGATTTTTTGACGTTTCCTGATTCTACAGGCTGAGTTTTTTAAAGTGTTACAAGGGAATATCTCGAAAACGGTCTAATTTTTTTTTGTGAAAATTTGCTGAAGTAATAGGGTGGCGGGGGGACACATTTAAACATATTTTTGACAGCTACCCCCTTCCCTATTTTGAGGGGCGGGGGGTAACTTTGAATTTTTAAATGGGATGATGTACTTTTTTTATATAAAATTCGAATCTACGTAAAAAATAAGCTATGTATGCAAAAAAAAATTGATTTGCTCTTTAGGTTATGGAGTTATGATTAATTAAATTATATTATACAAAAAAATATTAACAATTAAATTTCAACTAATTTATCGTCCGTCATGTTTAAGCAATTGTTCAAAATGTCCCCCTTCAACTTCCAAACATTTTCCATGTTTAATTGAGCAATAAACTGAGAAATAATCGTCAAACTGCTAAAATTCTCGACTGAATTTAAAAAAACGCGTTATCATGGAATTAAATAAAAAAACAAATAAACAAAAAAAACTTCATTAGTATTTTAATCAAATAAATCATAATTCAATTACCGAAAGAGCAAATCAATTTTTTTTTTGCATACTTACCTTATTTTTTACGTAGATTCGAATTTTATAAAAAAAGTACATCATCTTATTTAAAATTTCAAAGTTATCCCCCGCCCCTCAAAATAGGGAGGGGGGTAGGTGTCAAAAATATGTTTAAATATGTCCCCCTGCCTCCCTATTACTTTACCAAAATTTCACAAAAAACTTTTTAACTGTTTTCGAGATATTCCCTTGTAACACTTTAAAAAACTCACCCTGTATAGTTATATTAGGCTACAAAAATTTTTGTTAGCTAATATATTTGCTAATTCTAGGAAAAAAAACAAAGTTTTTCTATATTAAATCATTTACGAGTTATGTAGTTTTTGACACTCTTAGTACATTTTTTTAAAAAAACCGCTTTGCCGTGTGGTGTAAGAAAAAAATTGTTATTATTATTATTACATAAAGTAACTTTTCCTGTTCAACGTGTCTGTTA
The DNA here is from genome assembly GCA_958510825.1 of Brachypterus glaber. Lineage (NCBI taxonomy): Eukaryota > Metazoa > Arthropoda > Insecta > Coleoptera > Kateretidae > Brachypterus > Brachypterus glaber. The sequence continues at coordinate 67,073,918 of OY294046.1, forward strand.
TCTATTTAATGTTTGGAATTAAAAAAAAATATATATAATATATTTAAAAACGATTATACAAAACTTTTGTATATGACAAAAGTGTTTTTGTATAAGTTTAAAATACAGTAATAGTACATTGTATCGTAAACACTGTTATATTATAGCGGGAGAGCTGGTGACCATTTTTATTTTATTATTTTTTCCCGGCTGTATTTTATACATGCTTTAAACTACATTCCAATTAGGCTATTTCCACATTGTTCCGGATCCAATTTTTTAAAGAAATGAGGATTTATCAAATGAAATTTTGATTAAATGAAAATTCTTTCGAATTTATTGTATTGTCAAGTGTCAAATGAACTTTTTAAAGTATGTTTTTACTCCTTGGACTGCTAAATAATTGTGTAAAACTGTGAAAATAAACTAATCTAAATGTAATAAATGTAATGTATTTGACTCTGTAAGTTAAAAATATATTTTTCGTATACCCCATTTCACCACCTCTTTGGAGCTTCTAGCACCCAAAGGAGCCCGATCTAGGACCTGGCGATTTTCTAATAGCTTCATTTGAATGTACGTTAAAACATATATAAAATACAGCTGGGAGCAAATAATAAAATAAAAATGGTCACCAGCTCTTTGTCTATAACATTTTATTGGTTTTGTTTATTATTTAAATTAATTATTTAAATATTTGTGATGACGAGACAAATATAGGGACCTACTCTACAGTAGTATGTGTTCTAAAGTGTAAATGTAGTACATTTATATCAAAGGTTGACAAAATATTTTTGAAAATCAAAGGTTGATAAATTTTTATAAGTAAAATTGGAATAAAATGAATATGCAGGTCCTGTAAAATATCTTAAATATATGTATATTTATTTATAGGCTTAAAATAATGTGTAAATAGCTTAATTCAGCCTAAAATCTAAAGCCTAAATCATTTAAAAAATGGATTATGCGCATAGAAATTAAATCAAGTGATACAGGATGAACTCTGACGAATTTTTTTAAAAAGCATTAATCGGTTTTATCAAGGTGGGCATTGAAATCGTACATTTTACAACATAGTTTGATTTAGTTTGACAGGTAAGAATTAATTTTTAAAGTAAGGTTATTTATTTGTCAAATTCAAAACAAATCAAAGCAAAAACACAAAAAGTCCGTTTTGATTTTTTTTTCTAAAAATTAAAATTAGTAGAATAAAATTTATCCGAAAAATAAAACAACCTAATTTACATAACTTTCCTAATTATAAAGCATTATAAGAATAATTTAAATAGTACAATACAAAAAAACTAACAAAAAATCCAGTATTTGCTGTATTTTATCCTGGACGGTTTTTGTCAAAAGCTTAACCCAACTTTTAAAATTTCTTGTCAAAATGATATGATGTTGTAAAATTTACGATTTCAATGCCTGCCTTAATAAAACCTAGTAATGCCTTTTAAAAAATTTCGGCAAAACTATTAAAAAACCAAAAACCTCATAATATTATATTATGATAATGTCATATTTTGAAATAATAAATAAAAAATAAATATTTGTGGCATATAGGATCAAAATTTGATAAAATTTGGATTAATATTAAAATGTGATTAAATATAGTATCAAAAGGTAATTTAATTCGGACTTAAGCTATTAAAAGGCTTGTTTTTAACTTTTTGTTTTTTTTTTAACGATAAAAGTCGATTTTTGGATTAAAAGTCCATTTTTGTGGGTGAGAGGGTAAGAAGGTTTTTTTTTGCTATTTTTAAAAATAATCAGGCTAAACTTTAAATAAAATCAGGTAAAATAGGAGAAATTTTATAAACCATAGACTTTAACTATAAAAAAATTGCTGCTCCGCCGAATAAAATGCCACAAATTTCTAATTTAAGTCTCGTAGAAAATGAAGTTGGACTTATTACCTTTTGACCCTACATGCCCACTTATGTTTTTTTTTCAGAAAATAAAATAGACATCCTTTTTATTACATTTGTAGCTCGGTTCTTTTTAATTAACATCATCCAAACTATTATTATTATTATTATTATTATTATTATTATTATTGAAATTAACCGATAAAAAAATCATATCTTTTAAAAAATAAATTTTATATTATATATAAATTATATACAATCCTTTAAAGAGCTTAAAAATTTTACCTTTTAGCTTTTATATGGTTTTTAAATATTAACATTACAAAGATTATGCAGGGTGTAGAACACCCTTTATTTGAAAAACTAGAATAGCATCAACAAATTTTTGAAGCTAATGAATTAAAATATTTTAAACAAAATATTTTTATCTTTTTTTATTTAAAAGCTTAGAAAATTTATTAATTATTTTCAATATATTTAAAAAACCAAAAACCTCATAATATTATATTATGATAATGTCATATTTTCAAATAATAAATAAAAAATAAATATTTGTGGCATATAGGATCAAAATTTGATAAAATTTGGATTAATATTAAAATGTGATTAAATATAGTATCAAAAGGTAATTGAATTCGGACTTAAGCTATTAAAAGGCTTGTTTTTAACTTTTTGTTTTTTTTTTAACGATAAAAGTCGATTTTTGGATTAAAAGTCCATTTTTGTGGGTGAGAGGGTAAGAAAGGTTTTTTTGCTATTTTTAAAAATAATCAGGCTAAACTTTAAATAAAATCAGGTAAAATAGGAGAAATTTTATAAACCATAGACTTTAACTATAAAAAAATTGCTGCTCCGCCGAATAAAATGCCACAAATTTCTAATTTAAGTCTCGTAGAAAATGAAGTTGGACTTATTACCTTTTGACCCTACATGCCCACTTATGTTTTTTTTTTCAGAAAATAAATTAGACATCCTTTTTATTACATTTGTAGCTCGGTTCTTTTTAATTAACATCATCCAAACTATTATTATTATTATTATTGAAATTAACCGATAAAAAAATCATATCTTTTAAAAAATAAATTTTATATTATATATAAATTATATACAATCCTTTAAAGAGCTTAAAAATTTTACCTTTTAGCTTTTATATGGTTTTTAAATATTAACATTACAAAGATTATGCAGGGTGTAGAACACCCTTTATTTGAAAAATTAGAATAGCATCAACAAATTTTTGAAGCTAATGAATTAAAATATTTTAAACAAAATATTTTTATCTTTTTTTATTTAAAAGCTTAGAAAATTTATTAATTACTTTCAATATATTTATTTTCTGTAAATTTTATTTAGCTGATTTACACAGAAATGTTTTTTGGATACAATAAAGCACCAATATTTTTGGATTTAAATAAAAATACATTTTTTTTGCTTTTAAAAGCTTAGCGCTTCCATTATTTAGAAAATATTAAAAAACACAATTAAAAAAAAAACAAAATTATTTTCTTATATTATTAAATGCATAAATGTACATAATAAACAAAACAAACTGTTCAAATAGATGTCTAAAACATTTGTTAAAACGGATTAAAATACAAAATTATAAAGTTATTTTTCCTAATTTTATTAATTTATGGGATCAACCGACTTACCTGTGGGAAGATCGGTCCTAATTATACAATGTTTTTTGAGAAGCTTCTTTTTCGATTTCAGTCCCACCTTACCCACAACCTTAAACGACTCTGACGTCAAATCAATTGACTACATAGCATGAAATAAGAAAAGAATCCAATGAAGCATAATTATGTAATTTTATGACAATCATTTGATAATATAAAAATATATTTATTTTAAAAAATAATTCGAGATTTATGCCTTGGTCTAATTTATTTATATCCATATTTTGTATTTTAGATCCCTTAGAAGTTTAAGTAATTAATAAAAGACAGTATTTGTGTTAATTGTTATGTAAGAAACTTGTTTTGTTCGTTATAATTATCATTGTTTAATTTTCATAAATAATATGAAGTTTTGTCCGGTGGTTTGGACTTTTAAATAATCAATCTTAAAATGTTTGGCGAATGCGCATTGCACAACCAATAAAAAAAAATTAAAGGTCAATGACTCAAAAACTACGTACTTTAATGGGTAAGGAGTTGATGACAACAAAAAACCCTAGATTTGCGACCTTTAAATATGATTTGTGTGCAAATTTCTAATTTTTAAAGGAAGACAGTTGCCTTACCGCCCCATAACACTGGTACCCCCACCTTAACTTTTGAACGGGATAAGATATTAACTTTAAATTTGAAATAGATATATAACACAACAAAAACTATCACTGATCATATTTTTTAATTTTTTATTCCGTAAGGCAGCCCCAGGGAGGAATTGAGGAACAATATTTTAAATGACACCCTAGGTTGCGATATGTCATTTTAAAGAGCTTAAAATTCCCTATTTAAACATGTTACTATTTATTTTTTAATATTTTTTTTGTTGGTGAAATTTTCGATATTTTAAAAGTTGAATAATTTTTTCGCTTTTTAACACATTTTTTAAAAAAATAATTTATAAATCCAAGTACCATCGTTTCGCCCCTTTTTTAACAGGCTTCTTCAGGGCGGCTTTATTAATTTGAATATAAATGTAATAGGTATACCTATTACATTTATATTTTATATTCAAATTAATAAAGTCGCCCTGAAGAAGACCGTACAAAAAGGGGCGAAACGTTGGTACTAGAAATTTTATAAATTATTTTTTTAAAAAATGTTTAAAAAGCGAGAAAAATATTTAACATATAATAAAAAACAAGAATATATTTAAAGATATTTAAAAAAAAATACTTTTGGTAATTTTGCGCAAAAAGGTCAAGTCATGTTAAGACTAATTATTTACCATTTTCATGTAAAATTTTCAATATATTTTCACAAAATATTAAAAAAGTCTTCAAAAATAATATTAAAAAATAAATAGTTACACAGTTAAATAGATTAATTTTAAGCTCTTTAAAATGAAGTATCATAAGACCTAGGGTGTCTATGTTCTGAGTGTAAAAAGGGCATTTTTACAAAAATGGATACCAGGTCAAACGTCCTCAAAAAATTCTTTGTCTAGACTTGCTTTTAAATTTAAAGTGCTTTTAAGATAGGTTTTAAGTACAGGGCCATTGAGAGAAAATCTCGACCAGGGTAAACTTTGCCCGGGCCTAGGAGTAAGCTTTACTCGGACCCTCTACAAATTGTAAAATTCATTGATGAATCGAATACAAAAACTTCATATATTTATGAATTTGATTTTTTTTAACCTTTAAGGCTTATTTTTGAAATTGAATCAACATTAATTATTGCAAATATGTAATCTAATTTCTAAAGCTGAAAGTATCTTCTTCAGTAAAGACCGTACTCAGCTAGAAAGAAAGTTTGCTAGAAGGTTTTGTATTAATTTTTGTAATAATGTTAATTACATGAGCTAGGCAAATAGAAGCTTTAATTTGTTGCTCAGTCATTTTAGTCTTTTTATTTGATTCAATTTCGGATATAATTTTTTTGTTTAAACGAAAAATAAATATTAAAATTAAACATGTTTCAGTTCATATACAGTGCGGTCGAAAAGTCACCACTCCCTCTTAACTTTTGAACGAGTAGATATAACAAAGTCAAATTTTCAGTACTTAAATTAGACAACAGGCTATCTTTTTGAATATATTTGATACTTTTTGCATGTTTTTTTTTTTTCAATGAAAAATACGAATATTTTTCAAATTTCTTTAAAAAAATCTTTTTTTTTTTTTGATAAATTATTAATTTCATGATGCCAAAACCTAAATTTTAGTTTTAAATGATATAAATAAAAAATTTCAAAACAAATAAAAAAAAATCGCATTAAAAAAAAATCTTTAAAAAATTTTAAAAAAAATCCCCCTATTCCCCCCTGGCCACATTTCAGAAGTTAAGAATATCAGATATATCCCAAAGCATAGCTCAAGTTGTCTTATTTAAGCGTTTCAAATTTTAAGTTGATATCTGAACTCGTTTAAAAGTTAAGAGGGGATGTCTTTTGGACCGCACTGTATTTGTCAATATATAGTTATGTTATTTGTTTTTATTTGTTCATAGCCTGTTGTAAATTGTGATGGTTATTGTTTATACAGCTATGACAAGGTATTTTAAGAATAAGTATAGATTTCTGTAATTATATTGTAGGTTATTACAGTGTGAAATAAAAATTTAATCAAAATTTTAACGTTTTTTTATTTTTCTATCAATTTCAGAACGTTCTTCAAATTTAAAAATTTGTTAAAAATCAAATTGACAAAATTGCCTGGGACAGCTGTAGAGCTAAAAAGCTGAAGTGAAGGTCAAATATGCTTTTTACCAGATACACGGAAAAAAAAATATAGCTAGGAGCGCTATAACACACATACCAAGCAAATTATAATCGCTTATTATATAAATACAAGGCTTTCTCTTACAATTATGGCAGTCAGTGTAAAAATTTATATGAAATACTTTAATTGTTTAGTGAATAATAAAATATAACAAATAGTATGGCATTTATAGCTTAAATAGATTTAATTATTGTCCGTGCTAATAATTTTTATAATATAATAAAATTTCTGTAAATTTATAATAGTGCCTGTAATAAATAATAATCGTGTCTGTAATACATATAATCGTTTCCAATTTATTTTTAACATTATTAGTTATTGTGTCCCTTATAATCTATAGCTTAAATCACTATAATTTGCCACTGTTACCAAATATCTTATAATGTATAGCGCAGAGCCCACTAATTTCTTTCCGTGTAATAATAATTTTCCTACGATCCTCTATGAAAATGACGTTTAGCACACTTTTGTTCTTTAGAAAACGCCTTATATCACACTAGTTTAATATTTTCATATCACCCTAGTGTGATATTTATGTATGGAGGGTTGCCTAATTTTATTTAGATATTTACCTCGTATATTCTACGAATTTTATTCACCTTGTTTTTTAAGCCATTTTCCACCTTTCACCACAGCCTTTTTTGATATATTTTATATTTTTTAATGCAAATATTTCTGTTTTCATGTCAAAAATAGAAACTGTAGTTATAACGTTACTATTTTTATCATTACTGTCTAGATTTTATAAAAATTACTTAATTACCTTACACTTTATAAAAAACATCAACATACACACTATTTTTCTTATGAAATGTAAAACAGTACAATTTTACTGGCATAACCACCGAAATCTAATTTAAGCAGCAAACTGTCAAGTTTGCCTTCATTTAGGACATATAGGCAACCCATTTAACAGCTATGTAATATAATAATACCTATATTGTATTATATATAAAAAAAGGAAACTAAAGGTAAATGAAAATCATATTTCCTGTTTGACATACATATATAAATTTGTATGCTATTTAATATTATTTTGTGCTTTGCTTTTCTTAAAAATTAATAAAAATTAGAAAATTTTAAAATAAGAGACTTTACATTTTTTCGGAATCGTAGGAAAATTAGTGTACATAACTCGTTGGAAAGTGTGTTTCATAAACTGGTGGGGTTTCCTTACTCGCCTGGCGGCTCGTTCGTAAACCTTTCCACTCGCGTGAAATATGTCACTTTCCACACTAGTTATGTAATATACTATATATAATTGTCAACATTTTGTAAAAAAACTACGTGCAAACCCAGAAAAATTTATTATCTAGGAATATACCCATGAGAAACTTTTAACAAGATACATTTGGGATTCATAATTTTTAGTATAGTACTTTTAAATGTAAATAAAGTCCAAATAAATTAATTGTACTTTAAATTATTTGAAATGTTAACATGTTGGCGAAGGCGCAGTAATATTTTCCGGTCCAGACAACCTCAAAAAAATTCGTGTCATTTTTATATTTTTTTCATGGATTAACATGGGATTATTTTAAAAATTAAAAACTAGGTTACTTCGTTTTGACATAACTTATTTAGTTGAAGTTTACTGTCAAAAAATATTAAATTCATAAATTAATGTTTATTGATAAATATATATTCATTAAATTTTACACAAATGTTGTTATATTTAAATAATAATAAAATTAATAATCTTTCTATCAAAATTGTACTATATGGGTAAAGAATATGTGTTTAATATTCATTAAAAAAACACACACCTAATTTTACTCTTCAGTACAGCTAAAAACTCATAAATTTTCTACTGCAAATGGATTTGAGTTTAAGAGTTCATTACTGAAGAGCCGCACTGAGGTAAGCGAAAAAAAATACTAGTATACGGCAACTGCACCTTGTTTTTCTCGGTTTTTCTTATAAAATTAAAAATTGCTTCACCATCCATTGTAGCTTTTGACCACCGATGATTCTTTTTCGGTTTGATATAAGAACCTAAGTTTTTCTCAATAAATATTTCTTAAGAAACAGTTCTATTTCTTGAACTGTTTTTACTAAAATTGAACCTCATCCATATCTCCTAATTATAAGGACTGAGCATTTTTTCTCTTAAACTTCCACGATAAGTAAACTCATTTTAAATTAAAATAAAGATAAAAAACACTTTTTTTACAAACTACTTGTATAACAACAAAAAATAAACAAACATTTGACATATTTTGACGTTTTTTAACAAATGACACAATACCCAATATAATTTATGAAAAATTGTTTGTCCCGATATTTAATGCCACCACTGTACAACACCTGCCACAATAGTTATTTTTGTATTAAAAGCGCAAAATTACTGATTTCTGCTTGAGCGTGGAGGCGTCCAGCCGAGATCAGCAATCACGCGAAAGCAAAAATCACATTTTGCGCTCGTAATACAAACAACATTTTTTCTGCGATCTAAAATAAAAAATTTCAGGCAGTAAATTTATAACCTTACAATGTCGCAGCACTTACAATTTTTCGCAAATCTGGTGGTGTAGAAGAAAAACCCTTATCCCAGTAACTCTCCATAATTCTCTAATAACTTTTTGAGGTTTTTAAAATATAAGTCTAGATTTTTCCACCTAGACTACGAAGCATGTTATTCCTATTTTGAAATTATTTCGCTTGAAAAAAGAACTTATTTAGATTTAATGTTTTTGTTTAAGTTGTTCACTAACTAGTTGATTGTCCTGACATTTCACGTCTATTAAATTTTTAGGTACCGCATCACTCTTTGAGAGTGAGCGCTTAATCTTTTTATTTAAACTTATGTAGGACTAATTATATTATAAACTTGCCAATTAATAGACTGTGTAGAACGGCGAATAAATTAGATTTTGACTTCTCAACATCTTTAATGAAATTCAGATCCTAAGTTTTAAGACAAATTTAAAGTGTTATGTAGTTTTCAAAGAACTTTTACCTCAAGAAGGAACATGATGAAATCTACCGTATGCTTTGTTTGAAGCGTGAACCAACTACGGTGAGGGGCTGGTGGGGAGTGACTATTGTTTACACTTAGTACGCGTAAAGAGAGAGAAAGAATGTGTAAACTCACAGTCTAATGTCGTAAAATGACTGACAGGGGTACAGTGTTGCCGATTGGATATTTTATTGTAAATTTTAAGAAACATTAGTTCTGTATGAGTTTTATATGAACTAGTAGTTCAATTTTAATAGATTTAAATATACTATATTATTAAACATAATTATACTATACACAATAAAGTTTTTTACATTTTTAATTTAAGTATAATGATTTGAATTCATGATAAGGTGGAAACTACGCAACATCGCTAATAGGTAGCCGGAAAGTGAACTAGCGACATGTACATTTTACACCACAAAGCTGTATCGCGTTTCTGTTAGTAAATAAACAAACAAAAAGATGACACCTTCATAAACATTGGTCTGAAATTAGTTCTTGAGGTAAAAGTTCTTTGGTGGTTTTAAGTGATTTTTATATATATATATATTTGATTTTCTGTGATAAATTTGTTATTGTGTATATTTCTTTTTTAATATGTTACTTTATTTTTTATTTTTTGTAATTTATATATGTAATTTAAATTGGTATATCCGTAAATAAATAATAATAATAATAATAATAATAATAATAATAATAATAATAATAATAATAATAATAATAATAATAATAATAATAATAATAATAATAATAATAATAATAATAATAATAATAATAATAATAATAATAATAATAATAATAATAATAATAATAATAATAATAATAATAATAATAATAATAATAATAATAATAATAATAATAATAATAATAATAATAATAATAATAATAATAATAATAATAATAATAAGAATTCCTTAACGACAAATATTTAACATATAAATATTTAGCACACGAAATTGAGATTTGAGATAAATAAAAATTTTATATTAAAAAAATGGCAGAACACAACATCTGTAGCATATACTTGACACTGTCAAGTTGACAGCTGTTTTACGATTGACTTGCCGGTTGCCTACAATCTAGCGCGCAAGATTCTATTTTGCGCTTGATGTCATAGTAACGAGCAGAAAAGTAAAATGCCAAGAAATAGGTTATTTTTCGGTCAGAAAACTTAATTTGTTTTTGTAGAAATGTTAACTTTTTTTTAGATTGTAGAAAAAAAATATTAATTTTAATTACTATGTTTTCTTTAGTTATTTTTAAGCGCTGAAAACGAGTTTGACAATGAAAAAGATCGGTTTTAGTCAGATTTCGGTCCGATTTGGCTATGTAATAGGTCTCGACTTTTTTCGGAAACAACTACCAAACTTCAATAGTTTATGTGCAAGAGAACTTTAAAGACATCGAGCTAGCTTGTCCAGTATTATTTTTTGCAGGTTTTTTTAAAAGGTTATGGGGCAGCGAGCTTTTTTAATGTCAAATGCGTAAGAAAAAAAATCTGGTTAACAGTAATTGATTTTATTTTTTTTGTGTCATCTTGAACCATTTAAATTCTAAAGCCGTATTAATGGTGCAGGTCGCTTGCAAAATAAATTTACACTACGATATTTCAATAACGTTTTGATATAGAGACTTGACATTTTCACCAAAAGTTTTTTGCCATGTTGAAAGTCTTTGGTCCAAAATTTAAGTGTGCCGCATGTGCTACACCTGTATAAAGCAAATTTTTTCATTTTTTTACTACATTATAAAAATTATTTACTCGATTTAACATCACAAATTACATTTCCTATTATTTCTATTTTGGGAAATGAACATATTTAAATAGAATTAAAACTGCAATAATAACAATACATGCGTAACATTTTCAAAACAACGTGGGATAAGTTTAAATAAAAGTTAATTTCTCTGTTATTGTCAAAATTATAAATTGGCTAGTCGCTGAAAATCATGTTGGGATTATTTTCAGCAAAATTAAAAACATAAGTTAATGCGTACGAAAGTATTTATTGAATGTTTTGAAACCTACCTATTAAATCTGTACGTGAAGACGATTTCAGATTAATATCAAGACTGTCCAAAGTATTACTTTCCCCTTATATAAATGAAAAGTGGGAAAGGCATTACTTTTTTGCGTTTCTCAGCATTTTATATGCCAAAAGCTCAATCCCACAAAAAAATATATCGCGAAAATCGAGTTAGTATTCTAATGATTATTTTTTAACGTTTTTATCAACCAATCATCTAACAATATTTCTGACCACGTGTTTATTTCTGTCCAATCATATTACAGTTATATTGAGAATTTTCTATACAGTTATATTGAGAATTTTCTACTGTAGAAAATTCTAAAGAGAATCGCTGTAGTATTTTGTTTTTCAGTAATTAATAATTAAATATGAATATATTACTATTTATAATTATTGTTATTACTTTATTATTTACCAAAAAAACACCTCAAAATATTCTTTTTATAAAATGTAATGACAACTTTTACAGGTTGACTTTTATGAACATGCTTCAACGAACTCATAACTCTTTTCTCTAGAATACGCATACCGTTAATATAAAGTATCGCCATCATATCGGTTTGTTTGTAAACAAATAGTTAGTATATTCAGGCCTGAACAATAACACTAACCGGTAATTGTTATTGCTGTCTCTGTTAGAACAAAGCTGTGCGAGTAAGACATACGAATATGTATGATGGCTACGTTTTTGTCAGTTTTTACGAATTAAATACCTATTCTAGAGAGAAGAGTTATTAGTTCGTTGACATGCTTGCAAGCCTAGCGCAGTACCGCGCTAGTCCGTACTGCACTAAGTGACTAAACTATTGACCGGATCATAATTGGCAATTAAATATGGACAAAAACAGGTTTTAGTTAAGTTAAGTAATAAAACAATTTATATCATTTTGCGATGGAAAAAATATAAAAGTTGGTTTGGCATATTATAAATCGTTAAAAAATATTCTTCCGAATTACACATGATTCTTCGAATTATCGGGAAAAATTCACAATTTTCATTCAAATTTCCTGTCAAAGGAAATAATTACTCCAGGGGCATAGGTCGTAATTATTTCCAGACAGAAAATTTTCATAAAAACAGTGAATTTTTCCCGCATAATTCTCAGCCTCTTGTAAAATTATATATGACAATTATGTGCACTGGTTACTTATAAAAGCTATACAGGGTTATTCAGAAATAAGAGAATTTTAAGGTGTGATTCTACATTAAAAAATATGAAAAAAAGTTCATATAAAGGCTGGTCCGGAAATGAGCCCTAGGGGAGTTACAACCCTTACCTCCATCTTAAAAGTAGTTTTTATTTAATATATTTGGATCCCTATGAACCACACTAACAAATTTTATGTAATTGTTATTTGATCATTTTAACCAGGGACGTGCAAAATGGGGGGGGGGGGGCGAACTAAAAAATGCGCCAATAAAGATTTCAATAGTGCAGGACAATTTTACTAAAATCTATGAAAAAAAAAATTCCGCAAATCGCGTTTAAGGAAGCTACGGTCACCTAAAAAGTGTTATTCTTTAACACGGAAAAAAAAAATTATAGCTAGGAGCGCTATAACACACATACCAAGCAAATTATAATCGCTTATTATATAAATACAAGGCTTTCTCTTACAATTATGGCAGTCAGTGTAAAAATTTATATGAAATACTTTAATTGTTTAGTGAATAATAAAATATAACAAATAGTATGGCATTTATAGCTTAAATAGATTTAATTATTGTCCGTGCTAATAATTTTTATAATATAATAAAATTTCTGTAAATTTATAATAGTGCCTGTAATAAATATAATCGTGTCTGTAATATATATAATCGTTTCCAATTTATTTTTAACATTATTAGTTATTGTGTCCCTTATAATCTATAGCTTAAATCACTATAATTTGCCACTGTTACCAAATATCTTATAATGTATAGCGCAGAGCCCACTAATTTCTTTCCGTGAAGAGGCGGTAGTACTCTTTTAAAAAATTTATTTTTGGACTTTTTTTCAGTTTTTAATGTAGATTTACCTTCCAGTATTGAATTTTTTGTTATTATATTATAGTTCCTATTTTTTAAAAAAGTTTTGACAAAAAAGTGACATCCCCCCCATTTTGCACTGGTTAAACTTACCAAATTTAAATTACATAAAATGATAACTTTAAGGCTTGCGTTATTGTGGTTCATACTTTTTAGATGCACACTTAGGAGGGTGGAAGCTCCCGTAATGTAGAATCACCCCTTAAAATTCTCGCACTTATTTTAGAATAACCCTATATACAGGTAACTTAGTTTTTGGCTGGTATAACTTTTGTGACTAGACTCCGTTTTGCGAGCCTCGTGCCTGGCCTACAGAGTTGCACATAAATAACTATTTTGGTATTTTTCTTGTAAAAAAATTATTTATTTTAAAATTGTAGGTAAATACCATATAGGTTGCCAAACTTTGAATGTAATTTTCTGGTTTGTAAAAAAAACTCGGATTTTTTGGCAGGTTTTAATGCGCCACTTTATTATATGGCTAACGTTTCTCCCCTCTTTGGGGGCTTTATCAAAGCTGAAAGATAACAACTATTGTTAATAACAATAATAATGATAATATATAACAAAAATATTTTTTGCCTGTATTGAATCCCATTTTCAGGTAAAATATGTAAATTTTCTTACCTAAAAATTATGTGAGCGTAGTTATATATATTATAAACTTGAACATTATGGAAAAGGAACCTTTTACAACATAAAAATAAATAAATATTACATTACAATATAAAAATTGGTTTTGACACCATGTCGAAAAATTTGTAGGTTAAAAGCGTCGTTCGCAGTAAAAAACATGTAACATTTTTGTGGGTCGAACCCAGCATTAGTCAATTCTCCGTGGTAACATCGGGTATACGTACCTTTTGACCGATGTTACCACGGAGAATTGACTAATGCTGGGTTCGACCCACAAAAATGTTACATGTTTTTTACTGCGAACGACGCTTTTAACCTACAAATTTTTCGACATGGTGTCAAAACCAATTTTTATATTGTAATGTAATATTTATTTATTTTTATGTTGTAAAAGGTTCCTTTTCCATAATGTTCAAGTTTATAATATATATAACTACGCTCACATAATTTTTAGGTAAGAAAATGTACATATTTTACCTGAAAATGGGATTCAATACAGGCAAAAAATATTTTTGTTATATATTATCATTATTATTGTTATTAACAATAGTTGTTATCTTTCAGCTTTAATAAAGCCCCCAAAGAGGGGAGAAACGTTAGCCATATAATAAAGTGACGCATTAAAACCTGCCAAAAAATCCGAGTTTTTTTTACAAACCAGAAAATTTATTTTAAAAGGTATTTTTTTTGTTATATACTTCATCATCTCTATTTAATAACTTATCTACACTTTAACATAACATATTCTGCAACTCAAAATCTGTTTTGTAACATCTCTACCAACGTTTTTACTTTAGAGTGTGGTCTTAAAGTCACCCACTTCTTAACATATAAACAAGTTGAGATATTATCTTTCAACTGAGACTACGTTTGAGATACAACATAAGCTATCTAAAGAGCATAGATATTTTGAAGAGTACATAGAAAAAACGGATTCCTTGAATCAAGGACACGTGTCTTTGTATATGTTCAAAGCCATATTCTCTTGTTTCAAGGCTGGCATTTTCTCCAAACCTTGTTAAAGCGGCATATGGTATATTTTTGTATAAAAATAGGTACGTGCTATAAATGGCACAACATGCATTAAAAGAACAATAAATTATGCAATAACAAAAAATTTGTTGCCAACAAAAATATACTGTAGGTCTAGGTTTATTGAAACATTTGGAAAAAATAAAAAAAAATATATATATTTTCTCAATTTTTTTTCTTTTTTTGAGAAACGAAAAAAAAAAAATAAAAAAAATGTTTTTGAAAAGACTTGTTTTTGAAAAAACTTGTTTTTATCCCATTTTATCTCCTTGCCCCACCCCGATTTTTACCAAAAGCAACCCCAGCTTAGAACAAAGCGTTCTTGAGTTATCGTGGTCTCAAATATCCCGGACAGACAGACCGACTGACATACTTAATAAGTTTTCTTACTGCATACTGTTCCACACATAGACAAAATAAACAAATATATTGATTTTTGACCGTCTGCGCATACTTCTGCGTCCCGACTAAATGCGTCCTCCATTTTGATTCCAATTGTCCAACATAAAGTAAAAAAATATATATTTTATGTTGGTAACACTGTGTTGCGTTAGATAGGAATATTTTCTTTGTTAGAGATGGGTCTTTTTATTTCACTTCAGTAGTCAGTAAAAGTTTCTTTTTGTCGTTGTTTTGTTGCAGCAGTTTGTTATATATGTAAAAACTAAATCAATATGTTATACTACACAGATATTTATTTATTTTTACCAGTAATTTAAATATAAAAATATAATTCTTCGCACACACCTCTAACATATTCGTGCAACAGGTTAACATAACCTAATTTATGTATGTTTTGAGTTTGTTTTCGAGGTTTTTCTGTTATTTTTTTCTACGCGGTTGGTGTTTTGTGCTAGAAGGGTGAACATTTTATTTTATTATAGACTATATAATAGGGTTTTTGAACTTTTAAAGTCTTTCTGTGTTTTTTGTATATTTAATAGTGCTTTTTCAAAGAACTAGTAAAATCTTTGCAATGACGTGTTTTATAAAAAGTTGTAGAAACAAAAAACGACTGCTACCTGCAAACAGCAGTATCATATTTTTTAGTTAAGTTTGATTTTTTTCAATATAATATAAGAAAACATTTAAAAGTAAGGTTAGGTTTATTTATTTACATTTTACCCACTAATTTAAATTTCCCGGCTGATTTCTGACGTAACTTCCGATCAAAATGGAGGACTCGTAAATTTGTATATAACCTTGAGATGACAGCTCATCTATATTCTTTGTCTATGGTTCTACATATACCGTTTCTTGCAAAAAAAAATAAAAATTAAAGTTTTTGATTTTTTAAAATATTTTTCCCGATATAAGACCGTTAAAATGTATGCTTGATTTTTTTCATTCAAAAATAAAAAACCATGCGCGAAGGGGTTAAAAACATTTTTTCAAAAACTTAAAAAAAGTGTTGTTGAATTTTTTTTTTGAAAAAACTTGTTTAACCCCATTTTACTCCCTTATCACATCCTTATCCCAGCCAGGAACTTTGGATAATCAACTCATGATCTAAATTTGAAGTCTTTAGCTCAAAACGTTCTTAAGTTATCGTGGTCAAAAAGACAACAGACAAAAATATTTTTTTGACCAAAATCATCTTTTTTGGATATAAAACGCAGAGAAACGTAAACAATCAATAAAATGTTTTAAACTTTTTTCTACTAACTAAAGACTTTCCTTGGAGAAAGTAAAATGGATCTCGTCAAATATACCCATTAGCACCGGTCGTCCAATGGACGTCCATTTTAGATCCCTTTTAAGTAAATTGGTCCACGGACTAATAATGGATGTACTGATCCATATAATTACATCCTTTGTACGACTATTAGTGGGGGCTTGGGGGGTAAGTTTTATATGAAATTATATCGTCAGACGAGAGTGTGTACCAAATTTTAGCTGACTAAGTATATTCTAAGTGGTCGAAAAAGCCTTTGGCAGATTTGCCCTAAACAAACAAACAAACAAACAACAAACATTGCAAGTTAAATAACAGTTTTTCATAGTCGCAGAAACCAGTTAAGTAAACAAAAAAGCAAGTCCTATGCATGCTGGATGGATGGTTTGAACGGACACAGTTGTGTCATCTGGACTCTAAACGGATGTCCATAAGACGTCGATAGAGAAAAAATGGGCATCCTATAGACATACAGCCGTCCATGAACATACGTCCATTGGACGTCCATAGTATCACTTTGTGCTATCTGGGTATATTTCTTTTTAAAAGCTGTGAAGGGTTGATTTAATTTAATTTGGGTAGTTGGACATTAATGACAGTAGACTGTCCGCTACGGTAGACTGTCGGCCTATTTGGTCTCGTCAGCATCACGTAACAGCTTTGATAAGAATATGGATAGCCCTGCGAGATATAAACAATATACGTCGACGACGTTGGTTGGAAAACTATCTCCGATGCTGCGGCGCGTTATTTTAAACGCCAGTTTGCTTCTAGCCGTGCCGGCTTTCAAAACACGCTCTCACACGCGTCCTATAAAAGGTGCGACTTGTTATAAATTCGAAACGGGCTTCTGATAATAGAAGAAATCAATAAAAAAGAACAATTATAAATTAAATAGTGTTTAAAAATATTGAGACTTTCATTCAAAAAAATAAAAAAATATATAAAAACAATATTTTCAAAAATAAATAGTGAGGATGGCTGAATATAGTTTAAGGAGCCGACAGGAGAGTACGGATAGTTTGGATTCTTCGGCTCCAACTACTGATGAGTACTCCGATGAAGATAAGGATGGTTTGGATGTTGATGATTTTAATATTATTAAAACTATTGGTAAGTTTTTAAATAACTTAACATTTTGGTTTAATCAAAAATATTTATTTTTCGGCCATTCTTTTGCAACCGGTACCGGTACCAAAAAGATGTTAAATGAAACAAAAAAAGATCCTATATCGTATTAAGATAAAAACTTACTCTTTAAGTTATGATAATATTTTTTAGATTTTTTCTATTTTTTATAGGTTTTTTAATCAATGCCTTCTTTCTCCGAAGTGCCAGAATGTTTGTCACGTGGTGTGGGTACCGGGTTTCGTAGCCATTATGACTACCCGGTTTTGTTAAACTGCGCTTTAAAAACAATATTAATCGGTCATTAAATAAAAAATATGAGTCAAAAGTTACTTTAAAAATCAAGTTAAATCGAGAGCTAAACCGCTGACAAAATTTTGTACACCTTTAGGAGGAAATCTTCAAAGATTTCCTCCAGATTACCTCCAAATATTACCTAGTTTCTAAGATTTCCCCCGAAAAGGAGGAAATCTTTAAAGATTTTCTTTACACGGAAAAAAAAATTATAGCTAGGAGCGCTATAACACACATACCAAGCAAATTATAATCGCTTATTATATAAATACAAGGCTTTCTCTTACAATTATGTCAGTCAGTGTAAAAATTTATATGAAATACTTTAATTGTTTAGTGAATAATAAAATATAACAAATAGTATGGCATTTATAGCTTAAATAGATTTAATTATTGTCCGTGCTAATAATTTTTATAATATAATAAAATTTCTGTAAATTTATAATTGTGCCTGTAATAAATATAATCGTGTCTGTAATATATATAATCGTTTCCAATTTATTTTTAACATTATTAGTTATTGTGTCCCTTATAATCTATAGCTTAAATCACTATAATTTGCCACTGTTACCAAATATCTTATAATGTATAGCGCAGAGCCCACTAATTTCTTTCCGTGTAGATTACCTCGTAACCTTCAAAGATTTCCCCTGATTACCTCCAATTTGTACACCTTAATTCCTCTGCGGTTTACCCCTCGGGTTAAATGCACTTAAAATCTGAGATTACAGACACCATGCAATTTATGCAGTTTATGAATAGCCAGAGCCCCACTCACAAAAACTGACTCTATTTACATTATGATTTTGGCGTTAGCGGAAAGATGGCAGCAACAGACTGTTGCCAACAGTTGGGACAGTACCCGGTTGTATCGTACAACCCGGTTTTGCAAGACTCTTTCATACGTAGGGACCCTACATATGGTAAAATTGCATAAATTTACACATCCATTACAAAAATATTTTATGTTTAAAAAATACTAAAATAAATTTTTTATCTTAAATTCCAGACATATTAAACAATAAATGATAACAAATAATCTAACCTACCTCAATGATAAATTAATTAAATTACCTATGCAAGTATTTAATTACACAGAAATTCCAAAAGACAAAAAATAAAGCTTTTTTAAGTTTCATATCCTTATTATTAATTAGTAGCTGAGTATCTGGAGCCCCGCAGGCGAAGTTAATACAGCCACAACGCGTGGTAAATATTGTCGTGTTACTTTCTTAAACTCGTATCTCCAAACAATCGATTTTTGGTTCCTTGCAATAATTAACTTTGTATATGATGGGATTAATTAATTAGAGTTATGAGTCATCATGTACAGAGTTGATCAGTGCAAGGAAACAAAAAACGCTAGAGTTACAAGGTTGAGGAAGTAACTCGATATGTTTTCTCGCAAAACAATTGGGTATGTAGACATATGTCCATTATTATGCACAGAAATAAGTAGACAAGATGCATGATAAATATTGTTTTATACATAATATGTATACATGTTATGTAAATATATTTATATGTATGTATAAATACAAAATTTTATTTTAGTACCTATAGGTATAAACACTAAAAAAGCAACGGGACAAACACTGACAAATACAGCCTGTCCCAGAACTCGCGTACAGAAATTTGAGGGTATATTAAAAACCCTCTGAAAAATATGAAAAAACTTTCCAAAAAAATCCATCTTCAATACTAGTTAAAAAGGAAGCATTTAATCTGACCAATCCTGTTGCTGAAGTTAAATTACCTACAAATTAGTTTTTCCCTACTTATTAGTAACTATGGTTGCATTTTAATTGTTGACGCGTGCATTATTTGAGACTTTCAACTTTAGAATCTTTTCGTACGACCTAGTGTACACGAAATAAAGAAAAATGCATGTTCACTATATATCCTCGTTAGGATATTTTTCTATCGCACGAGTACATAGTTCATATTTGAATGAAATGACAACTATGCACACTCATTTATCCAAACGAGTACACATAGCTTTCATTTTGACAAAAGTAATTTGACGTTTATAAAATTTTGAAATGTCAAAATTAAACACAGGTAATTCTTCAAAAAATACATTTTTAAAGAGTCTAGACTGTAGATCGAACGAAAAATGTTGTTCGCAACTCGTTTGCGACAAGTGCACTCGAATAATTTTTTGACTTCGCTTCGAGTCGTCAAAAAAACTTCATTCTCGTGCACTTAGGACTAAAGTCGCTTACTCCTTACGAAAACTACTATTATGTCACATTAATCACCATGTCAACCTACAGAATATGTACTGCAATAATTAAATTTGCTTCCATAGCTAAAAATTCAACTTTTAAAGGTAATTTAACATCAGAAACAGTACTGGTCCACTTAAAGCATTCTTATTTTTGAATTAAACGAAGATGGATTTTTCTTTACATTTTTTTCATATTCAGGCAAATAACTCCGAAACTAAGCTTTTTTATTCACACTTTTTTAATTAGAATAAATCATACTATAATGTGGTATCTAAATTTTTTTAAACTCTAGGAATAAGCCATACAATTAAATTTATGTCTAAATTTTTGATGATTTTTACTTTTAAGAAAATCTTCATTTATCTCCGAAACTAAGCATTTTTTGGCACATATGTATACAAACTCGTTGAGTTAGAATGCATTATACATATTTTTTGTTTATATAAATAATATTTAAATAACTAGTTGCAACAGTTAAGGGAACGTTCAAGTATTACTTAATGCATATTTTGATGATCTAATTTAATTATCCCCTTATATCTATATATATATATATATATATATAATTTGTATTCGATCATTCTATTTTATAATCATCGTACAGAGTGATATTGGTAGACTGACAGTTTCGGACTGCTGGCCCTCTTCAGTACAAGAGTCAACTCTGCACGCTGATTAAGAAAACGTTTTTAGACATTATTCACAAAAAGAATACAGTCATTAGATCGATGTAGACTTGTGCGCCATCTATTGCTAGATGTAGACAACTACTCATACCTCTCCTAGTCTGGAGAATTTGAATGGTAGCAAGTTGAAGACTTGTGTGTCTCAAGCACATAGTACCACTAACGTGTGGTTAGACGTAGAATTAGTAAGGACAGAAATTTTTAATTTTAAACTAAATTAAAAAAATATTAATTTATTATTCCATCAGTCTTTTTTCTAAACATCGTACAGAGTGATATTGGTAGACTGACAGTTTCGGACTGCTGGATCTCTTCAGTACCAAGAGTCAACTCTGCATGTTCATTAAGAAAACGTTTTTAGACTTTATTCGCAAAAGGAATACAGTCATTAGATTGATGTAGACTTGTCCGCCATCTATTGCTAGATGTAGACAACTACTCATAGCACTCCTAGTCTGGATAATTTGAATAGTAGCAAGTTGAAGACTTGTGTATCTCAAGCACATAGTACCACTAACGTGTGGTTATACGTAGAATTAGTAAGGACAGAAATTTTTAATTTTAAACAAAACTATAAAAATATTAATTTAAACGGAAAAAACTGGTAAATACATTTTTTATAGATAATTAAGTATTATTTATTCTTATAAATAAAAAATAAATATATAATAAAATTTTGAGTTATAAGGGGATAACTAGATTAGTGCAGTGTTTCTAATAAATTGGCAATTGAAAAAAAAAACAACGGTCAGATTTTTTAATTTTTGGTTAGTTCCTTGATTGATTGATTGATTGATTGATGAAGAGAAACCAGATGAGGATTCGTACCTCAAACACTGCGGCCACCTGCGGGCCTATTGTGTTATTCTTGGGTCTCTTGCTAGTCAAACAGCTTCGTTTCCTTTATCAGGCTTACTAGGCTGTTTACTAGATTTGCATTGGAGAGCATAGCTTCTGGGTTACCATTTCCCGGTTGCCGGTGTCTTCAGCGATGTAGAGCCACGCAGTCAAAGAGAACATGAGAGGCTGTTTCCGCCTCCTCATTACACAGTCTGCATATTGGCTCATCACTATACACACGGATGGTGTCCTCAGGTGGCAATGACCAGTTATTAGCCCTATCACCTTCCTAAGATGGTCCCTGCCATGATAGAAGGTTCTTGGTAAGTGGACCAGCAGTTATTGCACCGCCAAGTATTAACTTGCTTTGCCTGAGTCCCGGTGCCTGACCCCACTGTAAATTTTGCTGGGATGTTATCCAGTTGGATATCCAGCTTTTTACCGTGGTTTTGGTTATGCCAATAGCCGGCTCAGGTCCAATGAAGGGAGTTTCCGATCCTTCTCTTGCGAGTTGATCTGCTCTCTCATTGCCATCAATGCCTTTGTGCCCTGGCACCCACCCTAAGGTTATTTTATTGTGGTTGGCTAAGGTTATCAGGTTATTTCGACAGTCCCAAACATGTTTAGATTTGGTTTCAAAGTTAGATATGGGTTTGATTGCCGATTGACTATCAGAAAGTATGAGGATTTTCCTATTACTATAGTCCCTCCTCAAGTTCTCCTGAATACACTTATTAATAGCATATACTTCTGCTTGAAATACAGTAGCATACCTCCCAAGAGAAAGGGATTTGTCCCATTTGACAGTTGCCCCGTGTATTCCAGCACCAGTTCCACAGTTCATCTTAGAGGTTAGTTCCTTAGTTATATCATAAACAACAAGATTATAAAAAAAAAATATTTTCAATTTGATTTCATAAATGACCTCCAAAACCGCACCGTGTTTTTACTTCTTTCCTGTTGTGACCTTTTCCTATAGGGACAATTAGTCAGATCAATATGATATATCATTGTTTCCGTTAAGAGATTTTTGTGGAAGTTTTTTTATTACGTTTTAATGCACTCTTTACCTACAGAGATTTTTTCAGGAAAAATTCAGTAAATAAAATAAATCATTAATAATATATACTCACTTAAGGCTGTTTTTCGACCAACGAGGGGTCACCAACGGGGTTTTGGTGGGTTAATATCGTTTTTTTATTCCATAATACGATTCTGCTGTAGGCACATCAAGGTCCAAAATGATCGAGCGTTACGTGATACTTGAACGTTCCCTTAACCGTAGACATGCCTATAAATAATTTAGTGTCCTAAACTGATATCAAAGGTAATTTTATAAAACATTTTTTTAAATAAAAATTCAAAATAGCGAGTGAACATCAAAAAAGCTGTTATCTTTTAATTTTAAAATTCAATTACCTGAAACTATTATGAATAGTCTATTCAGTGTGACCTAAATAAATAGCCAAAACATAAATATAGAACTTTGTGGAAAAATATATATTTTTTTAAATTAAAGTGCTTTTGGTACCTATAAATTAGAGCATGGCAGACATTCTACACGTGCAACTGAAAATAATTAAAGTATACTTTTAGATGAAATTTTTAAAGGCAATTACATTTGTTTGCCAATTTGTTCACCACTTATGGAAATATACAATTTGCATCAAGCGAAGTTTAAAAAAGCCCTGAAGATGCTTTGCATTTATATTTAGTATAGCCACAGCGCATAAATGACCTCCAAAACCGCACCGTGTTTTTACTTCTTTCCTGTTGTGACCTTTTCCTTTAGGGACAATTAGTCAGATCAATAATAATATCATCATTGTTTCCGTTAAGAGATTTTTGTGGAAGTTTTTTTATTACGTTTTAATGCACTCTTTACCTACAGAGATTTTTTCAGGAAAAATTCAGTAAATAATGCATCATTAATAATATATACTCACTTAAGGCTGTTTTTCGACCAACGAGGGGTCACCAACGGGGTTTTGGTGGGTTAATATCGTTTTTTTATTCCATAATACGATTCTGCTGTAGGCACATCAAGGTCCAAAATGATCGAGCGTTACGTGATACTTGAACGTTCCCTTAACCGTAGACATGCCTATAAATAATTTAGTGTCCTAAACTGATATCAAAGGTAATTTTATAAAACATTTTTTTAAATAAAAATTCAAAATAGCGAGTGAACATCAAAAAAGCTTTTATCTTTTAATTTTAAAATTCAATTACCTGAAACTATTATGAATAGTCTATTCAGTGTGACCTAAATAAATAGCCAAAACATAAATATAGAACTTTGTGGAAAAATATATTTTTTTTTTAAATTAAAGTGCTTTTGGTACCTATAAATTAGAGCATGGCAGACATTCTACACGTGCAACTGAAAATAATTAAAGTATACTTTTAGATGAAATTTTTAAAGGCAATTACATTTGTTTGCCAATTTGTTCACCACTTATGGAAATATACAATTTGCATCAAGCGAAGTTTAAAAAAGCCCTGAAGATGCTTTGCATTTATATTTAGTATAGCCACAGCGCATAAATGACCTCCAAAACCGCACCGTGTTTTTACTTCTTTCCTGTTGTGACCTTTTCCTATAGGGACAATTAGTCAGATCAATAATAATATCATCATTGTTTCCGTTAAGAGATTTTTGTGGAAGTTTTTTTATTACGTTTTAATGCACTCTTTACCTACAGAGATTTTTTCAGGAAAAATTCAGTAAATAATGCATCATTAATAATATATACTCACTTAAGGCTGTTTTTCGACCAACGAGGGGTCACCAACGGGGTTTTGGTGGGTTAATATCGTTTTTTATTCCATAATACGATTCTGCTGTAGGCACATCAAGGTCCAAAATGATCGAGCGTTACGTGATACTTGAACGTTCCCTTAACCGTAGACATGCCTATAAATAATTTAGTGTCCTAAACTGATATCAAAGGTAATTTTATAAAACATTTTTTTAAATAAAAATTCAAAATAGCGAGCGAACATCAAAAAAGCTTTTATCTTTTAATTTTAAAATTCAATTACCTGAAACTATTATGAATAGTCTATTCAGTGTGACCTAAATAAATAGCCAAAACATAAATATAGAACTTTGTGGAAAAATATATTTTTTTTTAAATTAAAGTGCTTTTGGTACCTATAAATTAGAGCATGGCAGACATTCTACACGTGCAACTGAAAATAATTAAAGTATACTTTTAGATGAAATTTTTAAAGGCAATTACATTTGTTTGCCAATTTGTTCACCACTTATGGAAATATACAATTTGCATCAAGCGAAGTTTAAAAAAGCCCTGAAGATTCTTGATGCTTTGCATTTATATTTAGTATAGCCACAGCGCATAAATTAAATAGCACTCAGAAAATGTCATTGTAATTTTAATACCAAAATTTATTTGTAAATACATATTTGTTATTTATATTGCCACCATTGGTATTTAATACTTTATTTGTGATATTAAATACTGCAATGTGTGTATTGTATACAAAATGTTGTCATACTAGCTGGTACATTTGAATCCCCACGCAACATGTGTTTATTAATACTAGCATGTTATATGATAGTAAAAATTACTGTATAACTTGGTAAAGCATATCACACTTATAGTATGGTATACTTTGAGTCTTTGTTAAGTTGTATTACTGATCTAGTTTAAAGTATTAAGAAAAATTAACAATCGGTAAATAATACCAAAATTTTGATTAGTAATAATATGAAGATTGCAACCACACACAATTACCAACTGATAAAATAATCGATCCTTTTTTACTTTTCTCTGTATTATTACTAATAAAATTTTTGGTATTATTCACCGATTGGTGTTTTACTAAATACAGTAACATACTTTAAACTAGATCAATAACGCAACAACTACAACTATAACTATAACTGTGATATAAATTACCAAATGTTACAGTATTAATAAACACATCTTGCGTGGGAATCCAAATGTACCAGAACGGTATGTTAGTATGACAACATTTTGTATACAATACACACATTGCAGTATTTAATATCACAGATAATGTATAAAATACCAATGGTGGCGATATAAATAAAAAATATGCATTAACAAATAACATTCAGTATTAAAAATAAAACGAAATTTTCTGCACTCTATAGGATAATCAGGCCTATTCACATGTACCATTGAAATCTATTCAATATTGACAAAAATTACAATCCCATGGAGTTTTAATACGGTTGACGTAAATGACCTTGCAATTTTCGCCAATATTGCCACAAATCTCAATCTCAATGGTACATGTGAATAGGCCTGAATAAAAACCTATTTTTTAAGACAGTAAATATTTTTTTATATATACATTTTTTATGTTTAAAAATAACATTAAGTCTTAATAAATAAGGTTCAGTTTGGATCTTTTTACCTTTTCATGAAAAAAAAAAGTTATTTTATTATGAAACAAATTTATATCTAATAATTTTTTGTCTAGGACTTTTTTTGAATTTTTTTGAAAATTCTAAACTAGCGCAGGCGCTGTGAATAATACAGTGCGTGCATTAAGTCTGGAATCACCCGATTAACTTTTTAGTTACAAGTAAAACACAAAAACCCTCGGATAGGTCGATTTTTATTTTTAATTTTGCAAATTATGGTCTAATAAAAGTTATTAAAATTTGCACCCCCTTGCACCCTCACCCCCCAACTTTTTTTTTTCAAATAGCAACCTACCCCTTGTGACACTTCGTTGGAAAGGTAATTTAATAAGCTTTCCAACGGTGTATAATAAAGCCTAATTTGATAAAGGGCTAATGATAAAATGCACAATTTAGTTTATTATAAAGACATGTAAAGTATAACTTTAGTTCACTATAAATGTTCAAATTAATGTCCTTCAGCTCTTTAACAGTGGACAGAAAAAAAACGGGATTAAAATCGATTAAATAGTAAACATAAAATTGGTCAATAAAAAGAAAAAAAAATGCATTTTTCAACAGGGTATAAAATATTACAATAAGTTTAAAACAACCTTATTTAGATTCTCAGGAAGGTGCCAAGTAGGAAATAGGGCAACAATTACTATATTATGCGTAATATTTCACACAAACAATGTTTAAATAAAACATGCGTTTTTTCATAGACCCTTTAACAAATTAGGCTTTATCATACACTGTTGGAAAGCTTATTAAATTACCTTTCCAATGATGTATCACAAAGGGTAGGTTACTATTTGAAAAAAAAAGTTGGGGGATAAGGGAAAGGGGTGCCAAGTTTGATAACTTTTTTTAAACCAAAATTTGCAGAATTAAAAATATAAATCGACCTGTCCGAGGATTTTTGTATTTTACTTGTAACTAAAAAGTTATTCGGGTGATTCCAGACTTAATGCACGCACTGTACAATAATGACTAATATGTATAATTCAGTTATTATTAAAAAAATATCCTACCTAATTAAATAAATATGTTTATATACAATTTCGCAAGTATTTTAATTTACTAAAATTAATGAAAAGTTGCATTTAATTTTTTTGTAACATTTTTTTTAATACTATTTCGTTTAAGAACGTTTGATTTCACACAAGTTAACTTTTATTTGTAATTACTCATTAATGATGTCTTATTTTTATGGGTCAAAACTTTCATGATGAAATAAAAACAAGTAATTGAAAAAATTCCCAAGACTATATTGTATGCAGTGATCATTTACTATACAAATAACAGTTAAAATAAATATTGATATACAAAATTATTATTTTGCCAAAATTATTTATTGAATATTGAACATACATAATTTAATATGAACCAATATTGACTGGTAAATATGACGCAAACTAAATAATTTTATTGTTTTTTTTTTTATTTTTAAGAGATTTTAACCAATTTTAATCACCCTCAAGCAAAAAAAAAACAAATATTTTTTATATGCCATTGTTTTTTAATTTTAAGCTTACATGTTTATTTACAGTTTAGTTTAGCCTTTTAACGAAACATAACATTAAAAGGCTAGAGCTAAATATATAAGAAGCTTATTATAATATACCTAAATGCCTAAAAATCCATCATACACAAAATAGTCTGGTGACCATTTTTATTTCGTTATTTGCTCCCAGCTGTATTTTATATATGTCTTAAAGTACATTCAAATTAAGTTACTTGCAAATCGCCAGGTCCTGGATCCGGTTCCTTTGGATGCTAGAAGCCTCGAAAAGGTTCCCCGAAAAATATATTTTTAACTTACCGAGTCAAACAAATTAAATTTATTACATTTAGATCTATTTTCACAGTTTTACACAATTAATCACTAGGCTAAGAGTTAAAAAAAGATTTAAAAACTTTATCTTTCAGTTTCAGTTTCAGATTAATCCCTGAAGATGTCTCTAGTAGTAAGAGACGAAACGTCGGAAAGTGAAAATCCATTAACACGGTCTAAACCCGAAAGTGAAAGTTCTTTATATCTTAATGGCCGTGAAAGCTTAAAATCTAAAATAGATTTTTTGGTATCTCATTGTCACTTTTTTGCTTAGTTTTAAATGAAAAATCGTCCTGCAGCATTAAAATTTTATTGGTGGTTTTGTTGTTCCCCATTCAATATGTCCATCTTCAAAGGACTTGGGGCTTGGGCCCTTAGGACTTATTTCCGGACCAACTTTTATAGGAACTTTTTTTCATATTTTTTAACGTAGAATAACCGCTTAAATTTCTAGCTAGGTTATTTCTGAATAACCCCGTATAGCCTAGAATATCGTTTATTCGTTGTTATTATTATTTGACCAAAAGTCTGACATAGGTCACCCCGTTCAAAACTCAGCGATTTAATTGTCACATTGTCAGATCTAATTATAATTTGGTCATCATACTATCAAAACGGTATATACCTTATCGAAAAAGTCCAACATAAAATATTAAGATACGTTGCATATAAAAAACATATTATAATTCAAGATCACAACTACACAGCTATAGAAAACATAACTAACATTAAAACGCTAGAATCTAGAAGAACAATATCGCACGTAACTTTTATACAAGCTAATTAATGGTCTTATGGATTGTCCCGACCTCTTTCAACTTGTTAATATATACGTCCCCAGTAATTTCAATCTTCGTCGATCCATATGTACCTTTCACATTAGTACACAGCACACGAACTATTGTTCCAAGACTCCATTTAATAAAGCTCTGGAATTTATAAATACTAGTTATATAGATATATTTGGCAATAGATTATCTCAATATCCTAAAAACATAATAAAAATACATAACGAAAAGTGTATTACAATACAATGTGATTGTGCTCATATCAAGCAAACAGATAGTATTAAATATTTGGGAGTATACCTAGACGAATGCATGAAATGGCACATCCATATAGAGTACGTTAACAAGCTCCTGCGAAAAACCCTCTATAAATTTTATGCACTCAGGCAAATTGTTTCACCCTCTATCCTAAAACAAGTATATTTTGCACTAGCACAGTCAGTTATTTCGTATGGAATAACGATATGGGGGGCGGCATGCAATACTACACTAGGTCAACTTTTTGTTACCCAAAATTATTTATTGAGAATAATGTTGTTTAAAGAAAAATTATTTAGTACAAATGAAGTATATAAAGAAGCTAAATTAATGAATGTTAGACAGTTATATATACAAAATATAATCAAACTTCACTATAAGAACAGTAATACATTTCAACCTGTAACACATGATACAGTAACAAGATTTAGTACTTCCTAAAACTGTTTTTGCAGCATCACAAAGGCACTATACATATATAGTACCTAAAATAATAAATATAATGCCCGAAAACTTAAAAAATAGACAATACCATAAAATTAAGAAAAAGTTTGAAGAATGGATAATTGAAAATTATGAAGAAATTTGTTCAAAAATATATTGGTTTCGGACATGACATAAAACAAATCACATAATATAATAAATTTTAATTGTATTAGTAGGGCTGATAAGTATATTTCATGCGATTGTTGTCACGCTGTCATGCATTTAAATGAAGGATGTTCTGGCTTAAGTCCTTTA
Organism: Brachypterus glaber; assembly: GCA_958510825.1. NCBI lineage: Eukaryota > Metazoa > Arthropoda > Insecta > Coleoptera > Kateretidae > Brachypterus > Brachypterus glaber. The sequence goes on from OY294046.1 coordinate 67,103,724, forward strand.
GAGGTTAATAGTTCTGATTTAATAAACAAAAAACTTCTGCTTTTCTTTTGCATTGATTGCAAATCCCAATTTAAAAAGGTCCCGGCAATAATAAAAAATTTTAAGCATCTACAAACCCAAATTGAAGATTTAAAATCAGAAGTGGCACATTTAAATAAGAAGGTTGTTACTCTGGAGTCTAATAACGTTAATAAACCTTCTTTAAATATGGAAGATGTGATTTCAGAATCTATAGATAGACAAGCTAGGGCTAAAAACATAATGTTATACAAAGTTGAAGAAAGCAACTCTACGTCGCTACAAGAAAAAATTGATTATGACAAACGAAAAGTCCATAACATTTTAAGCGCAAAAGTAAATAACTTGGATAATACTTTAATTAGTAAGGTTTTAAGGGTTGGTAAAAGTAATGCCAAACCAAGACCTATTAAAGTTATTTTTAAGAATTCTGATATCGCTAATCAAGTCCTTAGAAGTAAAAACAAAACTGATAAGTATATTATTAGCCCTGATCAAACTATAGCTCAGCAGAATTACTTTAAAAAAGTAAAATACGAATTAAATCACAGAATACAGGATGGTGAAACGAACTTAACTCTAAAATTTGTAAAAGGCATACCAAAAATTGTAGAAAAAGATGGTCAAAATAGTAATGTAAGATTCAATAACCAGGAAAACTAATAGATTACCCATTACGGTGTTATTACCAAAACGTAGGTGGCATGAAAACTAAACTAGCCGATTTTAGCAGAGCAGTAGCAGTATCCAATTATGATATAATAATAATTACTGAGTCTGGATTGTGCGCTGATGTACATGACAATGAATTTTTAGTCTCATCATATGACTGTTTTAGAAGCGACAGAAATTTAAATACTAGTAACAAATCAAGAGGTGGAGGTGTGTTAATTTTGACAAAGAAAAATTTACGTGCCCAAATTATTGAAACAAACCTTACAACTGTGGAACAGTTGTACATAAAATTTAAAATTAGCAACGAACTCTATATAGTTGGTGGTGTTTATATTCCTCCTGCTTCGCCTTTAAATTTGTACGAGGATCACTGTAGATCAATTGAAGATATTGTCTTGTATAATCCGGACTCCAAGATAGCAGTTTTTGGCGATTTCAATATTCCAGATGCCCAATGGAGCAAACGAGAAAATATAATTTTTGTTGACTCGAACTCTACTTCTGCCACTACGTTAGCTGAGTGCTATAATTTTTTAAACATGTCTCAAGTTAATAATATACCAAACAACCGAACCGTTTTTCTAGATCTATTGTTTTCAAATTTACTAAAAACTAACGTTACTGAAGCTATTGATCTATTACTAAATTATTCAAATCATCATATTGCTTACGCTTTTAATATTTTTGTTGGAAAAGAAAAAAATGCCGCCCTAAATTATAAAGAATTTTATCTTGATTTTAGAAATTCAAACTATATCTATCTTAACGATTATCTTTCGAATTTTGACTGGCCCGAGATGTTAAAAAACTTAAATGCGGAAGAGGCAACAAACTTGTTTTATGAAATTTTATATACCGGTGTTTCTCTTTATGTTCCAACAAAACGTTATGTAAAAAATACTTTTCCCAAATGGTTTAATTCAGATTTACGCCGTTTAGTCACACAAAAAAAATCCGCACATAAAAACTACCAGATCAGTCAAAGTCCACTTGATTTTGAAGTATTTTCCAATTTAAGAGCTACATGTAAAAACCTTTCAAAAGTTTGTTATGGAAATTACTTAAGAAAAATGGAGTTTAACTTTAATTCAAATCCTAAAAGCTTTTGGCAGTTTATTAATGATAAAAAGCAAACAAATTCAATTCCCAATGTTATGTCTCTAGATAACTCTACAGCATCCAATGCTGAAGATATTGCAAATTTATTTGCAGAATATTTTGCCACAGTTTACAGCAGGGGTAACGTCCTTCCGCACTTTGATGAACCAGTAGTGAGTGGATCTCGTAATATTTCAATAAGAGATATAACTGTGATGGACGTTTTTAAAAAAATTAATAATTTACCCAATAAATTTTCTTCTGGACCTGACGGTATTCCTAACTTTTTCTTAAAAAACTGTGTTTGCACCATCTCGGAACCGTTATCTATTATATTTAATAGATCTATTAATGAAGGCACATTTCCTGTAATCTGGAAACACAGTTTTATTGTCCCAATATTTAAATCGGGAGACCGCAACAATATTAAAAATTATCGAGGGGTATCAATTCAATCGAATATTTCAAAACTTTTTGATAGTCTTATCTGTGACCAGCTAACATGGGCCTGCAAACCTTTTATTATACACCAGCAACATGGTTTCTTCTCTGCGCGTTCAACATCGTCAAACTTACTTCTTTATAAATCCAAAATACTAAACAACTTATCCAAGTATTCTCAACTCGATTCGATTTACACGGATTTTTCTAAAGCTTTCGACAGAGTTGATCATACCTTATTAATTGAAAAGCTCTTTAAGTTTGGATTCTCTCTTAAAACTATAAAATGGATTGTTAGTTTCATAATGAACAGAACCCAAAGTGTGAAATTTGGAGGTGTCCTATCAGGTATAATCGAAGTAACATCTGGTGTTCCTCAAGGATCTCATTGCGCCCCTCTGATATTTTTAATATTTGTTAATGACATAGGTGATGACATTCTTTTTAGTGAATATTTAATGTTTGCTGACGATTTAAAAGTTTTTCGCGAAGTTAAATCTAGGGAGGATATGTTACTATTGCAGTATGACTTGGACATAATATTTAACTGGTCGATAAAAAATAAACTAGAGCTTAACATTGGTAAATGTTGCTATATCAGTTTTTTTACAGGTACAAAAAAATGTAATTCTTTTTATAATTTAAATAACTCGCCCTTAAGCTACGTATCATCGGTTAAGGATCTAGGTATAACATTTAATGAAAGTTGCAATTTCTCTGAGCACATAAAAACAATCACCTCAAAATCAAATAAAATCTTGGGTTTTATTGTGCGAAATTTAACTTCATTTAATCCATCAACTATTCTTACAGTATATAAATCTCTTGTGCGGTCTAACTTGGAGTATTCATCTATTATTTGGGCTCCATACTACCAAATTGATATCAAACTTTTGGAAGGGGTACAGCATAGAATTCTCAGAAACTTAGCTTTCAAGGTAAACTTTACTATTAGGAACCACGATTATAACGCAATTCAAAATCTGTTAAATCTGAAAACACTGGAATCTAGAAGAACATTTTCCCATGTGTGTTTTATATATAAAATAGTACACGGATTAATTGATTGTCCAGATTTACTTAATTTGTTAAAAATTTCGGTCCCAAGACCCGGTATTAGGCAAAGTCGTACTTTCCAATTAAATATTTATCATACAAACTATCTTTTAAATACGCCGTTTAATAAAGCTTTGGTTTATATAAACAACTTTGATATTGACTTGTTTAGATTTAATTTTCAAAACTTTAAAAGTTCACTTTTAGTTACACTGCAGTAGTTTAGTATAAAATTTCTAGTTTGGTATACATGTGCATTTATATTTAAGTATATTTTTAGCTATCTTTAAGCTTAGTATTTCTTTTGTTATAATTAATAATATGTAATTATTTCTGTAATGGGGAACTCCCGTAAAATAAATAAATAAATAAATAAATAAATTATAAGAAACTGGAGTGTACGCACAAACCCCGAAAGGGGTTTATTGTTCACTATAAAATGTACAATCCTATGGAGTAGTACCTGTAAGTAATTTTAAGTAATATTTCTTTAAATTGTAAACTCTTTGTACAAAATAAATAAATAAAAATAAATAAAAATATAAATCTTTAATTTCCTCCAGGATAAACTTTTTGTTGTATCTGTTATGTTAGGCTTAGTTAAGTTATTTTAAGTTTAGATTTAGGTTGCAATGGGATTCCCGTTTATATGAATAAATAAAATAAATAAATAAATAAATAATTACCATCTGAAAAAGCGGAATATAAATTCATATTCTGATTTGCTACTTTTATTCTTTTCAATCAACTCCATTAAATAAGTTGCCAATGAATTTCTTAAATGATATTGATATAATGATTAAATCTGCAGTTAAAGAAATTCTAGAAATTCCATCAGATACTCCAAATAATATGTTGTACAGTTTAACAAAAGTTAAAGGTTTAGGTATATTTAAAGCATCCTGGGAAGCCTTCATACAAAATTTTAACTGCATTAAGAAACTAAAATCTAATAATAATGAAATTGTTAATTTAATTCGACCTTTAGACAAAGAATTAGAAAATTGCATTGAAAAACTTAAAATTAAAAATTTAACACAAAGTGTGGAATCTATCACCGGTAAACATTTAAGAGAAATTTTAAGACACGAAGAATTTTTAAACTGGCAGAAACTTAAGCAAAAAGGTAGTGGAGTAATTCTGTTTGATGAGTATACGCCAGCAAATAGTTGGATAAGAACGCAGGAAGGTTTATCAGTATGCGAATGGAAAGAAGCAATCAAAATGAATGGTTATGTTTCTAATGTAAGAGGTATTCCTGGACGATCTCAAAACGGCTACCAGTGCAGGCACTGCACTGAGACCGAATCCTTGCCACACGTTTTGGGATCTTGTCCTTATGGAAACCTACTTAGAAACACCAGACATAACTCAATTAGATCTACTATTGCTGAAGCCTTAAAATTAAAATTTGAAGTTTATCAGGAAGTTCATTGTATATCTGAGGATGACAGCATAAGAAGAATTGATATCATTGCCATAGATAGAAAAGCCAGTAAAGCCTATATTGTTGATCCTACTATCAGATTTGAAAAGAATAAAGAACAACGGGAGAAGTAAACCAAGAAAAACAAAATATTTATAATGGAACCATAAATTACTTTAAAGAAAAATATAATATTAGGGAAATTGAAATTATAGGAATTTTTATTGGAGCTCGAGGAACAATTTCTAACTTTTTTGTAAATTTTTTTAAAACTTTTAAAATTCCAAAAATTCTTCTTAAAAACATAGCTTTAGATGTTATTAAATTTTCTGTGCAAATTTTAAAAAATCATTTATACTCTCAGCATATTACCTAGGTATTAGAGTGACAGGTGTGCAATGCGCACCTTTTGCTCTTTTACCTTTTTGTTATTTACAACAAATACAAATTTATCTTATAATGATTTTATAAAGTTTATTATTTTATCTTTTACTTTTTATGTAATATTTTATTGTTTAGTATTCCTTGTTTAACAAACAGACCATATTGTTGGTAGGAAGTTATGTATGTATTAATATATGTAATTAAATAATATATTAAGGTAAATTGTATTTATAACTGGATTAAAATAAAATGGCTATTTTTTTCTTGAGGATTGTTTAATCTTTTATTTTGTCTTTAAATTAGTTAATGAATTTACTTGATGAAGTTAATTATTTACTTCATTTTCAGCTAAATTATCCAGAATGAAAATTGTAGAAATTAAATTAATTAACCAAGCTTTAAAAAATAAAAAAATACAATTTAAAACGTTCATAGAAATTTATGTCAATGCCACTGCAAATTTAATTAGTTAAGTTAAATGAGACACGAAGAAGACAACCTATTTAACTATTTAACCATCGTTATGAAAAATTCTGATATTCTTAATTAACAAAATGCGGTTAAATACAATTGCTTTTTACAAAAATAGTATATTAAAGTACTAGTTTCATAACATACGTTTTTAGCGCACGAGTACAAGTTTGAAAACGAGCCGCTTGCGGCAAGTTTTCTAAAGTACTAGTGCTCTAAAAACGTGTTATGAAACGAGTGCTTTATACAATTTTTTCTATTTGGCTCTAAAATTTAAAAAACTTACATTTAAATTGATGACTGATTTAGGGATTTTTGTTTTGGGTTGGCATTACTGTTTACACTATGTTTAAAATTCTAAGAACAAATGATATTTTGATATATTTTACAGTCATCTCTTCTTTTTTCACTGCAATTAACCAGTCAATAATTTTAACACGGTAAAAAATAACCCAAACACAAAATTTTGTAAAAAATTAAATTTTTAAATCGACATTGACATTTACACGCAAAACGTCAAGAGATAGGCCAACCCAACAGAAAAAAAGGTAGAGACCTCTTAAGGGCCTATAAGAACACGCAAAATGCGTGTGACTATGAGCTTATAAGAGTCGCAAAATAGAAAAAAGTTCTTATATTAAGGTAAATGTATTTATAACTGGATTAAAATAAAATGGCGATTTATTTCTTAAGGATTGTTTAAATTGTTATTTTGTCTTTAAATTAGTTAATGAATTTACTTGATGAAGTTAATTATTTAGGTCATTTTCAGCTAAATTATCCAGAATGAAAATTGTAGAAATTAAATTAATTAACCAAGCTTTAAAAAATAAAAAAATACAATTTAAAACGTTCATAGAAATTTATGTCAATGCCACTGCAAATTTAATTAGTTAAGTTAAATGAGACATGAAGAAGACAACCTATTTAACTATTTAACCATCGTTATGAAAAATTCTGATATTCTTAATTAACAAAATGCGGTTAAATACAATTGCTTTTTACAAAAATAGTATATTAAAGTACTAGTTTCATAACATACGTTTTTAGCGCACGAGTACAAGTTTGAAAACGAGCCGCTTGCGGCAAGTTTTCTAAAGTACTAGTGCTCTAAAAACGTGTTATGAAACGAGTGCTTTATACAATTTTTTCTATTTGGCTCTATAAGGGCCTATAAGAACACGCAAAATGCGTGTGACTATGAGCTTATAAGAGTCGCAAAATAGAAAAAAGTAGTTATATTAAGGTAAATGTATTTATAACTGGATTAAAATAAAATGGCGATTTATTTCTTAAGGATTGTTTAAATTGTTATTTTGTCTTTAAATTAGTTAATGAATTTACTTGATGAAGTTAATTATTTACTTCATTTTCAGCTAAATTATCCAGAATGAAAATTGTAGAAATTAAATTAATTAACCAAGCTTTAAAAAATAAAAAAATACAATTTAAAACGTTCATAGAAATTTATGTCAATGCCACTGCAAATTGAATTAGTTAAGTTAAATGAGACATGAAGAAGACAACCTATTTAACTATTTAACCATCGTTATGAAAAATTCTGATATTCTTAATTAACAAAATGCGGTTAAATACAATTGCTTTTTACAAAAATAGTATATTAAAGTACTAGTTTCATAACATACGTTTTTAGCGCACGAGTACAAGTTTGAAAACGAGCCGCTTGCGGCAAGTTTTCTAAAGTACTAGTGCTCTAAAAACGTGTTATGAAACGAGTGCTTTATACAATTTTTTCTATTTGGCTCTAAAATTTAAAAAACTTACATTTAAATTGATGACTGATTTAGGGATTTTTGTTTTGGGTTGGCATTACTGTTTACACTATGTTTAAAATTCTAAGAACAAATGATATTTTGATATATTTTACAGTCATCTCTTCTTTTTTCACTGCAATTAACCAGTCAATAATTTTAACACGGTAAAAAATAACCCAAACACAAAATTTTGTAAAAAATTAAATTTTTAAGTCGACATTGACATTTGCACGCAAAACGTCAAGAGATAGGCCAACCCAACAGAAAAAAATGTATGTATGTAATGTATTTATAACTGGATTAAAATAAAATGGCGATTTATTTCTTAAGGATTGTTTAAATTGTTATTTTGTCTTTAAATTAGTTAATGAATTTACTTGATGAAGTTAATTATTTAGGTCATTTTCAGCTAAATTATCCAGAATGAAAATTGTAGAAATTAAATTAATTAACCAAGCTTTAAAAAATAAAAAAATACAATTTAAAACGTTCATAGAAATTTATGTCAATGCCACTGCAAATTTAATTAGTTAAGTTAAATGAGACATGAAGAAGACAACCTATTTAACTATTTAACCATCGTTATGAAAAATTCTGATATTCTTAATTAACAAAATGCGGTTAAATACAATTGCTTTTTACAAAAATAGTATATTAAAGTACTAGTTTCATAACATACGTTTTTAGCGCACGAGTACAAGTTTGAAAACGAGCCGCTTGCGGCAAGTTTTCTAAAGTACTAGTGCTCTAAAAACGTGTTATGAAACGAGTGCTTTATACAATTTTTTCTATTTGGCTCTAAAATTTAAAAAACTTACATTTAAATTGATGACTGATTTAGGGATTTTTGTTTTGGGTTGGCATTACTGTTTACACTATGTTTAAAATTCTAAAAACAAATGATATTTTAATATATTTTACAGTCATCTCTTCTTTTTTCACTGCAATTAACCAGTCAATAATTTTAACACGGTAAAAAATAACCCAAACACAAAATTTTGTAAAAAATTAAATTTTTAAATCGACATTGACATTTGCACGCAAAACGTCAAGAGATAGGCCAACCCAACAGAAAAAAAGGTAGAGACCTCTTAAGGGCCTATAAGAACACGCAAAATGCGTGTGACTATGAGCTTATAAGAGTCGCAAAATAGAAAAAAGTAGTTATATTAAGGTAAATGTATTTATAACTGGATTAAAATAAAATGGCGATTTATTTCTTAAGGATTGTTTAAATTGTTATTTTGTCTTTAAATTAGTTAATGAATTTACTTGATGAAGTTAATTATTTAGGTCATTTTCAGCTAAATTATCCAGAATGAAAATTGTAGAAATTAAATTAATTAACCAAGCTTTAAAAAATAAAAAAATACAATTTAAAGCGTTCATAGAAATTTATGTCAATGCCACTGCAAATTTAATTAGTTAAGTTAAATGAGACATGAAGAAGACAACCTATTTAACTATTTAACCATCGTTATGAAAAATTCTGATATTCTTAATTAACAAAATGCGGTTAAATACAATTGCTTTTTACAAAAATAGTATATTAAAGTACTAGTTTCATAACATACGTTTTTAGCGCACGAGTACAAGTTTGAAAACGAGCCGCTTGCGGCGAGTTTTCTAAAGTACTAGTGCGCTAAAAGCGTGTTATGAAATGAGTGCTTTATACAATTTTTTCTATTTTGCTCTAAAATTAAAAAAAAAACTTACATTTAAATTGATGACTGATTTAGGAATTTTTGTTTTGGGTTGTCATTACTGTTTACACTATGTTTAAAATTCTAAGAACAAATGATATTTTGATATATTTTACAGTCATCTCTTCTTTTTTCACTGCAATTAACCAGTCAATAATTTTAACACGGTAAAAAATAACCCAAACACAAAATTTTGTAAAAAATTAAATTTTTAAATCGACATTGACATTTGCACGCAAAACGTCAAGAGATAGGCCAACCCAACAGAAAAAAAGGTAGAGACCTCTTAAGGGCCTATAAGAACACGCAAAATGCGTGTGACTATGAGCTTATAAGAGTCGCAAAATAGAAAAAAGTAGTTATATTAAGGTAAATGTATTTATAACTGGATTAAAATAAAATGGCGATTTATTTCTTAAGGATTGTTTAAATTGTTATTTTGTCTTTAAATTAGTTAATGAATTTACTTGATGAAGTTAATTATTTAGGTCATTTTCAGCTAAATTATCCAGAATGAAAATTGTAGAAATTAAATTAATTAACCAAGCTTTAAAAAATTAAAAAATACAATTTAAAACGTTCATAGAAATTTATGTCAATGCCACTGCAAATTTAATTAGTTAAGTTAAATGAGACATGAAGAAGACAACCTATTTAACTATTTAACCATCGTTATGAAAAATTCTGATATTCTTAATTAACAAAATGCGGTTAAATACAATTGCTTTTTACAAAAATAGTATATTAAAGTACTAGTTTCATAACATACGTTTTTAGCGCACGAGTACAAGTTTGAAAACGAGCCGCTTGCGGCGAGTTTTCTAAAGTACTAGTGCGCTAAAAGCGTGTTATGAAACGAGTGCTTTATACAATTTTTTCTATTTTGCTCTAAAATTAAAAAAAAACTTACATTTAAATTGATGACTGATTTAGGAATTTTTGTTTTAGATTGGCATTACAGTTTACACCATGTTTAAAATTCTAAGAACAAATGATATATTGATATATTTTATTATCATATCTTCTCTTTTTTTACTGCAATTAACCAAGCCACAATTTTAACATGGTAAAAATAACCTAAACACAAAATTTTGTAGAAAATTCAACTTTAAAGTGACAATGACATTTGCACGGAAAACGTCAAGCGATAGGCCAGGTCTGTTGCCAATCCAAAAAAACAAATAGTACAGACCTCTTATGGGCCTATAAGAACACGCAAAATGCGTGATATGGGCTTATAAGAGTCGCAAAATAGTAAAAATTCGTTAGTGAACGTATGCGTTTCTTGTATAACATGGTCAATGACGGATCCAGAAATTTTAAGTCATAACAATTTTTTGCTAACTTAGATTTAGTTAATAATTTTGCAGTTTTCTTTACTTTTATAAACAAGAGATGGCACTACATGTGCGCATTCTAACACTGGATACGGAATATTCATACCGTATTTAGAGCTAGAATGTATTCATTATGTGTTTGAAAAGTGTGTGTATTTTTTACAGTTTTTGGAAAATATGTGCTACAATTTGTGTTTGGTTTTTCCCATTGTAAGACCTTCTAACGTTATGTTAAATATTGCATTTAACAATTTACCTACATAAAAATAAAATTTATTTGTTTGTTATTGTCATACCTATGATAATATTTATTTTAATCCAGGAAATTCTATTATTAGCTTATCATTAACTAATATTACTATGTTAATTATTTTTTAGAATCATCTATTTTAAAATTGCTATAATCGTGGTAGGTAGTTTTACATTTAACTATAACTAATTAAACAAATTAAAAGAAAATAATAATTATTTTTCTCCAGGAAGTTTATATTGAAGATAAATTAATTTAGGAAACTTAAATCTTCTAATAGTTTCTAAATTAAACAAAATTATAAACTTTTAAAATAGTAATTTAGTAAATTTAGTTTTTTAGAGAAAAATTGTCTAAAATTTGGTTGCAGTCGGACAACCCCACCTTAGGGTTTCCCTGGCTAGGCCACTGGTGTTTTAATAATAACACAGGTCCACAAAAAAACAAAAGTGGTATGGGTCATGATATTTTTATGTATTTTCGCCCGCTGAAACCGAATCTTAACTCAGTTTAACCCCTACACATCTGGATTTTTCTCTACAGTCGCACTATGCTACCAAACGGGATAAAAGTGACCAAAATTATTTTATTGTGTATTTTAACTTTAAATGATAAAGTATGTTTTTTAATTTTTTTATTACTTTCTATTAAAGAGTGTAGAGTAAAAAGGAAAAAAAAACAGGAAAAAAGTAACCAAAATTATTTTATTGTGTATTTCAACTCTAAACAATCAGTAAAACATAAAAAACATATTTTTTATGTCTTACTAATCATGTAAGGTTGAAATACGCGTTGAAATACGCAATAAAATAATTTTGGTGATTTTTTCCCGTAGGTTTTTCCTTTTTATTCTAATTTTTTCAACAGAAAATATTAAAAAAATTAAAAAAAAAAACATATTTTTATATTAATAATGATTATAATCATTTAAAGTTGAAATAAAATAATATTGATAACTTTTTTCCCGTTTGGTAACATAGTGCGTCTGTGGAGAAAAGTTCAGATGTGTAGGGATTAAACTGAGTCCAGATTCGGTTTCAGCGGGCGAAAATACATAGAAATATTATGGTCCTATCCATGGCGCAGTCAACTTTTGTTTTTTTTGTGGGCCTGTTGAAACATTAATTTTTTAAATTATGCAAAAATTATCATACACTTATAAAATAGCCTTTGTTTTAAGGAAAAATTTTAAAAAATGTTTTAAACATTTATTTTAGATGTTCACTATATTAACAGATGCTTATGAAAATATATTTTTATCCCATGATTTATCGTGGTATAAAAAAAGAATTTGATAATTTGTATATTTAAAGTACAAAATTCAATTATAATAAAAATATAAAAAAGATTGATCTAAGTAAATTGAAATAATAACATTCGAGTGTTTAATTGATGCTTTTACGTTATTGATGACGTAAAGTAATTTTTCTAGATCCCTGTTTACAAGATAGGCAAAACTTAAATTATATTGATATGTACTAAAAAAAATTGAATAATTTGTATATTTAAGGCAGATTCAGGCATATACACGCAAGTCGCTTGCAAAACATTTGTTCCAAATTTCAAGTCTCTGGGTCAAAGCGTTTTTGAAATATCTTAGTGTAAAGTTGTTTTGCAAGCGAGTTGAATCTTTGCGAGAACTATAATTATCACTAACTACACTAAACTAAATTATAATTAACTGAAATTAAGAAAACTTTAAAACATAACCTCTACTTCTAAAATATTTTTTTTCTACGAGTGCTTTAGTATGTAAGCAAATACACACACTTTTCAAACACAGAATGAGTCCATTCTAGCTCTAGATACGGTATGAATATTCCATATCAAGTGTTAGAATGAGCACATGTAGTGTCATCTCTTGTTTATGAAAGTAAAGAAAACTGTAGCAAAATTAGCAAAAATATATTTATTTTACGATGAAATATTGAATAATTTAATGCAATTTAAAGTTTTGCGTTAAAATTACACAAAGTTTTCTTTTCTTAATATTTAACCAGTTTTTATTTAGTTCAAAAAATTAAAACTGCTCCATCTATTGTTAAATATTTAAACCTGATATCTGTCACAACAATCTGACATAACCTTCAATTTTTGCATTATAATTTGTAAATATGTGCTAAAATTAAATAAAAATCTTTTTTAAGTACTGATTTGGTAAAATTATTAAATAACATTAATTGCTTTATTTAAAAATATGTGTTTTGTTGCATTTACAATGTCGAGTCACAAAAAACATTGTTTTTAACCTTGTTCGAAGTTTAAAGCCATACAGTGTTTCATATTTGCAGTCGAAGAATAAGTATAGTCTACAAACATATGAAATAGTCAATTCGCGCTCGCGGGACCGTCATACTCGCCTACCGGCTCGTATGACAAACTTTCCGCTCGTTCGGAATATTGTCTATTCCATACTAGTTATAGAATATATACTATTCCGGGGTATGCACAAACTTTTAAAATACAGCGGTGTTGCCGTCTTAATTTTTATTTTAACTTAGATAACGATTGTTTACAAAATGTTGCACTAAATATGTCTATTTGTATATTGATTATAGTTTAAGCACTTAAAAGAAAGGTTCTTGTTTGTAATTGTTTGTAGATATAAGTAAAAAAAACCTTATCTATAGGTTTTTCTTTATGTGTCTTGGAGAATTGTCAACACCGCTTATAGCGTAACCTAACTCAACTTATTTGGAAACGAAAGTTTGCATATTTCAGAAATTCTTCTTTTTCTATGGTGTATTTTAAGATTCTATCATTATTTTATGCTATATCTTTTATCTTAATTGTTGCATACCACGGAAAAATTATTTTAGAAGTAGAGGTTATGTTTCTTCAGTTTCCTTAATTTCAGTTAAATATATTTAGTTTGGTGTAGTTAGGAAACGTTCAAGTATTACGTAATGCTCCTGGGCGGGTCATTTTGGAGTGTTACGCCCATGGTATAGGAGTTACAGGGGGGGGGTCCAAAATGATCAAAATGTGAGTAATACTTGAACGTTCCCTTAGTGATAATTATGCGTGAATTGACCTTTAAAATACAACATTCGATTATAATAAAAATATAAAAAAAAACTGATCTAAGTATATTTAAATAATATCATTTGAGTGTTTAATTCATATCATCATGATGCTTTTACGTTATTGATGACGTAAAGTAATTTTTTTAGTTCCCTGTTTACAAAATAGACAACTTTAAAATTATATTGACATGTACTATTAAAAGCTGTGAGGAAATTTTAAATATCTATTAAAATTTTTATTCTAATTTAAATATTTAAAAATATGTCGACATAATTAACGTATACAAAATTAGGATCATTAATCAAATTTTGACAAGAAAGATCGATAGTTGTTATCAACTTTTTTTTTTTAATTTATACGCATGACGATTATAATATAATTAATAAAAATTAAATTAACGAATCTACTAATGTCTTACAAGTTACTTAACGTTTTATTATTATACAGGGTTATTCTTTTAAATGGTACACCCTCCGTAACTTTTAAACGCAGTGCGATATAAACTTCAAATTTAGAATATGTATACCACAGAATAAAAACTATCATTCGCCATATTTTTCAATTTTTTATTCGTTAAGGCGGCGCCAGGGGGGCAATGGGGAACCATATTTTAAATGGCATTGTGTCATTTTAAAGAGCTTAAATTTTTATATTTAACTGTAACTATTTATTTTTTAATATTTTTTTTGAAGAGATTTTTTTATTCAAAATTATTCAAATTTTTAATATTTTCTGCATAAATATTGATTTTTTTTATGAAAATGATAAATAATTAGTCTTAACATAATAATACACCATGTATTAACTATTTTGACCTTTTTGCCCAAAATTTACAAAATTATTTTTTTAAAAATATAGAAAATTTTATCACTTTTGAAGAAAAAAAAAACTTCGAAAAAAATATTAAAAAATTAAATAGTTACATGGTTAAACAGATAATTTTAAGCTTTTTAAATGAAGTAACACAAAACCTAGGGTGCCATTTAAAATATTGTCCCCCACTGCCCCCCTGGCGCCGCCTTACCGAATAAAAAATTGAAAAACTTAAAGTTCATATCTCATCTCGTTCAAAAGTTACGAGGGGTGTACCATTTAAAAGAATAACCCTGTATACATATATTATATTAGGGTGGTCCAAAAAAAAATTATTTACTTTACTTTTTTATGTGTCATAGTTAGAACGCACTTAAAGTAAAAATTTATAGGGACAACCCTAAAGGGTACTTTTAGGGCCCTAAAAACCCTAAAATCACGCAAATATCGATAAAATTCGTATAAAACCAGCCCTAGTGTTTGTAATTTTATAAAATTTTAAAAACTTGATAACTATATTTTTTCTATTTAAGTATAAAAATAAGCCTGCAAAATCTTAGCCTGATCAAAAGTTTCTAACCGGGCACAAGCCGCAAAATTACCCCTAAATTCCGAAAAAGTGCATTTTCTATTAATCTACTGACGAATTATAAATTTTAAATAAAAAAGTTTTTAGGTTACATTTTTTTTCTATATAAACCTATTTTAGTTACTTTAAAATATTACGTTAATCTACGCAACGAGTATGGGGTCTAATCCGAGCTTTTTTGCAAAAAGAAAAGTAAAAAAAAAATATTTTTTATGTTTTTTTTATTTTCTTTTATTTTTTTTTAATTTTTCGTCTTTTAAAAAAAGATCAAAAAAGGTTTTTTTTTTTGAAAATTATTATTTTTTAAGTATTTGGAATAATGCAATATACCATTTACTGTGAATAGTATATAATGGAATGCGTAGCATTTATATGTTCACGGCTTATTTTATTTATTTATTTACTATTACTTATTTATTATGTGCTTTTTAAAATTGCTATAAGTAATAATTACATTTTAAAAATATATATTTCTGTAAACACTGAGCTTAAATTAAACAAAAGATTAATCAAAAAAAAAACATGGGAAAGCCTTATTTTAAGTTGAAAAAAAAAATCCAGTAAACAATAATTTATCTTAACTTTTTAAATAAGTATTACTTTAAATATTTAAAAGAATCTAGAACATCAAGTTTGATCTAAATTAAAAATACACTGTCCAGTAAAAGAGCTTTCCCATTTTTCACCTCCGTGCGTAAAATGAATTTTTTATTATTAGATTCACTTTTAGCAACCTTAAAAATATACCAGTTTTCACGAAAACTACCCCCCGCCTCTTAGGGGGTGGAGTTAGATTTTTTTATTATCAGATTCTCTTTCAGCAACCTTAAAAACCCCAATATACCAATTTTCACAAAAACTACCTCCAACCCTCAGGGGTGAAATTAGAAAAAAAGTATTATAAGATTCAGGTTTCGCGACCTCAAAAACCCCAATATAGAAATTTTCAAGAAAACTACCCCCTGCCCCTCAAGGGGTGGAGTAACTTTTTTTTTATCAGATTCACTTTCAGCAACCTCAAAAACCATAATATACCAGTTTTCACGAAAACTACCCCTACCCCTCAGTGTGTGATTTTTTTTAATTTATTTATTTATTCAGTTTTTACATTTTACATTTTTAAGATTATTAGTTTCTCCGCCTAAACCATAGGTTTGTGTTGCGGAACATAAAAAAAGGTTAAATATTTATATTAATAAATTATTAACAAATTAAGTAAATTGTAATTAGAAAAAATTTCCTCCGAGCTCGGATGGCAACCTCCGTAATCATACAGTACTTTTCCTCCTCGTATCATAAACTACTATTTTCAGCGACAAGAGGTCGAAAAAGTAATACGTAGAAATGTTTTCGAGTCTCAACTTCAAATATATCTCTCAGCTTTACAGATTCAAGCTAAGTTTATTTGCTTGTGGTTTATAATGTCGCAACAGATTTGATGTTACACCACTACTAATATTAGAATGCGTACGTTAACATGTGGTTTCAAATTGCATGACTTAATTATTAATCTATTTCTACTAAACTATATTTTAAATTATAAATAAACACGGAAACATAAACTAGCGCAACGATTGCTATTTTTAGTATGAGAGCAGCTTAAGAAATGGACAGCAGTCCAATCATAAAGAAGGAAAGAGAACCATTAGTCCAACCTGCGCAAGATTATTTTGTGACAGAACGGGGCAGCGAAATGACGTAACGCAATATATCTGACCTTGCGCAGTACGCATCTCTATCATCTGTGAAATGCTGGCGGTCGTAAAACAATTCATCACCCCAGTATTCATTTGTCTTATCTCCAAGAATTCCCCAGTAAAAATCTTAAAATGTCCAAAAATAGAGATATGGCAAACCAATACTGGGGTGACGAATTAGTAGTTTGTTTATACTGTCAGTACTGTCAGATCGTCGTTTGTTTCTGTTCATTTTTCGACTTCTACTCTGTTTTAATTGTTTTTTTGCTGCATTTGTTTATAACTTTAAACCTAACCTGTATTGTTGCTTTATGAAGAGCAAAGGGTCAATTCCTGGTGTTCTCAAAGTAGGTTTACAAAATCCCGAAACTCAAACACACCTCGAAAAATTCTTATAAAATAATAAAAAAAAACTATTTCGACGTTTCTTCGTAGATATTTATTGGTTTTTGTTGAATTTTTTACAATTTTTATTTGACACACAAAAAAAGGTTAAAAAATACTCGTCAAAAACAACAATAGTAGTGCGCATGTGCAAGTTTATCTCAGATGCGCTAGCCACATTTATCACAGTATTCCGCAACGGCTTTGGAGGTCTTTCCTTGTCTATGAGTCCAATACGTTAAGGCATATCCACAAGCTCGCATAATAACATAGTACATAAGAATGCAGTACCGTGAGTGGCTTACAATATACAAGGCCGCACGTCAAGACAATCACGGAATCGCATTCTTATGTACTATGTTGTTTTGCGAGCCTGTGGATATGCCTTTAGGCAACATAAATTTAGGTCTTGAATACCATAAAACAGCTTATTAAACACAAAAACAAGTACAAAATCTTCACACACAACGGGGTATTATCAATGACTGTCAAATTAAGGAGTACGTCATAAGTTCCCTAGGAAGCTTTAGACCTACTGTACACATAGCTGTGTTATAAAAATTTAAAAAAAAACAAATATCTTGCCTTCATGTAATTTAAAATATAATCTAAGATTTTATTTTTACCTAAAATATGCATAATTTTATTTCAAAAAAATAATAATTATACTTTTATCTCTTTCTGTAGAATTCTTTATCTAATCTAAATAGGCGGTGAAGGAAAGGTATAGATTAGAGGCATTATATGTATATAAGAGGAGAACAAATGTTACCATGCTGCCAAAATAATAATAAAAACATTAAAAATAGTTGTTTGTAAAATTTAAATATAATTTAAATAAATTAAATCTATAGTAAGTTTACTGATACTAATTATGGTTAAGGGCCTTTAAACCATGTTTATCTATCAGTAGATAGTATATTTGCATAATCACACAAAAACCAGTCGTTTAAATTATTTTCAGTGAAAGTGAACATAATTTTTCTGTTAATAACAGTTATAAACAGTTACTGTTTTGAAATTAAATGTAAATTTTATATTTTAAACAGACGTAGAGGGAATGCGCCTAATTTCGGATGGTTTCCAAATTTCGGATAGTAGTGTATTTAAGATACTGTCTGCAAAGGTAAACAGAAACCTACTTTTATGTGAAGCCAAAAGTCAAACTAAATCCGTCCTGTAATATGATAACGGTAGAGCTTCTCCCCTTTAAATGGCAGCACAAATCGTTTATATTGCAAATGGCAGTTTTGTGCTCAGTTGCATTATTATGCTTGTTTATTTTATAAATAATCGTTATAAAAGTTCGTGATTCTGTCTTGGGTAAGTTATGATGTTAGTTGATCCACTATTCATAATTAAGCAATTTGAAAACGTAAACATTCTACAAATTTCTAATCTAAAAAGCAGAAAGTTGCCTAATTTCGGATAGACCATTTTTGTGCATTTGATTCCCAATTTCGGATATCCGCAAGGTAATTATTATTCAGGATAACCAACCATTAATTATTTTTTTTATAATGATACAACAAACTAAGATAAATAATTTTGAAAAAACGAAAATTACCTAAGATACTAAGATATTCGAAATTGGGAATCTAAAATTATAGTTCCTATAGTATTTCGTAGAAAATCGCTTAATGATTAAATTACGTCTTAAATGTGAAAAAATAACAAGAAAAATAAGCAATGGGATCCAGATCTACTCTTGAAAAAAATTTTTCGGATATGTCCGAAATTAGGAGCCCTTTTTCAAATGCACAAAAATGCGCTGATTTTTTTTAACCGTGTTTTTTGGAAAAAGTTAACTGTAATAAAATTGCTTTTATAATAAATCATGGTTCGCTATAATAAGTTGTATCTGGTTATATAAAAAAAATATCAAAAAGTAATACCGAGTATTAAATATTGAATACATTGTAAATGGTATCCGAAATTAGGCGACTTTCCTCTATCTTAAAATAAATAAAGAAATGTCAAAGTTTAACTGTATAGAGACGAGCCCCCAATTATATCGCTATTTTTATTGGTTAATGTATTTTTGTAAAACTTATCGAATAATAATTATGGAAAATTATAAACAAAAGTAAATTATCTAATTGCATGTAAAAACATGTTTGTTACTAGCCACATTTTTACCACAATTTTAATCATACGATGTGAATAATCTAAAATATTAAAATTAAGATTAAAATTGTCATAATTAAAATATGATATAAGGCGTTTTGAAGCCAACGTATTTAACTAAGAAACTAGATGAAACGTTGCAAGCACCCTGTCAAAACATCGGCACTATTGTACACTAGAGCCATATAGTTTGCAAATTTCAAACTAGGTGTTTTGTTTGATTTTAAATTCTGTATCTTTAAAACATTATATTCTAGCAAAAAACTGTATATAACATTTTTTATAGGGCTTTAAAAGAGCTTTTATTTAAAATATAATTTTTTGAAATCGGGTTATAAATATGTGAGATATTCTAAAAAAACCTTTTACTGCTTTAAACGCCAATATCTCGAAAACAATGCGTTTTAGAAAAACGTTGTTTATAACATTTTTTGACCAATTTAAAATGATCTTTTATATAAGTGCTAAATTAACCAAATACAATAATAATTGCCTTAATTATAAACAAAAAACGCTAAAAATAGGAGTTTTACCCTAGTTTTACCCCCTTACCCCAATCGTTTACGCATAAATCTAATCAGCTCTTCGGAATACAATAAGAAACAATATGCAAAAAACTGCAAGTCGATATCTCATGTAGAAATGGAGTTAGAGAGTTTACAACCAGACAGACAGACAGAGACGGACGCAAAATTATTTTTTATTGATTTCAGAATGGTCTAAAACGTCGAGATATGTGAAAAAAACTTGATCAATGATTTTGACTTCCGCGAAGATTTCAATACATCGGCACTCTTAGTAGCACTAAGTGCCGATGTAATAAATAAATACTGCTTATTACTAAAAAGGGCAATAAATTCCTCAAGAAGTAAAAACCTTTTCAAAAATTTTACAAAACAATGAACTTGAACTTGAATGATTGAGGCAAGTTTCGTTTACAGGAAATCAGTTAAAAAAAAGAAAAAAAAACTGTTTGCCTTAGACCCTCCTGATTTCAAAAATGACTTTGATTTTTTGCATATACCGTTTTTTTTCTATGACCCAAGATTTTTTGGTCTTTTTGGTGGTAAAATCAAGCTTGGGAAATCTGTTATCGCTACAAACAAAACACTAACTAGAAATTTTTATGGTAATAAAAATACGATAGTATTATTTATTTTGTGTGGAATTAAGCCATTTTTATCCTATGACCTTAACTTTTTTTTTTTTCAAAAAAGTCCATGATATCACCAGGGAAATCTGTTATCAGTACAAACAACTTTTTTTCTGACTACTCTTGACACCCCAAGTATGATAATAATATTCATTATGTGCGGATATGCACCGTTTTTTTGCTCTATTTAGAAGTAAAATTAATCTTGGGAAATCTGTTATCACTGCCAACAAAACACTAACTACGCTCCTGAATAAGATAGTAATATTGTTTCTTATACCCACAAATACAAGACATTCGGCAACATTCTTCATTGAACGAACAAGAACAAATGCACACCAAAATTGTCCATTAAATGCGTGTCTTTCAATTTTTAACACATATTTAAATAATATTGATATGAATTGCACTACACTCTCCATTTTTAAAAATCTCATTAGAAATTCAATTCCCAATTTATATTAGCTACTATTTTATATTATTGTTATTACTTAGGATTAGTACTTATATATCATATAATTTTGTAAATTTTCCTGTAATTGGGCGATTCGGCCTGTTGGAAATAAATAAATAAATAAATAAATAAATAAAAAAATAAATAAATAAATAAAAAAATATTTATTTCGTGCGGAAATAAGCCATAAGCCATACCTCAGGCTGTTCTTCTTAAGCACACTGAAGCATTTGCTCAGTCTCGAAATGGTTATTTAACCCTTGGGTGTCACTATTATCGAACACATTATAAAATAGTATATTTTATAACTAGTATGAAATAGACAATATTCCGCGCGAGCGGAAAGTTTGTCATACGAGCCATCAGGCGAGTATGACGGTCTCGCGAGCGCGGAATGACTATTCCATACGTGTTGTAGGCTACACTTTTTCTTCGACTGCAAATATTAAACACTGTATGGCTTTAAACTGCGGACAAGGTTAAAAACAATGTTTTTTGTGACTCGACATTGTAAATGCAACAAAACACATATTTTTAAATAAAGCAATTAATGTCATTTAATAATTTTATCAAATCAGTATTTAAAAAGATTTTTATTTAATTTTAGTACATATTTACAAATTATAATGCAAAAATTGAAGGTTATATCAGATTGTTGTGACAGATATCAGATTTAAATATTTAACAATAGATGGAGCAGTTTTAATTTTTTGAACTAAATTGATAAAAAACTGGTCAAATATTAAGAAAAACTAATAAAATTTATGTAATTTTAACGGAAGACTTTAAATTGCATTAAATTATTTAATATTTCATGGTAAAATATATATATTTTTGCTAATTTTGCTACAGTTTTCTTTACTTTTATAAACAAGAGATGGCACAACATGTGCTTATTTTAACACTTGATACGGAATATTCATACCGTATCTAGAGCTAGAATGAATTCATTCTGTGTTTGAAAAGTGTGTATTTGCTTACATTCTAAAGCAGTCGTAGAAAAAATATATTCCGAGATTAATTCCTATGAGACTTTCTGTTCTAAATAAATTCTCTCGATTTCTTACTAATTCTTGTTTTACTGTATATTAATTGTAAACATAAACCATTTTGTAGTTTTAATCTGGTTAGGTTTAAACAAAACAAAAACTGTATTATTCCCCAGTGAAATAAAGCTAAGACTCACTCGTTTTTAAACATACATATTTCCAAACTGTATAATATTCTTCCTATGCATCTAAAAAACACACAAAAAAAATATGCCAAATATGTACTAGAAAGCAAAAAAGGGATTTTAGAAAATAAAAATACGATTCAAGAAATTATATCTTAAAAAAATTTATTTTACTGTTAAAATTATTTACCAGTTTAAGAAAATATGTTTTATTGTAAATTGTCATTGTATTTTTTTTTTTTTTTTGATTTATTTATTTTAAAAAACTTGTAGATTTATATTTTTTATACAGAAATAGACTCTTAGAAAATTAGTTTTAAGTAGGCATACACCAGAAACAAGTTTTTCAGAAACTTTCGTGGTGGTTTTGCTTTCAAATGTAAAAATTAAGATATTGTAAGAAATAAATATTATTATTATTATTATTATTATTATTATTATTATTAATTTGAAATAAAACCCGACAGGTTCACCTCGTCCTCCGATGACCGAGGCGACGTGCGGGGAAATTGCGGCAACTGCTCTCCACGTCCGTGGAGTAAGCCTCTACCGTGACCGGTTATCGTGTGCTCTGAGTAAATTAAGAGACCCAAGGATTACTGCTTTCTGCATGCGACCAGCCAGAATTTCGGCTGAGTCGCGACATGCCGGTATGGTTTTGAGGTTAGAGAGAAAGCTGTCATTTATACCACCAAGGGATCCAACAATAAGCACCACCAGTTTTATAGAGTGGTCTGGATACAGTCTGCGGAGTTGAAAAAGAAGATCCTGATATTTTGTCCGCTTGTCCTCCTCCTTCAAAACAATGTTTCTTTCGGCTGGGGCCGAGAACTCAATAACAAATTTATTTTATTATTATTATTATTATTATTATTATTATTATTATTATTATTATTATTATTATTATTATTATTATTATTATTATTATTATTCTTAAAATCTATTAAAATTAAGCAAATGTGAAAATACACTATGTCTTGAAATATTACGATATTTTTATAAATTCTTATTCATAAAACTTTATTATTTAAAATTTTTTATCAATTATTTATAAATTTTTATCAATTTTGTTGAAATTTAGTCGTAAAATGTATTATCCTTTTATAAAAACCCACAATCAAAATTTATTTTTAAAAATTATCATGCATAGGTCAAAAAAAGTCATGCATTTTACAGGCATTGGATAAAAGGAATGACGTATAGATTAGGAGTATTTGTTTTAAATCCTTTAGCGAATTATCAGAAAAGATGCCTTTTTAAGACGTGAATAAATATGTACATTGTATATTTATTTATTTATTTATTTATTTATTTATTTATTTATTTATTTATACAGCTTTGGGGTACAAACGGGTCAAACCCACAAGAAGCACCCACAACTTACAAAGTTAGTAGTAAAGAAAAGAAAACATCATATTTACAGAATATTTTAACAAATTACGAAATAAAATTGCAAAATAAATGTATCATTAGAACGTATTTACTTAAAAATTCAAAAATGAATTTTTGAGAATATTTTTTAAAGAATTTATGGAGATATTAAAAATGTCTACATCTTGACATAGGCTGTTAAACGATTTCATAAGTCTCATCGGAGAGTTTACTGTGTAATTTTTTCTTGTATTTGGAATGATAAAAATATATGTCTCTAGCTGGAACATAATTGAAAATTTTTCTAAGAGATCAGGACAGTTTATATTATTTTTAAATATCTTGTAAATTATGATTATATCATTAAAAACTCTCCGAGATTCAAGAGACATAATATTAAAGTATTTTCGAGGTTGAGTATAATCATATGATTTTTAAAACATAAGAATCTAAAAAAATTGTTTTGAACTCTTTCTAGTCGTGTTATATCGACAGCATAAATGGGATTCCAAACAGAAGAAGCAAAATTAAGCCTACTAAATACAAAACTATAATAAAGTTGAGTTATTGTGGAGGTTTTACGAGAATTTCGGCATTGTCATAAAACAAAACCAAGCATCTTACTTGAACTTGAAACTACCTGTTTAACCTTTTTTATTAAATTCTTGATTCTTTTGAGTAAATTCTCCAAACGATTAAAAACCAAAATGAAAATTTGACACCTACTACAGCTCAAGTCCAAAAATTAAGTCACTTTCCTTTTTAATTTTCACAAGGAAAGTCTTGCGTTAAAAAATAAAAAAAAATCGAAAAAGTTTATTGGTTTTTTTACGTTTCTGGTCGTTTTATATCCAAAAAATATGATTTCCGTAAAAAAAAATCAGTCTGTAGGTCGGTCTGTCGGTCTGTGTGTCCGGGAAATTTTTGACCACGATAACTCAAGAAGGCTTCGGGATAAATACTTTTGGACCACAGGTTGTTTATAATCAACTTTAGATAATTATTAGATAATTATCAAAAGTTCTAGGCTGGGATTGTTTTTCGTAAAAATCGGTTTGGGGTAAGGGGGTAAAATGGGGTAAGAACAATTTTTTTCAAAAACATATTTTTTCAAATTTATTTTTCGTTTTACGAAAAAATAAACGTTTTTTGAAAAAAAATTTTTTTTTGAATTTTTTTTTTTTTTTATTTAATTTTCTTTTTTGTTTTTGATTTTAATGAATCTAGGCCTATAGGGGAAAGTATTATTTTGTTGGCAGCAATATTATTAAAGAATTACTCAACGTCTTAAGGTATTTTATTCCAAAACCCGTGCTCTTCATTCAAGAAAATGCCAGCCTTGAAACAAGAGAATATGGCTTTGAACATATACAGACACGTGTCCTTGGTTCAAGGAATCCGTTTTTTCTATTTCTATGTATAAATGTGTCCATGAAACAATAATAAACTTTGAATATGACCGTTTGTCCGTCCGTCCGATGTCACGTTTTTTGTTTACACGATAACTCAAGAACGAATTATCCGATCGACTACAAATTTTCAGGAAAAGTCAAGTTCTGTAAGGGGGAAGACCTCTATTATTTTTGAAAGTAATCCCCCCAAAAACAAAAAAGTTATCTGGGGTTAAACATTTTTTAAAAGTGAAAAAACTATCAATTTAATTTTTTTTTTAATTTTTTTTCAAAATTTTTTTTGTTTTTCGCAAAAAAAAAATTAAAAAATAGGATTTTTATGCATTTTTTCTTTTTTTGAAAAAAAAAAAAAACAATCAAATAATAATAATGGAAACCGTAGCATTACATATCTTTACGGCTGGTTTAGGTATTATTTTGTGATGACGTCAGAACGAACAGCTCTGAATTTGACTCTAAAAACTTCTCAGTTCAAAAATAATTATAATTTTTTAATAGGAAACATTATTTTCTATTTCAACACATTATAGTTTATTCAACTTTGATAAACTTGACTTTGAAACAATAATTTAAACTAGAAGAATAGTTGCGCGCATGCACCTTAATAATTTTGCTTTCTTCTAAAAATGCCAGAAAAAATATTTAATTTTGAAAAAACCTCTGGCTTCAGGATCTGAAACTAGATGAAACGTTGCAAGGACCCTGTCATAACATCGGCACTATTGTACACTAGAGCCATCTAGTTTGCAAATTTCAAACTAGGTGTTTTGTTTGATTTTAAATTTTGTATCTTTAAAACATTATATTCTAGCAAAAAATTGTATTTAACATTTTTTATAGGGCTTAAAAAGAGCTTTTATTTAAAATATAATTTTTTGAAATCGGGTTATAAATATTTGAGATATGCTAAAAAAACCTTTTACTGCTTTAAACGCCAATATCTCGAAAACAATGCGTTTTAGGAAAACGTTGTTTATAACATTTTTTGACCAATTTAAAATTATCTTTTATAAATTAACCAAATAATAATTGACTTAATTTTAAACAAAAAACGCTAAAAAAAGGAGTTTTACACTATTTTCAGAATGGTCTAAAACCTCGAGAAATGTGAAAAAACGTGGTCAGATTTTGACTTTTCAGCGAAGATTTCAATACATCGGCACTCTTAGTAGCACTAAGTGCCGATGTAATTCAGGAGTATAACGATTTTTAAGCTTTAAAATAATGTGTTACATGACGCATTTTTTTATTTTATCCTTTTGCATTGATTGTCAAAAGTTTCCCATCTCCTGTAAAATTCTCATTTTTAAGCGTTTTTTTGTTCAGTATTTAGGGAGTACCTACATTTGGATTTTTTTCAATGTTTTTTAAACTTTTTTTTGTAAAATTGAACCCTTTTTAGGAGAAAGTATTGTTTTATTAGTACTGCCAATTTGGCAACAAATTATTTAGACCTTTTTAGCATAAAAACATTAATAATAATAATAATAATAATATTTCCTACAGGATGCTTCTTGAAATTTATTTAGGGTTATTTGTGATAAACACTCGGAAATGAAGGAAATAATAGTATTTATAGGAATTTTTTCTATTTTGCTCTAAAATTTAAAAAACTTACATTTAAATTGATCACTGATTTAGGGATTTTTGTTTTGGGTTGGCATTACAGTTTACACTATGTTTAAAATTCTAAGAACAAATGATATTTTGATATATTTTACAGTCACCTCTTCTTTTTTCACTGCAATTAACCAGTCCACAATTTTAATACGGTAAAAAATAACCCAAACACAAAATTTTGTAAAAAATTAAACTTTAAATCGACACTGACATTTGCACGCAAAACGTCAAGAGATAGGCTTTTGTATGTTGCCAACCCAACAGAAAAAAAAGTAGAGACCTCTTATGGGCCTATAAGAACACGCAAAATGCGTGTGATTATGAGCTTATAAGAGTCGCAAAATAGAAAAAAAAATTATTGCATTACATAATCATGCCAACGTATCACCTAATATTTAGGCTTCTTCAGGGCTAAATTATTAAATATGCATTAAAACAAACAAATTAAACAAAAACATTACAAAACACACTGGACATTTTTCAACAGAACAATACTCACTGTAGAATTAATTGTTAAACAAAAAAAACGCAAAAATTATCTTAAAATTTGTCAATTTAAGGTTATGTGTTTGACTTTTACTAATTTTCTGACAGCAGATATGTAAAATTATCGGATCGTCACTTCCCAACCGTTGTCATAGGCAACGGATGGAAAATACGCACTAACTAATATAATAAACAACTCGTTTGCGTATGATTTACGGTGAACGTGAGTTTTCGCCTAGTCGAGACCACCCGAAATTCGCTGCAGGTGAAGTGAGATTTGAGAAAACAAAACATGTAATTTTCACGGAATTACGGTGACCTTCACGAAAAATATTGAGTTCGAAACCAGAATAGGTATCCTGATAGTTTTCGCAAAATCTACATTTTGAATTGATTGAATTAAAATTAATTTGAGTTCATTTGAAAATACGGGTAATTGCTTTCCTATTTTATTATTTTTTTAATTTCGGAAAGCTTTGCATTCGTGCAAAATTGTGAATCTGATAATAAAAAATTCATTTTACCCGGGAAAGCTCTTTTACTGGGCAGTGTATTTTTAGTTAAAGTAAAATATAAAAAGAAAAAGACTGGATAAATAAAAAATCGAATGTTGAGGGGTTAAGTGTAGTCTACTTCAATTTGGTGCAAATACAAAAATGACATATTTCCGAAAAGGAAGACTGTATTTAGGTTCCTTCTTGTGTTTCTAGCTCTGTGTGTTCAGTTATACAAAATAGTAGAAGAAGAAGAAGAATAAAAATATTTAACCTGTCAATGCTTATTTATATCTGTAATTAATTTCTAAGTAAAATTTCTTACATGTTGGCAGAAAATATTTTGTTCATACCTTATTTTATTGTGCTAATTCAGTTTTGATTAATTAAAGGTTCGAAAACGATGGAAAATACCTATCGAAACGTCACAATTTGAAGAAAAGCATTTTTTTAATCGAATACCCCCGATACCCCAAAAACCTAACCTAAAAGTAAAATATAAATAAAATCCAGATCAATTTTCGGATGTAGGTTAATTTAGATTTAATATCCTTAGATTTTAATTATTATTTTATGTACATATTTTAGATTTTATTGTAAACGCGAACAACAATTAGTCTTTATGGGTTATAAAACTTAGAACAGTCATTATGAAAATAGGTCAAGATAAAAGTTATAGTGAAGCTGAAATTTAGTTTTTAGAACAAAGGTAATACAGGAATAAATTAGAATTAAATACACTGCAAAGTGAATCAAGCTTAAACAGGCACCCTTTCTGAACGGAGTGCAATATTTTTTAATCGCTTTATCTCGAGAACTAATAGCCCTACACGGAAAAAAAAAATTATAGCTAGGAGCGCTATAACACACATACCAAGCAAATTATAATCGCTTATTATATAAATACAAGGCTTTCTCTTCCAATTATGGCAGTCAGTGTAAAAATTTATATGAAATACTTTAATTGTTTAGTGAATAATAAAATATAACAAATAGTATGGCATTTATAGCTTAAATAGATTTAATTATTGTCCGTGCTAATAATTTTTATAATATAATAAAATTTCTGTAAATTTATAATAGTGCCAGTAATAAATATAATCGTGTCTGTAATATATATAATCGTTTCCAATTTATTTTTAACATTATTAGTTATTGTGTCCCTTATAATCTATAGCTTAAATCACTATAATTTGCCACTCTTACCAAATATCTTATAATGTATAGCGCAGAGCCCACTAATTTCTTTCCGTGTATGAAAAAAATTATTTAAAATGTTTTTATAGTAAAAGTAAAATAAATGCTTTTTATTCGTAACTAAATGCTTGTCCTGAGACAAAAGTGTTAAGGCGCCTTTTCACGGAGCAATTTATACTGAAGTTTGGTACTATGCAAGTTTGCTGACAGATATAGCATGAGGACAATTACACGTTCATTTTCCTTTTCACGGAGGAAGTTGTACGCAAGTTTGACGCTATATATTGCAAGTTAAACAATGCTGCCAACCAGAAAATTTTGACGTGTCTCTGCATTTGTTGACAAAAACATAACCTAGCATTTGCTTTTTTAAGGAAGCTTTTTAGTTAGACAGACCGGCCTATAATTAATAATAATAATTATTAACATGTCCAGTTGCTACTATATTAGTAAAAAGAAATCGATTTAGTAACTTTTTTCCAGGTTGGTACCACGAAAATAACTATAAATCTTGAATTAAAATAGTCGAAAAATAAAACATGCTCTAACAATTTGATGGCTCGAAAATAGCATCAAATTTCCTTTTTACGGAGCAAGTTGTACGCAAGTTTGACGCTATATATTGCAAGTTAAACAATGCTGCCAACCAGACAATTTTGACGTGTCTCTGCATTTGTTGACAAAAACATAACCTAGCATTTGCTTTTTTAAGGAAGCTTTTTAGTTAGACAGACCGGCCTATAATTAATAATAATAATTATTAACATGTCCAGTTGCTACTATATTAGTAAAAAGAAATCGATTTAGTAACTTTTTTCCAGGTTGGTACCACGAAAATAACTATAAATCTTGAATTAAAATACTCGAAAAATAAAACTTGCTCTAATAATTTGATGGCTCGAAAATAGCATCAAATTTGCCTAAAGGCATGCGCAGTGACTGAATCATTCTTGAAACAAAATTGCATAGCACCAAACTTGCGTACAAATTGCTCCGTGAAAAAGCGCCTTTAGTGTTTCCCTCTTTGCCCCTTTTATACTATTATAGTATAATACCCCTAAGCATACTTCACGTAACATAAACTACTAAGGTTTGGTAATAGTAAATTATGAACCGAGTAAGCGAACCTAGTTTTTAGTGCATGAGAGTGCACTCGATGTGCACTGAAATGGTTTGCGTCGAGGTGCGTATACTATTTTTCCCACGACCTAACACCTTTTAGGTGTTTGTTTAAAACAAAAAAAAAAACGCAAAAATTTGATTTGTCAATTTGAGGTTATGTGTTTGATGTTCACTAATTTTCTGACAATATGTAAAATCAGCTGATTGTCTCCTGCCAACCGTTGCCATAGGCAACGGGTGGGAAATAGGTACTAACTACTAACTAAATATTTTTGTTATCGGATATCCTGTTCAAAAGTTATATGGTGTACATATAAACAATCATACGGACTGACGGACAAACAACCGACATTTTTTTAACATCCTTTCTTTTCTCGATGTTTCATGACACTCTAAATCTGTAAACGCAAACTAATTTAGTCGAGTTCAATAACGGGTCAAGTCACCACTGGTGACTCACCAGTAAAGGACTCTGTTTATTCATATGTTCACCAAACACAAAACAGATTGTTTTCCACATAAAACCTAAAAAACACAAAAATAAGCAAAAAAGAATGTATGAAAGAAAGTGTAAGTTTTATTTGATTTATCAACTGTTACGTTAATTACTGAAATTTCGTAATAATAATAATATTTCCATACTATATAAATAGTAAATGTTGATATCAATAGTTATTTGTTTATACTAATAATAATGTTAATTTATATTTAAACATATCTACATGAATACTATTATTTTTAATTAAATTTGGAAATAAAATAACACTAAAATGCAGCACTAATAATATAAAAGGTATTCTTCATTAAATTAAAAAAAATCAAAATGCTGTGCAGTAAAAATAGTTATTTATAATACAAGGGCGAAAAGTTAAGTTTGTCGATTGAGTAGGTTTTAAGAAGCCGAGAGCCGGCCGATAGGGCCGGCCCGAGGGTAATAAACCTACGTAATCGAAATTTAACTTTTTGCCCGTGTATTATACAATATTTTTTATTCGATTGTTACTAATTATAATAAATTATTAAAATATACTTAATTTTAAATTTCAAAAAATATTTCTTTTTCCTGTCTTATTACTTATCTAGTTATCCATGACAAATCGCTATCCAATCAAATCGCTAAAAAAATACAATCGAATCGTTTCTTTTGCTTGAATTTTCATTTTCAAACTAAAAAAGCTAGAGCTTGGTGATTAATTTCTGTTAAAATGTGTCTGTTATGAAAATAATAATACTTCCAAAACTGTTCTATGAATATTATAAATATTGAAATTTTGTGTTTTTAAGTTATTTTAATGCATGAATACAGATTAAGTTAACATATATTTTGAGGTTATGTTATAGAAGAAATTTTTATTTTGTATGTAATGATTATAATAACTGTATCTGGTCAAAAAGAACAGTTAGTTCAAGACTTAAAGTGACCAAAAGGTCATATTTCTTTATAAATATTACAGTAAAGGTAAAGCATCTTCTTTTAAAAAGCTTAAAAATAACAAGTTTTAGTTAGCGGACGAACAAAACTTTTTGGTCCTAGGGCCACCAAGTTCAACCATTCGCCCGTAAAACATGAACAAAAAGCCGCTTTTAGAATCAATCGAATAAAAAAGTGTTTAGACCCGGTGACCATTTTACCACGCCTCAGTTTTCAGCAAGAACTTTGACCAAGAACGTGTGATCCATATTAAAGTATTTACCTCAAGTATTTACCACATACTGAAACTGAGTTTTTTTTGGTAAAACCAGCTTTGATTAGGTAAAATATCGAAAATGTCATAAAAATACGGAAATTTGGTTATGAAAATGTCTATGGTCTGTTTCATCTAGCAAGAGAGTAAATTAAAAATCGCACAGTAAATATTTTTACAACAGGTTTGAATAGTATATGTTTGTGTATAGAATATAGTTATCTTTTATAAAATAAACTACGCAGTATATTTTCACATCCAATATTCGAATCTGTTTTGAAAATATTCACTGTGCGATTTTTAATTTACTCTCTTGCTTGATGAAACAGACCATAGCAATAATTTCACTGTTCACATGTCACACTGAGATAAATTTTTACATTCACGTGCATGGGTAATTTACTTGCAGCTGCTCCTGATGTGAATTTACACTCCAGTGTGTAAAGTTTACACCACCGCATAAATATAGTTTTTACCTAAAACCCTTCAATTTATTTAAAAAAAAATAGAACCATTTTGTTATTTTTCTATTTATGAATAGTGTTTTATGGAAAAACTACGCAACAGAAAAATAAAACGTATATTCGTAATCAGCGCTACAAAAAGTCCAAACCAATATAAAACAGAAAACATACACAAGTCTTAACAACTCAAAATTTGCAG
Source organism: Brachypterus glaber (assembly GCA_958510825.1). Classification (NCBI taxonomy): domain Eukaryota; kingdom Metazoa; phylum Arthropoda; class Insecta; order Coleoptera; family Kateretidae; genus Brachypterus; species Brachypterus glaber. The sequence continues at coordinate 67,135,826 of OY294046.1, forward strand.
GCCAGTGTTACCGCCTAAATAAGTAAAATATTATAAAATGTTTGTTTTAAGGATATTGTATTAATCACACTTTTTAAATATTTACTTTTAATCAAGACTTACCAATTATTTCTTTGAAAAATCTAGCTCACACAAAATTATACGTACGCTCTTACAAACGTAAACAGCTTAACGCCCGCGATTGGCTGGCTTGTACATCAGAAGTGTGATTTTTACACTTCGGGTGTATTGTTGCTAAAGGTATGTTTATAAAAATACACTTTCTTGAGCTCCGAGTGTATTGTTGCAGAAGGTATGGATGTAGAAATACACACTCTAGGTCAAAATCACCTCACCTGTGTAGTGTCACATCAATGTTGATGTACATTTATATAAAGGTGTAAAATTTACACATTTATAGAGTGAATTTTTTTACACCTTTTCAATGTAATTTCTTTCAGTGCAGAGCCTTCTGCGACACTTGGAATTTTAAGTCTGTAAAAATGCATGAAAGAAAGGACTGTGACCTAGTAACCACTCATCTCATTTCTTACATATTTTTATTCTTGAAGTTATTCTACATTAGAAAACGTATAAATGCCCTTAATTTAAAATATTATATTTGAGGAGTTCGCGTTCAAAACCAATTATAACCACTTTTTACACAAAATTTTGTTTTGACCGTTGTCGTATCTTCTTTCTTCTGTACTTATTTTGGATCGTAATGTAAAATAGAAAAAACGGATTCCTTAAACCAAGGACACGTGTCTTTGGATATGTTCAAAGCCATATTCTCTTGTTTCAAGGCTGGCATTTTCTTGAAACAAGAGAATATGGCTTTGAATATATACAAAGACACGTGTCCTTGGTTCAAGGAATCCGTTTTTTCTATGAATTTAAACTATTAAAATCATTGGGTATATTTGGGGTTTTTTAGCAAAACCAGTTATATTCAAATTTTGTGATGAAATCAACCATCGAAGGTAACATGGAGGAAAAATAAACTCAAAAGGAAACCTAAGAATTCGAAAATATGATTTCTTACACGAAGAAAGCTCTATGCATATTTAAAAAGTTATTTTTGTTTATTTTAAGAAATTTTTTTTTTAAGTTATTTTTGTTCATTTTGAGTTAAGTTTAATTATTTTTCTAAAATTAAATAATATTTTTGGAAAACTGTGAATTATTTATGTTTAAAACCAGATAAATACAATGTTTCTTTTTGCAAATTATTAACTTTTTTACAAAAAAAAAATCATATATTATACTAACTAAACAGTTAAAAAAATTGCTTTTATAGGATATTACTTTTTTCAAGGTAAAGATTTAAAAAGTTTTTTGTTTCATTTCCTGAAACTTAAGTGTATATATTTTGTTTTGAAGGCAAACTCCTTATTTGTGAGTGGTCACGCGCCAAGGGACCTAAATCGATTTATCATCATCAATAGTTTGTTTGGGTCTTTAAGAGACAGGCGCAGCCTATGGCTCATTTATCTAAAAAAATATTTAATCTGAATTGAAAGTTGGGGCAGTGAGTCTATGCTCACTGATGCGAGTTGCATCTGTCATAATTTGGGGGGAGTGAGTCTCTGCTCACTGATGCGAGTTGCATCTGTCATAATTTGGCGCTGTGGAGTGGGTGGGAGGGGGATGGGGAGGGATGGGATAGGGAGAGGAGGGATGTGCGGGAGGAGTGAGACTATCTCACTGATGCTGGGAATGCATCTGTCCTGTATTAGTAGGTACCATTACTGGTTGAGGACGTTTTTGATCTTTTTGTGAGTGTTGTGTATTTCGTGATTTTGTGTATTTCGTGAAAATCGATTTATGCTTTATTGAGTTTTTGGACATTAAACATTTCTAGGTAAATTAATCCAAACATAACATGTTTATCCCAAATAATTTTTTATTGTGTATTTTTTTGAGGGCCCACATTTCGCATAATGCTAAATTTTAATTTAATTATGTGGCTTGATTCTAAAAGGGCCAATGTCACTTTGTCAAAGCAGCGTTTTCACATCAACTCTGATGTAATATTTCGAAAACGCTGCTATTGACAAAGTGACATTATCCCTTTTAAAACCCAGCCACAGAATTATTCATATTTCTCAGATTTGATTTGTTTCCTTTAGATCCCTTTTCGCGTAACCTCTCATATTCAAAGAAATTAAACTACTTTTACGACATTCTCTTTTAATTGAGCATTTTTTCTCCCTCTCTGGAATTAAACTTTCAAAGAAGTTAGATGAATGAAACGATTTTAAATGAAATATAAATGAAACGAAATTAAAGATATGAATCTTAAAAATATGTTTTGGGATTATTTTGTGTAAAGAAATATTTAAGGTTGATTTAAAGAAATAAGATGAAAAAACATGACTATTAAACATGCTGGTTTTAAAAATTCAACTCAATTTTTTCCAGTATATCATTTTTTTTAAATAAACATTATAAAAAGAATTAAAACCCTTTATTGAGTGACTTAAACTTACTTGCTGAAATTGTATCTGATAATAAAAATTTTCTAACTCCACCCCCGAAGGGGTGAAGGGGTAATTATTTTTAAATACTTTTATTATTTTCGTAAAAATTGGTATATAAGGGTTTTTGGGGTCTACGAATCTGAATCTGACAATAAAAATTTTCTTGAAAAGTTATATATTGAGGTTTTTGAGGATGATAAAACTGAATCTTAAATACAATTTTTCTAAATCCACCCCCTGATGGGCCAGGGGTAGTTTTTGTTGAAAATGGTATATTGGAGTTTTTAAGGTTACTGAAAGTGAATCTGATAATAAACAATCCATTTCACGCGCGTTGGTGAAAAATGGGAAAGCTCTTTTACTGGGCAGTGTATTTTAGTATTTTTTTTTTATTTTGCGACTCTTATAAGCTCATAATCACACGCATTTTGCTTGTTCTTATAGGAGATCTCTACTTTTTTTTCTGTTGGGTTGGCAACATAAAAAACCCTATCTCTTGACGTTTTGCGTGCAAATGTCAATGTCGATTTAAAGTTTAATTTTCTACAAAATGTTGTGTTTGGGTTATTTTTTACCGTGTTAAAATTGTGGACTGGTTAATTGCAGTGAAAAAAGAAGAGATGACTGTAAAATATATCAAAATATCATTTGTTCGTAGAATTTTAAAAATAGTGTAAACTGTAATGCCAACCCAAAACAAAAATCCCTAAATCAGTCATCAATTTAAATGTAAGTTTTTTAAATTTTCGAGCAAAATAGAAAAAAATGTATAAAGCACTCGTTTCATAACACGTTTTTAGCGCACGAGTACTAAGCTTGTACTCGTGCGCTAAAAACGTATGTTATGAAACTAGTACTTTAATATACTATTAAATGATATTTACAAAAACTCCGTACCTTAAGAAAATAATTTTTGAAATAAGCGCTCAAAAAAATATACGTATAAGTTTTCGGATATCTAAATATTTAAATTTTAAATAGTAAAAAAATATTAATAGTTAAAAAAATATGAGTTTAAATTTAAAATAAATTATAAATTTTGCTTGTTTTATTATCACAACCTGCAAAAATATTATATCAATTTATTTTTAATTGTCCCATTTTTTTAAATTTATTCCACCGATTCGTTTTGATTAATTTCCATTTAATTCTAAATGGAGATTTCTCCCGTTAGATTAGACAGGGACAAAAGTTCTACCCAAAAAGGATAGAAGACATACATACACTCCCACTCCCACCCAACCAAACAAATTCTGTATTTGTTCTTTGTTGAACAAATACAATATTTACTTGGCCGGGCGAAAAGTGTAACTATTTATTTTTATTAAACACACATTAGCTATGTTCGTTCGTGCCGCTCACTGCTACACTTTCCGGCCAATCAAATAAATACTGTATTTGTTGTATGAAAAACAAATACAGTATTTATTTGGTTGGCTGGAAAGTGTAGCACAAATGAGTCAGAGATAGGGTAGACGTCTTTTGTTTCATAATTGTAGTTGAAGAGAGCTCTATTGGTAGCAGATTGATTAACATAAAATCCTTTTAAGATACATTAAACTCAAAATTCGCTTCATTACACATTCAACTTGGTCAAAGTCTGGCTTTTTGTTCTACAAAATAAAAAAAAATTATACGCTAAATAGCGTGAATATTCAGTGTGAATTTCACACCTTCTTCTTAAATAATTTAAAGTAGGTGACTTTGGACTTCGCTGTGCACCATTTTTTTACTTGATTAGGTTTTACTCTTTTCAAAACTAGTAATTATATATCAAGGTAGAGAAGCCGAGCGTATTACATTTTAGAGTGCGAGGCTATAATAGTCTTCTCTACCGTAGTTTATATATTAGTTTTTTCACTACTAGCACTATTTAACTATTTTTATTCAAATAATAAAATAAATTATTAACAGAAATGATATTTCATGAAATTTTCATAAAAATCAAGTAACCTTGATCAATGACGCTTGCTCAAATAAAGTTCATGACGTTTAAAAATTTAGTTTTTTTGTATTTTTCATAATATTTAGCTAATTATTGATTGTATTAATTGGTAATAATTATAATTAATTATATTTAATAAATAAAAAGTTTTTTAAAGCTATTTTCTTGGGTTTATTTAGTAAAAATTGCGCAAAGAGCTGAAACATCTAAAGTGTCAGAAATCAATTGTTTATAAAATTTACTCATATTAGGGGAGAAAAAATTATTATTGCTATAGGTGAAGAAAATTGATTTCACTGAAAACATGATAAATAATAGTATGTTCTAAAGTTAGCAGTGAAAAAAATTATATTCGATGTAACAATGCGCATTACACATATCTCTTAATGTAAAATATTTCCTCACTGTTTTTGAAATACTTTTCATTAGTTAACTATCTGTCAGATAGATAACCGAAAATTTAACCATGCGATTGACCTTTAACGATAAATAAATAACACAGGCTGACAAAACAAATAACGTCAATTTCTCTTAGGAGACGATATTTTTTCCAGTATTCTTTTGCGCTAAATCCAAATTTGACAGTGAAAAACTCGCTGAGCCCATACTTTTTTCAAAAATCTGCAATAAAGAATATTGGACGAGATAGCTCGATATCTTCTCAAATTTCTAGCACGTTTATCATAAAAATCTTAGGAGGTATTCCCAAAGACACTTTTGATCAGAAAATCGGGAACTATAATATAAGCAAATTTCAGCCAAATTGGACCAAAACCTTTTCCACGGTTCTCAAGGTTTTTAAAGCGCTCCAGCATCTACACTAGGGTGACCAAGACCTACGGAATTGTTTGGGTCCCACCCCTCAAAATTGTCCCTTTAGGTAAAAAAACAAATTTCAGCCAAATCGGACCAAAACCTTTTCCACGGTTCTCAAGGTTTTTAAAGCGCTCTAGCATCTACACTAATTAAGGTCAGTTTTTTGTAATTTCATTGTGGTGGTCCTGATCTGCGATTTTTTGAGAAACAGAGCAAACCCATAAGGTTAAAGGAGAAAATTGTAGCCTACATAGTGTATTCCCAATGGGAGGCATAGACGGTCCCATTTACTAATCCAGTGATCTGCACTAAATTAGCATGACCCGCTTAGGCCTTAACTAAAATTAATATATTAACTACCTACTTATTAAAAAAGTAAATATATTTGCTGGTAGGATACAAATGGAAACGCGTTCGAGCAGTGGAAGTAGTCAAAACTTGTAAGAATTGAAGAATTATACGAATGTTCGCCACGCCAGGAATTCTACAAAACTCTATTTATAATACTTCTTTTACACTTCGCAAATTACACGTTTTTTTAAGTTTTACTATAGGGATTTATAATATATGCATACGCGGTATCGTAGATAAACCTTTTATAAAAGTTTCATAGTAGTTGCGTTGAAAAATCACAATATAGCCTTTTTTTATACATTGTTATCACCGAAAAACGTTTTATAAAAGTTGCATAGTGGTTGCACTGAAAAGTCACAATGTACCCCTTTTTAAGAATTGTTCAGGATATCTGCAACGTCACGTGTTAGTAGGTAATTAATTTTTTTGTTGGCCTACGTAATTAATTACTGATAATAAAATAAAAATATATTTTAATAATATTATTTATCAAAAATTAAGTGCATTTGATCAATAAACTAAACTTAATTTAGCCTAAAGAAAAAAATAATATTAATTACTATATATGTAAACACAAGATTGAATTTATTTAAAGACACATTGTATTAAACAAATACACAAATTGATAATTTAATACTTTATTTTCGTGTACGGATACTATTTTTAGAAAAATTTATTTTCTTAAACAAAATAAATTTCAGAATTTTATAAGTGTTTAATAAAAGTGTAACAAGTTGTATCTTTCAACGCACATAAGGCTATTTGCAAAAAATATGTGGACAAAACATAAAAGTTTGAAATTACTAAGACATGAAATAATATATGCTTCTTAAAGTTAAATAAATTGCAATAAAATGGCATGTACAAATTATGTTTTTAATTTATTTTAATAATTCTTGACCCCTCATCACTATTACATACCCATTATCTTAAACTTTGGGGCCCAATTTAGGCTGGCAAAAATTAAATAAATAAAATAAATTTTAATACAAACTAGATGAAACGTTGCAAGCCCCCTATCAAAACATCGGCACTATTGGGAAAACTAATAACATGCTTTTAGAACAGGGTAGCATAACATAATTACAATTTTACTACTACTCCTCACTGCACAAACTAACTTGTATAATATTTATCTTAAACTTTAGCTTTTCTTGTACACTTAATATATAGTTAAAATTAATAATAAAAATAAGTTTTTACTTGGATGCAAGTTGAACTTATTAACTACAAATTTTGATTGATTTAAAAAAGAAATGAATGGAAGCTTTAAAATTTGTACACTAGAGCCATCTAGTTTGCAAATTTCAAACTAGGTGTTTTGTTTGATTTTAAATTCTGTATCTTTAAAACAATATATTCTAGCAAAAAACTGTATATAACATTTTTTATAGGGCTTAAAGAGAGCTTTTATTTAAAATATAATTTTTTGAAATCGGGTTATAAATATGTGAGATATGTTAAAAAAACCTTTTACTGCTTTAAACGCCAATATCTCGAAAACAATGGGTTTTAGGAAAACGTTGTTTATAACATTTCTTGACCAATTTAAAATTATCTTTTATATAAGTGCTAAATTAACCAAATACAATAATAATTGGCTTAATTATAAACAAAAAACGCTAAAAATAGGAGTTTTACCCTATTTTTACCCCCTTACCCCCAATCATTTACACCCAAAATCTAATCAGTTCTTCGGAATACGATAAGAAACAATATGCAAAAGTCGATATCTCATGTAGAAATGGAGTTAGAGAGTTTACACCCAGATAGACAGACAGACCGATTTCGACTCAGAATGGTCGAGAAATGTGAAAAAAAACGTGGTCAAAGATTTTGACTTTTCGGCGAAGATTTCAATACATCGGCACTCTTAGTAGCACTAAGTGCCGATGTAATTTTGATTAAGTCGATGGATAGTAAGGAGTAGTTATTAGAAATTAGGGTTGTTAAAGAGTAAGGATCTTATTAGAGCACTGGATAGGCAGGTGTTTACACACACCTACCCTAACAAACCTGCCTATCTAGTGCTCCAGATATTATGACACAAGTTATGAAAATAAATAAGAATTGTCAATAACAAAAACCTATATGGCCTACTGTAACGATGTTTCGATGCGCGAAACAAAAATCAAGCAATAGAGCAGAATGTCTTAAGTCTGGAAAATTAAGACTTATGATAGATCGAGAAGAATTTTATCGTCAACAAAATTTCAGAAGAAGATCAACCTACAAGTTGTAAAACATAACAGTACGATATATTTTACTCTAACGACTTGTAATTAATAACAAATGTTGCCTGGGGTTCCAAATAGGTAAAAACGTTTAGTATTTACTATGGTAACAAATTCTCAGTGTATGTTTTGTCTCAAAAATCAAGAATCTCAATAATCGAGACAAAAGGTTTATTTCTCGACTGGTAAAACTCTATCCAAAGCTCACTGTGCAATGTATTTTTAAGTAAGGATACGTCAAATTTTAAAAAAGCAGCATAAGGTAGAGAAATTTATGACCAGATTGGTTATAATAATTAGAAACACATGACTAATTTCAAAATGCATTTGCTATGTTATAGGAACATAAATAAACTAAAAGTAAAGGAAATTATTATCTAGATGAGAAATATAGTAAATATTGACCCCCAACGGAGTTCACTTAATCCCATTTATTCCCCACACAGCAAAACCTCGTACTGGTAACATACTACTATATCTACACTGCCCTGCAAAGAAAAGTTGTCCTATTTGCAAAAATTCACTTTTTGAGATAAGGACACCATTGTGTTGCTTTGCACTAGCCCCATGTGCCTTGTTGTATTCAACACAACATAAAAAAAGGTTAATTTACTTCTGACACCAGGGCAACCTTTTATTAAGAGGTTCCGAAACTTATTTTATAACTTCACAGTTATTTTGTATTTATAGTCATTCACAGTTTCTTCACAATAGGGTTTAAATGTTCTTGATTATTATTTAGACACTTGTTTGTTATTTATAATGATATTTATTTAATACTTGTAAGATTATAACTTTGAGATAGATTTGAGATAACTCTAATTTAAGATACGTGCGATCTAACTCAGGTCTAATACAGCTCTGAGGGTTATCTAGGCGGAGTTCTATTTATATTAAATGAATACTGCTTAAGTCAGCAAAATGAGATAAACAAAGAGGCCATTGTTCTAGGGGGCGCCAACAGCCTACTAAAAATGTCCTATATAAAACCCAAATCCTAAAAATTAGATGTTTGTCCTATGTAGAAAATTTTCAATATTTTCTATATAAAATTGGACTTTTTAGATCATTTTGTCCTACTGCTAATAGCAACATTTCACAAAAAAAAATAATAAAAGCAATACCTTTTAATAGCCACTTTTTTCGGGGTCAGTTGTACATAATTAGTAGCTATCATAAGGACAGACGTACAGTATATACCTTCTGGATATTCTTGGGATATACGGTTCGGAAGTCGCTAGGCTTCCCGTTTGGGAACAAAGTATATCCTACGGATATCTATAGACGAAATCGCATATCCTGGGGATGTCGGAAATCCCAAAACGGATATTCTGGGGATATCCATTGTATAAACCTATGCTATCTGGGAAGTTGGCGCTCACTGTTTTACTATACCCAGTGGGACATATATAATCCGACTAAGATGTCTACTGGGTCATGTATGTTCCACTTTAAGGCGAATGGTCTTTATGTCTCTCCTATGTATATAGGAATACCCCTTATTCGTGACTTTTTTGTGTGCGGGCTTGGCTTTTGTTAGTAACTTAGCATCTGTCATAATTTAACACTTGATAACGGTTGGAGATACTACTTATTCCAAACGTTGTGAATTAATGAAGAAAGGCAATAAAAGTCCAAAATAGCATTAAAGTTTTATGTTATAAAAGATATATGAGATTAGTAGGTGTTGCTCGCTTTTATAAAACTGGATTTAGATTTAATTTTTATTTACGATACTTTAACTTTTAAGAGACGATCTGACTCACTAAACAGCACGAATCTGATACAATGTATCTGCAATCTGCATTGTAATACTTTAATGTACCTGAATATTAAAAGGATATATCGTTGGTTTAAAGTGTTAACCTGCTAACTCCACATTTGGACGAATTATCGTTTTTAATACCGTTCAAAAGAGGGCACTTAGTTACACCATCTGCAAAAAACAGGCAACTCTAACCTTTCACCAAATAAAACTTTTTCCATGATGCTAGTCGAAAAGCTGCTAACTCCACTTCCAGCAATTTTTGCAAAGGTTTTTATTTTTAAAATTATTGCTTTTTGATGTTGAAGACAGTATTTTGTACCTTCAATTTCTAAAATAAAAACCTTTGCAATAATTGCTTTAGTTTTTGTAAAAACTTTACCTAAAACCTGCCAACTCTCTGATGGAGATTTGTTTCAAAGGTAGAAAACATGCCACCTCATTTTTAATTCAATAAAAACCAAGCCCAAATTATTTTTTTTGTATTTGATAGTTGTTAAAACCTCCAAAACACGCTAATAAAGAAACGCAATTTTTCATTTTGTTATACAATAATTATAGAAATAATAATAAAGTTTTTTGCATCTCCTGTAAAGTTTGGTCAAAAGGAGTTAGCGGGTTAACACTATAAGCCGACGATATGTACTTTAATTTAATACACACGGAAAAAAAAAATTATAGCTAGGAGCGCTATAACACCCATACCAAGCAAATTATAATCGCTTATTATATAAATACAAGGCTTTCTCTTACAATTATGGCAGTCAGTGTAAAAATTTATATGAAATACTTTAATTGTTTAGTGAATAATAAAATATAACAAATAGTATGGCATTTATAGCTTAAATAGATTTAATTATTGTCCGTGCTAATAATTTTTATAATATAATAAAATTTCTGTAAATTTATAATAGTGCCTGTAATAAATATAATCGTGTCTGTAATATATATAATCGTTTCCAATTTATTTTTAACATTATTAGTTATTGTGTCCCTTATAATCTATAGCTTAAATCACTATAATTTGCCACTGTTACCAAATATCTTATAATGTATAGCGCAGAGCCCCCTAATTTCTTTCCGTGCATAGTTATTTGCAGTACAGTATTACTGTACTTAAAGTAACATTTTATATTGAAAGGAAAGAGTAGGTACGAAGCTGTAGTATTGGATACACCTAGGTAGAATCACGACTTAACCTTAAAAACATAAAAGAACAATTTTTAAAATTGTGCTGAAAATGTTTTTTTCTTCAAGCGTACTAAAATGTTCATATTTAATAACTGAACACACTAGTTAGAAGTGATCTATTTTTTTAAAGTAATGTAGTGAAGTGGTTTTTTTACTATTAAATATTTTTCTACTAATGTAGTGATGTCGAATTCTATCACTAATTTAGTGATATATTATATAATTCGGTTATAGCCCAGCAGTTAATTATAACTTTTATTATAACTTACTCAGTTAGGTTGGCCATACAATCTTCCATCGTATTTAAAGTATACCCGAGCGGAGAATATACTTAACCACTTATCACCTTATTCGGGAGCGGGTATTCTAGGAGACGGCGCTTTGGAAACAGATAAAACGATTTCTTCTTAACTTAAGAATAATATATTAAATAAATGTGAATAAATTCTCCAAGAACATGAAAGATCAATTCTTACTTCTAAGTCCTTTTTCTATGCAAAGCCCTTAAATTCTAATTTCCATTATATATTAGTTTTCCATTAAATACTTCTAACTTAAAACATTCTATGATTGAAATCCCAACTATTCGCAATCATTTTCAAATCCCAATTTATTGTCCACATTTTTCTTAGTGTAAATATTAGAACTGGTTCGTATAATTCATTCAAATTATTTTACAAAATACTTTTCAAAGTTAATTAATATTCGTCAAAATTTCTATCAGTGTTCATGCTAACAATATTTATAAGTGTCCAATTATTTTCATGTCGGATAATACAAGTCTCAAAAATTTTCTAAGTTTAAAAACTATTTTTAATTCAAAAATAATTCTCAAAAATTATTTCTCACAGAAACTACATTTTCACTTTTGACACTACTGGATACTTTTTAACTAACAAGACAAAAAACTATTCAAGAATGATCACCTCTAAAATTTGGAGCTCTATTTATTCTCTTCATAAACCCATAAATTAAAATGAGGCATATTTAGGTCACACGCGCTAATGTTTCTGGGTGTGAATTCCCCACTACCAAAGTTCAACGATTTTTACTTAGAGGGGTCCGAACAAAACCCGAAAATATCCGACGTTACTCATGCTTACTTTTAAGAATTAGATCTTATAGGCTATGTATATTAAAATAAAATTTTAAAATTATACGGATCATAACAGTAAAAAATGAGTTCATTGTTGTACGCCCTAAAAAAAAGTTAGCAAAACCATTACAAACTTGTTTGTTTATTATGTAAACAGGTGGTTGACTCGAGATTCTGTGCAAAAACTTTCTGTGAAATTGACTAAAAATGATTGAAGAAGAATATATGGTTTATACACCTACAAATCTCTCCGAAATTGCAAATTCTACATTAGACAAGTTACCATCGAAATCGCGAAAAGTGTACGATTTAGCCTACGAAAAAAAATTTAAAATAAGCTAAGGAAGGTTTAAGTTTATTTCGAAAGGGTTTTATTGGGTTATTTTAATAAAAAAACATGCTTTCCGTACTCCGCTTCTCGTCGTCCGTAAATTCTACAGACTAGTAAAAAAAGCTTCACTTTTCCTCTTAGTAAAACAATATACTATTTTTATATGACTATTCGGATCAGGAATAAACAACTTTAGATATTGAGCAAGTACGTAGTACAGAGTATTAAATAATAATCCCATTCTAAAAGATTGAAAATTTATATAAAATAGTATCTATTAGATAGTAGATGGTTGGATTAGGGTTATTTATATTAAAAAACGTTTTTTTACTAAAACTGCCGACGTTTCGTTGGCTTTATTCCAACTTCTTCAAAAGGCACACTACAAGAAATGTAACAATTATGTTATAACTTTTTAACAATTCAAAGAACCAGAAAGAAAACAATATAAGTCTAAAAATTAGTTAATAAAATAATAAAATATGATTCTTTTTTTTATATGTAATAAAAAAAAAATTTAAAATTGTTTTGCAGACAAAAAAGGCATTGGTTAATTATATTAAACTATGCATTATATTCTAAACATAGAAATAAAAACATTTAAAATACGGTTTAATTTAATAAAACCTCGTATAAGAAAAAATATTTATATTAACGTGGCATTATCATCAGTATAAGCAATAAAAAGGTAAAAAATATGGTACTTACAGTAAGTTACGTTTTCTTCGTTAAAATATAAGAATTAAGGATTGAAATAATAAATATATAATACATAATGGGTATTCGAAATACAAGAAAATAAACAAACATGTAGATAAGAAATTTCAAGTCGTGTACCAGTGATATACAAACGTATACTGGAAATTTCGGATTGTTGACAGATACAGGTACGGGGGGGGATTTTTTTTTGTGGTTTAAACTAAGAATTAGACTTGTAAAGAAACCAAAATATCCTATTATTATTATTATTATTTTTTTTTATGAAAACTAGAGTTTACTTTTTATTTTTGAAATAAGCGGAAAATATGCTATATTTAAGTCTTCTATATCTGTCCTTTTATTTACACTATTATTAAATTTTTTAATACAAATCATTTCTTGAAAAACACGTTTTTTCTCGATTGACTGTCTACTTAAAATCTGTACATTTTCAAAGTTAAACTTATGGTGATTATTAAAAGAATGTTGAGTTAAAGCAGTTTTTTGGGGGTTTTCTCTAATTTTTTTGCAGTCACGTTGATGCTCAACAAGTCTCGATTTCAAATACACGACTTGAAATTTCTTATCTACATGTTTGTTTATTTTCTTGTATTTCGAATACCCATTATGTATTATATATTTATTATTTCAATCCTTAATTCTTATATTTTAACGAAGAAAACGTAACTTACTGTAAGTACCATATTTTTTACCTTTTTATTGCTTATACTGATGATAATGCCACGTTAATATAAATATTTGTTCTTATACGAGGTTTTATTAAATTAAACCGTATTTTAAATGTTTTTATTTCTATGTTTAGAATATAATGCATAGTTTAATATAATTAATCAATGCCTTTTTTGTCTGCAAAACAATTTTAAATTTTTTTTTTTATTACATATAAAAAAAAGAATCATATTTTATTATTTTATTAACTAATTTTTAGACTTATATTGTTTTCTTTGTGGTTCTTTGAATTGTTAAAAAGTTATAACATAATTGTTACATTTCTTGTAGTGTGCCTTTTGAAGAAGTTGGAATAAAGCCAACGAAACGTCGGCAGTTTTAGTAAAAAAACATTTTTTAATATAAATAACCCTAATCCAACCATCTACTATCTAATATTATTGTTGGGTTACCAAACCAAGCTTAAAATAGTATCTACTTGAACGTAACAGGATACAACAAAAAAAAGTAAATTATTCAATACAACTAGACAAGTAATAATCTTATATAAGTTAATTAAAAAAAAGTTTTCTATTTATAAAAAACAACATTACAAATTATCTATAAATTATGAACTATAATTACCTTAAGAATTATGTATTCATGCATTTATATTTATTCCTAAGTTAATTAATTATTGATAAATAATTACTGATTTTAATCAATATGGTTAAGTACAAGTAAATGTCTACAATTATTGTATATGTGTCAATATCATTACTGGGTTGTGACTTTTATTCTTTTCGACAGAAGAAATACATTGGCAAAAATAAACTAAAATACACTGCCCAGTAAAATCGCTTTCCCATTTTTCACCTCCGCGCGTTAAATGGATTTTTTTATTATCAGATCCACTTTCAGTAACCTCAAAAACCCCAATATAAAAATTTTCACTGAAACTACCCTCCAGGGGGTGGAGTTACAATTTTTTTATTATAAGATTCACTTTTAACTACCTCAAAACCCCCATATAGCAATTTTCACGAAAACTACCCCCCGCCTCTCAGGGGATGGACTTGGATTTTTTTTTAATTATCAGTTTAAATTTCAGCAACCTCAAAACCCCCTATATACCATTTTTCACGAAAACCACCCCCCACCCCTTAGGGGGTGGAACTGGAAAAATTTTATTATAGAATTCAGTTTTGTCGTCCCCAAAAACCTCTATATACCAATTTTGACGAAAATATTTAAAAATATTTACCCCCTCACCTCAGTGGGGGTGGAGTTAGACATTTTTTATTATCATATTCAATTTCAGCAACCTCAAAAACCTATATAGCAATTTTCAAATTTTTGTGAAAAAATATTGTATTTGCCCCACCCCAATATTTACCAAAAACAATCCCGAGCAAGAACTTTTGGTAACATACCTGTATGCCAAATTTCAAGTCTCTAGCTTAAAGTGTTCTTAAGTTATCGTGGATACAAGATATCCCGGACAGAACGACCAATCGACAATTTTGTTTTTACTTGAAATGAATTTATATCGACATAAAATGTCATAAAACGCAAAAATACGCAAACAAAATTTTTGAAAATTTTTGCACGAATACAAGGCTTTCTAAATTATTAATTCTGTATCAGTCCGTCCGTTCGTCGGTTCGTTATTTCGTCGTTTTTCGGAATGTATGTATACACCAACGAACTAACAACTCTTCTCACTAGAATACGCATACCGTTAATATAAAGTATCGCCAACATCTCGGTGTTTGTAAGCAAATAGTAGGTATATTCAGGCCTGAACAATAACAATTACCAGTAACTGTTATTGTTGTCTCTGTTAGAAAAAAGCTGTGCGAGTAAGACAGACAAATTTATATGTTGGCTACGTTTTTGTCAGTTTTTACAAATGAAATGCCTATTCTAGAGAGAAGAGTTATTAGTTCGTTGGTATACCTTACTTTTAATACATAAAAATCTATAAAACTTTTTTTTTGTCATTACAATACTATCTTCGAGTTTGCTAGAAAGTAAAAAAGTAAAAATGTATTTTTGGTTTTTTAAAATTAGAACATGCAGCCCCAGTCTATGTTTATTTAAATTATATATGCTGTACGTGAATTAGCGTAAATTGTAGTTTTCTTATGCAAACAATGAAGTATTTTTAGAACAGTCTCATCTACTTAGAGAAGCTGTCTGAAAACTTAGTTCTTTAAACCTATTCAGATATTAAACAAAATGTCACTCTTACTTTTAATGCTCACGAGAGATTTACTTTAAACAAATCAATTTTTTTTTTCAGTTTTCAGTTCCTCCTGCTGGAATAGCAGGAATAATCTAAAGGATATTTGCAATCAAAATTTTTACGAAAATAGTTTTTTTTTGCCAAGAATCTACATCTAATGTAAGAATATATTTTTATTATTTTTTTTTTTCACTGCCTTTGTTAACAATTATGAAAATATTGTAATAAAAAATACTGCTGCCAACAAAATAATACTTCCCCCTATAGGCCTAGGTTCATTAAAATCAAAAACGAAAAAAAATTTAAAAAATCTAAAAAAAAAAATTAAAAAAAAAAATTTCAAAAAAAGTTAGTTTTTTCGTAAAACGAAAAATAAATTGAAAAAAAAAATATTTTCGAAAATAATTCTTTTTGCCCCATTTACCCCCTTATCCAAATTCGATTTTTACCAAAAACAATCCCAGCCTAGAACTTTAGTTAATCAACCTTTGGTCTAAATTTGTCTTTAGCCCAAAGTGTGTCTTTAGCCCAAAGTGTTCTTGAGTTATCGTGGTCACAAATTTCCCGAACACACAGACCGACAGACCGACCGACAGACAGATTTTTTTTTTGATATAAAAGTCCAGAAACGTAAAAAAATCAATACAAATTTTCCTAATTTTTTTTACTAAATCAAGACTTTCCTTGGGGAAAGTAAAATAAAAATATTACTTAGGTAACTTTCAAGGAAACGTAAATATTTTTTCCTAGCGCTTTAATAAGTTATTATATTTAGAGTTTGTAATTAATAAGTAATTAAAGTAAGTACATATAATTATATAAAACATGGTAATACTCAGTAAAACATGCTAATTTATGTTATTATTTATTTCATTAGTTTTATTTACTTTAAACTGTATCTATACCTATTTACCTAAGTATTACTTAAAATGCACTCTAAAATCCTAATATATTATTCAATATTCTTACTAATTCGAGGGCATAGAATCCGAATCTGACCTTAGAAAAATTCCAGCACCTAAAATTTTTGAGATATAAGTCCAGGTAATAATGACGTTTTTTTTTCAAAATCTTTAAAAAAAAGAGTAGAATTTTGAAAATTTTAGGGTATATTAAAAAAATACGAATTCAAAAATCTATATGTCAAGGACCTACTGTCAGAGTAAGTACGCAAAAAAAAATAAAAAGCTTAAAATGAAAGTGCAGAGTTTACTTAATTGCTCATTTGTGGCAAAACTTTCAAATTTGTTTAAAAATTTTATAGGACTTAATTTGTAGATTATAAAATTCTCTACAAAAATATTCATACAAATATTTTTTTATTTTGCTTAGTTTGTTCGTAAACTAGATCAGAACTACAGCAACAACTTTTTGCACATGCCTTAATATTGATAAAGGCTTTGGTTTAATACACTTTTTATTTAGTAATTTTTACCAGGGACGAGCAATATGAGGGGGGCGATGTTTCTTTTTTATCCAAAACTTTTTTTACATAGATTATGAACTTTATTTCATATTTTTGAACTTAGATTCACCCTTTAAAATTTTGTACCTTTCTATCTGAATCATCCTGTATACGTATATCACTTTTTCTTCACGTTAACTCAGGGAAGAATAGTCCGATCGACTTTTTCATAAAAAAATCAAGGACACTAAGTCTATTAAAATTGAACAGAAACCCCCAAACTAAATATTTAAATAAATCTCAAATAGTAAAAAAAAATCGATCAACTTTTTTTTAGGAAAAATTAGTTTTATTAAAAAGTTATAGGGGGCTAAACTGTATAAAAAGTCATAAAAATAGAATCGTGCTATCAAGGTAATTTTTAAAAATATACTCAAAAAAACTTCTAAAATCAAAAAGGGTAATTTTTCATAATTTTGTACGTTGTTGAATTGTTATATTTGGATGGCTGACAAAATGTTTTATTTAATTTCCTATATTTAAACACATTTTTTTTCATTAATAATTTTCGATTAGTCTTGGCAGCCAATATTAAAAAATTGGACTGACGCAAATAAAATTAAAATTATTTTGTTACAGACAATAAATTTAGTAAATAATTTTACGGTACGATATTTTACGAGTAAGACAAAACTCATTATTCTAAAATATTTATTTCTTATTTATATTAATGTTTTAAGGGGTTTTCTACCTTCAGGTTTTATTTTTATTATAGTTTTATTTTATATAAAAAGAAAAAATATATTATTGTGAAATTTTATGGGTATGTTTAATTATATTCAAAAAATAAGAAAAATATATTTTTTTTATATTTGTGTGCCATTTTTTGGTCATAATTTTTTTTTGAAAGAAACATTAAGGTGGTCGCCATGATTCCGGCCGTTTGTATCGACTAAAAAAAAGGGATCTTATTCAGTATTGAAGTAGTTATAGCCCGAACTAGAAGAATTTTTGTTGGCCAAAAAATAACAAAATGGGCGACGTATTTCAAAAATTTTCAAAAATTATTGTAAATTAATGTTAATGTTATAATTTTCTGTAATTTTAAATATATTACAATAAATTAAATTTATTTACATACATTGGCACAAATTCATAAATTAAGTACAGGGCGTCCCAGCTAAAGATAAAGATAAAGATAAAGATATGTTTATTGCTCCTTCGTTTGGACTTTTACATGAAAAAATGTCCAGCAAACGTCAATTAAAAAATGAAATTATTAAATTATACACTGGTACATATAAGTACCTAACATTAAACATTAATAGAATTTACATTACAGTTCAAAAATTCTTCAAGTGTGTAAAACGGGTTATTCAAAAAATAACGTTTAATTTTTTCTTTAAATTTCCGAGGGCCCAGATCAGTAAAAGAACGAGGTAACTTATTGTAGGTTTTGATTCCTAGATACCTGGGTCCCTTTTCAAATCCGGCCGTTTTATGCCTAGGTATGCTAAGAGCATGAGGTTGCCTAGTGTTAATAGAGTTTAGATCCCTATTTGCCACATATTTTTCCTTATTTTGGTGAACAAAAAGTATCAAATTGTATAAGTACAGTGAATAAACCGTCATTATTTTGTTATCTATAAATAATTGTTTACAGTGACTTCTGTGTTTTGCACCACAGAGCGTTCTGACAATTTTCTTTTGAATAATGAAAATACGATCTAGAAGTGTCGAGCCCCCCCCCCCCCCCCCCAGATAATAGACCATATTCAATGTGGCTTTTTATGCTTGCATTGTAAAAAGACAGGAGAAGACTTCTGGAGTTATACACGGTGTATTTGAAATAGGGTCGGAAATTTTAACTGATGATTCTACATCATAAAATATGACAAAAAGTTCCTATAAACATATGTCTAAAAATGTGTCATAAGGGAGCTACGCCCCTTTGAAAGTGGCTAAAAAAATCGGTTTTTATTTAATAACTCAGGAACCCTTTGAGGTATATCAACGAGGTTTTGCACATCAACTAATCCTACCAAGGCCCGTTTTTATATGTTATTTTCATGTACTTATTTCAACCAGGGGTGTGCGAAACGGGGGGGGGCTTATCAGTTTTTTGTCCCAAACTTTTTTCTGGGTAACTTTTTTGCAATTTTATTTTTGAAATATGATTCCTCAGGTCAAAATACATAAAAAAGGTACTCTTGTTGTAATACTGTAGGATTAACCGTTTTCGAGAAAAATTCATTTGAAGGTGAAATTCCTCGGTTCGAGAACGAAAAATTAAATACTAAAATGTTGAAAACCAAAATTTTAATGATGCAATGTTATTCTACATCAAAAACTAAGAAAAAAAGTTTCCATACATGTAGGTCGAAAAAACGATTTTAAAGCTACCATTGCGCTTTAAAAATGGTGCATATTTAGGAGACCATAGCTCCATTAGGATTGATTTTTGGAAGTACCTGTATATGAGGTTTTTTTCTTAGTTTTTGATGTAGAATAACATTGCATCATTAAAATTTTGGTTTGGACTTTTTAGTATTTAATTTTTCGTCCTCGAACCGTAGAATTTCACCTTCAAATGAATTTTTCTCGAAAACGGTTAATCCTACAGTATTACAACAAGAGTACCTTTTTTATGTATTTTGACCTGAGGAATCATATTTCAAAAATAAAATTGAGTACATGAAAATAACATATAAAAACGGGCCTTGGTAGGATTAGTTGACGTGCAAAACCTCGTTGATATATCTCAAAGGGTTCCTGAGTTATTAAATAAAAACCGATTTTTTTAGCCACTTTCAAAGGGGCGTAGCTCCCTTATGACGCATTTTTAGACATATGTTTATAGGAACTTTTTGTCATATTTTATGATGTAGAATCATCAGTTAAAATTTCCGACCCTATTTCAAATACACCGTGTATAGTGCATACTGACAGCTCTTTAATTTTTTTGCAATATGGTTTACGTGGACATTCCACGCTACTTTTTCTTCTAGCGAAATTCCAAGTAGTTTAAAATCTGTTACTTGTGGTACTGACTTTTTGTCACAGTAAATAAGGATACTACTGTCATTGTTTAATTTATTAAATTTTAGGATTGCTGATTTTTTTTGGGTTTAAAATAAGATAATTCTGCCTTGACCATGTGGCCGATTAGTTGTTTCCTGGCGTTATTATTAAAGCTATCGGAATAAAATTTATGTCACTCAACATGCACTTAAAAAGCGATATTTGTGTCGAAACAAAGGTTTTTTACTATCTTTTGTTTCTGTGATACAATTTTTTAACTGTTGCTTTAAATATTAATTTTTAAAAACTATGAATTTTTTTAATAAAATTATTTTATCACAAACTCCATGAATTTTACTTATTTTGATTGCAGGTTTTCTTGAATTGAATATCAAAATTTTCTTGAATTGAATATCAAAATTGTAAATGTCTGGATAATTACCATATATAATTACACATGAGGCTGAGAATTATGCGAGAAAAATTCGATAATTTCATGAAAATTTGCTGTCTGGAAATAATTACGACCTACAGAGGCGATGCCCCTGGAGTAATTATTCCCTTTGAAACTTTGAATTTATCCCAATAATTCGAAGAATCATGTGTAATTCGGAAGATTATTTTTTAACGATTTATAATATGTCAAACCTACTTTTATATATTTTTTTTTTCAACGCAAAATGATATAAATTATTTTATTACTTATCTTAATATTTTTACAGGCATATTATTTGGTTTGGTTAATTTAATTATAATAATTTTTTTCTAATTTTTCCCTGAGGGGGGTAGTTTTTGTGAACATTGGTATATTGGGGTTATTAAGGTTGCTAAAAGAGAAAACTCCACACTTAAGAGATGGGGGGTAGTTTTTGTGAAAATCGGTATATTTTTAAGGTTACTAAAAGTGAATCCATTTTACTCACGGAGGTGACAAATGGGAAAGCTCCAGCGCCAAATGTATGCCCTAATCAAATGGTTCTCCAAATGGAAAATCAAAGTAAACGCCAACAAAACAAAAGGCATTCTAATCATTTTCGAAGAGGCGCACCTCAACCCATTCAGATAAATGGCCAAGCCATTAACTGGGAAAACCATGCCAAATACCTTGGCATCACTATATCCAAAAATCTTACGTGGTATCAGCCAACTGCCGCTTATCTAAACTCTGCCCCCTAATAGGTAGAAAGAGCCCCTTATCCATCAAAAACAAACTTCTTCTATACAACCAAACCCTAAAGCCGGTACTCCTCTACGAAGCCCCAGCCTGGAACAAAATCACCCTTAACAAAAAGCTCTCAGCAAAACTTCAGGCCTTCCAAAACAAGTCACTCGGAATATGCCTTGATGCCACCTGGTTCATGAGGAACAACCAAATACACAGAGATCTCGACATGCCCCTCCTAAAAACGGAAATCATCCGTTACAGCAAGACAACTTAGATCACCCAAACCTTCTCATCCCAAACTTTCTCGATTACGATCACGAAATCCACTACACTCACAAAAACACCAAAAACATCCTCAACCAGTAATGGTACCCACCAATATAGGACAGATGCATACCCAGCATCAGTGAGCTAATCTCCTAGCGCACCTCCCTCCCCTCCCTATTCCATCCCTCCTCATCCCCCTCCTACCCCTTTCCCCGCCCCCATCGCCAATTCATGACAGATGCATCTCCAGCATCAGTGAGCAGATACTCACTCCCACAAATATCCATTTAAACTAGTTCTTTTTTAGACAAATGAGTCATGGGTACTGAGCCTGTCTCTTAAAGATCCAAACAAACTACTGATGATGGGAAAGCTCTGTGCAGTGTATGTTACATTACATTTTTTTATATTTATTCCATTTTCCGTGTACGCGACAAAAATATGGCAAGACGTAGGTCTTGTGTAAGAACCAGTGGACAAATTTCAAGGATGCACAAAAGTTAAAACTAGTGTAATTGTTTATTTTAAAATAAATAAAAAAACTTTAATATAAATTTAAGTCAATGAACGAGATAACATCTGCCATACTTTCGCAGAATGCAAACGAGTTTATGTTTTTGTAGATGACTACTTGATTATTGTTGTAAATAAATCAGTATATAAAAGGGAAAATAATTAGATGATAGATATCAAAATAACTACTAAATCAAAACTAATCGATATTTGTTATTAGTAGTGCCCTCAACACTACACTAGTGTTGAGTAACGTTATTGACATTGTACATTGTAAAATGTGAAAAAAAGGTATCAGAAGTAACCTTCAATTTGCGTCCTTCTAAAGAAAATGGAGGATTATTATTATGGATAAAATTATGTACATGTCATGATGGAGAGTAAAGAAAATATTACCTTTTGCCATCTGTGAATTAAATTAAGTATAATATAAATTTATTGTAATTATAACACAATAAACTACCTTTTTCAAAGGTCCAAAAACGAGTATAAACTAATAAACTAAACTAAACTACATTGTACAGATTTTAAGTTGATATCGTCAACAGTTTAAAAGTTAAAAGGGGACCTTATTTAGACTTTTAAACGCCTTCGGATGAAGAAAAGAGACACCAAATAGGGTAGGGTATACAGGGAAATTCTTTTAAATGGTACACCCCCCGTAACCTTTGAACCAAATGAGATATAACCTTTAAATTTAAAATATGTAAATCACACAAAAAAAAATATCATTTGCCATATTTTTTAATGTTTTATTCGGTAAGGTCGCGCCAGGGGTACATTGGGGAACAATATTTTAAATGGCACCCTAGGTCTTGTGATAAGTCATTTTAAAGAGCTTAAAATTCTCTATTCAACTGTGTAACTATTAATTTTTTAATATTTTAAGATTTTTATTTCTTTAAAATTATTCAAATTTTTAATATTTTGTGCATAAATATTAAAAATTTTACATGAATATGATAAAGAATTCATGTTTGCATGATAATACACCAACTATTAACTATTTGGACCTTTTGGCGCAAAATTTCCATAATTAATTTTTCAAAAATACTGAAAATTTCATCAATTTTGAAAAAAAAAATCTTCAAAAAAAATATTTATAAATAAATAGTAATATGGCCAAATAGATTATTTTAAGCTCTTTAAAATGACTTATCACAAGACCTAGGTCTAGGGTCCCTTTTAAAATATTGTCCACCACTGCCCCCCTGGCGCCGCCTTAACGAATAAAAAATTTAAAAATATGACAAATCATGGTTTTTGTTGTGGGATATGCAAATTTCAAATATAAAGTTTATATCTCATCCCGTTCAAAAGTTACGGTGAGTGTACCATTTAAAAGAATAATCCTGTAAGGGGTTTTAGTAGGAAAAGACTTCTTACTTAGTGTACTTTCATAAGGTATCAAATCAAGTGGCCTACCTGAAAAAGTTGATTTCTTTCATATAATTAATCAATAGTAAAAGCAATCATTTTTATTATTATGGCGATCTGATTTATTTTGTAAAATCAACTCTGTTATATTCCGTTATATTATAAATGAAAGATAACAAAGAAAGAAGAGAAAAAGAAAAGAGAGTAAAGAAGGGAAAGACATATTAAAGGCTTAGATTATTATAATACGTATTTGCGTATATACGTAATAGGAAACTGGTTAAATATAAATATAAACTAAACATGTTTAATAAAAAATCAATTTATTTTGATCCTTAAATTGACGTAAAAATTGAGACATGACTTTTATTAACTGGACCAGCTGTGCGTATTTAATTAATTTAACACTAAAATTTCCTCATTTTTTATGCCAGATTTAATTTTGGACCTACTTTAATACTATAAAAAATATAATAAATTATGTTAAAAAACCCTTATTATCTCTTAACTTACAATATTAAATATCTCTTAACAAGTTTTAATTTTGACTTAAATTATTGATATATTTTTATACTCAAATAAAAAGTTAAAAGACTAAAAACTAATTTTTTTTTTCACTACTAGCTTTAGAACATACCATTATTTATCATTTTTTCAGACTGTGAAATCAATTTTCTTCACCTATAGCAATAATAATTTTTTATCTCCTAGTAGGAATAAATTGATTTCTGTCACTTTGGATGTTTCAGTTCTTTGTGCAATTTTTACTAATTAAACCCAAGAAAATAGCTTTAAATAACTTTCTATTTATTAAATATAATTAATTATAATTATTATCAATTAATACCATCGATAATTAGCTAAATATTATGAAAAAAAAAAATAAATAAATAAAAAAAACTAAATTTTTAAACGTCATTGATCAAGGCTACTTGATTTTTATTAAAATTTCAAGAAATATCACTTCTGTTAATAATTTATTTTATTATTTGAATAAAAATAGTTAAATAGTGCTATTAGTGAAAAAACTAATATATATAAACCACGGTAGAGAAGACTAGTATAGACTCGCACTCTTAAATCCCTCGCTGCTACGCAGCTCGGGATAATACGCTCGGCTATAAAAAATTTCTTCTCTACCTTGGTATATAATAACTATTGTCTGGTTTGGGCTTTATATTTACTAGATTCATTTTAAAATTTAATGCTAAAACTTGAGTGTGCTAAATTCCTCATATTTTTTTATAAAACGAAACATGTTAATAATAGTCTATTATTCAATGAGCGTATAATAATTGCTATTAATCAATGAGGGTGAATTTTGGGACACGAGCCGATAGGCGTATGTATAATAGCTATTATACACGAATAGAATACTATACTTTATCCACGGCTTTTTTGATGTTTAAACGGTTTATTTTTACAGACCCGTGATTAATAGGCCTATTAATCACGGCCGTGGATAAAATTATAAACTGATTTAAGGATTTAATTTTGTAACTAAAGTTAACGTGAAACCAAATTAAGATAAATAAATAAATTGATAGATAAATATCAAACATTTCATATAAGGAAACTTAACACATTCACCATGACTTTACGTAGGCTGAAATATAATTGCACATATTTAAATAATTTAAATACAAATGGAACAAAAAATAAAACTGGATCTATTAAAAAGGGAGGAATCAAAAGGTTTTATTACGGTTGTGTAGAAAAAATTAACTTTTTTTGTGTATGAGAGAATGATCCTTTTTTACTTAATAAATCCATCAATGGTAACACCATTCTTAATGTAAGGGGTCGTCCATAAAATACGTCACACAAATTGACCAAAATCCATACCCCGTTTCTCGCGTCATTAAAGGATATCGATTTTATATTTTGGCTACCCTCCCCGAGGGGGGGGGGGGTGTTAGGGTGGTAGCCAAAATATAAATCTCTACAGATTTTAATAACGCAAGAAACGAGGTATGGATTTTGGTCAATTTGCGTGACGTATTTTATGGACGACCCCTTACATTAACTATGGTGTTACCATTGAATGATTCATTTTTTTCATACACAGAAAATATTATTTTTTTCTATACGACCATAATAAAACCTCGATCGGATTATTCGTTCTTGAGTTATCGTGTTCACAAAAATCGTGACATCAGACGGACGACAGAGAGACAGACAGAAATTTGAAAAAAAGTTGCGTTTTTTCATTAAATAAATTTATATCCAAGAATTTTTTGTCTAGGACGATTTTGTTTTTTTTTTTTAATTCGAAACTACCGTATATTATTCTAGCGCAGGCGCTGTGAATAATATAATAATAATAATTTAAGCTTAGATTATCTAATTTTTTGAATGAGGTATTTTTAGAAAATTTACGTGTTAGCGGTTTTTTTATTTTTATCAAAAATTATTTTAGTATCTTACTAATAAAAAATATAATCTACTAACATTATAAATCACCTATCAAACCTACACAAGTACCAAAAAAATTGTTGAGTCATCAACAAACCCAAGACCATTATTAAAAATGTTTAAAATAAATACCACCATGACAAAGAAAATAATAACATTCTGCAAAAAATTTTACAAACCTAACAATACCCACGCAATAGTTATTTATGGTACTAGTGGGTAAAGTAAGATATTGCCCATGAGAAAATTAACCTGCGAGACGTCAGCCAAGCAGGTTAATTTTCGAGAGGGCAATATCGGTTTACCCATGAGTGCCATACAAGGTTTTAGGAATTCATATTTTTATTATAAATTTTAATGACATTTACAAGAAAATAATTTGACAAGTGACAGTTGAGTGGGTAAAATAAATAATTATCCACTCAATAAAGTAAAAGCCACGCGGGGGTTATTATTGAGTTTATCTATTTAAAATAAAGCTGGTAATTGTCTTATTATCTGTATGTATCGGATAATAGTTATTTATATAACAAGGGACTAAACTGGCTGTTTTAGTCCCGCTGCATTAGTGTTTCCTGAGCGAGCGTAGCGAGCGAGGGAAACAGAAATGCAAGGGACTAAAACAGCCAAGTTTAGTCCTGAGGTATATACACTATTTTTTGCAGGACCAAACATAATTTATGTAGGTAGATAAAATTAAAATTAAAAAATGTGTGCAAAAAATAAATTTTACTTATTGTTTGATAATATTCTATTATTATAAAAATAAACATGCAGAATTATGAAAGTGTTAAAAATAAAATTAATAAATTATGTTTTGGGGACTAGCAGTCTAGTAAACGAAAACCTTGCTTTAAAAATACATTAGAAATTTCCGCAATTAAATTTGCAAATTTTTATTTTTACATATAGTTAAATAAATTTATTAAACATATTATGTTTAATAAACATTGTTAATATAAATAAATAACAAAGCAAAAATATCAAATTACTTTTCCTGTGAATTTTCTGCCCATGATTTTTTTGGCAGACTAACATCTCTACTCTAAATTTCTCTACTCCCTAACATCCCTACTCCATAACATCCCTACTCCACAACAACTCTACTCCGTAACATCTCTACTCCATAACATATCTACTCCGTAACAACTCTACTCCACACTATATGCACTTTATTAGCTACTTAATCATAAACGAGCAGTTCAAAGAACAAAGAATCTTCTTCTTCTAGATTATTTTATTTTTTTCCTAGAAAACGTTTATCTTTAAATGTAAATCTAGAACAATCATAAATGAATTATTCTAAAAGCAACAATGACCGCGTACTCTTAACATGCACTAATATGTAAGTAATTAAGAAACTGAATTCATTTTTGACAGTGACTTAGCATGACAAATATTCTTTTGAGTTAAGACAAGTGGCTAATCGAGTGTCTATAGTGTGGAGTAGAGTTGTTACGGAGTAGAGATGTTATGGAGTAGAGATGTTACGGAGTAGAGTTGTTGTGGAGTAGGGATATTATGGAGTAGGGATGTTAGGGAGTAGAGAATTTTAGAGTAGAGATGTTAGTCTGCCATTTTTTTTGAAGAAATTTTTTTTTAAATAAACTTTCTGTCAACATTTTTCATACTTTTGTCAAAATTCATTATTTCTATTTCATAAATGCAATAATAAATCTTTGATCAAATGTTGTTGCAAAAATTGGCTGAAATTTTTGGCAGGGACGTTATCCATTACCTTAATTAAAAAATATTTTACAATTTTTAAAACACTAGTCAATAAGGTTTTTGATGCATGTGTAAGTTTTTATTATAACATTCTTGGGGAACGTGCAAGTATACGTAACGTTCTAGTGGGGGTGGGCTGGTCTCGAAAACGTTACGGATTCGTTGCAAATTTTATTGCACACGGCGTTCACTAAATCATTAAAACAAAAAAAAATAAAGATGAAAAACCATAACCGGTTTTCGGTTAACCGGTTGCGAAAATTACCTCAGACCGCTTTTTGGTTAAAACACGAAAGCAGTAACCGGTTAAAAACCGGTTTAAACCTTTAAGCAAAATTTC
The DNA here is from genome assembly GCA_958510825.1 of Brachypterus glaber. Lineage (NCBI taxonomy): Eukaryota > Metazoa > Arthropoda > Insecta > Coleoptera > Kateretidae > Brachypterus > Brachypterus glaber. Next base: position 67,163,867 of record OY294046.1, read on the forward strand.
CTTTCAATTTATTTTTTGTAGAAAAAATGTTACGTAACAAATGGAAGGGGGGTTTGAGGGGTCTTGAAAATGTTATGGCGAGTTACATGGGGGGGGGGGGGGGGTGGGGGTCAAAAATGGCCAAATTTTGTTTTACGTAATACTTGAACGTTCCCTTGGATGATAACAATACATTGCGTAATAGTCCTGGATCCAAATTCACTTTTTAGTCCATATGTGTTGTGTTAGGATAAACTTTGCTCATAAAAGCTTAAAAGGGGTCAAAGTAAGTATTTTCCACTTGGGTAACATAGTAAACCAGAAAAAATAATTCTGGCATCGGACCAATTTTTTTAAGTCAACTTTGGGTCGTAAATTTCGAATCTATATTCACATTTTTCGGGTCACGTTAGGATTTTTTTCCTATACACAATTAAAGTTGTCCATTTACTTTAATTTACAAGTAATTTAATACGGAAAATCTCAAAATGTATAAAAATAAACTGGCTTTGAAGACAAGTCATAGTTATTGGACATAGCTTTTGCACGATAAATCGAAAACGTTTTTTAAAACTTAAAAGCTAAAACTTGGTATGATATAAATACTCCAAATTTTAAGATTATATCTCATTCCGTTCAAAAGTTACGGGGGGTGTACCATTTAAAAGAATAACCCTGTATGTATTATAATGCGCACATTGCAATGCTTTGAGGTTTTTATTATTGGAAAAGATTAAATACAATCCTTGAGACAGGATAACTGGTAAAGTATAAATTTCAAGTGGCTATAAGTAGTAGTAACAGATTTATACAGTGCGTGCATTAAGTCTGGAATCACCCGATTAACTTTTTAGTTACAAGTTAAACACAAAAACCCTCGGATAGGTCGATTTTTATTTTTAATTTTGCAAATTATGGTGTAATAAAAGTTATTAAAATTTGCACCCCCTTGCACCCTCACCCTCCAACTTTTTTTTACGGTTGAAAATGGGTATAATTACTCTAAAAAAATCAAACAATTTTTTAAAAGTTACTAATTTCATGATGAAAAAACGTAAATTATACTTTTAAACTAATTTTAATTGACATAAAAAGAAATTACAAAAAAAAAACTTAAAAAGTCGCACAAAAAATTAAAGAATCAAAACCTTAAAAAAATTGTTTAAAAAATTAAAAAATATACAGTCCAATAGAGAATTTTGTTTTCTTTATAATGATGTATCACAGAACCCCCCTTTCCATTAAAAAAAACTCCCTAGCCCTTAATTAGGTAGTAGAAAATAGTTATTTATATACAAGGGACTAAACTGGCTGTTTTAGTCCCGCTGCATGAGTGTTTCCGGAGCGAGCGCAGCGAGCGAGGGAAACAGAAAGGGACTAAAACAGCCACGTTTAGTCTTGAGGTATATACACAATTTTTTGCACGACCAAACATAATTTAAGTAGGTAGATAAAATTAAAATTAAAAGCCATGCGTCTAAAATCGGGTGTTTTATTTTGGTAATTTAATCAAGATGCCTGTGAATTGCGAAAAGTCAAACGAAAACTAAACTTGAAAAAACACATTTTTTGCTTTAACTCAAATTTTTGCTTAATAACGTCTATGGCTCGTCAATATGATTAGAAAGATAATTTTTTCCTCTTTGCAATGATACCAAAAAGTTAATATTTATTTTCATAATTTAAAATATTTTTTTGTTCCTATTTGTAGTAATTTTTTTTGGGTTGGCCAAAGCCGGTCAACTAGGCCATTTCTGAGTTTCAAAGACTTGCAACCTGATCCTGTCGTATCCAACACACTCGGCTAAGTAATGAAAGGATGTTTCATCCTCTCGCACTTTGGGCATAGCGAACTCTCTAGAATCCGCATTGTTGCCAGTGGCCAGTGGCCCGTGATGACTCCTACAAGTTGTCTGAGTGCAGTTTTTCCTTTTTCCAGCAACCAGTCGGTTTTTGATTTGCTTGGGCCAGCCAGAAAGTCCTTAGCTTGCCGGCAACCGTCGACCGGCATACATTGCTCCTTTAGCTTGGTATAAGCTCACTCATTGAGAGCGGTCTTTACCTGCTTCCTTGTAACACCCAATATAGGTTCCGGCCTTTATAGTATATATTTCAGTTCCAAAGGATAGTTGCAACATCTTCAACCAAAAAGATCTTGTAGGGATTTTTGTTTTGTAACAACAACTTCTTGCCCTACTTACAGTATAAATAAACTATAATATATTGTATACTGGGTCAATTGATAAATTAATTAGGTAATTGTTTGACCTAATCTAGGCCAACATTGATCTATTTTATGCGCTAACATAATCCAAATTCATGTAGATAATACAATCAATCGGCCGATCAGGTAACCAAACACAATAATATTATGTTACCTATATTTGATAGCCTTCTATCATTTGCATGATAATTACTTGTCTAACATAACTAACTATACTTTACATTTAGAGGTATGTTCTTGATAAATGTAAAGTTGAATGATTTTTAAATATACAGTTTAAAAAAATATACATACTTTATCCAATACATACAGATAATAAGACAATTACTTAGCTTTATTTTAAATAGATAAACTCAATAATAACCCCCGCGTGGCTTTTACTTTATTGAGTGGATAATTATTTATTTTACTCAACTGTAACTTGTCAAATTATTTTCTTGTAAATGTCATTAAAATCTTTAATAAAAATATGAATTCCTAAGCTATTTATTGGATAAAACCTTGTATGGCACTCATGGGCAAACCGATATTGCCCTCTCGAAAATTAACCTGCTTGGCTGACGCGTCGCAGGTTAATTTTCTTATGGGCAATATCGGTTTGGACCCACTAGTACCATAAATAACCCGATTTTTTTTTTTCGGACAAGGTTACCACTTAATTTTAAATATTTTTATTAAACGATCCTGAGAAAATCAGCTTTGAGGTGCTAAATGTTATGACGTCTAACTATGTTAGGTTAGTTATGACACCATAAAATTTAGCACCTCACAGCTGACTTTTTCAGGATCGTTTAATAAAAACATTTAAAATCAAGTGGTAACCTTGTCCGAGAAAAAATTTCGGGCAATACCGTTGTGGGGTTTTATCTCATTTTTCTCAGAAAACTTAGGTAATAGAAATATTCTGAGGCCAGATTCGGTTTTAGCGACCCAAAATTAGTTAAAAAACATATGACTCCAATCAGGGCAAGAAACCGTGTTGCCTAGTGTTATTAGTTTTAATGACCAAAGATCATTTTCCAATTATTGTTAGCTAGACTTTTACTAAAATATATCTGAAGAAAAATAATAATTATGTTATTTATTATAAAAGCTGTGTAGTGTTGATAATATAAATTGATTACTAATTAATTAATTAATTAATTAATTAACATAACAATGATATCTTTAAGAAACGCTTATAAGAAGAAAATGAAAAAATATCTTGAACTTCGTACAAAATAATTTTAATATTATTAAGCTAATAAACACGTTTTAAAATTTTTAAAACAGATTTTTATTTTATCTGATAATTTTTAAAAAAATACAAGTACTTCATAAATCCATTATCGTCTTATTAGATATTAGATATTTATAAATATAGGTATTTACTTTTAAAAACAATTTCCTGTTGTTAAATATTTTCTTATAAGAAAATATTATGTAATTAATCTTAAGGTTAACTAGTGGCAGAACATATTTTCATTTATGCTAAATAAGTAGGCCATAAATACTAGTATTGCAACTTGATCAAATTATGAAATATATAATTTAATTACAAAAACACCCGGCTGATTAACTAAAAAGTATAAAACAAGAATAATGATAAATAAAACTATATAGTAACCGTCGCAGTCGGAGGCCTCTTCTGCCTTCATATTAATAATATATTTGTATATTTGAATTAAATTTGAAGATTTATATCATTATTATGATTGGCCTCCGACTGCGACGGTTACTATACAGGATTATTCAGAAATAAGTTCGAGGAATTTAAGAGGTGATTCTACGTTAAAAAATATGAAAAAAAGTTCCTATAAAGGTTGGTCCGGAAATGAGTCCTAAAGGAACTACGACTCAGTAAAATTGTAATAAAAATAAGGTTTTTAATTAATAACTGTTGTACCCTTTAAGCTAGAGCGACGAGCTTTTAAATTTATACTAGTATTAATAAGGGCAATTATTTATATTAATTTATTTTTTGAATTTACCCAAAGGCGTACCTAGACGGACAAAATATGTAAGGCTTAACACATTTTTGCCCCAAACTTTTTTGGATCTTTTGTAATAAATATAGATCCTTTAGTAAAAATACATAAAAAATGTTATGTAGTGTAACAATGTAGGAGCAACCGTTTAAAAAAAATGCAGTTAAGAGGAAGTAACTTTTTGTGCCACTAATATTACTCTTTTAATATTAAATTTGGGTGTTTTGGTGAAGAATACTTTTTTGCTAAGTTTTAAATGAAGAACCGCCCTGCAGCATTAAAATTTTATTGGTGCTTTTTTTTGTTCATATTCTACATATTGTACAAACGTAAATTATATTGAACACAAGGAAAACGTCAAATTTTTAGGTTACAATTACAACTTAAGGCCTATCCAGAGGCTCGCATAACAACCATTACAAGATACATGACGACACATCAAGCCAATCCTGGCATCGCATTCTTATGTACTATGCTTGTTATGCGAGTCTTTGGATAGGCCCTTTCAAGGAAAATAGTACCGACATCTGTTAAAGTTTTGATACACTACGATTTATGCATAAATATGCTATATATGCGCTCTGAGGTGTAAAACGGGCCGCGTCCCTTACTATCTTGCATAGCTGGACGGAGTATAGCTTCAAATTACCTTCTTAAATAATTTGTCATATGTGCACCTTAGGACATTAATTTTGTATAACATGCTAAACTTGAGTATCGTGTATCAACATCAACACAATATAAGTTGATTTATTAAATAAACTATTACACTTTAAATATTTATTTGTTTTTAAATTTTGCGACTCTTATAAGCTCATAATCACACGCATTTTGCGTGTTCTTATAGGCCCATAAGAGGTCTGTACTTTTTGTTCTTTTGGGTTGGCAACAGACCTGGCCTATCGCTTGACGTTTTCCGTGCAAATTTCAATGTCGCTTTAAAGATGAATTTTCTACAAAATTTTGTGTTTAGTTTATTTTTACCATGTTAAAATTGTGGCTTGGTTAATTGCAGTAAAAAGAGAAGAGATGACTATAAAATATATCAAAATATCATTTGAACTTAGAATTTTAAACATGGTGTAAACTGTAACGCCAATCCAAAACAAAAATCCCTAAATCAGTCATCAATTTAAATGTAAGTTTTTTTTAATTTTAGAGCAAAATAGAAAAAATTGTATAAAGCACTCGTTTCATAACACGTTTTCAGCGCACGAGTACAAGTTTAGAAAACGAGCCGCTTGCGGCGAGTTTTTTAAAGTACTAGTTATGTTATAAAACTAGTACTTTAATATACTATTAAGACATTCTTTACATTTATATAAAAGGATATTGCAAAATAAACAGGCCAATTATAAAAATAAACAAAAAAAATTATGTCACATCATAAAATACAATTTATGGGATATTTTAAAACAATCGCCTACATCTTTATCACATCCTCATTTATAGATAGATATAAATAAATAATGATTATTTTGCAATTTGCATGCATGCCATGTGCAATAAACTTTTTACAGTGAAGTACCTAACGCATCGTGGTTTTACTTTCTTAACCTCGTATTTCCAAAAAATCGATTTTCAGTTCATTGCACTAATTAATGCTGTGCATGATGACTGATAACTTACACAAACTCTAATTATTTATTTTAATTAGCTTATAATAAGATTATAAGCTACGTCGAATTGAAATAATTATTTTTCTATTTTGCGACTCTTCTAAGCTCATAATCACACGCATTTTGCTTGTTCTTATAGCCCCATAAGAGGTCTCTACTTTTTTTTGCCAACAAACAAAAGCCTATCGCTTGAAGTTTTCTGTGCAAATGTCAATGTCGCTTTAAAGTTTAATTTTCTACAAAATTTTGTGTTTAGGTTATTTTTTACCGTGTTAAAATTGTGGCTTGGTTAATTGCAGTGAAAAGAAGAAGAGATAACTATAAAATATTTCAAAATATCAATTGTTCTTAGAATTTTAAACATGGTGTAAACTATAATGTCAACCCAAAACAAAAATCCCTGTGCGCTAAAAACGTATGTTATGAAACTAGTATTTTAATATACTATTAGAGTTTGTGTACGGTACCAGTCATCATGTACAAAATTGACATTTTTATTTGTTTAAAATCTAGTGATTTTTGGGACAATATCTGTTTTCTTTTTTGGCAATCATAAACAAAGTTGTCCAAAGATTGTGACCGGCACACAAAAAAATCTCGAGTGCGGCAGACCAGACTAGTAAATTCTTACGTATTTTGGGTCGCAGAATCTGAAACCGAGGTCAGAATTTAAAAGTTAGCGTTCAAAATGGCGGATCCAATATGGCGGATTAGATTTTTTAAAGTTGCTCGGATTTGCTTGAAACTTGGTAGTCGGGGGTTTTTGGAGTCGCTGATTACAAATCTTGTGCCATTTTTCCAAAATGATGGATCCAATATGGCGGATTAAATTTTTTTAGTTGCTCGGGTTTGCTTAAAACTTGGTACTCGGTGGTTTTTGAGGTCGCTGATTACGAATCTGGTGCCAGTTTTCTAAAAAAAATAGCGGGTCCATTATGGTGGATTAAATTTTCTGAGAAACTTTAAAAAATATAATCCGCCATATTGGATCCGCCATTTTGAATTTTGGAAAACTGGCACCAGATTCGAAATCAGCGACCCCAAAAACCCCCAAGTACCAAGTTTCAATCAAATGCGAGCAACCATAAAAAATCTAATCCGCCATTTTGACGGTAACTTTTAAAATCTGACCTTGGATTCAGTTTCAGCGACCCAAAATACGTAAGAATTGATTAGTCAGGTCTGCCGCACTCGAAATTTTTGTGTGCCGGTGCTATCCAATAAATTTTTATAATTTTTTAATTTTTTATCATTTTCCGTGGTTGTAAAATCCATGATTTCATGAAATAAATTTATAAGTATATTTCAATTAATTTCATGAAATCATGGATTTTACACTTTTTCTTTTAAATGAGCCTTCTTGTTTAAAATTAATACCACATCTGTATTGTACAAATTTTGTTACTGATCTCCCACTTTTTTGTTATTTTATTATCTTAACCGAGGGGCAAGTCACTCTTCATTTGCGGGACGAAATATCGCCTTTTGCATTAATCACTATCGCCCATATCACCTCGAGATCGGGCAATATCTCCTCGAGATCGCTCGATATCGTCCCCGATAGGCCTCGTATCGCCTCTCGAAGGAACGAAATACCGCCCCTGTGACTTGCCCCTCGATCTTAACCAATCCCTTTCGGCATGAACTACACTGAAAAAAATGACGTTCTTGGCTCAAAGTAGTCAACACTCTTGGCAGTTATTCTTTTAGCTTAAAAGATGTGTATCTTCAAACAAAAGTATTTATCTTGTCCCAAGAATAGTGTCGCTTTTGAAATATTTTTAAAATTCTCTTGGACCTGGCGCATTTGAGGCAAAAGCCATTTATCTTGTTTTAAGATTGTTAAAAATTAAATAATTTTAAATACTTTGGCCTAAGAATTTTTCTTTTAAGACAAGACAACCTGCATTTCACACAAGATCAAAGAATTTTAAGTTAAAGAATCAGAAAGATCTTGGCAAGTGAATTATATTTTCATGTTAAGAGAAGGCGCTTTTGGACTTATTCAAGAGTGCGAAGCATTTGGCCTAATTTAATATGCCATTACCGCAAAGGATCTTTTTTTTCAGTGTACGTAAATATACCTGCGTCACTTCTATTTTGCTAATGTAGTATACCTGGAAAACTATATAATTTTTAGTATTTACGTATTATGATAACAGTTATCAAAAACAACAAATTACTATCATGTATCTAATATATTCCATGGACTTAATATTTAATATTTATTTGCTGTAAGCATGTTTTGCTTAATAGTTATGTTTTTACTTCCAGAGTAACATCAAAACAAAAAATCAAGTTGAAAAAAGGAATTTTTTCAAAGAGAAAACAATTATTATTTTTTTTTTCAAAAAAGAAAATAAAACAAAAAATTAAACCTAAAAAAAATGCTGTAAACAAAATAATACTATCCCCTATATGCTTAGGTTCATTAAAATCTAAAGTAAAAAAAAAATAAAAAAAAATTGTTTTATCCATACAGATAATAAGACAATTACCAGCTTTATTTTAATTAGATAAACTCAATAATAACCCCCGCGTGGCTTTTACTTTATTGAGTGGATAATTATTTATTTTACCCACTTACTGTCACTTGTAAAATTATTTTCTTGTAAATGTCATTAAAATTTTTGATAAAAATATGAATTCCTAAGCTATTTATTGGATAAAACCTTGTATGGCACTCATGGGTAAACCGATATTGCCCTCTCGAAAATTAACCTGCTTGGCTGACGCCTCAGGTTAATTTTCTCATGGGCAATATCTTACTTTACCCACTAGTACCATAAATAACTATTTAACCCATTTTGCGTTAGTAAAAAAATGTCGAAATTTTTTTATTGCTTTTTTTTACGTTTCTGGACGTTTTATATCCAAAATATATGATTGTCTGTCGGTCGGTCTGTCGGTCGGTCTGTCGGTCGGTCTATCGGTCGGTCTGTCGGTCGGTCTGTCGGTCGGTCTGTCGGTCGGTCGGTCGGTCGGTCGGTCGGTCGGTCGGTCTGTCGGTCTGTCGGTCGGTCTGTCGGTCGGTCTGTTGGTCGGTCGGTCTGTCGGTCGGTCTGTCGGTAGGTCTGTGTGTCCAGAAAATTTGTGACCACGATTTCAAACTTGGACTTTTGGTTAATTGTAGGTTGAGTTGAGTTCTAGGCTGGGATTGTTTTTGATAAAAATCGGATTGGGGTAAGGGGGTAAAAACATTGTTTTAAATTAATTTTTCCTTTTACGAAAGAAGAAAAATTTTTTGATTTTTTTTTTTAAACTAAAAAAAAATATTTTAAAATATTATTTTGTTGGCAACAGTATTTTTTTGATATAAAAAGTCCAGAAACGTAAAAAAAAGGAATATAAATTTTTCGAAATTATTTTACTAACGCAAGACTTTCCTTAGGGAAAGTAAAATATAATAAAAATTCACTACTTATTGAGAAGTTCTCATGAATTTCGTAAGTTGTTTAAAATTGCTAAGTGAAGGATTAAATTAGGTCTTTATCAGAATATTATTACGTGAGAGATAAACTGATAAAGATATTGCTCTGCTGGTCATCCATATAACTAACATGTAATTAATCAATATTAGTAATTAATTCATTAAAAATTAGCATTAAACATGTTTTAATGATAGTATAGAAAGCAGCTAATAATAATAATTTATAAAAAACAAACCATCAGCATATTTTTATCGACATAAAAGTATTTTAAATATTGAAAATTTTATTGTAATCATAGTTTTCACAACAAAATGTTTAAAATGTATTAAAACAAATTGCTTTATTTTTTAGTTTAATTCTCCAATTAAAAGCCATTTGGTTAAATAATACAATAGTGTAGTCAGTAATTATCACTGAGAAAATAACAATGTTGGTTTTGTTTTGTCTATTTATACCAATGGAGCTCTCTACAACTAGAATTATGAAACAAAAGACGTCTACCCTATCTCTATCTCATTTGTGCTACACTTTCCAGCCAACCAAATAAATACTGTATTTGTTTTTCATACAACAAATACAGTATTTATTTGGTTGGTCGGAAAGTGTAGCACTAAGCGGCACGAACGAACATAGCTAATGTGGATCTGTAGAATAAGATAATTCTACTAAAATTTAGATGGCGCCAGTAATTTCTTCAATAAAAATAATACTCTTCGCCCAACCAAGTAAATATTGTATTTGTTCAACAAAGAGCAAATACAGAATTTGTTTGGTTGGGTGGAAGTGGGAGTGTATGTATGTCTTCTATCCTTTTTGGGTAGAACTTTTGTCCCTGTCTAATCTAACGGGAGAAATCGGCATTACCGAACAATCTTAAAAGGGTTTTATATAATTTTGATTTTTCAGATGTTCAAAGAGTACCACTTTTATAGTATATACGTCACTGACTTGATTTTCTAGGATGAACAAAAATTTGATTTACATTTTGAAGAACAGAAATTTTAACAAACTATACTTAAAATTTGATAGTAGTTTGGTATTGCCAAACATGCACAATTTAAGAAACAAAACAATAAAGGTGCATATTAGTCACATGCGTGTTTTTGGTCTTCAAAGAAGAGTGGTAAGAATAATGTCTGGAAGTAAATATAGAGATGGTGTAAGAGATAAATTTAAATCTTTAGAACTTCTAACTTTTTCGAGTTTACTTATATATGAATCTATATGTATGACTAGATGTAGACTTGCCACTTATTCAACATATGAGGATAACAATACGCGGAACATGCAGAAACTAAGATTATCATTTCTCCGACTTGAGTCTAGCAGAAACTGCAATAATTATTATGGTCCCCTTTTATATAAAATAATTACCGCCATATATTAAAGCCTTAAATAAATCAAAATTTAAAAAAAAGTTAAAAACATTTTTAACTGTCAATCCATTTTATTCAATTGAGGAATTTTTAGAGAAAAAACTAGAAATTGGCGATTTCTTCCTTTAATCTTTTATATTAAATATTATATTTATTATATTATTGTTATTATTTACTATATTGTTAATTTTATATTTAATTTTTATGTATTTATGTTTTATTGTTCTATATATATTGCAAACAATTGTTTTATTGTAAAGCATATGAATAAATTACTATTACTATGCTAATCAAGGTGAAAAAAAAAAGATTTTTTTTATGAAACTTCACACTAGGGAGTTTTTGGGTTCGCTGAACACAAATCGTGTGTAAAAATTTTAATTTAAAATCCAAAAAAACGGTATTTTTACAAAAGATAGTACTGGGGATTTTGTCATTACTGAAACTGAATCTGATGTTTAAATTATAAAATTCAAAATGGCGCATTCAATATAGCGTCCGTTATTTAAACAATTTTCAATAAGTGTTTTGCAAGATAAGATAAGCTGAAATATTTTGGATTAAAAACAATATCGACCCTATTTTATAATTTTTAGCTGCAATATTGTCGTTATTTTGTTATTTTTTCTGTAAAGTATGAGTCACACCACCGATTTCATGCAAAAACCGCATACTGCCAAAAACTTCCGTTATGAAAGTGGTACTATTTATTTGTTAATGGCTAAATCAATACATGTAACAACTTAAAGATCCATTTGGCCATTTTATAATATTTCATAAATATATTTTTAAGAAAGTAATTAAACCAAAATAGAATTTGATTAATTGGTAAACCACAATATTTGAGTTTTTGGCACAAGGTGGAAAATTAGGATCAAAGCTAAAGTCCCGACAGAAAAATTTCAAATCAATTTACTTAAAATGCAAATTAACACTTTCGCTGCGCATGACTCTCTTGAGACTCGGCCCCGTCCTTGGCGCAGCGCGCACGACTCATAGAAGCCAGTCGATTTTGTCAGAATATATCTACACAAGTACCTGAACTCCGTATACCTGCAATGCTTTAAAAGTGTACTAATCCTAATGGCAAAAATAGGCTTCAAACACTATCACATCTGACGGGAAATAAGTGAACTACCAAGGAAAGTACTGCAGAGTTCTGTAGAGCTGGTAAAAAGCCGGGCGCGTTTTAAGAAAACATAACCTATGTTTTGGACCGTCTTGAAAGAGTATATATACATTCTCATAAAAAAAATTAATCGTTGATTATTGATTAAAAATGCTTGTAATTTTATTTTCTATCTCGTTATAGGCTAAAATTATATATTTTTTTCTGTATTTTTAACCTTTATAAAGGTGCTTTTTATACTTTTATTTTTATAGTAGGTACTCTATTGTGAATAATAAAATTATGTCCAGTAAAATTTGTTTTTATTTTGGGGGACAGAGGTGGCGCCATATAAAAATGGTGATAATATTTTTTTTGTAATTTTTATTTACCTTTTAGCTGGTTTTTAAATTTTTGTCATAAAGTGAATAAGAAAAAAAGCCAAAACAAATATTTTTTCAGTCTTTTACACTTTCCCCCATAACCGATCTTGCTCAAATACGAACTTGTTCAAGATAATGTAAAAATACATCTGCTTACCAAATTTCAAGTCTCTAGCTTGAAGTGTTCTGAAGTTATCGTGGATACAGACAGACAGACGATTTTTTTTGCTTATTTTGATTTTTCTCGACGTTTCCGGAAAAAATAAGATGATTTGGGCAAAAACCAAATTTTGAAAAAGTAGTATTCAAAAAAAAAACTCAAAACGCATTTTTTAGCAAAATGAAAAATCAACATGTTTAAAAAAATGTAAAAAATATAATAGTATAACACGAACCTCTTTCCATTAAAACAAATCACCTGCTGCCCTGACCACTTAAAAGCTGTAGCTGTAGTTTTTTTTTTAATACTGATAAAGAGAATAAACGATTAATCAAAAAAATCTATTACCTTGTTTTAATTTCTCACTTGAAAGGGAATTATTAGTTACAGCGGCAACGCCTTTTACCGCGTCAATTTGACAACGTCGATTCGAGAAGCCTATTCCGTAGACATTCAACGTTTTCGGTTTTAAGTCCGGGTACTGTTGTTAAATATATTCTGATTTTGTTAATTACATGCATCAGTTTCAAGCAGCATTTACCATACCGACAGAAAAATTTCAAATCAATTTACTTAAAATGCAAATTAACACTTTCGCTGCGCATGACTCTCTTGAGAGTCGGCCCCGTCCTTGGCGCAGCGCGCACGACTCTTATAGGAGCCAGTCGATTTTGTTAATTACATGCATCAGTTTCAAGCAGCATTTACCATACCGACAGAAAAATTTCAAATCAATTTACTTAATATGCAAATTAACACTTTCGCTGCGCATGACTCTCTTGAGAGTCGGCCCCGTCCTTGGCGCAGCGCGCACGACTCTCATAGGAGCCAGTCGATTTTGTTAATTACATGCATCAGTTTCAAGCAGCATTTACCATACCGACAGAAAAATTTCAAATCAATTTACTTAAAATGCAAATTAACACTTTCGCTGCGCATGACTCTCTTGAGACTCGGCCCCGTCCTTGGCGCAGCGCGCACGACTCATAGAAGCAAGTCGATTTTGTTAATTACATGCATCAGTTTCAAGCAGCATTTACCATACGCCACACTTGTGGCCGATTCACAGCATTATTAACACGTTCGCGACGACGTGCGCCACCGGTCGTACACGGTTTAATTCAGTTTCTATACGCCTTTAAATCCACTGCTTATCAGTTATACTTACGATGTTGGATTTAAGATTATACATAAGTATATACATCGGTGTACCAGAATTTTCGCAATCGGCCGAAAATATGGATTATATACGATGTTAATAACATACAAACAATTGTATAGTTGAGTTTTACCGACTATTTTACAAACTTATAACAGACCACTCAAATCCCCTTATTTTTTGACTTTCAAACAATCAGATTCGAATTACACTGATACTTTCACGTGACTTTTTGATCAATTTTTAAAAATATAAAGGCCAAGTTATCTTGAAAACAACAAATCAACTTTTGAAAAAAGCTCTTTCGTTTGCATCAGAGTTTATAGAAATTGTTTTTAGCCCGCGCTTTTTCAAAATTTAAAAAGATTGGCTTGATACTAAATAACTTTTTAACAATTCAATAAATTGCATGTTATAAACATTTGTTTAAAAAATGCTTTTTCTTGTTAGATGGTTTGTAAAATAGTCAAGTCAAATACCACTTGAGGCAGTAAAATTTTCAGAAAATTTCATTACCTCTTGTGATATTACTGTTGAAAACACCATCGTCGCGAACGTGTTAAGACAGTAAAATGGTGGCAATATTTTCGAACAAAAACAGTTAGGTTCGTGGGTGACCAACATTCTGAGCCCTTAACTGGCTCGGCGTCATCTGAAAAACTACGCGATTTGAATAATTAACCTGTATGTATCTCTTTCTCTGTTTAATTGATGAGTTAAAAAAAGATAGAAATACATATTCCCCTAACTTGGTTAGTAACCGCTGCTCCACAAAAAATCGGCTAATATAAACACTCCGTGGTATGAAACACCTACAAGGACCCTAAAGAGTATAAATAAATAAATAAATAAATAAATAAATTTTCCTGGATTTGCAAAGACATAGACATTGCTTAATAATTTCTGTTGAACAAAATTCTACAATATTTTACCGTTGGATAAAAAATGAATATGACCAACATTATAAATAATTAATTTTACCTAATAGAATATAACACATTATTTATAAAATAATTACTTACCCATGTGTTTTCATACAAATACATGAACGCTATCCGGCCCCGGTGGCGCTATGGTTGGCGCTTTTGATTACGGATCCCGGGGTTGTGGGTTCGAGTCCCACATAGAGCATGGATGTATAGTGTTGTAAATAGTCGGTAGATGGAACTACTATGACTAACTGTAATGTGGGTTGCAGGTAAAACTGTAAACACATTTTAGGGTGGATACGAGTTCTGTTGAGGACCGTGCTTCGGAAGGCACGTAAAGATGGCGGTCCCGTCAATTAGGCCATAGCATCGAAAACCGACGTTAAACAGTATAAAACAAACACTACTAGTACTCTCAACTTTTAGGAAATAAATTAATGTATTCGTTTGGACTTTTTGTTGTTGTTTTCAAAAATGGCGAATTCAAAGGCTTGTTTTTTCGCGGTAAATTAAGATCCAGCAAACATTTTACTTTATTTTTCTATTTTACGACTTATATAAGCTCATAATCACGCATTTTGCGTGTTCTTATAGGTCCATAAGAGGTCTCTACTTTTTTTTCTGTCATACAAAAGCCTATCTCTTGACGTTTTGCGTGCAAATGTCAATGTCGATTTGAAGTTTAATTTTTTACAAAATTTTGTGTTTGGGTTATTTTTTACCGTGTTAAAATTGTGAACTGGTTAATTGCAGTGAAAAAAGAAGAGATGACTGTAAAATATATCAAAATATAATTTGTTCTTAGAATTTTAAACATAGTGTAAACTGTAATGCCAACCCAAAACAAAAATCCCTAAATCAGTCATCAATTTAAATGTAAGTTTTTTAAATTTCAGAGCAAAATAGAAAAAATTGTATAAAGCACTCGTTTCATAACACGTTTTTAGAGCACTAGTACTTTAGAAAACTGGCCGCAAGCGGCTCGATTTCTAAACTTGTACCTGTGCGCTAAAAACGTATGTTATGAAACTAGTACTCTAATATACTATATTGATAAAAAATTACTATTACTTTAATTTGATAAAATAAGATATTTTGTTCTTCCTAAATAAATGGATTTAGTTAAAAAAATATTTTAATAATGTGTAAAAAAATAATTTTGGTATTTAATCGGAAGATTTAAAGATAATATAATCTCATTATCTCAACAAATATCGTAGAAAACTTTTGTTAAGGCACGTGTAAAGTTTGTTGAGACCATATTGACGCATAAAATTTATTTTAACGAGACTTATTCACGTTAGGTATGGCACATGGTATAGAATATAATCTTAAAACTAATTTTCAGTTTTAGATGAAAATTTTCCACAAGAATACTTTTTTGCACTTAAATTCAATTCTTCTTAAACGTTTAATATTCATTGAACTGTGAATCAATTTATCTTCTTTTGTATGGGATTTAAAATGACGGCATTCTTTTTTGTAAATAGAATAGAACTACGCAATACTTTTTCTAGTATAGTAAATAATTCTTTTGAATGTATTTTAAATAATATTTTTGCTAGGATTTAACACAACAAAAAAATAAAAGTATATTCGTTTTTTTTTTAAATATTACCTCGGGAATAAATTATTTAAAAAATACTCATATATCGAAAAACATGGCCAGAATCCATGTATTCCATTTTAGTTTAAGGCTTTTCGGAATGCGTTTGTTATGCATTTCAAAAAACCTTTAAATGTATAAAGATCTTTATCCAATACACACAGATAATAAGACAATTACCAGCTTTATTTTAAATAGATAAACTCAATAATAACCCCCGCGTGGCTTTTACTTTATTGAGTGGATAATTATTTATTTTACCAACTCAACTGTCACTTGTCAAATTATTTTCTTGTAAATGTCATTAAAATTTTTAATAAAAATTTGAATTCCTAAGCTATTTATTGGATAAAACCTTGTATGGCACTCATGGGTAAACCGATATTTCCCTCTCGAAAATTAACCTGCTTGGCTGACGCCTCGCAGGTTAATTTTCTCATGGGAAATATCTTACTTTACCCACTAGTACCATAAATAACTATTTTACCCGGCTGACCAAGAAAGGAGGGTAATGTGTTTAACAGTTTATGTATGTATGTAAGTAGGTATGTTTTTACCACTCTACAGCCTAAATGCCTGGAACAAATTTGGCAATTAAGGTCTTAAATGATTCGTCTTTATGCCGCGGGTGTTTCGCCCATTTGGGCTATCATCATCAGGGATTTATAAAAAGAAAAAAAAAACTTATCCGATTTTTATGAACAACATATCAAACGATGCGTCTTGGTCTTATGAATAATAGTAGTTTTTATAGTTGTAGTTGTTTCGACTATATTCGATTTATCATCAGCATAAATTAAGAAATTTGCTCTACAGCCTTATCTGAATTTGACAAGTGAGGTGTCAAGCTGTCTTGATACCGCGGGTGACATAGGTTATATAAAAGTCCATGTTTTGCCTATTTGGGCTATCATCATCAGGGATTTATAAAGAGAAAAAATTAAAAACTCGTTTAGTTTTTATGAATAAGGTATCAAGAGATGCGTCTTGTTTCCATAAATAATAGTTATAGCTGAATTTGTACATGTTTCGACTATATTATCTGTATTCCTCAGTCTGAAATAAAACATTTATTTAACAAAAAAAAAACGGCTTAAAAAAAAACTTTTGAACGGCTTAAGATATCAACTTGAAATTTAAAACACTTAAATAACATGATCCAAACAATTTTTTAGTATGGATTCATTCTGTGTTTGAAAAGTGTGTGTATTTGCTTACATTCTAAAGCAGTTGTAGAAAAAAAATATTCTTTGAACTAATCAATTCTGTACATGGTGACTATTAATTATAAAAACTCAAATTAATTATTCCAGTCAGTTCATAAATAACGTTGTATTACAATAATTAATAGGAGTTTGTATAAGTTATCATTCATGGGTAGAATTGATTAAGGAAAAGAACTGAAAATTGTTTTTGTTTTTTTTTAAATAAGATCCAAATAGAAACGAGGTTGAGAAAGTAACATGACGATATGTCTTGTAAACTATTTCTTTACAATATTTGAGTTTAACAGTATAGTATATTCTATAACTAGTATGGAATAGACAATATTCCGCGAGAGAGGAAAGTTTGTCATACGAGCCGGCAGGCGAGTATGACATTCCGCGAGCGCGGAATGACTATTCCATACGTGTTGTAGACTATACTTTTTCTTCGACTGCAAATATGAAACACTGTATGGCTTTAAACTGCGGACAAGGTTAAAAACAATGTTTTTTGTGACTCGACATTATAATGTAACAAAACACATATTTTTAAATAAAGCAATTAATGTTTTTTAATAATTTTATCAAATCAGCACTTGATTTTTATTTAATTTTAGCACACATTTACAAATTATAATGCAAAAATTGAAGGTTATGTCAGATTGTTGTGACATATATCAGGTTTAAATATTTAACAATAGATGGAGCAGTTTTAATTTTTTGAACTAAATTGATAAAAAAACTGGTCAAATATTAAGAAAAACTAATAAACTTTATGTCATTTTAAAGCAAAACTTTAAATTTCATTAAATTATTCAATATGTCATGGCAAAATATATATATATTTTTGCTAATTTATATATAATATAAATAATAATAAATAATAATAGTTTTCGTTACTTTTATAAACAATAGATGGCACTACATGTGCTAATTCTGACACTTGACACGGAATAGTCATACCGTATCTAGAGCTAGAATGGATTCATTCTGTGTTTGAAAAGTGTGTGTATTTGCTTACATTCTAAAGCAGTCGTAGAAAAAGTTTTATCTCGACAGTCACGTTAACAATTTATCTTTTTTTTTAGGAACAGGGACCTTTGGAAGAGTTTTACTGTGTAAAAACAAGACTTCTGATGAATATGGAGCGATGAAAATACTGTGCCTGGCTGATGTAATAAGATTAAAACAAGTAGAACACGTGAAGAATGAAAAAAATATACTAAAAGAAATTAGGCATCCCTTCATAGTTAATTTGTAAGTATTTTTAAGTCCTTTCGTTAAACTTGATAAGGAGAAAAAAATCAACCTATCCTGAGAGTAAGATACAGCCTGTTCCAGAACTCGCGTACCGAAATTTGAGGGTATATTAAAAACCCTCTGGAAAATATGAAAAAAATAAAAAAAAAATCCATCTTCAATACTAATTAAAAAGGAAGCTATTTAATCTGACCTGACCTGTTGCTGATGTTAAATTACCTAAAAATTATTTTTCCCTACTTATTAGTAACTATGGTTGCATTTTAATGGTTGACTCGTGCATTGTTTAAGACTTTCAACTTTAGAATCTTTTTAGGTTATTATATTTTGACAAAACCGACAGAGGCTATCAAATATTCTATTTTTATAGGGTCACTCCATCCGGCGGTGGTTTTATGATACCCGTCTTAGACGGCAGCAACAAACTGCCGCTGCAACTCCATTCAGCGCGCTGAATGTAGTGTTTTTTTTTATTAGAAACTCAGATCTTTTAATTGATTTACTGGCTATAAATTCTTAATACAAATTAATAAAATAAAAATACAATAACTGAATTCCTTGAATTAAAAAAACCATCTCTTTGAAACCCAGACTCATCCGTAAAAAGAATGCTTTTTACAAAGTTTTCATTTTCTTGATGTTTCTGCAACAGCCATGTGCAAAATTCGACTCGTAAAGGATAGTCCTCCGGTGTCAAGCATTGTACTCGAGTGTAATGAAAGGGATGCATTTTTTCATCTTTTAGAATTCGTTGAACAGAGGTCTTAGACATATCAAGATTTCTAGCCACGATACTAAGGCTTGTTTCAGGTTCTTCTTCAAAAGCCTGAATGACAGCTTTTTCATTATCAACAGTTCTTGCAGTTCGCGGAGCGCCTCCAATCTCTCCGGCCACACCATATAAAATTAGCATTTCGCAATACTCTTCTGAAGTAAACATCATGAAAGTTTTGATATTTTTTATGACATTAATAAATATTTATGTCACATTAATCACCATGTCAACCTACAGAATATGTACCTGCAATAATTAAATTTGCTTCCATAGCTACAAATTCAACCTTTAATGGTAATTTATAATCAGCAACAGTATTGGTCCACTTAAAGCGTTCTTATTTTTGAATTGAACGAAGATGGATTTTTTTTGAAATTTTTTTCATATTTTCCAGAGGGTTTTTAATATACCCTTAAATTTCGGTACGCAAGTTCTGGAATAGGCTGTATATCGAAAGGAAGATCAAAAAATAAGATTTTTGGGTGTAAACTACACTGTGAAAAGTAAATCACCTTTTAAGATACTACAAAACTACGTCAGTGCCTAAACAGGCACTGACTTAGTTTTGCCGTTTAAAATAGGGTTATTTGTGATAAACACTCTGAAATGAAGCATATAAAAACTTTATTGCATTACATAATCAAGCCAACGTTTCACCTAATATTTAAGCTTCTTCAGGGCTAAATTATTAAATATATATAATATTAATTAATCGTTCTACAGTATTCTCCTGTTGAAAAATGTCCAGTGTATTATGTTTGTTGATGTAATGTTTTTGTTTAATTTGTTTGTTTTAATGCATATTTAATAATTGAGCCCTCAAGAAGCCTAAATATTAGGTGAAACATTGGCATGATTATGTAATGCAATAAAGTTTTTATCCAATACATACAGATAATAAGACAATTAGCAGCTTTATTTTAAATAGATAAACTCAATAATAACCCCCGAGTGGCTTTTACTTTATTGAGTGGATAATTATTTATTTTACCCACTCAACTGTCACTTGTCAAATTATTTTCTTGTAAATGTCATTAAAATTTTTAATAAAAATATGAATTCCTAAGCTATTTATTGGATAAAACCTTGTATGGCACTCATGGGTAAACCTATATTGCCCTCTCGAAAATTAACCTGCTTGGACTTTTTAAGGTTTAATAATAAGGTTAATTTTCTCATGGGCAATATCTTACTTTACCCACTATTACCATAAATAACTATTATTTGCTTCATTTCCGAGTGTTTATCACAAATAACCCTAGATGATCCTTATGTTGAACTTAAGGCCTCGGGCTAATTTTTAAAATACACAAGGACTGACTTAGTTTAGTTGCACCTTAAAAGAATATTTACTTTTTACAGTGTAGTGCCATCTGGTAATTTCTAATACTTAGAAAAAGTTAAATCATAATATTTAAACATAAGCTAGCTGGTTTGAATACCTACTATGTTTCAAATCTAAGTGTGTCGTCTTTTATCCAGCAGACGAAAAGCAATTTCTTATTTAATATCTTCCTCATTTTGGACAAATAGAAGCCAACGGATACAAATTTTTATCAAACAAATACATTCAAAAATATTTTAAGGTAAAATAAATAACTTTAGAGTTTCAGAGACATTCAATGGAGCTCTCTGCAACTATAATTATGAAACAAAAAACGTCTACCCTATCTCTATCTCATTTGTGCTACACTTTCCAGCCCACCAAATAAATACTGTATTTGTTTTTCATACAACAAATACAGTATTTATTTGGTTGGCTGGAAAGTGTAGCACTGAGCGGCACGAACGAACATAGATAATGTGAATCTGTAGAATAAGAATTCTACTAAAATTTAGATGGCGCCAGTAATTTCTTTAATAAAAATAATATAGTTACACTTTTCGCCCGGCCAAGCAAATATTGTATTTGTTCAACAAAGAACAAATACAGAATTTGTTTGGTTGGGTAGAAGTGGGAGTGTATGTATGTCTTCTATCCTTTTTGGGTAGAACTTTTGTCCCTGTCTAATCTAACGGGAGAAATCGCCATTTAATATTAGATAGAGACTTTATTTCTTTTATCCATGGAGAGAACATTTGTCACCTTCGGGACAGGGCTAAAATCGGAAAACTTACGCTCAGATGTGTATCTCTGGGGATTTTTTTTAACTTGTGTCCCCGGTGATATACTAGCATTATTTTCGTTATATTTAAGTTGAGTCAATCAAAAATTTATCTTTGACATCAAAAGCGGTGAAAACCCCGATTCCAAAAAGTTATGTGTCCCCAGGTATAAACATCGTTCTAAATGCTTAGGACGCAAAATAAAACTTAAAACTAGTGTTATTTGTCTTAACTTACAGATAACTAGTCTGTTGCTGATATTTTATATGCACTATACAGGGTAGTCCAGTTTATATCATCAGGATTTTACCAGTCGAAAGCTTTTCGAAAAATAAAGGTAGTTTGTCCAATAAAACATGGTCGAATTTTACTTCCTTTTTGATGTACAGGGTGTTAAAGAAAATAAATAACTTTAAATAATTTGACAGGTCGGCCATCTTGTTTTTTGGTTTTGTTGATTTTTATTTTTCATTTTACCCCTCCATACCAAATTTCAAGTTTCTACGACCTCCCGTAAAATAAATTTATTTTGAACTCAGTGGAGAGTTTTTTATTCATGAATTCAGTAATTGGCTTTGTAATGTTTTTTTTTTGTTTAGAGCTGAGTTATCGAAAAATTGTAAAAGACAAAAAAGTTGCTAAATTGAATGACAAATTCTTTCTGCATTTGGTGTTCTAAAAAAAATCAGTGGCGTACGTTTTATTAAATAAAGTATTTTTGGGGAAATCCGTATGCACCCCACTGGGTTCTAAATAAAATAATTACAACGCTATTTAATAGAGAATACAAAAACAAATAATCCATGCACAATTTCTGAAGGCTGACTTTTTTATTATTGAAATAAACCAAATTAAAATAATTTATTTTCTTTAACACCCTGTGCATCAAAAAGCAAAATTCGACCATGTTTTATTGGACAAACTACCTTTATTTTTCGATAAACTTTCGAATGGTAAAATCCTGATGATATAAACTGGACCACCCTGTATATAGTATTATATATATACTATTAGTATATATATACACTCATTATTTTGAAATTTGTCACTTATAACCGTTGGCTACTAAATGCCTCATTTATAATTTGCTTTTTTAACGTCGGCTTTCTCTCTTTTAAAACAACAATGTATCATTCTCACATCCAACACACCTGGCGAAGTAAAGAAAACTTTTCAAGACTTGTACTTTTTTTATGAAAACGTAAAAATGCTCAAAGATAGAAACATGGCCGTGAAGTGAATAATTCGTATTTTATTTACCGGATGTTTCAAATAATTAACAAAATAGGTGCGAAGGCTCAGCGAAAGGCAGCGGACTTAGCTAAAACCATTAGGGAGTTGAACTGTCAACGTCAACTGTCAAATTCAGATGTTTACTAAGTTTAGCTGGCCGCCATCGAAACTACACCTTTTCAAGTTGTAAATAGGAAAGTGTAAATTGATATTCAGAATTTCAAGTTAAATTTCAGAAAGTATAAATTGTAATTCAGATTTGCAAGTTACTTTCAGAAAGTGTAAATTGTAATTTAGATTTTCAACTTATATTTCAGAATGTGTAAATTGTAATTCAGATTTGCAATTTATATTTTAGAAAGTATAAATTAAATTTCAGAAAGTGTAAATTATATTTCAGAAAGCGTAAGTTCAAATTCAGAAAGTGTAAATTATATTTTAGAAATTATAACTTTATATTATTATTACAGAGTAAATTGTATTTCAGAAAGTGTAAATTGTATTTCAGAAAGTGTAAATTAAATTAAATTTATGTAAAAAATACATTTTTTTTTTAATTTTAATTTATTGCTGTTCAATATTTAATACCGAATATATGTATAATACATAACTGCTACTTTTTTTTTTAATTTTGTTGAATAAAATAATATCATCCGAAATAAAAATTATGATTTCTGATTTACAAATTACCGTTTCCTAAATTTAATTTACAATTTCTGAAATTTAATTTACAGATCCAAATTTAAATAAAGTAACACATTCTGAAAATTAATTTCTACTTTCTGAAATATAATTTGAACTTTCTGAATTTCAACTTACGCTTTCTGAAATATTTATTAGAAATCTGAATTTCAATTTATACTTTCTGAAATATAACTTGCAAATCTGAATTACAATTTACACTTTCTGAAATATAATTTAAAAATCTGAATTACAATTTATACTTTCTGAAATTTATTTTAAAAATCTGAATAACAAATTACACTGAAATTAATATCACACTTTCTGATTTACAACTTGAAAAGGTGTACTGCTGAGATTTATGTCAAAAAGTCCACGTCTGTTTTTTGACAGACTCAGTTAATTTACACAGGCACACGAAGATTTTGAACAAAAATCATAATTAGGTGCATTCAAGTAAGCTAGGCGGAAGTCAGAAAAAATAAGCAAAACGATAACACAGGCACGCGAAAAAAATAAGGTCTTGTCCACAAGGCGAGACAAACATTTGTATACGTTTTGGGGGTCGCTGAATGCGGGTTTGGCTCGGTCAGAACGCATTTTGTTCCTAATCTTAAAAAAGTAATGAAAGTTAACACTTTTTTAGGTTAGGAATGAAATGCGATCTGACCCAGCCAAACCAACCCCGGATTCAGATTCAGCGACCCCCAAAATGTATAGAAAGGTTTGTCTCGTCTGGTGGACAAGACCTTTTTTTCTCGCGTGCCTGTGTTATTGTTTTGCTTATTTTTTCTGACTTTCGCTGAGCTTCATTGAATGCACCCAATTATGATTTTTGTTCAAAAGCTGTATTAAAAAAACAGACATTACCCATGAATTGACACTTCCTTGGTAAGAATCTTTTACTAAATTAAGAATATTGTACCACTTAACGTTAAACTAACGTTTTTTGTAAGCATCTTAAGTTTTTAGCGATATTAAATTATTTAAATTCTTAAATAAAAAAAATAAATAAAAAAAATATTTATTGGATAAACAAACCAAAGGGCTAACGACCGAGGTCTTTCTGCCCATAATTTACAATACATTGGTATTTACAATATTTTTAGTAATTAATACAATAAATTTTGTAAAAAAAGAAAAAAAAACTAATAATAATGTTTATAAATAATGAAAAAATGTTCATTGAACTAAGGACTGATAAAGTGGTAGAGAAGGGTGTCGTCTCTTAGGATTGTTTGTGGGATTATCATAGTTTAGTACTGTTTGTATCTTATTCATATTATCGTTGTTATCACTGAATTTTTTCCTTAGTCTTGAAAGTCTGTAACAAATTGGTTCTATACCAGTTTTTTCATATAAAAGGTTGTTGGACGGATTGTGTAGTGGGTTCGTGGGGTTCCTCATTTTTGTAATCGCTCTTAAAGCTTTCGTCTCGGTGACTTTAATTGTGTTTAGAGTAGTACGCCTAAGGTTGCATGTGAGAGGGACACTGTACTCTAGGAGTGGTCTACATATTGATGCATAAATTGTGGAGGCTGTCGACGTACTAATGCCCTGATCTTTTTATGTGAGAGAACGAAAGTATTTGGCTCTCTGGATAGTTTTGTTTTTGATGTTCTGGTTTAAGTTGAGCTTGCTGTCCAGTTCTATTCCCAAATATTTAGCTGTGGGAGATGGATTTATAATGTGGCCATCAAAGTTGATTGTTGGTGATGTGTTTTGGATTTTGTGGTGAAAGATTATGAATTGTGTTTTTAAAGGATTTAATAGAATTCTCCATTTATTCATCCAGCTGACCGTGTGATTTGCGAGAGTTTGCAGTTTATTTATGGCCTTTTTGAGGGTATTTGAGTGTGCCATAAGCTCTGTATCATTCTTAAATATTTTAGTCGGTATATCCTATTTTTGCTTAAAGGTACCTAGGTACCTAGGTTACTACTGTAGTTAAAAGTCAACCACACTCAGAGAAAAATCGTTGTAATATCAAACAAAAGTCATATGATTCAAAAGAAAACCAATATGTTTTTGCTGCGTTATTTTTTAATTTTATAAGCCACAATAAAAATATTCATTGTAATTTGAAAAATGTTTCCTCTTAAATAATTTAAACTTGTAAATGATTTGAATACAAAAAGTGGTTATTTTAAAAAGAATTCTTTTAATATATTGATATTTTCAACAATATAAAGGGAAATATTATAATTTTATTAAGAAAACGATAAAATAAGAAAATAAGGGACAACACTTATACTTTAAAGTGAAAAACGGTTTGGTGTAAAAATTATTCTTTTAAATTAATATTGTTCATAACTAAAACGTAAAGTTTTTACTTTTAATATTTTAAAAGGCAATTTTTTTAAATTAAAATAATTTCTTATTGATTTTACAAGATGGGATTTTTCTGAGTGCAGCTAATAAACTTTTTAAGAAGTTTGTAAATTTTCTCGTCTCCGATGTCTTCAAACGTTTTAATATAGTTTGTTCATTTAAACCTTTATATACTGTTAAGAGTTTGTTGTCAGTAACTAAAGATAAAACAGACCTTTGCAATAATGGAGTGTATAGATTGAGTTGCGGATCCTGCAATATGGCTTACGTAGGCCAATCTGGTAGACAAATTATTACTCGCGTTAATGAACATTTAAAGTCTCGCAGATTGTCTAATAACGACAAATCAATTTTTGGCAAACACTTGCGCATGCGCAATCACATTTTTGATCAAAATGTTAATGTTGAATTACTTTACATTTGCAACAAAGGTTTTGTTATGAATTTTCTAGAAAACTTGGAAATATATAAACTTTCCACTAATCCAGATTATGTCAGTTTAAATACAGTGCAACCATATTTCAAAAATCAGCTAACTGCGATATTAATTGATTAAAAAAAAAAAAATATTATTTTATCTATTATTTCGTTTATGTAGGTTATTTTACTTTATTTTATTTACTTATCCTTTATTTTCTTCCTTTTAATTTTTCTATACTTTTATTATTTTACCGTCATGTTGGTTTTACGCCCTACTGTAAATAGCGCTTAACGCTATAATTTGTTATTTTACCGACACGTCTTACTGTAAACAACGCTTAACATATAACCTCAAAATATTAATGTAACGTTTGTTTTCCCGTATTGTGTTATTTTTATTTAAATTAATGGTTATTATTAATAAGATGATTACATTTAAATCATCTTTTTGTACTGGTGTTTATTTGTTTTGGGTTTAAACCCTTTTAGATAGGTAAGCTCAATTTTCACAAATTTTCCACTTTTTATATTTTTTTTGTAGCTTTTCTTATTATTTAAGCTTCTTTTATACTTTTTATAGATGTTATATGCCCGAAGATGGTTTTTTAAAAACCGAAATGCATCGCATTTATTTTAATAAATGATCAGAAATTAAGGCATCTCTTATTTATTACAAACTTTTTAAGATTCACACCGTTATTTTTTAAACTTTTTATATTGTTTAGAAGTAAATTATTTTAGTGATTATAATATCTATTAATTATATATTTAAATATTTACATATAATAATTAAAATATATGGTATTTATAGATTAATCAAGTCAATATAGTAATATTCCTTACATGATTCGATTGTATGACAATTTGGTTAAAAAATGTTTAACAAAACATTATATCTGGTATAGAGTACACAAGGGCATTTTTTTTAATCATAGGAAATTTTAAAAGAAATATTAATATACACTGAAATAAACAATCTGGTTTGGAAAAGTCCAAACTCAGTTATGACTCATCAACGTTGAAAATAAAATAAACACAGAAACATACGCTTACAGAATAATTTTACCGAATTATGAGTGAAATTTTTATAACGGTCACTAATTCGAAACATTTGACGACTAATTTTTTACACACAACAATATTGACTATACATATTAACTATACATATGTATATATATATATATATATATATATATATATATATATATATATATATATATATATATATATCGGTGTTTTTCAAAGAAAAAACCGACGTTTGATTTTTATCTTTTAAGAATACGAAAGTTTTTAATTTTTATTTATCGATAACTTTTTTCCCACCTTACTCGTTTCAATGAAATCATCAAAAAAAATAATTATAATTTACTTATTTAGGTTAAGAACTACCTGAGTACCAAATTTTAGCTTCCCCGGCCCAATAGTTTTAAAGAAATGAGTACCCAAGCTTAAAAAGCTAGCTGGAAATTTTTGATATAAATTAAAAAAAAAATGTCAAAAACGTCAAAAAATATCGCAAAGGAAATGCTTATATCCTTCAATAAGCCAATTTGGGCTCTCTAATATTTATACTTACATACATATTTAAGAATAGGTTTACATATATGGACGAATTGTGACAAACGAAACTATTCTCAAATTGTGCTATATTTAAAAAAAAATTCAAAAAACATACATAAAAAAGTCTGGGGCAAAAATGTCTTAAGCGTCACATAATTTGTTCGTCTAAGCACGCCTCTGAATAAATTCAAAAAAATAAATTAACATAAACTTATTGCCTTTTTTAATACTAGTATACATGCAAAAGCTCGTCGCTCTAGCTTAAATGGTACCAGAGTTATCAATTAAAAGTACAAACCTTAGGGCTCATTTCTGTACCAACTTATATAGGAACTTTTTTTTGATATTTTTGTATGTAGAATCAGCTCTTAAATGTTGGCATGCCAGTTATTGACCACCCTGTATATTTTTTAAATTACCTCATATAATTTTCACACATTCCCACATTATAGAACTATTAGAGCGTATGTAGAATTTTAAATTTTGTTCGTGATTTTCATAGGTCAAGAGAATGTGAACGCCTACAGAACAGTTCGCACCTAAAGCTATTTAGCTATTTAGGCATACCATATTGTATTGTTTTGGGTTTAGTTAACAAAGTTTTTGTTTTTGGCCTATATCCCACAAGTCAACCAATTTTATATATATATTACAAGATTGTTGAAGGGATATAATACACAAAATATTTTTTTTGTAGGACCCCCTTATTTTTAGTAGTTCTGAAAGCTATTTCTATATTCAGTTTCCCAGAAAAATTACCAATATTTAGAACACATCGTATGTTACAAATTTTTGAAAAAATAAAATAAAATATTATAATGTAGGGTAGGATCACCGGTTTTAGCCACCGCACCGGTTTTAGCCAGTCAGAGTAGTTTTTTGGGTATAGCTAAGAAATAGGAGACTTTAGATCAAAATTATCGTTTAAATCTGATTTGAATGATAAAAGTTGGGACAACAAATATGTTAAATAAGTTTTAACTGTAGCGAAACGAATACAGCGCCTATTTAAAATTTTGATTTTGAAAAAAATGTAATTTCTTATGACTTTTCTTAATAAACCGTCAGAAAAATAATTTTAAATATCTAATTCAGGTAAAACTAAATTCATAAAACATTTATATCAAATTAAAGGTAAGTCATTAAACAGTTACTTTATTAATATTTTGCAGAATTTATTCTTAAATTTGCATGGCGATAACTGGGACACTAATATGCTTCTCTTTCTAGCTATAGCCACAGAATTGGCTAAAACTGGAAACTAAGTAGTACCAGTTATAGCCAATGTCAAAAAATATCAATATGTCAAAATTACTGTACAAATAATAAAGATTTTAGCGAAAACCACCTTTAAATATTAGCCAATAAAACATTTAAATTAAAAAAGGAGGAGTATTATACAAAATATAGTCGAGAACGGGCCATCAAAATGACTCAAATGATTCAAGACTGAAGCTGAAAACTAAACATGTCACAATGTGAAATTGTAACATACATGTAAAGTTTTTTGTAAAACTTATAGTGTCGAATGTGGTATAAACTACCAGCTGGTTCAGATCCCAAAAAGACTAAACAAATAAATAAAAAATAAATAAAATTAATAAATATTTATAATTATCGGATAATTATCCAAGAAAAGATGTATGTAAGAAAAAATGTAATAAAAAACGAAATCATTTTAAATATTGATTAAGAAGTATATATTTTTAAAAAACTATAAATTTTAAATGTTCTAAAACTGTTACAAAAATATAAATAATTTATTTTTAACATCTTTTTAGTTTTTTTTAATGGTGGCTATATCTGGTGAATTTTTATGGCTAAAACCGGTTCTTGGGTGGCTAAAACTAGAGAATTAGTATTATTTTGATTGTTTTTTATTTTATAACATATCAGCTGAAGTTATATTGTTTAAACATTTATTTTATGGTAGAGATATATTGTAAGTTTCAGAAAAACCAAAACTTGCAATCTTAACATTATAATGGAACATAATAAAAAGAAATAAAAACAAAATTTTTCTTAAGGTGGCTATAACTGGGGTATCTACCCTATATCAAGTTCTAACTGACCGACTGACAGAATCAACGTCCAGCCTAAACCCCTTAACCTAGAAACTTGAAATTTGAAAAGTTTGTTCCTTTTATGATGTAAGCACACTAAGAAGGGATTTTTCGAAATTCAACCCTTAAGGGGGTGAAACGGAGGTTAAAAGGTTTTTTAAAACGTGTGCGTATCTCAGAGACATCTAAATCTAGAATCTTCATATTTAGCAAATATGTTCTTTACCGAAATCAAAGAGATACGAGTTTCAGGAGTTTTCGATATCGACCCCTAAGGAGTGAAACGGGGGTTGAAAGGTTTTTTTAAAAGTGTCCGGATCTCAGAGACCTTTAATCTAGATTCTTTATATTTGGCAACGAGCAACGCGCCTGGTGATCCTAGCACCCGAGTCTAAGGCCAACAACAAAGACATCCTGTAGGCAAGGTGTCTGCTTACAAATGCTTTTTAGTGTCTTGATTCCTACGCGGGCGAAGTCGCGGGTATATGCTAGTAATATATAAGCCGCGAGAATAAAGCTTGCTAAAAATTTCACCAGCTCTTATACTAACCATAGCAACAGTAATAACATAAAAACTACCAAGTACTTAAAAATATTCTATGTAGGTTAAATTTTAAAATAAATTCATCGCCAATTTTTGACAAAGTCTATTAAATGAACCATAAATAATAAAATTTATAAGTAATTTAATGAAATATTTCAAATATCCCACTCGCTAAATGTTATTGGTAAAAATTTTACGTAAATATAATTTGTAGATAAAAAGAATATATATGTCGCATATACATAAAATGGAAATTTATGTAGGTCAACAAATAGAACATATATTTATATTTGTTTAGAGTTTTATCCTGAAAATATGCAAGGATAAAGTTATCCTTGATTTTATGACCTATTTTAGTAATATTTAGTGTCCCACAAAACCCTTTCACTATCTTTAACTTATTTAATTAGAATAATATTAATACATTTATCACTTTTGGTTGTTTCTAGAATGTGTAAATTACTAAACACAGCCACACAAAAAGAAAAAAAAGGTCCGGAATTGTTGAGGCGCTGAATCCGAATTTGATGTCAAAATAGCACCTAATCCGATTAGTTTTGTAGATAACCTCAAAAAACCTTATTTTCGAGTATGAAAATAACGTTTTTGCACGACCAAGACTAAAACCTAATTTTACGCTTCCATTTTCTGGACTAAACTTGCCGTTTTTCTCCCTAGGGAATAAAAATCACGGCAACCTTGATAATATTAAAATATTATACTTACTATGTGCTATGCTGGTTCAAAAATTAGGTTTGGTGGTGTTTTGTAATAAATTAGCGATTCAAACCAATTTATTTGATTTTAACAAAGAAAACCTTTAAAAATAACATTGTTATAACAATTTATACATAACTTAAAATTTATCATCTTCGTCCATTTTTTTGACGTTTGTGTCAACCATATTAAAAAACAATTGAAATCGCGATAGCCATGAAACTGACTTTTCGCAATTTACAGGCATCTTGACTAAATTACGAAAATAAAACAACCGATTTTAGACGCGTGGTTTTTAATTTTAATTTTATCTACCTACCTAAATTATCTTTGGTCCTGCAAAAAATAGTGTATATACCTCAGGACTAAACTTGGCTGTTTTAGTCCCTTGCATTTCTGTTTCCCTTGGTATATAAATAACTATTTTTGAGGTTATTTCCAAAATAAATCGGTTAAGATGCTAGTTCAAATTCAGATTAAGCACCTCAAAACACATAGGAATACAATGGCGTCGATGGCTTCATATTTTTTCTCATTTTGTCGAAACAGCTAGTTTGCTTGTCGAATAACTTACTCCTGTACTCGATGTAAAAAATTATTATTAGGTGTTATTTAAAAACAAAATTGAGGGATAATTTGAGATATAAAATTTATATGATAAACTTTCTTTTTATTAACTAATGATTTTGGGACATTTAGTATTTATTCTTCAATTGAAAATTAGTATGTATACTATACTCCGTTCAGTTATGCATAAATCGTAGTGTATCAAAAATTTAACAGATTTCGGTACTGTTTTCCTGGAAAGGGCCTATCCAAAGACTCGCATAACAAGCATAGTACATAAGAATACTATGCCAGGATTGGCTTGATGTGTCGTCATGTATCTTTTAATGGTTGTTTTGCGAGCCTCTGGATTGTAACCTAAAAATTTGACGTAATTGTAACCTAAAAATTTGACGTTTTCCTTGTGTTCAATATAATTTACGTTTGTACAATATATAGAATATGCTAATTTAGTGTGAGTGTATGAAGAATAAACCAAAATAGTACCTTTTTCAATACCATACAAAATAACATTAAGTATAACCATTTTTGTATGTAACTTTCGATTCTTTTATTAGCTTTAACGACCGTCAATTATTGTCATAGACAAATATGTTAAAAGGTAAGAGTTTTTAACCAATGATGTATCTTAAAAATCGCGTAAATTTTAAACTACTATCTTGCATAATTGGATGGATTATAGCATGTATATTTTAATATATTGTATTTATATTTTTAATAAGAGTTATTACTATTCTAAGAGTAATTTCTCTGAAAATGAATTTAGTATTTTCGAATTTTAAATATAAAGGTATTAAAATACACTTTTTTATCTTTTGAACTAGGATCTAATCAAGTGTTTAATTTATATTGTAAATCCTACTTATATTTAACTTAATAAGATTTATAATTATGTTTTAATTTAAAATTTCTCATTTGTTTTTCCACATTTTAGGTTGTTTTTAAATTATTTAATGATTATCACCATGCAGTAGTAGTAAATTTTTAGGTTGGCCAAAGCCGGACAACTAGGCCATTTCTGGCCCTTTATGTCACCTCAGGCAATCCCAGCCATTTACTAATTTGAGTCCTCCTTGAACCTGCCCGTCCTTTCAATAAAGGTCAGGATATTGGCCCACGGGAGATCTCTTAGTTCCTCTTGGTTGAGTCTGAGTTTCAAAGACTTGCAACCTGATGCTGTCGTATCTGACACACTCGGCTAAGTAATGAGAGGATGTTTCATCCTCTCCGCACTCTGGGCATAGCGGACTCTCTAGAATCCGCATTGTTGCCAGGTGCTTCCTTAGCTTGCAGTGGCCCGTGAGGACCCCTACAAGTTGTCTGAGTGCAGTCCTTCCTTTTTCCAGCAACCAGTCGATCTTTGATTTGCTTGGGCCAGCCAGGAAGTCCCTAGCTTGCCGGCAACCGTCGAACGCCCTCCATTGCTCCTTTAGCTTGGTATAAGCCCACTCATCGAGAGCGGTCTTTACTTGCTTCCTTGTAACACCTAATATAGGTTCCGGCCCCGTGCAGGCCATCCCTGATCCGAGTCTTGCAAGTTCATCTGCCTTCTCGTTTCCGGGAATTCCACTATGACCCGGTACCCATACCAGTTGAACGTTTTTGGTCCTTGCTAACTCTTCCAAGGCTTCTGCACACTCCCTGACCAGGAGTGACCTAGTGCTGGGATTGCACATGATTATCACCATACTTTTAATGCTATATATTTTGTAATTTTATATAAAAGTAATACAACAGTACTAAAACTAAAATAAAAACAAAAATAATTATTAAGAGTAATAAATTAACAGGGTTAATAATAATAATAATAATAATAATAATAATAATAATAATAATAATAATAATAATTCATAATGAAGTTTCTAAGTTTCGCAACCGTACGAGCGGTAATTAAGAC
The DNA here is from genome assembly GCA_958510825.1 of Brachypterus glaber. Taxonomy (NCBI): domain Eukaryota; kingdom Metazoa; phylum Arthropoda; class Insecta; order Coleoptera; family Kateretidae; genus Brachypterus; species Brachypterus glaber. The sequence continues at coordinate 67,197,167 of OY294046.1, forward strand.
GAAAATTTTTAAGAGCCTTTTCTTATTGTAACCTAAAAATGTCAAAATATCTTTTTCCGTGCTTAGGGAAAGTTCAAGTGTTGCGTAACGCAAATTGTACCAAAATTCATACACACCCTATTTGGGGGGGTATCCAAAACATGAAATCTCTACAGCCTTTAATAACGCGAGAAACGTGTTATGAAGTGTATGAATTTTGGTAGAATTTGCGTTACGTAAAACTTGAACGTTCCCTTATAAGTACGAAAAATACACAGAATAGTATTGTACGTATATTCCTATTATATAAAATGGAACAGGTGGTAAAATAAAATTTTAAACAGTACCTACTGTGTGTGTAGGAATTTTTGGCACCTATATAAGTTAAAAAGTGAATTTAACTTTTTGCAATTGTATCTATCGATAGAAATATATTTTTAATGTAAACCAAAAGTAATTGTATCGTGTTTCAAAAATAGATGGTAATGTAAATAAGATTTCAATATATTCGTTTATTTTAAATCAGAAGGGCGCGTGGGAACAACTTGTGTGATATTTTAAAGAAAATCCATTTCTGTTTAATAGAAAATATGCCTAATCTGTTATCAACGGCTTTCACTAAAATATTTGTAGGGTTCCATAGCAGATTTTTTTAGGTATTTATATTTTATTTTTTATTTCTTTTTGCAGTATTTAATAATAATGCATTTTAGCAATATTTTTGCCGTCATCTTTACCGCGCTTTAAAAAAGTTTCCGCTATTTGAAAAAACAATTGTAATTGGAGGGTGTAAGGGGGTGAAAGTTTTTTACACCAAAATTTGCAAAATGAAAAATAAAAATCGACTTTTCCGAGTTTTTTTTTTTAACTAGCAACTGAAAAATTAATCGTGTGATTGCACACTTAATTTTAGTACTGTATAATATAAATAATAATTTTTCCGAGATATAACGGTTTCAGGATATTGCCACCCGTCTGGAAAGGGTATCCATTTTAGATTTTTTATTATTTCAATAACTTTCGAATAAATTTAACTAGAGGGTTGAGATTTTGACTGTAATATAGTCATTTAGGAGAAAAAATGAGCTAATTTAGCTGTAACTGAAAATTTAATCTGATGATTTCAGACTTAATTTACGCACATATTAATAGTTATTTATGGTACTAGTGGGTAAAGTAAGATATTGCCCATGAGAAAATTAAACTGCGAGTCGTCAGCAAAGCAGGTTAATTTTCGAGAGAGCAATATCGTTTTACCCATGAGTGCCATACAAGGTTTTATCCAATAAATAGCTTAGGAATTCATATTTTTATTAAAAATTTTAATGACATTTACAAGAAAATAATTTGACAAGTGACAGTTGAGTGGGTAAAATAAACAATTATCAACTCAATAAAGTAAAAGCCACCCGGGGGTTATTATCTATTTTTTTTATCTATTTAAAATAAAGCTGGTAATTGTCTTATTATCTGTATGTATTGGATAATAGTAGTTTTCGTAACGAGTAAGCGACTTTAGTCCTTAGTGCACGAGAATGAAGTTTTTCTGACGACGCGAAGTGAAGTCAAAAAATCATTCGAGTGCACTAAAGACTTCTCGCTACGAGTTGCGAACAACATTTTTCGTTCGATCTACAGTCTACACTCTTTAAAATACCTGTGTTTAATTTTGACATTTCAAACTTTTATAAACGTCAAATTACTTTTGTCAAAATGAAACCTATGTGTAATCGTTTGGATAAATGATTTCAATCAATAATGCACTATGTACTCGTGCGAAAGAAAAATATCCTAACGAGAATGTATAGTGCACAAGCATTTTTCTTTATTTCGTGTACACTAGATCGTACGAAAATTATATTATTGGTAATATTATTATAGCCCTACGTCAAAAATGTTAAAAAAAGGATTTTGAATGAAATAATTGTAATTAATAAACAAGTTATCGCCAAAAATAATAATTTTCTCTCTTTGCTCATGAGCAAATAGGGTGCACCCTATTTGCTCACTTTGCTCACCCTATACCTTTGCTCACCCTATCCCTTTGATGACCATTAAGAATCCTTATCAAGGATTCTGGGAACCAGTTTTCTATATATTAGTAAAATGTCCTTTATAGATAAATGTAGGTCTTTAAAACTAAATTTATGACATTTTACACTATAATAAATTTATTAATGACCGCCTACATATGAATGCATCATAACACAAAGTTATCGCCAAAAATAATAATTTTCTCTCTTTGCTCATGAGCAAATAGGGTGCACCCTATTTGCTCACTTTGCTCACCCTATACCTTTGCTCACCCTATCCCTTTGTTGACCATTAAGAATCCTTATCAAGGATTCTGGGAACCAGTTTTCTATATATTCGTAAACTGTCCTTTATAGATAAATGTAGGTCTTTAAAACTAAATTTATGACATTTTACACTATAATAAATTTATTAATGACCGCCTACATATGAATGCATCATAACTCCATTTGTAGTAAAGGCATAATTATTTAATTACTCAAACTGTTAAATACACAATGCAATTTGCCTACTTAAAATTTTAACTTAACTTTTTGATTTTTGGGGTATAGGGCTTTGGATTTGACTAAAATTGTTAAAAGTCCAAACCAACAGAGTACAAGCACAGTCTCAGACTCGTTTTATCAGTTGAGATATCTTTCTACTCCCCAAAAATTGAGAATACGTCTCCTGGAGACTTTAAATGGTAGCAAGTTGAAAACAACTTATATGTCTCAAGCACACAAATTTTTAATTTTAAACAAAATTATAAAAATATTATTTAAATATTCCATCAATCTATTTTCTAGTCATCGTACAGATTGATATTGGTAGACTGACTATAGTACGATAAAGCACCTACTTGTCAAGTCCTTATAAATAAATAAAATATATTTAACTGATTTATTTATTTTCTCGTTATTTCAGAACTACAATTTAAACTCTATGAAATCAAGATTTAAATTTTAGAATCTTGCACTTGTTAGCAACGTTTCGCTTCGCTTCGCATAATTATTTACGCATGTTTAACCTTAATATAACAACAATAAAAATGCTGTTAGCGTGAGAATCCATAAAATATAAAAATATCTAAAACAATGTAAATTATGCCAGCTATTTTAAACCACTTATAACTTATTAATTTATTAATTTTAAAATACTTTCTTTTACATTTTAATTTAAATTATAATTTTTCTTTCCGCTGTTCTTATAAATTTGTTATATTTTGCGACTCTTATAAGCTTATAATCACACGCATTTTGCGTGTTCTTATAGGCCTATAAGAAGTCTCTACTTTTTTTCTTGTGGGTTGGCAACAGACAAAAGTCTATCGCTTGACGTATTCCGTGCAAATGTGAACGTCGCTTTAAAGATTAATTTTCTACAAAATTTTGTGTTTAGGATATGTTTTACCGTGTTAAAATTGTGGCTTGGTTACTTGCAGTGGAAAAAAGAAGAAATGACTATAAAATATATCAAAATAATATTCGTTCTTAGAATTTTAAACATGGCGAAAACTGTAATGCTAACCCGAAACAAAAATCCCTAAATTAGTCATGAATTCAAATGTAAGTTTTTTTAAATTTTACAGCAAAATAGAAAAAATTGTATAAAGCTCGTTTCATAACACGTTTTTAGCGCACTAGTACTTTAGAAAACTAGTACTTTAATATACTATTACTAATTTGCTTACAGTTAAAACAATGTTTCTGCGCCTATGCAATTATTTTCGATACATAATTTTTGTAGAATATCAACAATAACCATTTTCCCTTCGTTATATTCTCCTTGCTGTATTTTATAACATGCGGTCCAAAATTCAGCCCCCTTTTAACTTTTGAACGAGAGAGAGGAACTTTTGTAATGAAAAGGGGGGTGGTGTGATCATTTTAAAGCTTATAAAATTATCTATTTAACAATATATTCTTCATATTTTTTTTAGACATTTTTTTAGGATATTATAATGGTTTTTTCCTCAAAATTTCTTTAAAAAAATCAAACAATTTTTGAAATTTGGTTATTTCAAGTGGCAAAAACGTAAATTATACTTCTAAACTATTTATTATTTCAAGTGGAAAAAAGTCCTCTTATGCACCCCTGTCCTATTTTAAGATCAACCAGTATCAAATATAGGCAAAAAGATAGTTTGTCTTACTCATGAGATCCAAATTTTAAGTTTTAAAAGCGAATTGTGGATATTTGTGTATGGAGGGTTTTTTTGTAGTTTATAATGTAGAATCTCTCCACAGTATTAAAATTTTTATTGGTGCATTTCTTAGTTCCTTTTTTTGAGTCTCAGATAGTGAAATTTTCTATTTAATTGCAATTTTCTCGAAAACGGTTGGCCCTACAGTGTTACATAAAGAGTACCTTTTTGATGTATTTTTAATTATTGATTAATATTTTATTGAGAAAATGTCAAAAAATTTACGGATAAAAAGTTTGGGACAAAAAAGTGACATCACGCCCCCGTTTCGCACGTCCCTGGTTAAAAATACCAAATAAAAATTACATGAAATGATAGCCTTTATCAATTTTAAGGCATGTGCAAAAATTCGTTTATAGGGTTCCAGATATACTAAATAAAAACTACTTTTTAGATGTACCCTTAGGAGGGTCGTAGCTTCCTTAGGGCTCATTTCCGGGCCACCCTCGATTTTTTTAAATATTTTTTAACGTAGAATCACCACTTAAATTTCTCGAACTTATTGCTGAATAACCCTGTATAAAATACAGCAAGGAGAAAATAATGAATAAACAAATAGGATTTTTAAATTTTATAAAATAAAAATTGTTTTATATTAATCTCATTATAGAAATAGATAATCATCAGTACATCTGTGCAATATTTAAATCATTATAGACAAGATTATTTAAATATTTTTATACTTACATATATATTAAGTTCACTTTCTTTAAAAAACTCGTTTGGGTTCCTTTGTCTCAGCTTCCATGCTAAGAAAGGATGTCGTATATTCACGACACTGATCAGCTGATGTCTCGAATTGATTTGAATGGAATTTAAAGATTTCAAGCTTTAAAAAGATATACAATCTTTTAGCTCTAACTCTAAAAATAAATCAAAGCAAAACCTTAAATAATATAATTAAGAAATTCTTGATCCTTACTCATATTGGAGTTGATTTAAATAAACCATAGAAAAAATGTCTCCAAAATATAAATTTATTGTCTATTAAACAAACATTGCAGCGACTTTTTTAACATAAAGTCATTTTCAAGTTTTTAAATTTATAAACAAATTAACTTGAGTACACATTATTAGAAATGTTATACTTAAAAAAGTCGAAACAATTGTCGTTGTAATGTTTTTTTTAATAGACAATAAATTTATATTTTGGAGAGATAACATTTTTTCTATGGTTTACTTAAATAATATATTGGAGAAAATTTTAATTTATTATTTTACGCTTTTATACAAAGTCGGTATTCAATATTTTAAATACAAGGTTTTTCTTTAGCACAGCAATGGGGAGTGTAGGTATTTAAAATAAGCCCCTCAGGCATGACCACCTAAACAGAAGAAAGTGACTCACAAACGATTTATGGCTATTGACCGAAACTGTATTTGGGTACAATACGTCAAATAAGATAATTGTTTTTTTTTGTTGCTTTCCATGAAATATACTGGATAGGATTTATAAAATAAAACATATGTATATGGTATACTGGCAGAATATCATCTTTAAAAAGTCCAGTGGTATATTTCTGTTTTCCCCACATTTTTTTTTATTTTTTAAGGCATTTTTTTAAAAGCAATAGTTTTTTTTCTCTATCAGAACTTTTTTTTTTCCTGATAACCATATATATCGGATATTCCATCATTAAGTTATAAAAAACGTTACACATGGACGGACGGACAATCAGGCAGAGAGACAGATGGCATACTAAGATCCCTAGTAGGGATTCCCTACTCACAATTTCCTTACTTCCCAAATTCCCTATTCTCCAACATTTCTACTACTCCATAACATGCCTACCTCCCAGTAACCCTACTCCGCACTATATGTACTCGATTAGCTACCTAATAATAAATGAGTGGTTCGCGGAACAAAGAACTTTGTTCTATACCTAATTTTATATTATTCCTAGAAAGTGCTCGTCTATACATAAAATTCTAAAATAATCAAATAATAAATAATAAATATTTAAAAAATATTTAACATTACGAATATTTTTTTTAGTGGCTAATAGAGGGAATATAGTAGCGTTGTTGCAGAGTAGGGATGTTATGAAGTAGAGATGTTGTTGAGTAGGAAAATTGAGAGTACAAATGTTAGTCTGTCGGACAGATTGATTTTTTAAAAGTTTTTAAGAGTTTAAATTAAAACTTTTGTATAGCAAATTTTTGATCTACCTAGCTTAATTTTTGACGAATTTAAAACCATCGTATAGTAGTCTTCTATAGAGTATTATACGAGGATTGCAGAGCCTGTAAAGACTCTGAAGACTCTTCAGTGAAGAGTATGATGAAAGGAAATAGGTTTGCACTAAATCACTACCAGTATGAATACAAAGATATTCTTTGTAATCTCTAAAAGAACCACCTACAAAGAATAACAACAAAGCAATTAGATAAATAACAAATAACTTGATGGACGTTTGAGAAAATAGCAGAAAACCACTTTTATTCTATCACACAATTTATATTACTTGCATTTCAAGATTGTCTGTACTTAATACATATTAAGAGAGATTTTATTTTCTGTTTGAAAGGTTCAACGTCTTTAGTTTCCATTTTATATCAATAAACCGGTTTACCATTTCAATTTCCTGTCGGTACCATAACAATTTAATATTCTTAATGGAGCTCTCTACAACTAGAATTATGAAACAAAAAACGTCTATCCTATCTCTATCTCATTTGAGCTACACTTTCCAGCCAACCAAATAAATACTGTATTTGTTTTTCATACAACAAATACAGTATTTATTTGGTAGTCCGGAAAGTGTAGTACTGAGCGGCACGAACGAACATAGCTAATGTGAATCTGTAGAATAAGATAATTCTACTAAAATTTAGATGGCGCCAGTAATTTCTTTAATATATTTCACTTTTCGCCCGGCCAAGTAAATATTGTATTTGTTCAAAAAGAACAAATACAGAATTTGTTTGGTTGGGTGGAAGTGGGAGTGTATGTATGTCTTCTATCCTTTTTGGGTAGAACTTTTGTCCCTGTCTAATCTAACGGGAGAAATCGCCATTAACTAATAATATTTTAACTTAATTTTTAATTTATCTATTTATCAATCTTAATATCATATTAATATTATTATTATATTTATTATGCCACATAGGTAATTATTTAGGTTTATTACCTTAGTGGACACATAGTGGTTTTCTAGGTATTTTGATTAATGTAAAACATCTTAAAAAGACATTGTATAGTATATTCTATAACTAGTATGGAATAGACAATATTCCATACGTGTTGTAGACTATACTTTTTCTTCGACTGCAAATATGAAACACTGTATGGCTTTAAACTGCGGACAAGGTTGAACAATGTTTTTTGTGACTCGACATTGTAAATGCAACAAAACACATATTGTAACGATATAAATCGTCACCTTGTAAGATAGCAAGGGTTAATTAAACTATTCGTTTACTTACGTTATAATTTATGTTTATTTTGTATATAAATAGTTACGTATGTACAGAACTATTTTGTATCTGGGACTATTTTGTAGCAGGAACTGAATTCTAACCATATAAGTCTCTATTCCATAGTTCTACCTGAAAATAACATAAAGAAAACATAATTAGAATATGATTTTTAATAATAAAGAATTATATGACTTATTTCTCTATGGTGCATTTGTCTATGGACTTACCTGGTTTTTATATGTTTCAGAGTCTATTGAGGGTTGGATTTCACTGGCTTTCATTTGTAGCTTGTCTCTCCTGGAAAGTTTCGTATGTTTATCCCTTCGGGATAATCCAGAATTTGTTGAAAATAGTTTGCTGGAACTGCTCACTTAGATTCAGTATTTTGTTTATACTTAGTTCACAGGACACTTAGTATTCTGTTCGTATTTTTATTAGTTTTGCTGATAAACAATAAGTATTGTTTATATTTGTTTCTTAGAGTAATATTTTGAGGTTAGATATCACTAATACGGATTTATTAGGAAACATTCTTTTAATTAGTTATTATTTTTGGTGTCGTTTCAGTTACCTTTATTAGGAATCCTATACGGTAAAACTGTAGTTGATAATGACTTACATAGATGTCGCTAATAGTTCAGAAATAGGATTTTATTTACCTGAAGGGTTCATACCGGTTGATAAGGTCGATTTTCGCTCTTTCTTGATGAACTCTGACAATGGTGGTGTCATTTTGACGAGTGTTTATTTTCTGTAATCATCGAAGTAATCCTTCATGTATTTTTATTTAAAGTTAGTGAAAATGAATATTTAAACAATGCGGAAGATATTGTAACGGTTATTTTATACAATTACGCATTTATAATGTTTCGATGGACATCGAAGACTTAGAATGACATGTAAGTTATTTTTTTTCTGTTTCTTAGAATATTTCTGAGATATAATTATTGTTTTAGCACCATTAATTAAGCACAATCACTAGACCATTAATTAATTACCATTTCTATACCATTAATATGGAATTACATTAATTTAAGTTGAAGTTTATTTTGGTATATTTGATATACAAGTTCTCCGCATGGAGTGATGTTCTGTTGGAACATGGTTCTGTATTTTTCGGCATAGATAAATTCTATATGACCGTCTAGCAGACAATTTTATATTGGACATAATTTTCAAAAGCATATTTAATCCCGGACAACATTTTCAATCGTACATTTTATCCTGGAAGATAATTTTTCCAAAGTAGATGGGACAGCCTATATTTTTTTTTCTTTCATTTGAGAAATGAATTCATCAGCATAGGGGAGACTTGCACAGATGGAGACGATGGAATTCATACCTCATGGATTTTGCAGAAACCAGCTAAGTACTCATTCTGAAAACTTTTGAAAGCAATATTTCATATTTTTAAATTCTTTTATTTCAATATTCTTATAACTGTAAACTTTATCAGATCTGATATAGTATTGATTAATACTATATGCCCTTCTGGCTTTTGTTCATTTTTAGGTACTTATTTTTTTTTAAACATTTAATCTCATTTATTAATTATTAAATATCATACTTTTGATTAAATGATTTCTAATTTAAGCATGACTTTTATACACTGCAAGAAATAATTGTTGTTTACATACATTTCTTGGTGCTTGCTGAACTTCATGTTTTCTTTATACATTTAAGTCGAATGATTTCTGAATTTAGTAATTTTTATTAAGATTTCTTTAATTATATCTTAATATAATTACACATATTTTTTATATATATTAATACATTACTTGATGTGCTTTCATTAAGTTTATTTATAATAAATTTCTCAAATGAATTATCTTATTTTATTTAGGGGTTATATTTTCTCAAACTGAAAAGCTTAAGTATTTACACTAGGTTGTTACTTACCTAAAGGAGTAAAAGCTAAAGTAACTGGCGCCCCTAACAACATTAATCAATTCTTTCTATTTTTCCCTTGCCCATACCCATTGCTCCGCTGTCAAAACTAGCCGTTGGCAGTGAACGTATTAATTACGGTACAATATTTTTAAATAAAGCAATTAATGTTATTTAATAATTTTATCAAAAAGTACTTAAAAAAGATTTTTATTTAATATTTACAAATTATAATGCAAAAATTGAAGGTTATGTCAGATTGTTGTGACAGATATCAGGTTTAAATATTTAACAATAGATGGAGCAGATTTAATTTTTTGAACTAAATTGATTGAAACTGGTCAAGTATTAAGAAAAACTAATAAACTTTATGTAATTTTAACGCAAAACTTTAAATTGCATTAAATTATTCAATATTTCATGGTAAAATTTATATATTTTTGCTAATTTGCTACAGTTTTCTTTACTTTTATAAACAAAAGATGGCACTACATGTGCTCATTCTAACACTTGATACGGAATATTTATACCGTATCTAGAGCTAGAATGAATTCATTCTGTGTTTGAAAAGTGTGTGTATTTGCTTACATTCTAAAGCATTCCTAGAAAAACTAATTACTAATAATTACTAATAATACTGCTCAACACTCAAATTTTTTTTTCTCGATCAGCTCGTTTTTAGAGTGTTTTTTTTGCTTATAGTTGTAGTAAAAAAAAATTCAATTCAATTAACTTTTTTTTGTGGTGAATTCTCTATTAATTAATAGTGCTCTAAGCCAAAAAAAGCGCATTTCAAATATCTTTATTCGTTTCTTTTTTATGCGCTTCTAAATTCAAAAAGTTATTTTTTTTTGTATTTTTTCGCTATATTTTCATGAAAATTTTATATTAATACTAAAGATGTGGCTCTGAGTTTTATAGGCAACACTAACACACATATGAGATTTGTAAAAATAAAAATAGTTTTAGACTGAATCCAGTAACGGAGATTTTACGGGGAGTTATTGAAAGCAGAACAACAATATTTTGATTTATTTTATGTTTATTTAATGTTATTTTAATGTTTTAAAGCAAGGAGAAAAAGTTTTTTTTTAATTTTTCGTTTTTTTTTTTATATTAAGTTTAATTTATTTTGTTGCTCTTCAAAAATAAATAAAATATTTCAAAATTTTTGTTTTTTTTTTTCGATAAACCCCGGTAAAATCTCTGTCACTCGATTAAACCTAAAACTTTTTTTTATTTTTATAAACCGAACATTTGTGTTAGTATTGCGTATGGAAATTTGAGTCGTATCTTTAGTATTTATATAAAATTTTTATCAAAATATAACTAAAAAATGCGAAAAAAACTGATATTTTGAATTTAGAAGCCTATTAAAAACAAAAGAATAAAGATATTTTAAATCCGTTTTTTTTTTTGGCTTAGAGCCAATCCACGGCAAAAAAAATAGTTTGACCTAAATTAGGCATGTAAGGGTGTGCAGGCAGGTTTGATCAATTAATATAACTTACAGTATTGTAAGTGACTTTGGTGTGTAGGAGGTACGAATCCCACTTTCCAGTGTATACTAAATCCCTGGATTATTTGTATATGCAGCATAGCTTGGTTTGTGACAAATCTATACGGATTTATTTCTAGATTTGTTGTTTTAACTTATTAGGACTTCTGCCATATGTTTTCTATTACTTTCTCTGCATTTTTATAAATGTCAATAATCTTATTTTTGAACGAAAATAAAAACATATTTATGTTTTTTAAAATAACACTTGACAGCTTTTCGAGACATAAGAAAAATATATATTTTTAAATAAATAATTCAATCAATATAAAATGAAATTAATCGGAAATGACATTTTTGTAGGTTGTAACAAGACTTGTGTATTATTTCGTACGTAAGTAATTTTGGCAAAAAAAATAAAAACACTTAAAGTCCGAAAAAAGCCTCCTTGAAATTTCAAAATAGTTAAAATTGATTGGAGAATTTACAAAAATAAATTTATTTAACTGAAAAATGTCCTAATGTAATAATATTTACTATTATTGCGACCTTAGTTTAATATCATTTAATTTATTACACGTGTATACATTCAAGTAAATAAAGTTTTTTAAAGATACACGTTCTTCCATATAAAATAATAAAAAATGCTATTAATCATAATTAGGTTTACAATTATAAATCAATAAAAAATATATTAGGGACATCTATGAGCATTTACTGTAAGGGAAATTTCCCAAATTACTTTAGTAAAACTACCAACGTCCACGTTAATATCATGGTTATGTTATCTATACCGGGTGTTTCAGGAAGGTGGTTCACTCCCCTTAACTTCCTTACTGTTTTAGGTAGGATCTTGTAATTTACAGAAACTCTATTAGGTATAATTTAAGATTTTTTGACATAGAATTTTTTTAGCACCCCCGGTTTCGCCGGAAATTAATTGAACTTTCGATTTTAAAACGAAATATCCTGTATATTTTTACATGTTTTGATTCAGAAATCAATTCTGAGAACAAGCATGTGTCACTTGTCAAATTTTGACAGATCATGTAAGTTTTTAGTTAAATCTTCATTTTAAATCTTTTGTGTTTTAATGCTTTAAAGCCCTTCCAAATAAACTATTCATGTGCGGTATCAAAATGTTCGCAAGAAAATTCGCTTTCATTTTAACCTAATGAGCCAACCCTCTTTTCGTTTGAAAAAATGGTTTATGGACCAAAGTACGATTCGAACCTTTAAAAGCCCACCACATTTAGATTTTTGGGGAAAAAATCAAAATAGTATATTTTTAGAGATACTAGACCAACAATTAAGCAAATAAGCTAATTTAAGGCACTGTAGATTAAAAAAAAAAAAAAAATGACATGACCTGTCAAAAATTGACAAGTGGCACAAGTTTGTTCTCAGAATTGATTTTTAAATCAAAATATGTAAAAATATACAGGGTATTCTATTTAAAAATCGAAAGTTCTATTAATTTCCGGTGAAACCGGAAGTGCCAAAAATTTCTAACCATGTCAAACAATCCTAAATTATAATTAATATGGCTCTTGCAAATTTCACGATCCTACATAAAAAAGTAAAAAAGTTAAGGGGAGTGAACACCCTTCCTGAAACACCCGGTATAGATAGGAGTTTGTATTTTTAAAATGAATTTAAAAGCCTCTCTCAAATTGGTACGAAGAAAAACAATTCCTGAAAAACACACTCGTCCCCTCTCGGCCTATAATTTATTTAATTTTTTAAAACCTTTTAGGTGTTAAGATGACTATATCCCCCCTTTGAAAGGCATGGTGCCCTCTTCTGGATGGCCATGTTTATTTATTTATTTATTTTTTCCATATTAACAAATAAAAAAAAGTCCAAACCAGCTTTTTATCATTTGTTTTTGTCATTTGCAGAAATTTATTTTTATTATTTAGGGAACGTTACAGTATTACGTAACGCAAATTGTACCAAAATTCATACACTTCATATCCCGGTTCCCGCGTTATTAAAGGCTGTAGACATTTTATATTTTGGCTACCCCCCTAACACACCCCCTATTTGGAGGGGTAGCCAAAATATGAAATATTTACAGCCTTTAATAACGCGAGAAACGGGGTATGAAGTGTATGAATTTTGGTACAATTTGCGTTACGTAACACTTGAACGTCCCCTTAGCCCGAAATTCCCCATTAAAAAGATAATCTCCTTTTACCATTTGGTAAATTTTCAGTGATGAGCTTTTTATTAGCCATCAGTTGGAGGGGGATTTATTTTGACGGTTTGCAAATTTAGAATTATGAGATTATGTCACTGACATTAAAATATGTATGAAATTTCCTATCAATACATGAACCAAAAGTGACATCTTCCTTTGAAAAAAGATTACCGAGTTTTACTTTTGAGTATGGCTGCCTAAAAATTATATTTTTTCTTCAAGCGTACTAAAATGTTCATATTTTATAACTGAACACACTAGTTAGAAGTGATCTATTTTCTTACAGTAAAAAAATGAGTTCATTGTTGTAAGCTTTAAAAAAAAGTTAGTTAGCAATACTTCACAGCTGTTTGTTTATTATGTAAACAGGTGGCTGACTCGAGATTCTGTGCAAAAACCTTGTGTGAAATTGATTAAAAATGATTAAAGAAGAATATATGGTTTATACACCTACAAATCTCCCCGAAATTGCAAATGCTACATTAGACAAGTTACCATCGAAATCTCGAAAAGTGTACGATTTAGCCTACGAAAAAAATTTAAGATGAGCTAAGGAAGGTTTTAGTTTATTTCGAAAGGGTTTTATTGGCCTATTTTAATTTAAAAAAAAACATACTTTATTACTGCATAAATTAAATTCAAAAATTAATATTTAAAATAAATATATAGGATGCTTGAAGAAAAAATTGTATGTTTCACTCAGAGGAAAAGTAATTTTTTTTACTCGTCTGTAGTTTCCGGCCTCCGCTTCGCGTCGTCCGTAAATTCTACAGACTCGTAAAAAAAAGCTTCACTTTTCCTCTTAGTAAAACAATATACTATTATTTTACAGCGAGTGTTTTCACATTTATCATAGTACGCAAGTGTAAAACTATTTGGTTCTGCAGCTTTTTTGTTATTATCTACACATGAACAAAATAAAACAATATCTTGTAACAGTAGATAGGTACACTGCAGTGTAAGAGATATTTAATTATAATAAATAACTAAATAAATTTCTAATTGTTTTTGGCCTGAACGAAAACCAGAACTAATTAATTAGATTTGGCACGTTCTCAGTATTTTAAAAGCATTTGTTCCGCAGGTGGACCCTGCACACTCCTGCAATTAATGTGCAATTAATAAAACCTACTTTAAATGTACGTAAACCTATTAGGAATAATAATAAAAACAAAACAAACTAAACTGCGAAGATAAGATAGGTTCATTGTTATACAGAGTAAATTTGAAATAGGGCGTGAAATCTTAAGTAGTGATCTACATCAGAAAATATGAGAAAAAATCCGATAAACATATTTCTAAAAATGCGTCGTAAGGAAGCTAAGCCCCTTTGAAAGTGGCTAAAATAATCGGTTTTTATTTAATAACTCAGGAGATATAGCAACGATATTTTGCACGTGAACTAATCTTAATAAGGCCCTTCTTCGTATGTTATTTTCATATACTTATTTAAGCCAGGTGTCTGCCTTATCAGTTTTTTGTACCAAACTTTTTTCTGTGTAATTTTTTTGGAATTTTATTTTTAAAATATGATTCCTCTGGTCAAAATACATAAAAAAGGTGCTCTAGTAATACTGTAGGAGCAACCGTTTTCGAGAAAAAATAATTTGAATGTGAAATTTCACGGTTTGAGGGCGAAAAATTAAATAATTAAATGTTGAAAACCAAAATTTCAATGGTGGTGCAAGGGGAATGTAAATTAAAAACTAAGAAAAAAACCTTATATACAGGTACTTCCAAAAATCAATCCTAAGGGAGCTACGGTCTCCTAAAAATGCACCTTTTTTAAGGTTCCCTGTTGAAAATGACGGGTCTGCGCGGGTATAAATGGTGCATAAACCCGTCATTTTCAATAGGGTCTTCTTAGTTTTTGACAAAGAATAATCCTGCATCATTGAAATTTTGGTTATCATAATTTTAGTATTTGGTTTTTCGTCCTCGAACCGTAAAATTTAACCTCTAAATTATTTTTCTCGAAAATGGTTAATCATACAGTATTACAAAAAGAGTACCTTTTTTATGTATTTAGACCTGAGGAATCATATTCCAAAAATAAAATTACAAACAAGTTATACAGAAAAAAGTTTGGGACAAAAAAGTGATAAGGCCCCCCGTTTCGCACACCCCTGGTTAAAATAAGTACATAAAAATAACACATAAAGCTGGGCCTTATTAAGGTAAGTTTACGTGCAAAACCTTGTTTCTATATCTTAAAGGGTTCCTGAGTTATTAAATAAAAAATATTTTAGCCACGTTCAAAGGACTTAGCTCCCTTACGACGCATTTTTAGACAAATTTAGAATCATTCTTTAAAATTTCGAACCCTATTTTAAATACACTGTGTATACTATAGGTCGATTTTTTACGATGCATTTTCTCCTATTTAACTTCACGTTGTTATGGGGGAGGAGGGGCGTCCCCCACACCCATCTTGAAAAGTTGTATATTTGATTGATCCAAAACAATAGTTGTATATTTTTCAGATAAAAGTCGTATATTGCAGGGATTCAGAATATAAAAGTTGTTGTATATTTCACGAAAAGGTAAGGACCTTTTTTCTTAGTCATTAACTTTTTTCCCGATAAAACAAGTTGTATTTTTAGGCTTAAAAATCTGTATCTTGGAAAAAGTCCCCACCACAAAATCTTCTTCGCTACGGCCCTGACTTCACCAGTTATACCAACATGCATTCATACATAATATCTTCTGTTTCATTCATTATTCAACTCTATAGAGTTGGTATCTCAGTGTAGTTTATAAAACAATATATAAATGCAAAAAACTAACACTAATTTAACAAAAAAAATACTTTGACAGACGCTTTGATTATTTTTTACATCTCATTTCATCGGTTAAATTCTTTGGGTCCCACCAAAAACTGATATTCAAATTCCAGGTACTTTTCAGGTTTTTCAGGTAAAAATTATTAAAATTCTAGGTATGGTAAAATAGTTTTAGTATATAATAATAGTTTTAAAGTAACAAAAAATTTAAAAAAATATATATTTTTTTTCGATTTTTGTTTTCGAAAAAAAATCATTTCGGGTAATTGATTGTCATACCTTGCAGCATTGTGAATTTTGTAAAGTCAAATTTTTTTCGAAAAAAAAAAAATCTTCAAAAAATGAATAAAAAAAAGAAAAATTGATTTTTGGCAAAAGTGACAATTTTAATCATAGTGAAAAAAAATTGCAGCGGTTTGAACGTTTGAGGGTTTCTTTAAGATACTTTAAGGTTGAAAAAAAAAAACAAAAAAGTACTTTTTTTACTTGGCTGCGTCTCGTAAGAAAAAAGCACTCTCGTGCACTAAAAACTAGGTTTGCGTACTCGGTGCGTAATATACTATTTTATCATTGCTCTACGACCATTTTTTGCCAAGTTACTTTCAAAATCACTTAAAAATTTAGGATGTTTTTTTAAAGCCTTTAATTTTTGTGCTAAGGCTATTTAATTCTCTTAAAAAAATATATATTTTTGTGTTAAATTCCAGGTGCTATTACAAAATTCCAGATAAAAAACGTGCTTTTAAGAAAAAATGTCAAATTCCAGGTATTCCAGGTGGGAATCTAAATTCCATGCGTTTTCCAGGTTTTCAAGGTTTTCCAGGATTGGTGGGAACCCTGATTGGGTAAACCAATCAACAGTATTTAATTTAAACAATAATTCGAAACCTGTTACCGCGGTTATCGGTTGTTAAATTACAAAGTAGACCTGATTAATTGTAAAAATTTAACAGTAGGTAACATTTGTTAAACGTAATAAATACCTACTATAAAATACAATTAAACAAAAAGTTTTTAATGAACAATTCACGGTACTCTAGAATGATCAATGGGTTGAACTAACGTGGCAAAAAAATCTGACCATGGAACATGGTAGTAGAAGGTTCACTTGTTATAGAACCATCGACAGCCAAATCCCAAAAATTTGTTTTTGGAAAATAATGTTAAATAACCGTCTGCAGAGTTCATGGTCAATACAAACTTAAAGTGTACATTATGTTGCTTGATTTTGGTAGTATTTCTCGTGCTGATTCCGAATATGTTTTAAGTTACTCTCTATCTTTTTCCATTTTTGAGAAAAAAGCTTATAAAAATCACAAAAAATATTTTTTCGCATGTTTTAATGTAGCCTAGACATTTTGTTATAAGACGATAAAATAACTTTCTTGGCTTAAATTGTAGTCCGATTCTCGTTCTGTATAGTTCCAAAGGAATATCTTGGATTTTTTTTTCTTTTGGTAAATCTAAATACATATTTAAACACCCTTGAAATCGCGTTTTTATTAAAATACTTTTTTTTGTTAATCAGTGTCATTACAGATTTTTCAGATTTGATGGATTTGTCCAACACAGAGGCGCGTTAATAATTTTTACCGAATACTTGAGAATGTTAATAATACTATTAACCTACCTATTACTAGCTTGTTATAAATTGACTTATTTGTCAGAAATAATGTTATAACAATAAATGTTGAATTTTGATGAAGGCTTTTATTTTTTACCTTCAGTATTATTTACATATATGTAAGTATTTTGAACTTAATAATTATATATTTGATTTAAGAGTGATATTTTGCCAAAAAGATTTTATATTACGGTTATATAAAATAAATAATTGCTTCTATACTGATAACTTTTAAATTTATCTTAGATAATGAGCGACCACGAAAATAATAGAAAAAAAGTTTGTGCTGCCTGCGGAGTGAAAATTTCATTTAAAAAATGTAAAGAAGTCCATTTTAGGATAACTAAAAAATTTATTTATTTATTTATTTATTTTATTTTGTTTAGACATAATATGCTATATGCTTAAGCTTTAATTATCATGTATTAGAAAAAAAAAAACAAGCAGCCGTTTTTAAATTCATAAGCATATAAATATAATTCCTTTAATTTTTACTTATTTTTTATACAGAAAATGAAAGAAGGTAGTTCAGAATTTGATAAAAAAAAAACGTGTATATTGTAAAAAACTTTTGATATGAGGTAAATTGTTGATGAGTTTTTAATTTAATTTAAAAACCATCGTTCAATACTTCACACTGTGAAGTCTATAATAATAAATGTTTTTGTCTGGGCAAAATATAGAAAATAACTTTAGGAACGTCTATGTACACATCTGACAATTACATTTCAAAGTGAAAGATATATTATGAACACTATGTAACAAAATAATTAATTTTTTAATTTAAACACGTTTATAATAAAATTTTAAAAATTTTCACAAAAATGCTAGACGAGATGTTCCTTTATAATAATACAGAACGAGAATCGGACAATAATTTAGGCTAAGAAAGTTATTTTATTGTCTTATAGCAAAATGTCTAGGCTACATTAAAACATGCGAAAAAATAATTTTTGTGATTTTTATACGCTTTTCTCTCAAAAACCGAAAAAGATAGAGAGTAACTTAAAACATATTCGGAATCAGCACGAGAATTACTACCAAAATCATGCAACATAATGTACACTTTAAGTTTGTATTGACCATGAACTCTGCAGATGGTTATTTAACATTATTTTCCAAAAACAAGTTTTTGGGATTTGGCTGTCGGTGATTCTATAACAAGTGAACCTTCTACTACCATGTTCCATGGTCAGATTTTTTTGCCACGTTAGTTCAACCTATTGATCATTCAAGAGTACCGTGAATTAACTACAAACGTAATCAATAAAATAAATATTTTGTAAACAAAACTAAATAAACAAAGCCAATTTTAGAGACATTTAAAAATATTTATAATTTCTTATCGACAAAATAAATAAATTGTATATTTATAAGTAAATCAAAATCCTACGAAAGTAAAACATTATTTTTCTTTAATAATAACACAGTACAACAGGAAAAAAAAACTGACATCGGACCAATTTTTTTTATGCAATTTTGGGTCGTAGAATTCGTATTTGTAATCAGATTTTTCGGGTCACGTCAGAATTTTTTTCTGTACGCACTTAAAATTATCAATCCGCTTTGATTACAAGTTAGTTTCCTGAAGTTACTTGAATTATTTTTCGGGTAATTTGATACGGAAATTCAAAAATGTACAAAATTAAAAAGGGTTTGAAGACACGACATAGTTAGTTGACCACAAATCCAAAATATTTTAACTAAAACTTGGTATTAAATCTATTTTTTTTGTTTTAAATGGGCCGAAGGGGGAGAAAATCAGTATTTTTTGAGATATCTAGTTAACTAAAAAAAATCACGCTTCTCTAAAGACAAGCAGTGCTAATAAAAAATGGTTGTTTGCAAACCCTTTTGTTTATTAATATTTCAATATATTCAGTTCCGTAATACACCATGTATTTATTAGTTTTAAGGCATATCCAGCAGCTTGCATAATAACATAAAACATAAGAATGCGATGCCGTGATTGGCTTAAAAAGTTACATGGCGGCACATCAAGCCAATCACGACATCGCATTGTTATGTTTTATGTTTTTATGTGAGCTTGTGAATAGGCACTTTGTTTCATGCTGTCCCTATTTGATGTATTCAAAACTGGCGATCAAGAATCGAAATACGTCAACAAGAAAAATAGTTGGTCTGTATTTAACTATTCATATGGCTACCTTAAGGCCTATCCAGAAGCTTGCATAATAACATGAAACATAAGAATGCGATGCCGTGATTGGCTTACAAGATACATGGCGGCACATCAAGCCAATCACGGCATCGCATTGTTATGTTTTATGTTCTTATGCGAGCTTGTGAATAGGCACTTAGTTTTATGCTGTCCCTGTTTGGTGTATTCAAAACTGGCGATCAAGACTCGAAATACGTCAACAAGAAAAATAGTTGGTCTGTATTTAACTATTCATATGGCTACCTTAAGGCCTATCCAGAAGCTTGCGTAATAACATAAAACATAAGAATGCGATGCCGTGATTGGCTTACAAGATACATGGCGGCACATCAAGCCAATCACGGCATCGTATTCTTATGTACTATGTTGTTAGTGAGCCTGTGGATATGCCCTTAACCAAATAATGTTAAATAAAATAATACATTAGGGAGCGTTCAAGTATTACGTAAAAATTTTGCCATTTTTGACCCCCACCCACCCCCATGTAACGCGGCGTAACAATTTCGAGAACCCCCACCCCCCCCCCCTATTTGTTACGTAACATTTTACAAAAAGTAAAAAAAAATGAAAGGAAATTTTGCTTTATGGTTTAAACCGGTTTTTATTGCTTCCGTGTTTTAACCCAAAACCGGTCTGATGTAATTTCCGAAACCGGTTAACCGAAAACCGGTTATTGGCTATGGTTTTCCATCTCTAATTGTTTTTGTTTAGAGGATTTAGTTAACTGTTAACCACGCCATGTGCAATAAAATTTGCAAGGACTCCGTCTCTTTAAGCCTAGATCATTGTTAAAAACGTGATCCAATAAACATTTTATAAGTTTATAATTTTTTAAGTGTTACGTAACATTTTTACTGACACCCACCCCCCCTCTATAACGCGGCGTAACGTTTTCGAGACTCCTTCCTTAAGTATATTTTGAAAAAAGAAAACATAAAAAGTGGCTTAAAGGGTGTTAAAATTAAAATTATTAAAAATAACCAGGTTTAGAAAAATTTCATAAAAAAATTGAAAAAAAAGACTTAATACATACATATTGCGAAGAGTAGAAAATTTATCATCTTTTTTTTTTCTTTCATTGCAGGTTATGGTGTAACAGAGACGACACATGTATATACATGCTCTTCGAATACGTGTGTGGTGGTGAACTATTTTCATATTTAAGAAACGCAGGAAGATTTAGCACATCAACAGGAAACTTCTACTCGTCAGAAATAGTAGCAGCCTTAGAATATCTTCACTCAAAATCCATAGTATACAGAGACCTGAAACCGGAAAACCTGCTGTTAGACAGAGAAGGACACTTGAAAATCACAGATTTCGGATTTGCCAAAAAACTGACAGACAGAACCTGGACGTTATGTGGAACGCCGGAGTACCTTGCACCGGAAATTATTCAGAGTAAAGGACACAACAAGGCCGTTGATTGGTGGGCGTTAGGTGAGTTAACGAGTTAATTTAGCTCCTGTGGTTTACGATGGTGTATAATTTATTGCGGAAATTATTACTTTGTTCTAATGAATCGATAATTGTATAAATAACCCTGGTAGAAAAGTACACAAATCTAACTTAACATAACATTAGATTAGTGACATTTTTATGTTTAGTCTCAAACGTTATACAAAAACTTAATAAAATATATAAATCTAACCTTAAAAACTAACGTTTGACAAAAACGTTATAAAATATATAAATCTAACTTTAAAAACTAACGTTTGACAAAAACGTTATAAAATACATAAATCTAACGTTAGTTTCCCAACTAAATTCTAACCTTTTTCTAACCTTATTCTAACTTTAAATATTTTTTAAATTTCCATTATTAATACGTAAGCTATAGTAGAAAATACTCATTTCAGACAGCTATGTGCCTAGGTTTGATAATTATTAATTATAATTATTTATTATTTCTATAAGTTAAAAAAAAAATATCCCCCAAAGGTCAAAATTTTAGTAAGTCTGTCTGTATTAGAATTAAAAAAATATTTTAAGATTCTGAATGTATAAATAAATATTAACTAAATATAAAGTGTTTCTGAAAGGTAAACGTATTTATTGAAGTATAACAGCATATTACACGATAAATATTTAGGGCCACCTAAAAAGATGGCTATTTTATAAATAAATGTATGTTTAAAAATATTATGATTGCTAAAATATATTAAGATTTATTTATATGAATAAATTTGTCTCCAGCTACCATTTTATGATGCAGGTAGAAATTTTCTAGTTGGCCACGCCCCCTCCGAAAGTTAGAAATTAAACGTACTTATAACCTACTTCTAACTTAAAAATCTAACGTTAGATTAACGTTTGTAACTAACGTTTGATTCTAACGTTAAAAAGCGGGACATTTGCACATATTTTATAACGTACTTTTATACAGTTTTATAACGTTAGAAAAACGTTATTCTAACGTTAAATTTCTACTAGGGAAAGTAATACAATTGAAATAAATAGAAGAGTCTAGAAACAGCTGCCATAAAATGTAGCATTTGAGTGACACAGTATTTTATGTTTGAAATTAGTGTACTTTTAGGCAGTCATTAATTAACTCTCTGCTAACCACATTGAGATAGTAACAATAGTAACAATAGTAATAATAATTACTGTATTTATTCGTTTAGGGGTAAATCCAGCATAGGGAGTCTTATTGGCATATTGCGACAGACTTATAGTCGTATTATGGGGGTCTTTTAGGCACATTATGGAGTCTCATGGGACTAGCCAACCGAAAGCATGTCGAGTTCGTAATATCAAAATTAAATAAAACTTTTTATACATTTTTAGTTTTAAAATCGTATTTTAACGAAACCCAATTATTAAATATATATTATGCCACAGTTTACTCCGTCATAAGCAACAACATTATTGTATGGGGGCAATCTGTAGATCAAGACAGAATATTTGTAGCACAGAAAAGATTTATCAGATTAATTTTTAAACTTAGTTTCAGAGAGTCTTGTAAAAGTACCTATAAACAAAAAGGTATATTGACCGTTACATGCATTTATCTGTTTAAAATACTAACGTATATACATAAAAACATCGAAAGTATAAAAAATCACCATCAGATACATTCATATAATACCCGGGATGGGAACAAACTGTGTCTCAAAAAACCATCACGAGAACAATACAAAAAATCGCCGATTTACGCAGGAAGTTCTCTCTATAATGTACTTCCCGATTACATTAAAGAACAAAAAACAGTAACACTATTTAAAAAAAAACTCAAACTATACCTGGTCGAAAATTGTTTTTATTCGTTAACTGAATACCTTATAGAGCAACAAAAGCCAACCTAAATTATTTTTTATTTGTATCTTTCTGTTTATTATTTATTATTTTTTTTTTTGTCGTTCTTGTTGTTTTTTTTGTGTGTAATTTTAATTTGGATTTTATTTATTTATTTATTTATTTATTTACTTATCTTTTATTAGCCCTTAAGTTTTATCTTAGTTTTTAATTTTAGTCTTAGTCTTAGGTTTAGCCTTAGTACATATAATTGACCTGTCTATGTGTAATTTACATTTTTTTACGACCAATAAATAAACTTGAACTTGAACTTGAAAGCTCCCAGGGGCTCAATATGGGACATCCCATGGAAATTTATTGAGCTCACTAGGCACTCCCTGGGAGCAATTTTGCTGACTGGGGCATTTGTGTGGATGATTGTTCAAATAAAAAAAATATATTTTGTAGGAGTACAATTTCTGTTTCTCCAAAATAATACATATTCTTGATATATTATAATAATAATTATTATTATTATTAATTAAGTATTTTTCGTTAAACATATAGTCACTTAAGCTTTAAGCTTTAAAATGGGGTAACATAATGTAAATATTTCATGAAACAAAATCACTGAACAACACGTCAAGTAAATGATGTATTGTTATTATTTATAAAGTTTAAAACTTTGTTCAGAGAAAAGTCCAGTTTAACCAATTGACCTACGTACTACGTAGAATTTTAGAAATTTTCTGCAATTAGTAATATGCGCACTTTTAACACATAAGTGGAAAATTTATCTTGTCTTGAACTCTATAGTTTATATATAAAATATAATAATATAAAAATTTAATTTAAAGATAATATCTTATCTTATCTTATATTATAATGATGAGACATATAAAAAAAATATGCTTTGAATTATATAATTTTATAATTATATGATATATATATATATATACAGTATGTCCCCGGATCGACTTGACAATACCACAAAATGACCATTAAGAAAAACTGATTTGGAACTTTGCCCTGCTTGCGTAAAAACTAATTTTTGTTGAAATAAAATTTTAAAAAATTGTAGATGGCGCCAGATATCAGTAAAAAAGTAAAAAGTTTTCAGGTAAACTTATCTTTCCGTAACAGATACAAAAAAAGTTATTTAAAAAATAGATTTATTATCAAAAATAAGAGCCGCATGTCAAATTTTAATAATTTTAACTCATAATAACGATATAGTGTCAAGTTTCCAGTGTTTGAATTTTTTTTTAATAAAAAAAATTTTGTGCGCCTTGGAGTGGACGATATGCCAGAGACATGTTGGCAGCAAGATGGGGCAACTAACTAAGCGGGCAGAGCCACAATGCAGCTTTTAAGGCAGATTTTCGAAGAGCAAATAATTTCGCGAAATTCGGATTTTCATTTTCCTTCACGATCGCCCGATTTTACTCCACCGGACTTTTTTCTTTATGGCTACCTGAAAGACAGGGTGTATGTTAACAAGCCACGGACTATTAAACAGCAAGCCAGACATGTTAGGAGCCGTCATGGAAAATGTCGTGAAAGAGCCCGTGCTTTCAAAGCGAAAAATGACGTCATTTAAAAGTTGTGATTTTTCATAGTTAAAAAAAAATCAATTTCCTGTACTCTATATTGTAAAAGAAATAAATAAAAAAAATTGACAAACAAAAAAGTTGTTCAATTTTTAAATGGTAATGTGACTATTGGCCCACCCTGTATTATATTTTGCTATTAGATCTTTTCTTATTAACAGCCGTTGTATGTAGGTAGCTAATGGACAAACCCTGTCATTATAACCAATTATTTACAACCATTAAATAAATAAATTTTATTAACCAACCTAATGCACCTAATTAGTATGCTTTTAAGGCTTTTGAAGAAATAAATATAATTTAACGCTTTATTATTGATACTTTCTAAGCGTTTATTTTTCAGAAGTTCATAATTGCAAAGTCATGGTATAAATTAAATGGCAGTACGGTACGGTACTGTACTTAATTCATCGTTTTCTCATTAATAGCTTGAAATTTTTACGAATAGTATAACATACAGTGTGTCCCCGGATCGACTTGACAATACCACAAAATGACCATTTTTTTTTTAATTAAGAAAAACTGATTTGGGACTTTGGCCTGCTTGCGTAAAAACTAATTTTTGTTGAAATAAAATTTTTAAAAATTGTAGGTGGCGCCAGATATCAGTGAAAAAGTAAAAAGTTTTCAGGTAAACTTACCTTTTCGTAACAGATACAAAAAAAGACATTTAAAAAATAGATTAATAATTAAAAATAAGAGCCGCACGTCAAATTTTAATAATTTTAATTCGTAATAATTTTTTTAAATAGTGTCAAGTTTCCAGTGCTTTTTTAATAAAAAAAATTTATGAAGTAAAAGTATTAAATTTTGGCATGCGGCTCTTATTTTAGATTATATATATTTTTTAAAATAACTTTTTTTTCGTATCTTTTACCGAAACGTTTACCTGAAAATTTTTTACTCTTTCACTGATATCTGGCGCCACCTTTAATTTTAAAAAATTTTATTTTGACAAAAATTAGTTTTTAAGCAAGCAGGGCAAAGTCCCAAAGCAGTTTTTCATAATTCGAAAAAAAAAGGTAATTTTGTGGTAATGTCGATCCGGAGACACACTGTATGTGTAGTGTGTACTATAGCATATCTTTAAAAGTTTCCCACCAAACTATTTAGAACCTTTCTATGCGTCACTTAAAGTATACTTTACATTGGGTTAGGATTAATGGGGTAAAGATAACAAAAACTATTTTTTTTTGCAGTTGAGAGGGACAGGGATTTTTTTTATCTTTTAGGTGGTTTTTAAATATTTCTTCTATTGTGAATACTAAAAAAGTTATGTCCAGAAACAATTTTTTACACTTTGAAGGGGGGGAGTTCATAAAAAAATATAACATGTTTTGTAATTTATTTTCCCTTTTATGTGGTTTTTAAATTTTTCTCTTATTGTGAATAATAAAAAAGTTATGCCTAAAAAACAGTTTTTTGCATTTTGGCGGAAGTGGGGAGCGCTAGAAAAAAATACAATAACATTTTTTGTGTAATTTTATATTACCTTTCATGTGGTTATTAAATTTTTCTTCTATTGTTAATAATTTAAAAAATACAACCAAAACAAAAATTTAACCCCCTTCCTTCCCCCACCGATTTTGCTGAAATACGAACTTCTCCAAGATAACATAAAAATATATGTTTATACCATAGACAAGGAAAGACCTCCAAAGCCGTTGCGGGATACTGTGATAAATTTGCCTAGCGTATCTGAGATAAACTTGCACATGCGCACTACTATTGTTGTTTTTGATGAGTATTTTTAACCTTAGTTTTGTGTGTCAAATAAAAATTGTAAAAAATTCAACAAAAAACAATAAATATCTACGAAGAAACGTCGAAATAGTTTTTTTTAACTATTTTATAAGAATTTTTCGAGGTGTGTTTGAGTTTCGGAATTTTGTACACCTACTTTGATTACACCAGGAATTGACCCTTTGCTCTTCATAAAGCAACAATACAGGTTAGGTTTAAAGTTATAAACAAATGCAGCAAAAAAACAATTAAAACACAGTAGAAGTCGAAAAATGTACAGAAACAAACGACGATCTGACAGTACTGACAGTATAAACAAACTACTAATAATTCGTCACCCCAGTATTGGTTTGCCATATCTCTATTTTTGGACATTTTAAGATTTTTACTGGGGGATTTTTCGAGATAAGACAAATGAATACTGGGGTGATGAATTGTTTTACGACCGACAGCATTTCACAGCTGATAGAGATGCGTACTGCGCAAGTTCAGATATATTGCGTTACGTGATTTCGCTGCCCCGTTCTGTCACAGAATAATCTTGCGCAGGCTGGACTAATGGTTCTCTTTCCTTCTCTATGGTTTATACCAAATTGTGTCGCTAGCTCAAAGCGTTCTTAAGTTATCTTGGATACAGACAGACCGATTTTGATTTTTCTCGACGTTTCAGGAAAAAATAAGATGATCTAAGCAAAAAAAAAATGTTTTAATTATAGAAAATCTCTCTTTTAATATGAAAATAAACATCTCTACAATAACATGAAAAATCTATTCTGTTGAACACCTATAGGCATTTGAAATATTCATTGGGATATAAATCGTTAATTATTTTTTATGCTGTAAAACACTGTTTTACTCCTTTTGCATATTTATTATATAGTTTATCTTTTTTACTATAAATCCATTTAAAAATTTTGAATTTTATGACGCAGCTATAAAATTTATATTTAATAGAAAAAGCTGTTTTTAGTAGTTTTAATAAAACATGTTATGGGTTTGTTATTAATACTTAACTGCTATTAAACTTAAAAAGTTAAATTTATAAAGATTTTCAATATTTCGTCATTATTTTTTTTGTTAGCAATTAATATATAGTATAGAATCTATAATTTATTTGAGGCGTATATTTATTTACAGTATTATTAATTTGAGCCATCTAGAAATAGCTGCGCCTGATAAGAACATTTTAATTTTATTTTCTGTTTTAGATTTTTTATCAATATAAATAGTCATTGAGGCGAAATGGCTCAAATTAATAATACTGTTAATACATAGTATATTACATAGCTAGTGTGGAAGTGACATATTTCACACGAGTGGGAAGGTTTACGAACGAGCCCCCAGGCGAGTGAGGAAACCCCACGAGTATATGAAATACACTTTCCAACGAGTTATGTACACTATTTTTTTTACGATCCCGATAAAATATGAAGTTTCTTATTTTAAAATTTTCTAATTTTATTAATTTTTAAGAAAAGCAGATTACAAAATAATTATTAATAGCATACAAATTTATATACAGTGCGGTCCAAAAGTCACCCCCCCTTTTAACTTTTGAACGAGTTGAGATATCGACTTCAAATTTAGAACTCTTAAAAGTTGTTTTAACTTAAACTATCTTTTAGCATATATTTGATATTTTCTCTTAAAATGTGGGCAGGGGGGCATGGGGGGACATTTTTTTAAATGGAAAGGTGGGTCGTGTGATACATCATTTTAAAGCTTATAAAATTCTCTATTTAAACTTACATTTTTATTTTTTTTTAAATGTGTTTTAAGGTTTTGATTTTTCAATTTTTTGTGCTAAAACATTCGATTTTTTAAGTTTTTTTTTATAAATTTTTATTTATGTCAACTAAAATTAGTTTAAAAGTATAATTAATATTTTTTTATGATGAAATTAGTTATTTTTAAAAAATTATTTGTTTTTTTTTTAGAGGAATTTTGACATTAATAGCCATTTTCAACCCCATTTAAACCCAACAATTTTTTTTTTCTTTAAAAATATGGAGTTAAATGGAGAATTTTATAAGCTTTAAAATGATGTATTACACAACCCCCCTTTCCATTTAAAAAAATGTGCCCCTATGCCCCCCTGTCCACATTTTAAGAGCTGAAAGTATTAAATATATGCTAAAAGATAGTTTAAGTTGTCTTATTTAAAAGTTCCAAATTTGAAGTCGTTATCTCAACTGGTTCAAAAGTTAAGAGGGGGAGGGGTGACTTTTGGACCGCTCTGTATAGTATATTACATAGCTAGAAGTGACATATTTCACGCGAGTGGGAAGTTTTGCGAACGAGCCCCCAGGCGAGTGAGGAAACCCCACGAGAATATGAAATACACTTTCCAACGAGTTATGCACACTATTTTTCCTACGATCCCGAAAAAACATGAAGTTTCTTATTTTAAAATTTTCCTCGAAATTTTCTAATTTTTATTAATTTTTAAGAAACGCAAAGCACAAATAATTATAAATAGCATACAAATTTATATATGTAGGTATGCCAAACAGAAAATATAATTTTCATTTAGCTTTAGTTTTCTTGGTTTTGTATTTAATACAATACACAGCTGTTTAATGGGTTGCCTATTCCTAAATAAATGCAAACTTGAGTTGCTTATTAAATTAGATATCTGTGGTTATGCTGCCTATAAGACAGTAAAATTGTACTGTTTTACATTTCATAAGAAAAATACTGTGTATTTTGATGTTTTTTATGTAATGTAAGGTAACTAATTAAAATATTAAGTAATTTTTTTAAGATCTAGACTGTCTAGACTAGAAATTAATGGTCAAAATAGTAACGTTATAACTATAGTTTCTTTTCTTGATATGAAAAACAGAAATATTTCGACTAAAACACTTAAAACATATAAAATGCTGTGGTGAAAGGTTTCCACCTTTCACCATGGTTATAAAACAAGGTGAATAAAATTCGTAGAAACTACGAGGTAAATATCTAAATAAAATTAGGCAAACCTCCAAACATAAATATCACACGAGTGTGATATAAAAATATCAAACTAGTGCGATATGAGGCGTTTTCTAAAGAACTAAAGAGTGTGCTAAATGTCATTTTCATAGAGGATCGTAGGAAAAAACAGTTATCTTGTTACATTAAAGGAGTGTATTGAATTTTGGGCAAAACGCGCAAAATAACAAGATTTTGCACAATTATAAATAACTAACTAACTTTTTTAATTGCGAATTACGAGCAAAGAAATACAGGATATGACAATACGCAAGTAAGAGAGAGAGAAAGAATAACCCTCAATGGTGAATCAAAAATCGCGCTAACAATTGCGTGTGTTGAGTGAGGCACTCTTGCCAAATTTGCGTTAATATAATCCGGTTTAAATAACGAACTAACAACTCTTCTCTCTAGAATACGCATACCGTTAATAAAAATTATCGCCAACATCTCGGTTTGTTTGTAAACAAATAGTAGGTATATTCAGGCCAGAACAATAACAATTACCAGTAACTGTTATTGTTGTCTCTGTTAGAACAAAGCTGTGCGAGTAAGATAGACAAATGTATATGTTGGCTACGTTTTTGTCAGTTTTTGCAAATGAAATGCCTATTCTAGAGAGAAGAGTTATTAGTTCGTTGGGTTTAAGGAATTTTTATTTATTTATTTAATATTAATTATTAATAAAACCTAGAAATCAGTTTATCCCTATTAAATTTGTTTAAATTTATCCTTATTTGAACCATATGCTAATTTGTTTAAATATATTACTATTTTTTTCTTGAATAAAAATAATTTTTTTTAATTTCAGGTGTTTTAATATATGAAATGCTGGCTGGATATCCGCCCTTTTATGATGACAACCCGTTTGGAATATATGAGAAAATTCTGAGTGGAAAAATTGAATGGGCACGACATTTAGACCCTGTAGCCAAAGATCTTATTAAAAAATTGTTGGTTCAAGACAGAACGAAAAGATTAGGAAATATGAAAGTAAGTAGAAAGATTTAAAAATGGGTATTTTATACGTTCATCAGAAAACATGCATGCTTGTCGGTTAGGTACTTTTATTTAAAAAGTTTTGCGTGATTTTTTTTTCACATTAGCAGAGTGCGGCAGCCCATAAAAGAGTGAAATATTTATTTCTTAGCCCTTACTAGATATCTAGTAAGGGCTAGCACCAAGCAAACCAAAAACCTAAAAAAAACTGCTGCCAACAAAATAATACTTTCCCCTATTGGCTTACATTCATTAAAATCAAAAACAAAAAAAAAAAAAATGTTTTTGAAAAAAGTTGTTTTTACCCCATTTTACCCCCTTACCCCAACCCGATTTTTACGAAAAACAATCCCAGCCTAGAAGGATAATCAACCTGTGGTCCAAATTTGAAGTCTTGAGCCCGAAGCGTTCTTAAGTTACCGTGGTCACAAATTTATCGGACACAGACCGACAGACAATTTTTTTTTTGACGGAAATCATATTTTTTGGATATAAAACGTCCAGTAACGTAAAAAGAAGCAATAAAAATTTTTCGAATTTTTTTTACTAACGCAAGACTTTCCTTGGGGAAAGTAAAATAAGTGCATGCACAGCTACGAAGTGCACATTTCAGTTTTTTTTAGCGTTTTTCAGTTATTTTTTTGTGCCTTGTTAAAATATTAGGGAACGTTCAAGTATTACGTAACGCAAATTTCGATCATTTTGAACCCCCACACCCTCCCCCTTCCTGGAACGCTATTTTCCTATACCATTAACATGGGCGTAACATTCCCCCACCCCCCCTAGGAGCGTTACGTAATACTTGAACGTTCCCTTAAGACAAATAAAACATATTTTCTAAAAACTGAGATTGTAACATTTTTATTTATTTTTCGCGCTAAGAATATTCGTCATAGATATTTTCAGATTTGAATCCAGCGTAAATATTGCTAATTTTTTATAGTATTACTATTAATAGTAATACTATAAAAAATAAATAAATGCACGTAGTATTTGCGTCAAGGAATACCTTGCAAAAGCATACTTAAGGCTCCTTTTCACGGAGCAATTTATACGCAAGTTTGGTGCTATGCAAGTTTGCTGCCAGATATAGCATGAGAAAAAGTTAAACAATGCTGCCAACCAGACAATTTTAACGTGTCTCTACATTTGTTGACAAAAACATAACCTAGCATTTGCTTTTTTAAGGAAGCTTTTTAGTTAGACGGCCTATTATTATTAATAATAATAATTAACATGTCCAGTTGCTACTATATTAGTGAAAAGAAATCGATTTAGTAACTTTTTTCCAGGTTGGTATTACGAAAATAACTATAAATCTTGCATGAAAATCGTCGAAAAATAGAACTTGTTCTAATAATTTGATGGCTCAAAAATAGCATCAAATTTGCCTGAAGGCATGCGCAGTGACTGAATTATTCTTGCAACAAAATTGCATAGCACCAAACATGCGTACAAATTGCCATTCTTTAGAATTCTGTATAAATGTTATTTAGAATCCTAGATGATATTTTTGTAACAACAGGACCTTTTCTATTGGACCTACAATACTCTCAAGTTCATTTTGTTTTCTAAGATATAACGGAATATTCAATAAACTAAAGCGTAACATATCGTTTATTTACAATAGCTATTGATATTATAAACAGTTATTTGAGCTTTTGTTGAAATGCAGATTTAAGGTATGGTAACTATACCTCCAAACAATTTGAAATATCTTTAACACTTCGGTCAAAAAGCACTTATGAGAAGTTTGTTATAATAATATTATTCCAAGAAAATATATTTAACTTGAAAATTACTAAAGGCGCCTTTTCACGGAGCAATTTATACGCAAGTTTGGAGCTATGCAACTTTGCTGCCAGATATAGCATGAGGACAATTACACATTCATTTGCCTTTTCACGGAGCAAGTGGTACGCAAGTTTGACGCTGTATATTGCAAGTTAGACAATGCTGCCAACCAGACAATTTTGACGTGTCTCTGCATTTGTTGACAAAAACATAACCTAGCATTGTCTTTTTTAAGGAAGCTTTTTAGTTAGACAGACCGGCCTATTATTAATAATAATAATTATTAACATGTTCAGTTGCTACTATATTAGTAAAAAGAAATCAATTTAGTAACTTTTTTACAGGTTGGTACCACGAAAATAACTATAAATCTTGCATCAAAATCGTCGAAAAATAGAACTTGTTCTAATAATTTGATGGCTCAAAAATAGCATCAAATTTGCCTGAAGGCATGCGCAGTGACTGAATCATTCTTGTTACAAAAATGCATAGCACCAAACTTGCGTAAAAATTTCTCTGTGAAAAGGCGCGTTAATCGTGATACCGTAAAAGTTACGGGTAATTAAATTTATTTTTTTAATTCATAAATTAATTCATTAATACACAATAGAATAAGGTAAGGTGGGGTAATTGGGTCCCGCTTTTTTTTTTTACAATATAACTACATAGTAACAGGCTTTTATTTCACCGGAATTATATACACTTTTTAAAGTTACCCCTTCTATAGGGGTTTGTGGGCCTCCTGTATGAATACGTTTTCCATAAACTCTATTTGTTTCCTTCATTTTTTGCCTATTCCAAATATCTAATTATTCTGAAAAAAATTAACCCAAATTTGAAAGTTTTCCACTTCCATTTTCTTAACAAATTCTTTGCTTCTAGTAAAGTAGATATAATGGATAAAATAATACACTTTTAGTCAACTTTACATTACTTTTATTCATTTTATGATTGCAATTTCGAATGGTTACACATTCATTTTCAGGCAAACTTAAATCTCAGATTAATCGTAGAAACGATAGTGTGACACTGTGTGACACACAGTGTGTGTGCTATTTACTTTGCAGGTTTGGAAAAAAAGTAATGTCATTCGACTTTTGTTTATAATTATTATTTATTTTTCAACTATTTAATGTTAATATGACTATCGTTTCTACGATTAATATGAGATTTAAGTTTGCCTGAAGATGAATATGTAAACATTCGATCATAAAAAGAATAAAAGTAATGTAGAGTTGACTAAAAGTGTATTATTTTATTTAAAATATGAGTTATATTTAAATCGTGTTCCTCGGGTATTGTAAGAAGGTGTTATCAAATTAACGGATTAAAAAATATCACAAAACGTTAGCTAAAAGCTATATTATTCAAACGGTTTTGTAATTGTAATTGTAAAAATAGTAATTAATCATTAAAATATTGTTTGTCATTAGCACTAATTATTTTGTCAATAAACATTTACTTATCATTAGGTATTGAATAGTAAATTGATAATCATTTTTTTATATCGAAATGTTTACAAGTACAGGCCTTTTTTAATGAGTGTTACGCACAAAGAACTTTTACCTCAAGAATGAACATGATGAAATCTACCGCATGCTTTGTTTGAAGCGTGAACCAACTACGGTGAGGGGCTGGTGGGGAGTGACTATTGTATACACTTAGTACGCGTAAAGAGAGAGAAAAAATGTGTAAACTCACAGTCTAATGTCGTAAACTTTGTCAAGCAATACAGTGTTGCCGGTTGCAACACCTGCTTTAGATATTTTATTGTAAATTTTAAGAAATATTAGTTTTATATGAACTAGTAGTTTAATTTTAATAAATTTGATTATATTACATTATCAAACATAATTATAGTGTCGTAATATAGTAGTTTTTTAAAATTTTAATGTGGGTATAAAGATTTATCATAATGATAAAGTGAAAATTACGCAACATCGCTCTGGTCACCAGAAGGTCAAAACTAGCGATACTTATGTTTACACCAGAAGAAGTATTGCGTACGTTTATGTAAACAAACAAACAAAAAGATGATACCTTCATAAACATTGGTCTGAAGTAACTTCTTGAGGTAAAAGTTCTTTGGTTACGCAGCTAGGCGCCTGGTTGCAGGCTGGCCGCCTTGTACTTATTAGCTTTGAGCATGCGCGAGAAACCTTTGGGGAATTAACCCAGGGATATTCTATGAATGAACCTTTGATTCACTTTATCCTCAGTGATTCACTTAACCTCGGTTAACGGTATTCAAAATTGGTTTGCTGCTTTTAATAAAATAAATTAATTTATTATTTTTGTAAATATTATCGGGTGAAAGTTTCACCGTGAAACCAACCAGACGTTTATATTTTGGTATTGTATAGTTTATTTTTCTAAAAGTTTGGTTATCATGGTAAAAAAACATTTTTCTAAAATAGGTTAGCGCCGCAGGCGAAATTTTTTGCGAATTCTGTTAAATTCTGACGCTTTCTTCTAATTTTACAAAAAAACTTCAGATAAGTTTTAAAATTTTGATAGTCTATAATAATTTTAAAGCACTGTTACAAATTTAAATTTTATTAATAAATCAATAAAGCTCTATCGCCGCAGGCGATTTTTTTTGCAAATTTCACTCTTGAGTTTTACAAAACATAAAAAGAATAGCACCACAGGCAAAAAATTTGGTATAGTTTATTTTAATTTTAACAAGGACAGAAATTTTTAATTTTAAACAAAATTATAAAAATATTAATTTATTATTCCATCAATCTATTTTCTAATCATCGTACAGAGTGATATTGGTAGACTGACAGTTTCGGGCTGCTGGCCCTCTTCAGTACCAAGAGTCAACTCTGCACGCTGATTAAGAAAACGTTTTTAGACTTTACTCGCAAAAGGAATATAGCCATTAGATTGATGTAGACATGTGCGCCATCTATTTCTAGATGTAGACAACTACTCATACCTCTCCTTATCTGGAGACTTTTTTCAACTTGCTACCATTCAAAGTCTCCAGATAAGTAGAGGTATGAGTAGTTGTCTACATCTAGAAATAGATGGCGCACAAGTCTACATCAATCTAATGGCTATATTCCTTTTGCGAGTTAAGTCTAAAAACGTTTTCTTAATCAGCGTGCAGAGTTGACTCTTGGTACTGAAGAGGGCCAGCAGCCCGAAACTGTCAGTCTACCAATATCACTCTGTACGATGATTAGAAAATAGATGATGGAATAATAAATTAATATTTTTATAATTTTGTTTAAAATTAAAAATTTCTGTCCTTACTAATTTTACGTCTAACCACCCGTTAGTGGTACTATGTGCTTGAGACACACAAGTCTTCAACTTGCTACCATTCAAAGTCTCCAGATAAGGAGAGGTATGAGTAGTTGTCTACATCTAGAAATAGATGGCGCACAAGTCTACATCAATCTAATGGCTATATTCCTTTTGCGAGTAAAGTCTAAAAACGTTTTCTTAATCAGCGTGCAGAGTTGACTCTTGGTACTGAAGAGGGCCAGCAGCCCGAAACTGTCAGTATACCAATATCACTCTGTACGATGATTAGAAAATAGATTGATGGAATAATAAATTAATTTTAACACTTCAACATTTTAAAAAAATATTAAAGTTTAAGTTTTACTATCCTTAGTTAAAAAAAAAAACGAAAGGAAGCTTCAGCGATGTAGGTAAAAATGGTTACGAATTTGAAGGTCTGTAGTCTATTTGGAAAAAAAGGCTCTTCATATTTGCTCGTTTTGACTCCCTTACCGTTCTGGGCGAGTACATATAAATAAAGTATAAACTGTTTATTATAAACTAAATAAATTATCAACGCGGGGCCCCCTTCAACCCCGTGGCCCCTCACTGAATCCGAATCTAGCCACTGCAAATCTCTTTCATGTGCGAGAACATTTCTTAGATATTTTATCTAAGCGTAAATGTTGAATCTTTGCAAATATTTTGAATTATTTTTATATGAAATTTAATGACAAGAAAATAAAATAATTACTAAAAGTGAATGATATTTTCTTAAAATTGTAAATATTTTTGTTTTTAATGAATCGCTAAAAAAACAAATAAGATTCAGGTTTATTTTTTATATAAAAATGATTATTAATTTATTTAAAAATAATCGTTTGTTTTTTATATTTTTACAGGATGAGGTCGGTAATAAAAATCAGTAAGATTATTTTCAGTGTGTACTAATATTTATAATTAAAAAAACATTTTAATAAAAACAAATGCACACATAAATAAAACAAAAACTAAACATGAATACTAAATAAAAGTAATTTGATTCCAAGTAAATATATAATAAGCAAATTGTATTTATCTATAGTAAAAAGATACCAACTTTTTACCCAAGTTATATTTTAATGAAAATATTTCTAACCAGTTTTGTACACTAAGTATAAGTAACTACTTATATGTTTTCTCACTAAGTGAGGATCTCTTGCATGTTTTTACATTCAGACATACTGAAAATGGTTTGGTTTGGTTTGGTTTACAGTTTTTTATCCCAAGGTTATCTTTTATGAAGATATTTATTTTGCACATAACATTTTTTGAGATTTCGATTTTTTATTTTCAATAATTTTTTTTACCACATCCATTTTTAAAGGGTTTGGGATTATTTGACCATATCCAAGAGGTATATCTTAAGTCTACTTTTTCAAAATATAAATATTTTAAAATAAATGGCTGTTTAAAAACATATAAAACAAATTATCACCTATACCGGGTGTTTTTTTTTAACCTGAAACTTTCAAATATCTCTAATACCATGCATTTCAGACAAAAGTTGTTTATTTTAATGGAGGAAACCCAATGGCGTATTTTTTTTTACGGTTATTTACGTTTTCAAGGTCATTTCAAGGTCAACTTTGTTTTTTTCCTATGTATTTTGAGCCGCTGAATCCGAATCTGAGGTCGGAATTTGAAATTTAGCTTCCATTTTCAACATAACCTCAAAAAACATACTTTTCGCAATGATATGATAGGTTTTT
Source organism: Brachypterus glaber (assembly GCA_958510825.1). Lineage (NCBI taxonomy): Eukaryota > Metazoa > Arthropoda > Insecta > Coleoptera > Kateretidae > Brachypterus > Brachypterus glaber. Next base: position 67,234,306 of record OY294046.1, read on the forward strand.
TGTGGTTATGTTGAAAATGAGAGCTAAATTTCAAATTTCAACATCTGATTCGGATTCAGCGGCTCAAAATATATAGGAATTGACTAGTCAACTCCGTCGGAGATGCAACTTTTTTGATTTTGTGTGGCTGTGTTATCTCCGCAACTAAAAGTCCGATCAAAAAAAGCTTTTTACAAAAGATTTTAATTTTTTTGAGGAGAATTAAATAACAGTAAAAAAAATATAGCTTCCATTTAAAAGAACAAAGTTGACCTTGAAATTACCTTAAAAAGGTAAATATCCGTAAAAAATAAATACGCCATTTTGTTTCCTCCATTAAAATGAACAACTTTTGTCTGATATCTTTTTTTTCTAAAATGCATGGTATTAGAGATATTTGAAAGTTTCAGGTTAAAAAAAACACCCGGTATACGTGATAGATAAATTGTTTCCTGCTTATCATAGCACATGTGTTACTGTGCACAGTAATTCGAGATAGAAATTATTGAATATTTTAGTCAATTTTTACATAGAAATATCGGCTGTATTTTTATCTCTATTTACTCCATGATAAAATTGTCCATATGGAAATTATATATTTTTTCTTATGAGAAATTATATAGAGTGATCAGTAACTGGCATGCCAAAATGTAGGAAGTGATTTTTCATTCAAAAATATAAAAAAAAAGTTTTTTCCTAAAGGCTGGTTCGGAAATGAGAACTAAGGGAGCTAAGGCCGGCCCTTCAAAAATCCTCATATTAAATAGGGAATAAAAAAAAGCACCAATAAATTTTCAATGCTGCTGGTCGATTCTTTATTTTAAAGTAAGCAAAAAAGTAGTCTTCATCGAAACACCTAAATTTAATATTAAAGGAGTAATAGCCTTTTAAAAAGTAATATTTTTGGAGACACAAAATGTTACTTCCCCTTAATTGCATTTTTTTTGAAAACGGTTGCTCCTACAGTGTTACACTATATGACATTTTTTATGTATTTTTACTAAAGGAATCTATATTTATTACTAAAATTCAAAAAATACACATACAAAAGTTTGGGGCAAAAATGTGTTAAGCCTCACATATTTTGTCCGTCTAGGCACACCTCTGGATAGACTCAAAAAAGTAAATTGAACTAATTCCCCTTATTAATACTATACACGCAAAACCTTGTCGCTCTAGCTTAAAAGGTACCAGAGTTATTCACTAAAAACTTTATTTTTTGTACAATTTTAAAGCATCGTAACTCCGTTAGGGCTCATTTTCAGACCAACCTTTATAGGAACTTTTTTTTCATATTTTTGTATGTAGAATCAGCTATTAAATTTTGCCATGCAAGTTATTGATCACCCTGTATATTCAACTTTTTTTATTTGCTTTATCCACAAAAATTATAAAAAAAGATTATAATATAATTATATTATAATTGTTTATTTCTTTATTTACTAAAGTCAATTTCTCAAAACATGTATGAGTTATATCAAACAAATAAGCACCCGACTGACGATGTAACAATCTAAAACCAAAAATAAAAACTTTCAGTTGCATGTTTGTTTGAAAAATCCCATGATAACTAACACAGATTAATTTTCACAAAAAATATATTTTTCTTTCTTAGAGTGGTGCCGATGATGTTAAGAGACATCGATGGTTTAAAGGGATCGATTGGCAGGAAGTGTCCATGAGAAAATTAATCGTAAGTATTCTATTTATATTAATTAAATAAAATAATTAACTAAAGACATTAATTTGAAGTTAATCCATGTTGAAGGAAAATCATTATAACAAAGTAAACAACATGATGCTACAGATTTACAGGCACCATGATACTGCGATAATTACACTAGAATCGAACTCGCGCTATTTTGGGTAGTAAACTCGTCAAGTACGTATACTTTTAAATATAAAAGCTTTAAAATTTAAATACATGTTTAGTCTTTTTTTTTACTACTACTTTAATTTAATAAAAATGTATAACTTTTATGTCAACCTTTTTCCTAAAAAAAAATTAGCCCCCCACCTCCTGGGATTTTGAAAAGTTGGCGCTTATGATAGTAATTTATTGCGATTATCGTGAAATTAAGCATTTTATTACAAAATGCTTGATACAAGCCTTTTTTAATGGAGCTCTCTACAACTAGAATTATGAAACAAAAGATGTCTACCCTATCTCTATCTCATTTGTGCTAAACTTTTCAGCCAACCAAATAAATACTGTATTTGTTTTTCATACAACAAATACAGTATTTATTTGGTTGGCCGGAAAGTGTAGCACTGAGCGGTACGAACGAACATAGCTAATGTGAATCTGTAGAATAAGATAATTCTACTAAAATTTAGATGGCGCCAGTAATTTCTTTAATAAAAATAATATAATTACACTTTTCGCCCGGCCAAGTAAATATTGTATTTGTTCAACAAAGAACAAAAACAGAATTAGTTTGGTTGGGTGGAAGTGGGAGTGTATGTATGTCTTCTATCCTTTTTGGGTAAAACTTTTGTCCCTATCTAATCTAACAGGAGAAATCGGCATTAAAAATATATTTTTAATTATTTCTTTATAATTTCAGCCACCAATTGTGCCAAAAATTATGTATGACGGAGACGCTAGCAACTTTGACGAGTATCCAGAGGCTGACTGGAAATCTACGAGGACGCTTGAAGATGCAGAATTAAAATTGTTTGAAGATTTTTAATGTTACTTGGTTAGTTTTAGAAAATGATTGTTTTATAAACAGTGTTCTTTTGTTAAGCTTCCGGGTCTGTAGCCATAGAGAAAGCATTTTTTTGAATTATATTTTGAGTGATTATTTTTTAAGATAGTGTTTCTAAAAGGCCACTGTGAACTGTGAAAAATCGTCGTAGTCTTTACCATTTTAAATTCGAGATAAATCGAAACTTTTTCTTTCGAATACTCAACTGTTTGTTAATTTTTTAAACAATGTCGCCGAGTTACTTTCTTCACCTTGTATCTGCATTATTGGATTTTAGAAAAAATATTGTTTGTATTACGAGAGCAAAATGTGATTTTGCTTTCGCGTGGTTGATGATCTTGCCTTGCAGAAATCAGTTATTTTATGGTCTTAATACAAAAATATCTATTTTGGAAATACGAGGTTGAGGAAGTTTCTTATCTCGAAAAGGAAAATAAATTTATGTTTCTAGAATATACAAAAATTTAAAGTTCCCTCCAAGGTAGTGTTGCCGCCTAAGGCCTATCGTCTCGCTATCGTCTCGTTAACTATCTGACAGTTAACGACAGTCGAATGTTGAAGCCACCTAAAATCAGATAAATATACTTGACGATCATTATTTAATTTTGAAATTTAATGATTTTTAGAATGCAAATATAGACATTAGCCCATTGTAAAAGGCTTTTATCTTTTAAAATCGTATCGCAGGCAGAAACTGCTCCTATTTTTATAGCAGATATAAAAATTTAAACTCCTGGCAGTTTGCACTAAGTACCTAATTAGGCTTATAGTAAGTACGGTAGTATCTGACTAATACGAGGGGTAATTTAAAAGAAGGCAAAAAGGCCAGAGCGGCTGTTAGTAGTATTTGAGTTCTTAAAATCAATGTCGTATTAGTCAGATACTACCGTACTTACTATAATGTTAATTAGGTACTTAGTGCAACTGCCAGGAGTTCATATTTTTATATCTGCTATAAAAATAGGATGTTGATCATGTTGAAGCAATTTCTGCCTGCGATACGATTTAAAAAGGTAAAAGCCTTTTATAATGGTCACATTTATGTACCAAAATATCACTTTACGAAGATATATGCATTTTAGTAATTTTTGTTTTTTTTTTAATGTGACATTTGAGTCAAATTCATTTAACTAATATTAGATGGCTGAAATATTCAACTTTTACGCTGGAACGATAAGTATCGTTATCGCGAGAGGTAGGGGAGAGGTAGGCGATAACGAGAGGCCTCTGGTTATCGTTTGTGTGAGACGATAATTTTTGAACTATCGCATCGAAGTTGCGATACGAGAGGTATTTATTGGTGATAACTATCGCTTTAGGCGGCAACCCTACTCCAAGGCATGTCTAAATATCAAGATTTTTTTTTTAATTTTGACATACCTAGTGGCCTTTCAGAGTCTTTGTAAGATACACCTTCTACCTACATTAGATTTTAAGTATAGATACTTATATAGTTGTATTTCGTGTCATTTTGTTTTTTATTTTATGAAATTAGTAAAAAGTTCCCCCTAGTATATTTATTGTAATATTCATTAATATTTATTTTTATTTAGGTATTTACTTCATAAAAATGATTTTAATTTTATAAAAGTTGGTTAAATACAAAGTTTTGTTTAAAGAAGAAAAAAAAAGGTATACGAGTATTTTATGTAGCTTTTTGTGCTTACATTGTCTCAATGTTTCATGTCTACTTTGTATAAAAAAAAGTCTAAACAATCTAAAGTTTATATTTTTAAGGTATAGTTATTTTAAACCTTCCCGCTTGTAAACAATCTCGAAATTACCATAGCAACGTAAGATACGCATGCGTCGTAAGCGAAATGATAGGCCCAATTTACACAACCGTAAAACGTTGACGTGCCATTAACGAGAACAAAACAATGGTTTATTCTTCTAAATTATTGGAATAAAAGCGATTTTATAAGCAAATTTTGTTTCTACAGGAATACAAAAGTTTTTAGCAACAGCTTTATCAATTCTCTTTTTTTTACATCAAAATATCATAAAAACAAAGTAAGTAAACAAAAATTATAAATTTTGGTTATGTTGACATTCAAAACAAGCCACATGCTTCAGTGTAAATCGGACTTTGTGTAGTATTTAGCGGCAAATTTATAATAACTATACTTTAAAAAAATAAACTTTAGTTTGGACTGGACTGGTAATGTTAAAATATGGTACATCCATTTTTTTGGTTATAATTACCAGTAAAGCTTATATGTAAGTGTTCCCAGAATTCTATTTATCTACCATTTCATAATTAGTAACTATTAGTAGTACTTTTGATTTTTATGATTTGTGCTAATATTAGTTGTTTTGACTAAGGTTGCAATCATGGTATCAATTTTGCAGTTTTTCAAAATTATTTTTCTCTAGATTTTTCTCTTGTCGCTGTCAGAAACAAAATTTCGTATTTTTTTTTAAATTAAACATTTATATACATCATGGCTTATAAAATTAGAAAAATTCATGGTAAAGAATGTATATTTATAACTCCCAGAAAATGGATGGCCGTGAAGTAAGAAAATAGAAAATCAATATATTATTTTTTTTATTTCAAAATTAATAGAGAGCCCCAGTTACAAGCAATAGCTTATTTGGGGCTCTCCATTACTAGTGCAATAAATAAATAAATAAATTGATAAAATAAATGTGTGTTTAATAAATAAATGATAAATAAGTTATAATAAATTGTGGTGGATATTTAACAGCATATAAAGACTTCTAAGGTATTTTCTAATCATGCTTTAAAATACTGTTGCAAAATATCATAGTTTCCACTTTTCTTCGTTACATTTGGGCAAAGCCAAAGTACATTTTATCATATTTTTATTAATAATTATTAAAAAAATCCAAAAGTTTATATTCTGTCTAAATGATATGACATAAAAATATAACCTATGTTTTCAAGACTTATTTATACGATACATACACTAACTCACGCAAAATGCCGTTTTGCTCCAGGAGATCTACTTACAAAGCAAACTAAAACTAGTAACTTTTTTAGTTACTAATAATGAAATGAAATCTCGTCGGCTAAGAGGTAAATTGATCTATCTCGATATTTTCAAATTATCCAGGAAACGTAAAAAAAGACTTTACAATTTATATTGGTTATTTAAACTTATTATAAATTTTTTTTTGGTACCTTAAAGAGCACTTAATTCGTTAATGTGTTTAAATCATTTCATTCTTAACTATTTTATTTTAAATTCAACAAAAATCGGATTGGGTACTTGAAATTCTAAAAATGACACACATTTTAGACGTAAATTTACCTAAACCTAAGGCCATACATAAGGCGATATGGAATCTAGTTTAAAATTATGATATTTGTAAAGATTTTTGTATATCTTATTTTATTGTGTACTTATTTTTTTTTAATTTCCAGGCGCGTTTGTATTATATCTATTATATTTATTTATAATTTTCTGGTTTGTAAAAAAAACTCGGATTTTTTGGCAGGTTTTAATGCGTCACTTTATTATATGGCTAACGTTTCTCCCCTCTTTGGGGGCTTTATCAAAGCTGAAAGATAACAACTATTGTTAATAACAATAATAATGATAATATATAACAAAAATATTTTTTGCCTGTATTGAATCCCATTTTCAGGTAAAATATGTAAATTTTCTTACCTAAAAATTATGTGAGCGTAGTTATATATATTATAAACTTGAACATTATGAAAAAGAACCTTTTACAACATAAAAATAAATAAATATTACATTACAATATAAAAATTGGTTTTGACACCATGTCGAAAAATTTGTAGGTTAAAAGCGTCGTTCGCAGTAAAAAACATGTAACATTTTTGTGGGTCGGACCCAGCATTAGTCAATTCTCTGTGGTAACATCGGTCAAAAGGTACGTATACCCCCCCCCTTTGTTTCACTGATGAGATGAAAAGAGGGGAAAGGAGGCCCCAGCTAAAGGATATGCATCTCACCCCCCGTTACACTAATGAGATGAAAAAGAAGAAAGAAATACACTCCCCCAGCATGGTTAGTAACCACTGTTCCACAAAGAATTAGCTATTAATTCTGTAATTAGACAAAAATGAAAATAAATATTACTAAGGCAATCGATGTCCGTTTTAAAATTTATAGTGTTTTTCTTGTGTTGGCAGCTTCTTGTGGCCACATCGGTTAACAGGTACGCATCCCACCCCATTTCACTAATGGGATGAAAAGAGAGAAAGAAACACCAGTTAACAGGTATGTATTTCCCACCTCATTTCACTAATGAGATGAAAGGAGAGAGAAACACACACTCCCCCAATATGGTTAGTAACCACTGCTCCACAAAAACTACGTATCCCACCCCCGTTTCACTAATGAGATGAAAAGGGAGAAAGAAAACACCGGTTAACGGGTATGTATCTCCCACCCCGTTTCACTAATGAGATGGAAGGAGAAAGAGACACATACTCCCCCAACATGGTTAGTAACCCCTGCTCCACAAAAATTAGCTATTAATTTTTCTTATTAAATAAAAATATATATTACTAAGGCCATCCGTATCCGTTTTATAATTTATAGCGTTTTTGTTGGCAGTTATTTGAACCATTTCCATCAACTCTCTCCTTCTCCGATTACTAATTTTATTTAATATCCTTACATCCTCTACATTAAAATTAAAGTGGTGTCCACTTTCTAGATAGTGGTAGGTTAGGGCGGTTTTATTATCAGTGATATTTTTGCATGCCGACTTATGGTTGCTTAAACGTTTTTTGAGATAAGTTTTTGAATGTCCAATATAGCAAGCATCACAGTGGAAACAATTAATTTGGTATATTATTATATTATATTTATTAATTCAATTGCTGTACGGAACTATCATGTTTTCATTGAAAAGTATCCCTATTATAACTGCCTGATTTCAATGATGAGACATGTCATCTAAATGTCTAGCTAAAATGTTTATTTTTTATTCTTTTTATCAGTATGTATTGATTCAATACAAGTTATTTTTAAACAGAAACATACAATAAGACATTTTGTATCCGATTCTGTAAAAATACAGATTTTGAAAAAAAAAAATATGTTTAGGTAAATTTACCTCTTAGCCGACGATATGGTATATTTTGATAATTTTTTGGTTGAGACAACTAGATTGTTTTTTCCGCATCAGATTTAAGGTTTGAGAATAAAAAAATAAAAGTATTATTACTATAATTTTTATTATTATTCGTGTATTATTTGTATTGTTTTTATTTTCATAAACTTTGTATTTAAAATATAATTTATGATACGTTATGCACTAGTCATTGGTGCTATAAAGGGGCTGTCCGTAAATGAAGTCACACTTATTTTAATCCTAACCACTCATCACACTAAGGGCTATTATATTACCTTTAAGTAAATTTATTTGCAACCACCAATGACAAAGTAATTCTTTTATTTATTTTATCGGTACCGTTAATTGAGACTTTACTTTTAGGTGAATATAACCCAAATGAGTTTAAATAAAGCTCTAGAAGTTGGATTTGCTCAAAAGACCCTTAAATTAAGGGCCTTTATAGTGGGACCTCATTTATGAACGGCACTAAACTAATTTAAAATTGTGATATAATTATTATTAGCTTGATTTTTTTATATTATAAGAAAGTTTGTATATATCATTGTAATTTTAAGAATTTTATTTGTTATTTAAAATAACTATTACCTTTTATGATATGTCAAAGTAAATGAAAGGTTGTTTGAAATTAGATATCCTAAATTCTTGCTGTCGACATTGTTAAGTCAGCAAGCCTCAAAGGACTCTATTTGATGTTAATGTAATTTTAAAGAATATTAATAAGAGAGAAGGATAAATTATGTTATGGATAAAAATAATGAGCTTGAAAACTTTTTTAATACCATAGTGTAATTATAATATACAAGTTTTTTCAGTTTTGTAAATGGCGATATCCACAAAGTTATAACTTTTTGCGTTGATTATTTATATTTATTTTTTTTAATCGTTCAATATTCTACTGCTTTTCAAAGCAAATAAAATTTTCAAAAATGTTTCAAATATAGGTATAGGTACATAAGCTTTTTCTGAACCAACTCTCAAATAGGGTAAAAACAAGCAAATACGAAAATACTAAAAATATGAAGAAAATCTAATTGATAGCAAGATTTGAATGTATATTGACAATTCGTAAGATGTTACTAAAATAATTTATAATTTACATATTTCCTATTGTTGCAACATGTTGCCAGGGAGATATTGAGCGATTATCAAAAAAAAAATACGTAAACAGTGCTAAGATATATCGCTAACCCCGTCTTATAACGCATTTTAGTTCAACTTTCATACGACCCAAGTTTGGACTTTTGGACAACCCAAGTTTTAATTTAATTATTTAGAGCTTTGGCATCTTTTTAAGACCAAATTAAAAAAAAATCTATCGATGCGTTTTTGTAGCGTACTTTTAAAGGGCATTTTTAGAATATTTATCACTTCATATCTCAGTAACGGTTGAACTTATTAACATAAAATTTTTACTGAACTATAGAACCAATAAATGAAAGCATTTAACGTTTTACTAACATTAAATTTTTGACCAGGGGCGTAGATAATGGGTGCCGCATAATTTATATGTAAAACTGTAAGTCCGCCTGGTTAAATGTTTAATTTTTTTATGTCATAAAATGATAATGTTTATTGGTTGCATACTACAGTAAATAAGTTAAACCGTTCCTGAGTTATGAAGTGTATAATATTCTAAAAATGTCCCTTAAACGTCTTCTAGCTCACCTAAGAAGCCATTTAACACAAACGTTCATACAAACCTTTTTGTCTTACTTTTTGACGTAAAATAAAAAAAAATATGTATTGTTGTTAAAACAAATGAAAATCGTTTTTCTCAAAAATAATTAAAATATGAAAAAAAACTTGGGTTATATGAAAGTTGAGCTAAAAATCGTTTCCAGACCGGGGTGCGCTATTTGCAAAATAGAAAAGAAATCGACCATAGATTATTGTACATTCATCATAATTATATTAATATACATAATATAATAATTATGCAACACATTATGTACATTATCATTCTACACAACGTTTACGCTTCTCTCCTAATAAACGTATTTATTTTAGAAATAATAAAAAATATAAAATAATTTATGCCTTTCATTTAGCCACCCTTTACTATTTTGCGAAGGTACCTTATTTTTAAAAACAATGGATGTCAGAGCCAGTCGCAGAGTACCAAACTATGTATTATATAGTTTAAATGAGCCCATAGAGAAGAAAAGAGGACTAAAAGTCCAGCCTGCGCAAGATTATTTTGTGACAAAACGGGGCAGCGAAATGACGTAACGCGATATATCTGACCTTGCGCAGTACGCATCTCTGTCAGCTGTGAAATACTGTCGGTCGTAAAACAATTCGTCAACCCAGTATTCATTTGTGGTATCTCAAAAATCCCCCCGGAAATATTTTAAAATGTTCGAAAATAGAGATACGGCCAACCAATACTGGGGTGACGAATTATTAGTAGTTTGTTTATACTGTCAGTAATTAATAAATCATTTTGAAACTTAAATATTTGTTTACATGAACTAAATATTTATTTGACTCAAATAAAATTTGTTACTTCCAACCAAATAATTTAATTGGCCATATCCAAATAAATTCTTTAATCATTGTGTACTTTCTTGGCCCATTTTGTGTTTCACTCAATAAAGAAGCGAAAATGTAACTTTTTGAGATTGTTGTCTAAGTAGCTGTGTTTCTAATATTGACAAACCAAAAATTAAGAGAACAAAAAAAAACAACAGGAAATCAAAGAGTTCGGAATCTTGGTTCTGCTTTTTATTCAAAGAGAATCCCAGGCCGACATGAGATTGTAATCGATACGTACATGAAGAGTACGTGGAGCTTACTAAAAACGACAAATTGTTATAAATATAATTATTATAAATATAAAAAGTGCCCAAATTGTACCTTAAAATAGCTGAAACTTTTATTGTGCCAAAATATTTTCTTTATTCTTTACTTGTATTGCCAGTACCCTGACAATATTTGGGTCATGGGTTCTTGTCAGTATGCAATCTGTTTTTTTCACTACACTCTAAATTTGTCCGTCAATCTTTCAGTAGTATTAACTGTAATAATTAAAGTAAATTCACCATGTCAGAACGTGAATTTACAATATTTATTAAAATTAACCTCAATATTACGGTTTAGTAAAATCTCAGCTCTTTTTCTGTCGCACTCTAAATTTTTCCGTCAATATTTCAATAGTATTAACTGTAATAATTAAAGCAAATTCCCCATGTCATAATGGGAATTTACAATATTTATTAAATTAACCTCAATATTACTCGGTTTAGTAAAATAATTTTGCATTAAAATTCATAAATGTGGTTAAAAAAGCCGGCACTATTACAATATTGGTTGAAAACTACCATAATTATAGCTTACATTTTACAAAAGATAGCAGAATTACCAAAATAAAAATTCACATTTTTACAGATAACAGTGAATTTACAGTACTGATTTAAATTTCTTTGCTGGTAACATATGACCTACTTTATTTGCTGTGAAATTACCATAATTTCATTTTCAGTGTACTAGCTTTAGAACATACCATTATTTATCATGTTTTCAGACTGTGAAATCAATTTTCTTCACCTATAGCAATCATAATTTTTTCTCTCCTAGTAGGAGTAAATTTTATAAACAATTGATTTCTGTCACTTTAGATGTTTCAGTTCTTTGTACAATTTTTACTAATTAAACTTTACTAATTAAACCCGAGAAAATAGCTTTAAATAACTTTCTATTTATTAAATATAATTAATTATAATTATTACATACCAATTAATTACAATTATAATTAGCTAATGATAAAGAAAAAAAAAATAATAAAAAAAATAAAAAAACTAAATTTTTAAACGTCAGTTCAACGTATTTATTTGAGCAAATGTTATTAATCAAGGTTACTTGATTTTTATGAAAATTTCAAGAAATATCATTTCTGTTAATAATTAATTTTATTATTTGAATAAAAATAGTTAAATAGTGCTATAATATAAACCACGGTAGAGAAGACTATATAGCCTCGCACTCTTAAATCCCTTGCTGCAACGCAGCTTGGGATTTAATTGGCTCACCCACCTTATAATTAGAATTAGTACGCATATTTAAATTTTTTAACAATTCCTCATATTTTTGTAAAAAAATAGGAGAGTAATATATCAAATACGCTCAATGCTGTACGCTAAAACCAAGTAACACATTTTATTACTGTCAGTAACATAGAGGTTTTAAAACGGTTATTAAATACCTTTTATATTACCTGTAGTCTCATAACGGTTCTACTAGAGAGATAGTATTCCTACTAGGATTCGTAGGTATTAAGAGCGCGGTACAGAACTAGCAGTAGCATACAGATTACCATGTTACCGCTATAGAACTCGGCATATGTGACTGACGTTAGCGTCATCTGTTGCCAACATGGAGAAACCATTATTATAAATACAGTTTTCTATGTTGGCGACAGATGTCGCTACCGTCAATTAATTGACACAGTAACATAGTAGTGGTATATAAAACAAAGTAACTTTAAGTCAAATAATGGTGTCATAACAGTAATGTATTTACATAGTAATAAAAAAGATTTTGGGATATCAATATAGCACCATCGAAAATCGGCTATTTTTATCTGCGTAACCCCCAAAGAAAAACTATAATTTAATTATTATTTTGTTTATAGTTTATAGTTTTAAATAAAAGTATACTTAAATTTGTTTCAGATAACAATAAAAACTTACTTTTATCAACAATTTCATAAAAAAAAAACTATTTTTTAAAGGAATTTTAGAACAGATATTATTCTCAAGAAGTACTATTTCAGGGGGCGCGTGGATTTTTCGGATCTACAACAGTGTTGTAAATCCGAAAACTCCGACAACACACATAAATAATGATAGGCACATCTATTTTTCACTATTTTAATATAATTTTGTAGGTATTTATTATGATTGGTTACTAGGTTAAGTATTTTAGAACATAATATCACTGACAGACATTGTTATAAAAATAAAAAGAAATAAAATATTAATTTTACGATAGAAAGACAGACATCAATACCAGCTGACAAAATAAGCTTTGCGCATGTTTAGACGGCCGGTAACATAACGGTAATATAATTTGGTAACCGCCACCGTTTGGTTTTCCCAAATTGGTGATAAAGCGGGTCTATAACGGTGCTATATCACGATATATCACCAAATTCTTATTCATACCAGTAATAGTCATTGGTAATGGAGAGTGATATACCACCGATATACCACCATTTTGTGTTACATGGAAATATTTTGGTAATAACTGGCTACCCAGTTTTATCGTAAAAACGTAAAAAATTAAACCTCATTATGTTTACTCACTGTATAACAACATTATGACGAACAAAACTAACAAAATAGTTACAAATATTGTGGTTAAAATAAACATAAAATGTAATCCTATTATGAAAAGCTGATAAAATCAGACTGATATGAAATTGTTTGTACCTTTGTACTAGATACAGTTTTAAAATTTTAAATATTTTGTTATTAATATAATAATATGAAAGGTGTATTTAAAAGTAAATTAAAGTAAGTTATATTCGATTTATTTGATCTAGTTTAATAATAAGGACAGAAATGTTTAATTTTAAACAAAATTATAAAAATATCATCGCACAGAGTGATACTAGTAGACTGGCAGTTTCGGGCTGCTGGCCCTCTTCAGTACCAAGAGTCATTTCTGTACTATCTGCTTGAGACACACAAGTCTTCAACTTCCTACCATTCAAAGTCTCCAGACTAGGAAAAGTATGAGTAGTTGTCTATATCTAGCAATAGATGGCGCACAAGTTTACATTAATCTGATAACATTACTTCTTTTGTGAGTAAGATCAGGGACTGTTTTCCTAATCAGCGTAAAAAGTTGACTCTTGGTATCACTTTGTGCGATGATTAGAAAATAGATTGATGGAATAATAGTTTAATAATCTTAGTGTTCTCCTGGCAAAGGCAAAGAAGAGTTAAATTAAGCACCCTAACACCTGATAACTTCTAACGGGAAAAAAAGAAAACATATCTTTATAATAATAAGATTGATAATATTTCCTACAGGATGCTTCTTGAAATTTATTTAGGGTTATTTGTGATAAACACTCGGAAATGAAGCAAATAAAAACTTTTATGCATTACATAATCATGCCAACGTTTCACCTAATATTTAGGCTTCTTTAGGGCTAAAAAGACATAAAAATTATAAAACTTTTTGGAAATAACTTGGACATATATACCGATTTTTTGAAAAAAAAAAAAAACAATGTATATAAACAAAAATAAAAGAAAAAGTCCAAACAAATTAAAAAAAAAAAACATTACATCAACAAACAAAATACACAGGACATTTTTCAACAGGAGAATACTCACTGTAGAACAATTAATTACTGAAATTTTAAAAAAGTATGTATCTATAAATTTGGATAAAGTGTTATTCCAGTGTTTAAAATATATCAAAATATAATTATTTTAAATACTGGAACAAAACTTTATCCAAATTTATAGATACATACTTTTTTTAAAATTTCAGTAATTAATTGTTCTACAGTAAGTATTCTCCTGTTAAAAAATGTCCAGTTTATTTTGTTTGTTGATGTAATGTTTTTGTTTAACTTGTTTGTTTTAATGCATATTTAATAATTTAGGTAAGTTTTTAATTTATTAATTTCTTTTATTTTTGTTTATATACATTTTTTTTAAAATCAGTATATAATGCCCAAGTTATGTCCAAAAAGTTTTATAATTTTTATGTGTTTTTAGGTCTGAAGAAGCCTAAATATTAGGTGAAACGTTGGCATGATTATGTAATGCAATAAAATTTTTATTTGCTTCATTTCCGAGTGTTTATCACAAATAACCCTAAATAATAAGATTATATCTCATTTATTTTTTTTAGGTTTTCCCTTTCTCAAAGAAAATCGAAAGATCCATCTGAAAATAGTTTTGACAATGGTTTATTTTTAGAGGATAATCCTGAATTGAGAGATTATGCAATTTTATATAATTTACACTTTGAAAAAGAAGATGGCGATAATGCAAACAGTTTTAGGTAATAATTTTAACAGTTTATTTTAGTATATTTTCTTTTTATGTGGACAGTGTTTTTAATTTTATTGAAAAATAATAATTAATTTGGAACGTGTGAGAAGCATCATACATACAGCCTGTTCCAGAACTCGCGTACCGAAATTTAAGAGGTGATTCTACATCCAAAAATATGAAAAAAAGTTTCTATAAAGGTTGGTCCGGAAATGAGCCCTAAGGGAGCTACGGCCCTTCGAAGATGACGTATTGAATGGGGAACAAAAAAAAGCACCAATAAAATTATAATGCTGCAGGGTGATTCTTCATTTAAAACTGAGCAAAAAAGTATAATACACCAAAACACCTAAATTTAATATTAAAGGAGTAATAGCCTTTTAAAAAGTAACGTTTTTGGAGGCACAAAATGTTACTTCCTCTTAATTGCATTTTTTTTGATAACGGTTGCTCCTACAGTGTTACACTATATGATATTTTATATGTATTTTTACTCTAGAAATCTATATTTTTTACAACAAATCCAAAAAACATACACATAGAAAAGTTTGGGGCAAAAATGTTTTAAGCCTCATATATTTTGTCCGTCTGGGCACGCCTCTGGATAAATTAAAAAAATAAATTAACATAAACTTATTGCCCTTATTAATACTAGTATACATGCAAAAGCTCGCCGCTCTAGCTTAAACGGTACCCGAGTTATTAATTAAAAACCTTATTTTTATTACAATTTTAAAGGGCCCTAGATCCCTTAGGGCTCATTTCCGGACCAACCTTTATAGGAACTTTTTTTATATTTTTGGATCTAGAATCACCTCTTAAATTTTGGCATGCCAGTTATGGATCACCCTGTATAAGATTCGTCCTTCACACGAGGTGTTTTTTTTTATATCTTGAGATGGCCCAATTATTTAAAATAAAAAACCATATAACCAATAATTCAAACAAATATTTTTTATATTAGATATTAATAGAGAAGTTGAACTTAATTCTTAGTTGTGTCTTAATTGTGTCTGTTTAAGTACAGTTTCTTGGAATAGTTTGCCGTTCTCCTTCTTACGGCTTTGTATTAAATTTAATTTTTAATAAACTTTAAGTTAAATCAAAGACAACGAATATCCAGGAAACAAAGTTATTTTACTAATTTTAAAAGCAGTTATATATTATATTATTATTATATTATTATTTTGATTTCTTAGGTCAAAATTGAGCAAAACTTTAACAATTTAGGTTACTTTAAGTGAGAAAAAGCGAACTGTATAGCTTTAATATTAAAATAAAGCCGTATTAATTTTATTAAAAATTCTTTATTTAGGCAAAATTTTTAAACTTTGGTAAAGTATTGACTAATAATATTTTTTATGTAAAGAAGATATAGCAGATAAGTATTATTTTAAACCCAATACCTTACCAGCGCATCTAGAAATAGGTGCGCCTGATAAGAACATTTTAATTTTATTTTCTGTTTTAGATTTTTTATCGATATAAATAATCATTGAGGCGTAATGGCTCAAAAACATAACTCTATAAATATATATACGCCTCAAATAAATTATAGATTCTATATTTTAATATTTTCTAAACGCCCAGTATATTTAATATTTATTTATAGACAAAGATTAATTTTTTGTTAAATGTCCGCTTATTTAAAAAAAATTGTATATTTTGTATAAATAACTAATTTTGAACCACTAAAATAATAAATGAAATATTAAGCAAGCTTTTTTATTAATAACTTATTAATTAGAAATACCCTGAAAGGTAATAAGTTTGAAAAAAACCCTAAATTATAATTATTATAATACATTTGTAATTGGATGCCGCTTATCTAAAAGGAACCAAGCGATATTTTTAACGAAATTTTGTTAGGCATGGAAATGGTATTTTTAGGCTTAGTATAATCTATTCCCATGCCTAAAAAAAAATTCGTTAAAAATGTCGCTTGGTTCCTTTTCGATAAGCGGTATCCAATTATTAGAGAAGAAATAATTTATATGTTGTAGATTGCTTAGAATGTCAGCAAAAGAAAAAAGTACAGATGAATTATTATTTAAAGGATTGTAAGTATGGTTCCAAGTAATCCTCATATTTATTGACACGGAAAGAACAAAGTGGTCCAAGTTTAGGGACTACGTATTATCAGATTGTTTTTCACACCATTTTCATCATATGAATACATTAGATCATATATCCCCTCCTAGATGCGCCTTGAGTCCACGTCAAACCGAAATGTTTTCATTGCTATATCCAGGTAGATTTCACCTTCCCGCTTCTGGTCACCACTCTTCGCTATAGTGGTTTGTTAACAAATATGTTATACTTCACCTCCTCGCAACCTCTCCGCTATAGTGGTTTGTTTACAATTGGCTTTGTATATGTTCTACACAAAACAAATCAACATTAATGCCATATCTATGTATATATGATCTAATATGAATACATATCATGAGACAAATGCGATGTTGCCGCATTATGACTTACTATTACCGTGTCTGAAATAGAACGGAGTGACTAATACCTAAAACGTATTTTAAAAATATCAAAATGCCACCCACTAGAAGTGTCCACTCTCAGTGAATAAATCAATTTATTATTTGTTTTCAGAAATGGCGATTTCAAATGGTACTTGTTTTTACGCGGTTAATTAAGATCCAGCAAACATTTTAGTTTGTTATTGATATAAAAATGTTAAATAATAAGAATAAATGCGCTAGTAGTGAAAAAATAATAATATATAAACCACGGTAGAGAAGACTATTATAGCCTCGTACTCTTAAATCGCTCGGCTATAAAAAATGTCTTCTCTACCTTGGTATATAATTACTATTTTAAAAGAGGAATATTAGTCCAGACAAATAATAAATGTAAATTGAAATAAATGTACACGGGTCGATATTTTAAAGAGTAGTATTGGATGTTAACAGAACACTCCTGTTAGTTTTTTACAGGGTGATTTGTCTGAGGGGTCTCCGCTATTTTGAATTTTAGGGGTAAAAATGCATATAACCAGTTTTGTTAAGGAGAAAATTTCCAGCAATTACATCGGCACTTAGTGCTACTAAGAGTGCCGATGTATTGAAATCTTCGCCGAAATGTCAAAATCTTTGACCACGTTTTTTTTTCACATTTCTCGACGTTTTAGACCAGAGTCGAAATCAGTAAAAAAAAATTTTGCGTCCGTCTGTCTGTCATTCTGTCTGGGTGTAAACTCTCTAACTCCATTTCTACATGAGATATCGGCAGACTAACATCTCTACTCTAAATTTCTCTACTCCCTAACATCCCTACTCCATAACATCCCTACTCCACAACAACTCTACTCCGTAACATCTCTACTCCGTAACAACTCCGCACTATATGCACTCGATTAGCCACTTGTCTTAACTCAAATGAATATTTGTCATGCTAAGTCACTGTCAAATATGAATTTAATTTATTAATTACTTACTTATTAGTGCATATTAAGAGTACGCGGTCATTGTGGCTTTTAGAATAATTCATTTATGATTGTTCTAGATTTGAATTTAAAGATAAACGTTTTCTAGGAAAAAAATAAAATAATCTAGAAGAAGAAGATTCTTTGTTCTTTGAACTGCTCATTTATTATTAAGTGGCTAATAAAGTCCTTATAGTGTGGAGTAGAGTTGTTACGGAGTAGAGATGTTATGGAGTAGAGATGTTACGGAGTAGAGTTGTTGTGGAGTAGGGATGTTATGGAGTAGGGATGTTAGTGAGTAGAGAAATTTAGAGTAGAGATGTTAGTCTGCCAAACGAGATATCGACTTGCGGTTTGGACTTTTTGCATATTGTTTCTTATCGTATTCCGAAGAGCTGATTAGATTTTGGGGGTAAGGGGGTAAAAATAGGGTTAAACTCCTATTTTTAGCGTTTTTTGTTTATAATTAAGGTAATTATTATTGTATTTGGTTAATTTAGCACTTATATAAAAGATAATTTTAAATTGGTCAAAAAATGTTATAAACAACGTTTTCCTAAAACGCATTGTTTTCGAGATATTGGCGTTTAAAGCAGTAAAAAGTTTTTTTTAGCATATCTCACATATTTATAACCCGATTTCAAAAAATTATATTTTAAATAAAAGCTCTTTTTAAGCCCTATAAAAAATGTTATATACAGTTTTTTGCTAGATTATAATGTTTTAAAGATACAGAATTTAAAATCAAACAAAACACCTAGTTTGAAATTTTCAAACTAGATGGCTCTAGTGTACAATAGTGCCGAAGTTTTGACAGGGTGCTTGCAACGTTTTATTAGTTTAATTTTTTTAATATATTAACAACAACCGAGTTAATTTAAAAACAGCCATGTTGGAGTTGAAATTGTTTTTTTTTTATTTTTTAGCCAAATTATTTTTCGAAGGACAAAAAAGATTATTAGTAAACTTGTAGCTCTTTAAATTCTCTAACTCTTAAAGTTTTATATATTATAAATTTTCATAGCTCCTTTGGTATGGTTACAGAGGGCTCAACTTAATTTTCAGCGCACACTGTAATCGCACCAAACTATTTATGAAAATTCATAATATATGAAAAGTATAGAAAAGTTTGAGAGCTACAAGTTTTATTACAACCACTTTTATCATCCGATGAATAAAGAACTTTCACTTTCGGGTTTAGACCGAACGGTTATACCAAAAAAGACATTAATAAGACCATATACAAATACAGAAATCCCAGACCCAAACAACAGGACAATAGTGACAATGACAGACAGACACAAGTTATACTTCCCTATGTAAGCGGTATCACGGATAAAATAGGTAAACTTTTGAAGAAGTCAAATATTAAGCCTATATTTCGGTCCAACCAAAAATTAGGTCAATGTTTGACTTCAGCAAAAGACAAAATACCCCCGAGTTCAGAAGGCGTATATAAAATACCCTGCTCCTGTGGTACGGTTTACATAGGTGAAACTAAGAGAAAAATTTCTACAAGACTTCAAGAGCATGAGCGCAATATAAGAAAGAAACAAATTTCCTTATCGGCAGTAGCCGAACATGTACATGAAACAGGTCATAAAATCAATTTGTCTGAAACAAAACAAATATTAACAGAAAACAGAAAAATGCCAAGGAAGATACGGGAATCGATAGAAATCATCAAGCATCCTAACAATATCAATCGGGACACTGGTTACCACTTACCTGCAATATGGAAGTCTTTGATAGGAAAAACCTCGTCACGGGTGAATAACCACAACTCGTCATAAATAGTGACACAAGTTGATTCGAAACTTAGTTTCAGATTAATCCCTGAAGATGTCTCTAGTAGTAAGAGACGAAACGTCGGAAAGTGAAAATCCATTAACACGGTCTAAACCCGAAAGTGAAAGTTCTTTATATCTTAATGGCCGTGAAAGCTTAAAATCTAAAATCCGATGAATAATTTCGTTGAAAACTCGAAAAAACAATTTCATCCCCAACATGGCCATTTTTGAATATTTATAACTAGATGATTATAATAAATATTATAATAAAAGAAATTATCTACACAAAAATTGTTAAAATTTTTCTGCTTAACAAAATTAGTTTTATGCACTTTTTTCGTAAGATGCATATTTGGCGAGATAATCGCACCCCTAAAATTTATGATAGCGGACACCCCTTACGCAAATCACCTGGTGAAAAACTAACAGTAGTATTACCATCCACTACTACCCTTTAAAAAATCAGCCCATGTTCATATATTGAAATTTACCATGAAATTTTCTCGTAATTTGACTGGACTATATTTACAAAACAGTCAAAATTCGTTTATTGAGAATTTATATTTTTAGCATTATACAATATTTAAAAACTGAACAAATATTCTTGAATAAATTAATAGATCTAGAAGATAAAATTATAAAAAACAATTTGGATAACGTATTTAATATTATAGAGGACTTAAATAAGCTGATAAAGTGTCTAAAGGACGATATTGTACCAATGTTGCAAGATGAAAATTTATCGATAGAAATTTTTATTCAAAATGTTGATGAAAACGTAAGTAAAATAAATCAAGAATTTTGTTAACTAATGTAGAACCTTCTTTACACTTAGGGGTTCCGTTGATAGGGTTCCGGTATTAAATAAGGTAATATTTTTAACGTTTTTTTTCGTTTAAAACCTTATTTAATACCCGAACCCTAGCAAAGGAGTCCCCTGTGTAAAGAAGGTCCTACTTTAGTTAACAAAATTCTTGACCTTTTTATGTGACTACATGTGTAGTCATAAAAAGAAAAGAAAGGTTGAATTTTCTTCTTTTCCTTGTATTTTGAGGCGCTGAATCTGAATTTGAGTTGAAAATAGCACCATATTTGATTAGTTTTGGAAATATCCTCAAGAAACGTTATTATCGAGTAAATTAAAGTAAGTTTTTCGAGGTTATCTCCAAAACTAATTGGATGAGGTGCTAGCATGCTATTTTGACCTAAAATTCGGATTCAGCGCCTCAAAATACTTAGGAATACAATGGACTCCGAAAAAATTCCGGACCTTTTTTTCTTTTTGTGTGGCTGTGTAATTAATTAATTAATTATAATTATTAATATCTGGATAACATATTTGTAAATATTGGCAGACTAACATCTCTACTCTAAATTTCTCTACTTCCTAACATCCCTACTCCATAACATCCCTACTCCACAACAACTCTACTCCGTAACATCTCTACTCCATAATATCTATACTCCGTAACAACTCTACTGCACACTATAAGGACTTTATTAGCCACTTAATAATAAATGAGCAGTTCAAAGAACAAAGAATCTTCTTCTTCTAGATTATTTTATTTTTTTCGTAGAAAACGTTTATCTTTAAATTCAAATCTAGAACAATCATAAATGAATTATTCTAAAAGCCACAATGACCGCGTACTCTTAATATGCACTAATAAGTAAGTAATTAATAAATTAAATTCATATTTGACAGTGACTTAGCATGACAAATATTCATTTGAGTTAAGACAAGTGGCTAATCGAGTGCATATAGTGCGGAGTAGAGTTGTTACGGAGTAGAGATGTTATGGAGTAGAGATGTTACGGAGTAGAGTTGTTGTGGAGTAGGGATGTTATGGAGTAGGGATGTTAGGGAGTAGAGAAATTTAGAGTAGAGATGTTAGTCTGCCTAAATATCCGATAATTCAAAAAACGTTATTTTCATCCTCGAAAATAAGGGTTTTTGAGGTTATCTTCAAAACTAATCGGATGACATCATCATATTTTGACATCAAATTCGGATTCAGCGCCTCAAAATACATATGAATACAATGGTCTCCTAAAAAAATCCGGACCTGGCTATGTTATTAATATATTTAAGAAAAAAAAAACACTTCAATCTATAAAAAAATAGTTTACAATATTTTTATAAAAAAAAAAAACATTTTATTCAAAAACTAGGCAAAAGTGTATGTAAAAAAGTTTATATAAAAATCATGCGAGGAGGGGTTAAGAGCCAAGGAACTACTCAAGAAAAATAGTAATTTTGTTCAAGAAGTTAAATATAAATTTTGGTTTTAGCATAATTTATTCAATATTTATGAACACATCAATAGAAGTATATATTTAATGAAACAAGATGATTTTAAATTAGAGGTAAGCATTTTTAAACGGGGTCCGGTCAGTGAACCGAAATGGAACTAAATTTTTTTGGAATAGAGTATGGACAGCAACTATTTTGAAAAAATTGAGGTTACATAGAATTTTTGACATTTTTGTCAGAAATAAATCAAATTAAAATTTATAAGAAAAAATATCTTTCTATATTTTTTTAAAAACTGGTAATTATAATGGTTTGTATAGTTAAATTAAATTAATTTAGTACACTGTATTTAGAGTTGTAAAAAAAAACGTTTTTTTTAGTTGTAAATTTAGTTAAGTAAGCTAAAAAAATAAAAATAAAAGTAATAATATTAAAGTTAAGTTTTAGGGAGACAAGCTCATATAAATAAAAGGAGTTACCTTTGGAAATAAATAGTTTTAAATAATAATATAATCTATAGATATACTTAAATCATAGTAATATGTCAGATATCCATAATTTTTGAGAATACTACATAAAAGGATTATCAGACAGATCACGAAACTAATGGAAAAAGTGCGATAATATTGGACTTGAAGAAGACCAATAGTTATAGTAGTTATAGTAGTATATAGTAGTAGTATAGTAGTTATAAACACAGCTTTTCTATTACAATATATATCTCTGTAACGCATATTTTATAATAAACAATAAGAACAAGAACGTCCAAATTTATTTGTGAATCGAGAATATTTAAATCATTTTCTCTTTTTAAGATATTAAAAAACTACAAGGTTCAAAATCTAAAGATTTGCCATATATGGAAAAGTTAACTGTGTGTGTTTTTCCTCGCGGAAATGAAACTTTGATCATTATTCCCTTGTACCCTTCATTTAATTTTACCATACAAACCATTATAACGGCTAATAGACTATATTCCGCGCGAGCGGAAAGTTTATAATACGAGCCGGCAGGCGAGTATGACGGTCCCGCGAGCGCGGAATGACTATTCCATACGTGTTGTAGACTATACTTTGCAAATATGAAACACTGTATGGTTAAAAACAATGTTTTTTGTGACTTGACATTGTAAATGCAACAAATCACATATTTTTAAATAAAGCAATTAATGTTATTTAATAATTTTATCAAATCAGTACTTAAAAAAGATTTTTATTTAATTTTAGCACATATTTACAAATTATAATGCAAAAATTGAAGGTTATGTCAGATTGCTGTGACAGATATCAGGTTTAAATATTTAACAATAGATGGAGCAGTTTTAATTTTTTGAACTAAATTGATAAAAAACTGGTCAAATATTAAGAAAAACTAATAAACTTTATGTAATTTTAACGCAAAACTTTAAATTGCATTAAATTATTCAATATTTCATGGTAAAATATATATATTTTTGCTAATTTTGATACAGTTTTCTTTACTTTTAGAAACAAGAGATGGCACTACATGTGCTCATTCTAACACTTGATACGGAATATTCATACCGTATCTAGAGCTAGAATGGATTCATTCTGTGTTTGAAAAGTGTGTGTATTTGCTTACATTCTAAAGCAGTCGTAGAAAAAATTATATTTTCTTATAAATTGTAATTAGTAATTTTTTGACAAACACGCCAAGAAAAATTGTAGGTTATAATTTTTTTTACTATCTATACTATACTCTGTTCCATAAAATTTTAGTTCCGTTTCGGCTCACTGACCGGACCCTGTTTAAACTACATACCTACAGGGTTGTCACTATTACTATTGTTATTATTTTATAAGAAGTGTTTTCTAACTGGAGTATATTTTTAGAAATTTGATATTGATAGTTTCAACATAATACCTGAAAGACTTACTGAAATGTTATATTTTTTTAAAAATGTATTTATTTACACGTACGATGAAGATTGTAAAAAGAATCTATCGAAAATTATGAGGAGCCTCAGAAAAATTATTAATATTGAAATGGAAACCAAAATAAGGTAAGATAATTTTATATTTACTTAATTTTGAAAATATTGTTAGTGTCGAACTAGAAGTACGATGACCTACCAGCACTTAGAAATTACCCTAAAAAATTATTACTGAACGACAACGTTGTGCTTTACTGTAAAAACTTATATTTAATAACTAAAGTTGCTTGGGGTTCCATACAAAGGCCTTTAAAGGGTGTTAATTAAGTATGTCAGGTTGTCATTCCTTACTCAATTTTAAGACCAAAGTTTCATAAAGACTTCTGCCCTGTTAAGACAAGTTGTTCTATCTGCAAAAAAATACTTTTTGAGATAAGCACACCATTGCCTAGCACTAGCCTCATGTGCCTACTAAAAAGAAATGTCCTATCTAAAACCCAAATCATAAAAATTAGCCTAAGATGTTTGTCCTATGTGAAAATTTTTTAATGTTTTCTAAATAAAATTGTCCTAACTAGTCTTTACTAGGCGAATAAGTCAGGACTATAGTATATTCAACTTCAAAATGCAGTAAGTGTAAACAAACACAAGTGACAACAACGGATTCAGTGACAGGGTAGGACTCAAAACAAAATATTTCTATTAAACGGTCCATTGCAATGCATTGAACGCTTCATCGCAAGTACTCACGTACTGACCTTTTTAATTTTCTATATCCCTACTCTCGCAACATTCGAGTGTTTTAACCAATGAAACCACGCGCCAGCTGCCGCGTGCGCGATTCTTTTATTTACCTGTTGAAGTTGAATATACTATAGGACTAACTTTACAGATCTTAGTAATTTGATTGAACTTTTTGGATCATTTTGTCCTAACTTTCTCAGACAGAACAAACGCATTTGGTATGACAATTTATTTTTCTGACAAAAAATATATCTTTTTGAACAACGAAAAAAAGAATTTTTAGAATAGTATACAGCCTGTTCCAGAACTCGCGTACCGAAATTTAAGAGGTGATTCTACATCCAAAAATATGAAAAAAAGTTTCTATAAAGGTTGGTCCGGAAATGAGCCCTAAGGGAGCTACGGCCCTTCGAAGATGACGTATTGAATGGGGAACAAAAAAAAGCACCAATAAAATTTTAATGCTGCAGGGTGATTCTTCATTTAAAACTGAGCAAAAAAGTATTATACACCAAAACTCCTAAATTTAATATTAAAGGAGTAATAGCCTTTTAAAAAGTAACGTTTTTGGTGGCACAAAATGTTACTTCCTCTTAATTGCATTTTTATTTTGATAACGGTTGCTCCTACAGTGTTACACTATATGATATTTTATATGTATTTTTACTCTAGAAATCTATATTTTTTACAACAAATCCAAAAAACATACACATAGAAAAGTTTGGGGCAAAAATGTTTTAAGCCTCATATATTTTGTCCGTCTGGGCACGCCTCTGGATAAATTAAAAAAATAAATTAACATAAACTTATTGCCTTTATTAATACTAGTATACATAGTCATAGTCATAATTTATTAATGCTAATAGATTACAAAGATCTTTACACAGGTCAATAATTTAAATAATAAATATATATATAGACAAAACATACATTTGTTTACAAAAAGGAATAAAAGTAATATATAAAACATAATTGAGCAAAAACAAAACACTAGTTGGACACCATGTTTGAAAAATCAAAGTTCAGAAACTCAGAAACCGAATAGAAAGCGTTTGCCAATAAGTGTGTTTTTATAACTTTTTCGAAACTTACCACCGGAAGACCACGAACGGTCTCTGGAAGTTTGTTAAAAAACTTAAGAGAATGAAAATTCAGACCATTCTGCGATGCCATAAACCTGAAGAAACCAGGACGCAAATGATTTTTTGCTCGAGTATTGTGCTGATAAACATCAGCATTCCGAGAAAAGCTGCATTGGTTGATGTGAGCATGTCGGAGACAGTGATATATATAGAGGCAAGGAAGAGTGAGAATGCTAAATTCTATAAACTTACCTCTACATTCATCCCTGTATCCCAAACTCCCAACAACTCGAACAGCTCTCCTCTGAAGGCTAAATATTCTTTCACTGTCAGCACAATCTTCCCACAAAGCTATACCATATTCTAGGATTGAATGTATTAACCCGAAGTATGCTGTACGCAGAACTGCACCAGACACAGTACCTTGTAGGGATCTTAAGCAAAAAACATGTTTTGCAAGCCTTGATGCCAACATGTCAGTATGAGGCCTCCAGGTAAAAGTCGGGTCAAGGATTACACCCAGAAACCTCACACTTTCAGTTCCCACAAAACCCCTTGAATCTCTTAAAGAAAAGAGCACTCGCTCTGTTTTTGAAGCATTTAGAGAAAGTCCGTTACAAGCAAACCATTCGGCAGCCATCGATTGTGCGAATGCAGCCCAGTACTGAACCTGTGCTAAATTTTAACCTTTAACAGTCAAGTTAGTATCATCAGCGAAATGAATACATTCAGTGTTATTTGGTATGTAATCAATAAAATCGTTCAAATAAATTAAAAAAAAAGTGGACCCAAGATTGACCCTTGTGGGTGGGACACCTATTGTTATTTTTTTTTCTGATGACATATTGCCGTCTATTAAAACAGATTGATAACGGTTACTTAAATAAGATTTTATTAATTTTAGAGACATTTCGCTGAAGTTATACTTTTCAAGTTTTTTGAGTAGAGTAGGGTGATCCACACAATCGAAGGCTTTAGTTAGGTCTAAAAATAACGAGAGCGAGTACTCGCCCTCTTTAAAACATTCAAGGGTATGGGTAATAAGGTCCGCTATTGCATTCGTAGTGTTCTTTCCTTTCCGAAAGCCAAATTGCTTTGATGAGAAAAGTTTATTAACCTTTTTGAAAATTGGTATAACCTTGGCAATTTTTAGAGAATCCGGAAAAACACCCGAGTGAAAACATACATGCAAAAGCTCGCCGCTCTAGCTTAAACGGTACCCGAGTTATTAATTAAAAACCTTATTTTTATTACAATTTTAAAGGGCCCTAGATCCCTTAGGGCTCATTTCCGGACCAACCTTTATAGGAACTTTTTTTATATTTTTGGATCTAGAATCACCTCTTAAATTTTGGCATGCCAGTTATGGATCACCCTGTATAATAAAATGCGAAGTATTACATATCTTCACGGCTTGTTTTGTCTTTAAAACTGTAACAATGTAAGAAATTAAACAATACAAATACCTCATTATAATAACTGAGTTGGGCGGGGGTCAAAAAATGTTCAAGTAACCTGAAATTTGGTATGCAAGCAGTTTTTCAATTGAAACAACATAGGAGGGGTGCATATAAAAAAATAAGAAAAAGGTGATATAACACCAGGTGATATTAACACCTACACTGAGAAGAGATTTTCATACGATTCAGAGATACTGACTTATATTTTTAGACATACAATAATGGACATAATGGAAAAACAAAACCACCATATTGAAAATTGCAGGCAGTTTGTAGACGTAAGTGTGATAACACAGGTCCACAAAAAAACAAAATTGGTCTGTGCCATGAATAAAACCATGATATTCATATATATTTTTGCCAGCTGAAACCGTATCTGAACTCAGTTTAAGCCCTACACGTCTGCATTTTTCTCTATAGCCGCACTATGCTACCAAACGGGAAAAAAGTGACCAAAATTATTTTTTTGTGTTTCAAATTTAAATGATTAGTAAGATATAAAAAATATGTTTGTCTTCAAGCGTACTAAAATGTTTATACCTGAACACACTAGTTAGAAGTGATGTATTCTTTTACAGTAAAAAAATGAGTTCATTGTTGTACGCTATAAAAAAAGTTAGTTAACAAAACCACCACTGGCGGCAGCACTCTTTGACTTTGATGGCAGCCATACTTCAAACTTGTTTGTTTATTATGTAAACAGGTGGTTGACTCGAGATTCTGTGCAAAAACATTGTGTGAAATTGATTAAAAATGATTGAAGAAGAATATATGGTAAATACATCTACGAATCTCTCCGAAATTGCAAATGCTACATTAGACAGGTTACCATAGAAATCGCGAAAAGTGTACGATTTAGCCTACGAAAAAATTTAAAATGAGCTAAGGAAGGTTTAAGTTTATTTTGAAAGGGTTTTATTGGCCTATTTTAATAAAAAAAACATACTTTATTACTGAATAAATTAAATCCAAAAATTAATATTTAAAAAAATATATATAGGATGCTTGAAGAAAAAATACTATGTTTCACTCAGAGAAAAAGTGCTTTTTTACTCGTCTGTAGTTTCCGGACTCCGCTTCGCGTCGTCCGTAAATTCTACAGACTAGTAAAAAAAGCTTCACTGTTCCTCTTAGTAAAACAATATACTATTTTTGTTTATTTTTAAATATTTTTCATTAAAGAATTTAGAGTAAAAAGAAAAAAAAAAGACGGAAAAAAAGTAACCAAAATTATTTTATTGTGCATTTCAACTTTAAATGGTTTTTTGTTTGTCTTACTGATTATTTAAGGTTAAAATACAAAATAAAATAATTTTGGTCACTTTTTTTTGGTTTGGTAACATAGTGCGGCTGTAGAGAAACATACAGACGTGTAGGGCTTAAACTAAGGTCAGATTCGGCGCAGGCCACTTTTTTTTTGTTGGCCTGTGTAATTTAACGAAGAAGATTTTGACTGGTGCATTTTTAAACCAAAAATGTGCGTATAAATTATTTTGTCTCTTATATTAACTACACTGGGAATTTGTTAGTATATTAAATACTAAACCTCTAGCAACTTTAATCACACAGGCACACAAAAAAAATTGTGCGGAGCCAAAACAATTACCCATTTAGCATTGTAGTATTGATCTAACATAGTCAGAATCTGCATTGATTGGAATTTTCTGCTAACCAGTTTTTTTATTCGAGTATTATTATTATTATTATTATTTATTTATTTATTTCGTTTAAAGTCATTCTGGGACCTTATTTAAGGTATTTTGTACCATATTAGACTGTTTAACAATACTAGTAATTTTGAAGTGCTCCAATTCTCTACGTTTATGGCTCCAAGTCTATAGACATTCCATTCTTTTTTCAAAGTTATTTTACCATTCCATGTTTTATACCATTACCAAGCCCTGAACTTGTTTACAAAGTGAAATGTAAATCCAGATATTATTTGTCTTAAATATCCATAAGAAAATATAAAATAAAAATAAAAAATTCAAAAATTTGACTTTGACGTCTATATACGCACGGTGTTCTAGAAGAACTTTTAAATGACATGACAACTTCCATTTTTTTTTCTTTTTGGAATTTGTTATATGAGCTCTAATTAAAAAAATAAGACCAAATTTTTAAAAATCGTTAGAGCCGTTTTTGAAAAAAATGTGTTTTTTAGAAAATATCTCTCATATTTCAAGCTAACATACTCGGTTTACCCTCGATATCTCGGATTTTGACCAAACTTGGCATAGTGGTACCACTATGGTACCTAAGCACTCCATCCAAATTTTTTTCAAAACGGTCCATCCGTTCACTATACTGGGTGTCCCACCAAGTTCTTGATATAGCTTATCTCCGTTATTTGAAAAGGTTTTAAAATTTGTAAAAAATAGCATTTAATCAAAGCCAAAGAAGATTTTACTGACTTATTCAAAACCGCCCCTTGCTTACCCACTTCTTGAAACTACCCCCAAGTTCTGTTTTTTAAATAGCACCCCCTAATTCTTATTAAAGACTATAAAAGTATAGTATATTAAATACTGAACCTCTAGCAACTTTAATTACACAGGCACACAAAAAAAATTGTGCGGAGCCAAAACAATTACCCATTTAGCATTGTAGTATTGATCTAACATAGTCAGAATCTGCATTGATTGGAATTTTCTGCTAACCAGTTTTTTTATTCGAGTATTATTATTATTATTATTATTTATTTATTTATTTCGTTTAAAGTCATTCTGGGACCTTATTTAAGGTATTTTGTACCATATTAGACTGTTTAACAATACTAGTAATTTTGAAGTGCTCCAATTCTCTACGTTTATGGCTCCAAGTCTATAGACATTCCATTCTTTTTTCAAAGTTATTTTACCATTCCATGTTTTATACCATTACCAAGCCCTGAACTTGTTTACAAAGTGAAATGTAAATCCAGATATTATTTGTCTTAAATATCCATAAGAAAATATAAAATAAAAATAAAAAATTCAAAAATTTGACTTTGACGTCTATATACGCACGGTGTTCTAGAAGAACTTTTAAATGACAACTTCCATTTTTTTTTCTTTTTGGAATTTGTTATATGAGCTCTAATTAAAAAAATAAGACCAAATTTTAAAAAATCGTTAGAGCCGTTTTTGAAAAAAATGTGTTTTTTAGAAAATATCTCTCATATTTCAAGCTAACATACTCGGTTTACCCTCGATGTCTCGGATTTTGACCAAACTTGGCATAGTGGTACCACTATGGTACCTAAGCACTCCATCCAAATTTTTTTCAAAACGGTCCATCCGTTCACTATACTGGGTGTCCCACCAAGTTCTTGATATAGCTTATCTCCGTTATTTGAAAAGGTTTTAAAATTTGTAAAAAATAGCATTTAATCAAAGCCAAAGAAGATTTTACTGACTTATTCAAAACCGCCCCTTGCTTACCCACTTCTTGAAACTACCCCCAAGTTCTGTTTTTTAAATAGCACCCCCTAATTCTTATTAAAGACTATAAAGTACACTTTATTCTGAATTCAACCATTTATTATAAGTGGTGTCTTAGATTTTAGGGGCTCTAAATAACAATTATTATTTATTAATACAAGGGTGGCATTTAAAACAAAGTTGCGGGTAGTTCCAGGAGAGTGGAGAGAGTTATTATGAGTTGGTTTTGGATATATTAATCAATTTTCTTTTGGGTACAATTTAACGTAAGTTTTTGGAAAATTTTCTGGTTAAATTTAAAATAAAATGTGCTTTCATAATCTTCAGTAAAATAGGGGAGTGCTATTTAAAAAACTAGTTAGAGGTGGTTGCAAGAGGTTGGATTAATAAGGGGTAATTTTGCATATGTCAGTAAATTCTACTTTGACTCCAATTTAATTTAATTTTATTTTTAACTTTTTTATCTTTTTAAATAACGGAGATATAGCCAGTCTAAAACCTGGTGGGACATTATTATTAATAAATAATAATTGTTATTGGAAGCTCCTTAAAAGAATAAGATACTATTTATAATACATGGTTTAATTCAAAATGAAATGTAATTTTATATTCTTAGATAAAAATGGGGGTGGGAGGTGTTATTTTAAAATCAGAGGGTGGGGTGGTTACAAGGGAGTGAGTAAGCAATGGGGGGGGGGGGTTGAATAAGTCAATAAAATCTTATTTGGATCCCATTTAGCGCTATTTTTTACAAAAAAAATACCTTTTTAAATAACGGAGATATAACTTGTCAAGAACCTGGTTGGTGGGACACCCGGTATCGTGAACGGATGGACCGTTTTGAAAAAAATTTGGATGGAGTGCTTAGGTACCATATGCCAAGTTTTGTCAAAATCCGAGACATCGAGGGCAAACCGAGTATGTTGGCGTGAAATATCAGAGATATTTTCTAAAAAACACACTTTTTTCAAAAACGGATTTAACGATTTTTAAAATTTTGGTCTTATTTTTTTAATTAGAGCTCATATAACAAATTCCAAAAAGAAAAAAAAAATGGAAGTTGTCATGTCATTTAAAAGTTCTTCTAGAACAGCGTGTACGTTTAGGTCAAATTACCCGAAGTGGGCCACCAAAAATCGAAAGCCGTTTGTTTTTGCTCTAAAATGCATTTTTTAATAGCTCTTATGTTCAAAAAGATTTCCCCTGGCTTAGGTCGAAAAAAGTTTTTGCAAAAGTATCAACAACCTTTTTGAAAGCAAACCAAACAGCGTACTAAATTAAATTGGATTCTTAAATCCATTAAAAAAAACATACAAACAAAGAGACATTTTTTTTATTGATCTAACTAACTATTTATGCGATATAATGATCGCGAAGTTTTGGTTCGCGAATTAATGTCAAACGAAGTTTGGTTCTTGCAAAATTAAAATTAACGATGTTTCGCTCGCGATGTTTTGGTCGCCAAGTTATTTTTTGAGAACGAAAGACCGGCTGCCATTGCAAATACACAAAATAGTTCGTTATTTATTATTTTAACAAATTCTCATTGTACACTGTAAATGAGAATATGATAATTTCACAGCAAATAAAGTAGGTCATATGTTGCCAGCAAAGAAAGTGGTACATTTAAATCAGTACTGTAAATTCACTGTTATCTGTAAAAATGTGAATTTTTACCTGTGATTTCACAGTAATTTAAGCAGCGAATTTAATGAGTATTTCAAGCAGTATTACGTGCTCTTGTAATTTTCGGGACTGTCTGTAAAAGTGCCGGGTTTTTGGACCACATCCATGAATTTTAAAGCAAAATTATTGCACCGCACTGTAAATGAAAATATGGTAATTTCACAGCAAATAAAGCAGCTCATATGTTACCAGCAAAGAAAGTGGGAAATTTAAATCAGTACTGTAAATTCACTGTTATCTGTAAAAATGTGAATATTTATTTTGGTAATTTTACTGCTATCTTTTGTAGAATGGACAGGACAGGAAAAGAGCTGAGATTTTACTAAACCGAGTAATATTATAATAATAATAATAATAATAATCCTTTATTCCAGCCCAGAGGGCCATATACAAAAAATACAAAAAAAAATACAAAACATACAAAATATCTACAAGAAAATTAATAATTAGCCAATATACAAAAGTTCAAAAGAGCTACCGTCCCCCCATTAAAACTCTACTCCAGGTATGCCATAGATTGGAACGCCATAGAATGTCACTCCTTAGCAGAGCCACAATAAAGAGGTTGGAAGATTTATACAGCCGATCGCGGAACCCAAAAGCCCAAAATCTACGAATAGCTAGGAAGCCATTAACACGAGCCGTAGCAAACATTTCACTAGCACTAGAAAATCTCGGTATGTTATTTAAGAGTCTAAACGCATTATTATAGCACACGCGCAGTTTATTCCACCATCCCAGTGTATAATAACACCAAAGTTCGGACATGTAGATCCCTGAGCAATATGTTTGAAATAACAGTTTTTTAATGTCAGAGTTACACTTGGAGAAACGACGGGTTAACATATTAGCACGGACGCAGAGGGCTTTGTACTGTCTCTGAATGTCGAGATTATCGGAGAGATCACAGGTTAGAATATGCCCTAAGTATTTGAATTGCGACACTATACTTATAAGACTACCGTTAAGTTTGATCGGGGGCACCACTAAGTCTTTATAATTAGAAGGTCTGAACACCATGGCACAGGTTTTGTTGACATTATATACAAGGTGGTGCTCTACAGCGAAATCTTCACATATCCTAATGAGTTTATACAGTCCCTCAAGGGAAGGGCACAGCAGAACCATATCATCCGCATAGCTAAGGCAGTTAATTAGCACTCCATTGATATAGCACCCAACACCGGAGAGTTTTAGACGAAGGTGAAGACTGTCGATGTAGGCATTAAATACATCAGGTAAAAGAAGGCTACCCTGACGCACACCATTTCTGATATAGAACGGTGGAGATAAACTGGAACCCCATCTGGCAACTCCGACTACGTTATATTTCCAATGCGACAAAAGCCGCAACCAGAGAGAAGGCGCTCCTCGCTCCTTAAGAATCTTCATGAGGGTTGGATGATGTACTCGGTCGAAAGCCTTACTGAGGTCAAGGAATAGAGCATATACAGGAGTTTTCAGGTTGACATAGTATCTAATAGTTTCCTTGAGTACAAAAACAGCTTCGGAGGTTCCTAAACGCTTCTTAAAACCAAACTGGTTAGGTTCCGTGGAGAGAAAGGGGCTGAGCACATTAAGCATTATGATTTCAAGAACTTTAGACATAGCCGTAGAAAGAGCAATAGGCCTATAGTTGGACGATGCAGACACGTCTCCAGTCTTATTCTTAAGAACTGGTACAAATATGGTTTTAGTTAGGTCGTTCGATATAAAACCATGACGTAACATTGTTGTAAAACAAATGCTAAGAAGAACGGAGACTCTTTTACCAGAATATATCAGGTGTTCAGGGCAAATTCCATCCCAGCCAGCAGATTTGCTACGCTTAAGGGATTTGATTGCATTTCCAACTTCCAGAGCAGATATTATAGGACACTCATCAGCGAGTAGATTAAATTCATCAGGTACATTATTAGAGGGATATAAATTGCCAGTTGGTACCCCAGAGCTGGGCTATGTCACTTTCTCCTGAGATCCCATCGATAGTAGTGGCTATCGTAGACTTTTTCACAGCCATAGACGAGGTAGATTTCCAGAATGAAACAAAGTCTTTGTTACGGAATTTGGTAGCCAATGCATTGGCACGTAGCTGTTCCTCACGATTTCTGGTATTTCTGAGCGTAGTCTTAAATATAGACTTAAGGACACGCCGCTCCTCATTAATTGGACCATCAGGAGGACGTCCAGCAGCAACCCACTCCAAAAATGCAATATGCGCAGACCGGTATACATTAGAAACCTCTTCAGACCAGCCAGGTACCGGATTACGCCTCTTTATACTCTTCGTTTTAAAAGTAGCTGCTATTGCACATTTAAGGTTCGATATTATATCAGAGTAAAATTTCGCTATTTCCTCTCTATGAGAGTAGTCATTACATCTAATATTGCTGCAATGAATAGACGAAGGAAGAAGTATTTTAGTCATAAATTCGTTAGTATTGTTACCGTATAGATCAGCAAGCTCTTCGCAGTTCTTTGTCCAGTTTAGAGAATTCCCAGAACTAACAGTAGTTACAGCCAAGGAAGGCAGATTATCTATCTTAAGTGTCATAGATAGAGGAAAGTGATCAGATGGATTAGTATCGTAGATTACTTTTGTTTCCAAAACATTGCTAATTAAGGAATGCGAGACAATACAATGATCCAACCAGGAGGTTGTGTGATGGGCGTCGCTAATAAAAGTAAAACTGTTGGCGTCAAGTACAGATGTGTCATATATAGATAAGTTCGAGTCGTCACAAAATTGAAGTAATTCAATATTGAGGTTAATTTTAATAAATATTGTAAATTCACGTTCTGGCATGGTGAATTTGCTTTAATTATTACAGTTAATACTACTGAAAGATTGACGGACAAATTTAGAGTGTAGTGTAGTATAATAATTCGAATTTTTGGTTTTAGTCTATGAAAAAAATTATTGACAACGATAAAAAATACCAAAGTAAACGTGATGCTATAATAGGAGATATGGTGGATATTATAAAACATGAAGAATTACTGAGCACTGAACTAAGATTATGTCTTCGAGATAACGAATGTCCAGATGTATCGAATGTGTTTTTGAAAAGCGTAAGTTAAGGTTGAAATATCCAGTCATTATAATTATCATTAACATTGTCACTAAAATTAATAATAATTTTAATTTAAAGTAAAAAGCGCCATCTAGCCCCTGATTTGATTTTCTTAGTTGTCCTACTACCGATATGTGGCTCTGAAGAGTGCTAAAAAGCTCGAAATCGATCAGACAATTCGGATAGACGACTGCGTTAATCAAACGAAAGTAGTTTTAAGGAATAGTAAAATATTTTATACAGATTTTTTAAAAATGTAGGGGGAGTGCGGAAGAGTTGAACCGCTTTTTACTGAAAACCATATGAAAACTTTTGTAAGGAAAATAATGATTTATTTATGCTATCATTTACGAGTTAAACCTATTGTACACATATTATGAAGAATATAATTTAAAATAATTAAATGACTTGGCGTCAATTTTTTTTAATAAATTATGTAGTTTGGTTCAAGTCTCCCACATAGTCGGGAGACATGGTCCACTAGATAAGGAGACTTGACCATACACAATAAATAAACTAATAAAATAAATAAAACATTATTATAAATTATTCTTTATTATTGCAAGTTAAAAGAAGCTTAAATACAAGTAAAACACAAACAAAATATGGCTATTATAGGAACAATAAAAAATAGAGTTATTCTAATATATTAACATTCAGGGCAAATTAAATTTTCATGATCTTATTTTCTTAAACCAACACAAATTTCGTGGATATATCTCCTACAATTAATGCATAGACGCATATCCAGTTTTTCATCACTTCTGCATATAAAACAAAACCAACTATTAACTTTTTTTTTGTTTTTTTCCATTCAGAAACTCTTCAAACAATAATTCGTCTTCCCATGGACTGTCTGAGCTATCGTTATAAACAATTTCTTCTTCCTTCTCTTCCTCAGTATCACTGTCACTAGATTGAACCACTGGTCAAGTCTCCCTTCGGCTAACGGCACAAGTCTCCCGATAGGTACATTTTAAAGTATTTAACAATTTTTTTAACAAATATCAATAAATTATGTTACACCGATATAATAGTTTCAAAATATAATAAGTAATGAAAATATAGATAAAAAAAATCCAATATACCTTATTATTTGATGAAAATACAACAAAAAGTAAAAAATATTAAGATTTCACTTTCAGTGCACGAAAACACGTTCACTTCTTGGTGGACCAAAGCAAACTGGATATCGACGCGTGTTCACCTGACATTTTTGGGGCGTGCAAAGCGCATCTTCTAGACCGACCGTTATTTGTTCAATCAAATCGTTTATTTATCTGCTTAAAATTACAAAACATATATCCATACCTAAATTATCTTAAAAACCTATACCACAAGAATACAATCGTATTGTTAATACATATATATATATATATATATATATATATATATATATATATATATATATATATATATATATATATATAAAAAATAATAACTATGGAAAGTCACCTACGCATAAGCTTGTGTGTGAATTTCCACTCAAGGTAAAGTTTATTTCTTAATGTAATTAATAGCTTGAAGTTAAAAAAAAAAACAAAAAAAAAATATATATAAATATAAAAAAAAAATATATATATAAAAACTAATTTGTACTTATGTAAACAAACAAGAAATTAAACAACTTAATGATGAGAAGATTAGAATAAAACTTATTGTTGCTAAGAAATGATTTTTAAAAATTTTTCTTGAAATGTAATAATGTACTTTTTTAGCTCCATCCTAAATTGTTTAAACTTATTAACATACGCCAACTGAGTTATTTCACTAGGCAAAATATTGTTAAATTAGTTTGGCGAATAATTTGAATTAAATATTTTTGAAATGGTTCAAGTCTCCCATATGGTCAACTCTCCCGAACTCCCCCTATATATCAAAAAAATTAATTTAATTTTACCTTTAAATGATGTGATGTTTCGAGATAATAGATTCGATTACAATTTATAAATCAGTTTTACCAGAGAACAATAATAATATTTTAAATTTAATACTTTGGGATAGGGAACACAATTCAAGTCCCAAAATATTAAAATAAAAATAAGTTATCCAGAACAAAAAGGAGTGTAGTAATACTGTTTTTATATTTTAAGGAAAAAGTTATTAACTTTTATAAAACTGATGCAAGGTTAAAACCACACAAGGCACTAAAAATTGCTTTCTGCATGGATTACAAGGTATTTAATAATTATAATAACACTGTGCGAGAGAAAATTTAGGCAAGAGGTCTGTCAACATCAGTCGTTAATTTAGGACTACTATAGTCGAGTCCCCAAGAGGTTTCACTACTTTAGGTCATTTAAGCGATTTTTTTTAATTTTCCAATGCACCCTAATATTCAAGACCCATTTGTAAAGTTAGCGTTTCATTTTCACTTTGGGAGGTAAATTCCTATCAAAAGATATGAAAAAAAGCTCATATAAACTTACGTCCAAAAATGCTTCGTAATGAAGCTACGGTGACAGGCCCGCAAATTAGATTTTCGTTTAATTTCTCAGGAACCCTTTGAGCTACACTTACAGTTAAAATAAACCAATTGTTTCACTTGTTCATTGGTTTCATTAGTGAACCAATGAATTAACGAACTATTTGCTAAATTAGTAAAGTGTTCGAGTGCATAAAACACTACAGTATACTGTATTGTGCTAGTAAAGTCGTATTATTGGTGCATGTCGATTGCGAAACAACTTTACACTACGATATTTTAAGAAGACTTGAAAGTTTAACCAAATTTTTTTTACCACGTTGGTATTTGGTCCAAAATCATGATATGATGACAGAATTTTTAACAAAAACAGTATTTTATTCAAAAACTAAAGAATAATTTGGGGTTTTCTTTAATTTTTATGGTTTAGTTAACGTGCTTCTATTTATAGAATAATTATAAAACTTAATTAATAGGGTATGTAACTAATTTTGGGTGAGATCAAAAGCTGTACGTAAAAGAGTGGGTGAAAAATTTTTTAGTCACTAGTGGAAAAAAACTCACTTTTGACATTTAAAATAGTGCTCAAAAAAAGTGTTTCTGTAAAGGTGTTGGATAAAAAGTATTTATTTTTTATTTTTGAGGTGGGTTATGAAATATTTTCTTTGATACCAAACTACTTATTTACCATGAAAAATTTATTTGAGAAGTTGAGTGACCAGTATGAAAAATACGAATCGGATAATAAAGAATGTAAAAAAGCTATTCAATTATTTCATGAAACATTAGAAGAAATTGATTATATTTCTTCTGTTGGGGAGATTCTTGGAGAAAAGGTTAGTATAACATTTGAAGGATCCAGTGGAAAAACCAAATGAACCAAATGAGGTTCCATATTTTAAAAAGTTGAGAAAAACGACATTTAAAGTTTCGCAACTACTGGTAAAATAGTTTTTATTTTGATGATATTTAGAGTTCTTTCTGAGAAACCCCATGTTGAATCCAGAAACAGAATAAAAACATCATGTATAACCAACAAGTACAATCCATTTCAAAAATGTAAAAATTCAAATTCAAATTTTCAACCGCATCGTTTTTCCACTGGACCCTTTTAGTCAGAGATCTCGAGAACTGGTTAACATTTTAAAATATTTAATTTCTCCCGGCTTAATAATATAACAAGCCGTGAAGATACGCATTACATTAATAATATTATTCACAGTAAATGGTATATTGCATTTCCCAAATAGGTACTTAAAACAAACTAACTTAAAAAAAAAAATAATAACAAAAAAAATTATATTTTTTTTTAAAGATTTTTTTTAGCGAAAAAAAAAATAAATAAAAAAAGAAGCCTTGAAGATATGTAATGCTACGCATTCCCTTTTATATTATTCACAGTAAATGGTATATTGCATTTTCCTAATACAATACAATAATAATAAAAAATACATCAAATAAGATCTTTTTTGAAAAAAGAAAAATTATTGAAAAAAAAACAAAAAAAAATAAAAAAAATTCAAAAATACTTAAAAATTTCATTTTTTTTGTCTATGACGATTTTTGAAATTTTTTTAAAATTCGAAACTATCGTATTATGGTTTTCTAGCGCTGGCGCTGTAAATAATATAATATACACTCAAAGGTAAAAAAAATCGATCCACCTAAAAACTTGTCATTTTTAAAATTGAAATATTTCGAAAACTGCCTAATATCTATTATGCAAATTAATTTTCTAGTATGTACCAAATTCTACGCGTATTGCCCAAACTTTCTGTTTGCAAGGGCTTATACCAACATTATGTATAAAACTCCAGTTTGTGTAAAGTGCAATAATTTTAACTTAATTTCTGTATTGTAAGTTTTATAGAATAGTTTTTTTTTTGTATATTAGAATGTCCTGTAAGGTCTTGTTCTGTTGGGCAATACAGACATAAAGACATAATATAGACACAATAATATTATTATTATTAACTGATACTTTTTTGTTTCAAAGCTTAAACATTCTATACTTTTTATTATTCTTTATTCAAAATGATTTTAAAAAGCATTTTTGTATAAACAGCAATAAAAAACGTACAACTCTGTTTTTTGCCCTATCTTCTAAGAACTGTTAAGTCTCTTATTGACGAAGTTTGAATATGAATATTTACTTTTTTTATTTTTTATTTTTCATTTTGGGTTTAGAAGATTTCAGGATTATCCTGAAAGTTGTTATTTTTTTCAACTAAACTCAAACAAACAAAACATAATTGTACATTTTTTGTTGCTTATTATAAAAAATACTTTTTTTGTAAATTATTGTGAATAAAGACAAAAGTATAGAATGTTTAAGCTTTAAAATAAAAAAAGAATCTGTCAAATCCATTAAGCAGTTTTCGAAATATTTGAATTTTAAAAATTGCATTTTTTAGGTGGATCGATTTTTTTTGCCTTCTATTTTGCCAAAGGTGGCAATAAAGGTCTGCTGTGTAGCGAAATGAAAGTTTGCTATTTCGCGAAATTCATAATAATTTAATTTTCCTACGTTCCTCTATGAAAATGACATTTAGCACTCTTTTGTTCTCTAGAAAACTCATATCGCACTAGTTTGATATTTTTATCACACTCGTGTGATATTTATGTATGGAGGTTTGCCTAATTTTATTTAGATATTTACCTCGTAGATTCTACGAATTTTAGTCACCTTGTTTTATAAACCATTTTCCACCTTTCACCACAGCCTTTTATATCTTTTAAGTGTTTTAATCCAAATATTTCTGTTTTTCATGTCAAAAATAGAAAATATAGTTACTATTTTGACCATTAAATATCTAGTCTAGACAGTCTAGATCTTATAAAAATTATTTAATTTGTTATTTAGTTACCTTATATTACATAAAAAAGATCAAAATACACAGTATTTTTCTTATGAAATATAAAAAAATACAATTTTACTGTCTTATATGGCAGCATAACCACAGAAATCTAGTAAACTCAAGTTTGCATTTATTTAGGAATAGGCAACCCATTAAACAGCTATGTATTGTATTAAATATAAAACCAAGAAAACTTAAGCTAAATGAAAATCATATTTCCTGTTTGACATACCTACATATATAAATTTGTATGCTCTTTATAATTATTTTGTGCTTTGCTTTTCTTAAAAATTAATAAAAATTAGAAAATTTTAAAATAAGAAACTTCATATTTTTTCGGGATCGTAGGAAAAATAGTTGGAAAGTGTAGTTCATACACTCGTGAAATATGTCACTTTCCACACTAGTTATGTAATATCCTATACTAGATACAATTACTAGTATACTAACTGATATAATAACTATCACTTAATATAAATAATTTGGTATATATAATTTTCTTATTTTTTAGATCAGTTTATGTGAGCTAGGAGATATCATTATGCGTGGAAGATTTCAAGTAAAACAAGACAAAGTAGAAATTATAGATTCTGTGGTTTTTCTCTTTAAAAAATGTCTAGTGTTGACCAAAAAAGAAGTCATAGGCCCTTGTTTAACAGGATTCACCTTTTACACATCTATCCCAACTAAAAATATAGACTCCTACGAAGAATTTGGAAATTCAATAAAGTTGCATGTTAGAAGAAACAAAAAACCTGAAACTTTTTGTATATTATCTACTGAAAAATCAAGAGAAAAGTTTAATCTCTTTGTGATGGAAATCATAAAAATCTATTCAAACGAAATACAACAATTATATGTAAAAGTAAAGAATGTAAAATAGTTTTAGATGAGTTCATTATAGATATTTATATTATATCGTCGGCTTACAAGTAAAGAGCACTAAGTCCAAAAACATAGTTTTGAGATATTGACAAATTTAACTTTCATTGTTGTTTTTTAATTTTTGTAATAATTGTTTTTGGAAAAAAACTACCGCAAATCACAATCACATGTTTGGACATAATAATGTCCCATTTTCAGTTAAATAAAGAAAAATTGAAGTAGTTTAATTCAACTAAATTTGAAAAAAGACAAGGACTTAGTGCCTTTTACTTGTAGGCCCACGACGTCGGCTTACAAGTAAAGAGCACTAAGTAATTAAAATAATATAAAAAATAAGTATTTAAAGTTAAACCCTTATATTAATTGAATAGCAAATATTTTGGCACCCGGTCTACACATTTTGACTTAATTTTAGCTTGTAAAATACAAAAAGAAAACGAAAAACAACACTACAAAAATGCAGGTTTCGGCAAACAAACAAACACTAAGTCGCTTAGTGCAGAAACATTTGATATAATCTACAAGTAAAACACACTAAGCCAGATAAAATTTGAATCAAATTGGTGGGTAACTCCCTTGGCAGTCCACCTAGAAGTTAGTTCGGTTTACCTGTACATAGATCATCAAAAATTAATTACGGTGCCGTTTAAATCCCATTTTTGCAAAAAAGTGACTTAGTGCCTTTTACTTGTAAGCCGACGATATTATTAGTATTACACCAACTCAAAATTTGAAAGACACCTAAACCAGAAATATATTAAACGCGTACCCTTTTTAGCAAAATGGGGCGTTTTTTGTCTCTGTTCCGTTCGAGTTCACGAAAATAAGGATCTAATCGTAAAAGTTTAATTCTATCAGCAATTTTCTTGTTTTACACGAATTCTTAGGGTCACTTGATCGGTTTTTGCTTTGTCTAGTTAGTGTGTTAGTGTGTCTTGGTGGTTCGTCGGTTTGGGCGAAAACTTCCAGAACCTTAAACCGCTAACTACCAAAACACTAGACAACGCCAGTGACCTTACGAATTCGTCATGTATTTTTGAACAATTTTATTTTGTTTTTCTATCTAGCTTTATAGGATTGTTTTTTTTTTGTCTGTGTCATTATCAGATGGATTTAACAATAAATAAATAAATTTTACTTAAAAGTCAAAATTAACATCTAATTAAAAATGTAAAAAAATATCAAAAAATATTTAAATGCCTCTATCTTGGAGACTAATAGGCTATTAATAATAGCCCTACAATAAAAATGATTACATAATATGTAATATGTTATGTTTTATAGGGAACTGAAAATAATTTTATTCACAAGCATACAGAAAAACGTTCTTTATACACAGTGCGACCCTGCAATTTTATAGTTTTAAGAGATGTGCACCAAAAGTTTTTTTTAGATTAATAAAATAGGTTTATTGGTTATTAAAAATCACTATGTTTAAAAATCGCAACAGATCCTTTTCATAATTTAGGGCCTATTTTAATATTTTTTTTTATTTTCATTTTTTTAAACTCTTTTAAACGTATTATCTCGCCTAATAAACTTATTTTAAAAAAAATTACGCTAGTGAGCCCTTCAGTGAACCTTAAAAAAAGTTTAAACAATTATAAATCATATTAAATACCATTTATTGCGCGTTAATAGCTGAATTAAATTGCAAATTAGTATTGTATTTTTCTTAAACATCTAAAAACTAAAAACTTTTAAAAAACGTTACCTTAAAAACTAAATTAAATCCTATTAGATGAAAATTCAATAACTGCCTTTAAAAGTTGCTGACCATTGCGTGGGTCGTTAACATTATTCATTTTGTGTTTATTCCAGACAGTAAGGAATTCTCTGTGAATAGACTCCCCAGCCTGTTCTGACCAAATTCCTAAGCCACTCTCTAAATAGGAAACACTGTCTTTAAAGTGATGCAATATGCAATTAATTTTAAGAGTTTTTGATACCCCGGAATCATTTAAAACTGCTTCCAGATGTTTGAGATCTGATTCGAGTTGTACTTCAGTTTTTGTTGTACCGAAACATTTATCGACGATTTTGTTCATCACAGAACTTGATTCACATTTCCCAGTACTTCTTTTGATGTTAATTCATTGGCATGCTTTAGGAGCTTTCTACAAGCATTGCCATCGAAAATTTCTCCTTGATAATTCTTGGCAATTATATTTAAATTCTTGGGCCATTTAAGAGCGTTCTCTCTTCCCAGCAATGGGACCAGGCCTTTCCAAAAGAGGTGATTCACAAATCCTTGCAGCAAAGGTAATTCAGGTATGATGCACTTCTGAAAAACTCGCACATTTTCGTTCTCTTCAAAGGTTTATTGACAATACTAAAAGACTCTTTGGCTCTTTTAATGTTCT
Source organism: Brachypterus glaber (assembly GCA_958510825.1). Lineage (NCBI taxonomy): Eukaryota > Metazoa > Arthropoda > Insecta > Coleoptera > Kateretidae > Brachypterus > Brachypterus glaber. Next base: position 67,278,464 of record OY294046.1, read on the forward strand.
TATCTAATGATAAACTAAATTTATTAAAATAAATTTCCAAATCACCATAGGTTCTTAGCTCCTTGGCAGCAGATTTATACGCTCTCATTTCTTACAGAAAAATATGACAATAGGGGCAAGGATAGGTTGATGTTGCAATGCTTGTAGAAAGCTCCTAAAGCATGCCAATGAATTAAAATCAAAAGAAGTACTGGGAAATGCGAATCAAGTTCTGGTTATGCCATTTGTTGCGTCGTTCAATGTGATGAACAAAATCGTCGATAAATGTTTCGGTACAACAAAAACTGAAGTACAACTCGAATCAGATCTCAAACATCTGGAAGCAGTTTTAAATGATTCCGGGGTATCAAAAACTCCTAAAATTAATTGCATATTGCATCACCATAAAGACAGTGTTTCCTATTTAGAGAGTGGCTTAGGAATTTGGTCAGAACAGGCTGGGGAGTCATTGGGGAGTTATTGAATTTTCATCTAATAGGATTTAATTTAGTTTTTAAGGTAACGTTTTTTAAAAGTTTTTAGTTTTTAGATGTTTAAGGAAAATACAATACTAATTTGCAATTTAATTCAGCTATTAACGCGCAATAAATGGTATTTAATAGGATTTATAATTGTTTAAACTTTTTTTAAGGTTCACTGAAGGGCTCACTAGCGTAATTTTTTTTAAATAAGTTTATTAGGCGAGATAATACGTTTAAAAGAGTTTAAAAAAAAATGAAAATAAAAAAAAATATTAAAATAGGCTTTAAATTATCAAAAGGATCTGTTGCGATTTTTAAACATAGTGATTTTTAATAACCAATAAACCTATTTTATTAATCTAAAAAAAACTTTTGGTGCACATCTCTTAAAACTTATAAAATGCAGGGTCGCACTGTGTATACGCATAATAAAAATTTGCAAAATCTATCATTTTTGTTTACTTCTTTTAAAGTTAAAAAAGCTTTTCATCTTTAACCAAGGTTAGAAATGAATTTATATCTTACCTGCTTCTTAGCTTTTGGCTATACATACCTCATAGATGGCGAAACTATCGCCTTGTCTGTAAACAGTTGAAGTTTGCGAATTAAATAACCTAACATTTTTGTTTATTTCTACGAAAAACAATAAGAAATAATATTTATTTAAAGATTATATGGTTTATACCGAGACTGATAATAGAAAATAACAACGAGCCACTTATTTAAATTATCATTTAGTTGAAATTTATAGTTTTAAGAGATGTGCACCAAAAGTTTTTTTTAGATTAATAAAATAGGTTTATTGGTTATTAAAAATCACTATGTTTAAAAATCGCAACAGATCCTTTTCATAATTTAGGGCCTATTTTAATATTTTTTTTTATTTTCATTTTTTTAAACTCTTTTAAACGTATTATCTCGCCTAATAAACTTATTTTAAAAAAAATTACGCTAGTGAGCCCTTCAGTGAACCTTAAAAAAAGTTTAAACAATTATAAATCATATTAAATACCATTTATTGCGCGTTAATAGCTGAATTAAATTGCAAATTAGTATTGTATTTTTCTTAAACATCTAAAAACTAAAAACTTTTAAAAAACGTTACCTTAAAAACTAAATTAAATCCTATTAGATGAAAATTCAATAACTGCCTTTAAAAGTTGCTGACCATTGCGTGGGTCGTTAACATTATTCATTTTGTGTTTATTCCAGACAGTAAGGAATTCTTTGTGAATAGACTCCCCAGCCTGTTCTGACCAAATTCCTAAGCCACTCTCTAAATAGGAAACACTGTCTTTAAAGTGATGCAATATGCAATTAATTTTAAGAGTTTTTGATACCCCGGAATCATTTAAAACTGCTTCCAGATGTTTGAGATCTGATTCGAGTTGTACTTCAGTTTTTGTTGTACCGAAACATTTATCGACGATTTTGTTCATCACAGAACTTGATTCACATTTCCCAGTACTTCTTTTGATGTTAATTCATTGGCATGCTTTAGGAGCTTTCTACAAGCATTGCCATCGAAAATTTCTCCTTGATAATTCTTGGCAATTATATTTAAATTCTTGGGCCATTTAAGAGCGTTCTCTCTTCCCAGCAATGGGACCAGGCCTTTCCAAAAGAGGTGATTCACAAATCCTTGCAGCAAAGGTAATTCAGGTATGATGCACTTCTGAAAAACTCGCACATTTTCGTTCTCTTCAAAGGTTTATTGACAATACTAAAAGACTCTTTGGCTCTTTTAATGTTCTTATCTAATGATAAACTAAATTTATTAAAATAAATTTCCAAATCACCATAGGTTCTTAGCTCCTTGGCAGCAGATTTATACGCTCTCATTTCTTACAGAAAAATATGACAATAGGGGCAAGGATAGGTTGATGTTGCAATGCTTGTAGAAAGCTCCTAAAGCATGCCAATGAATTAAAATCAAAAGAAGTACTGGGAAATGCGAATCAAGTTCTGGTTATGCCATTTGTTGCGTCGTTCAATGTGATGAACAAAATCGTCGATAAATGTTTCGGTACAACAAAAACTGAAGTACAACTCGAATCAGATCTCAAACATCTGGAAGCAGTTTTAAATGATTCCGGGGTATCAAAAACTCCTAAAATTAATTGCATATTGCATCACCATAAAGACAGTGTTTCCTATTTAGAGAGTGGCTTAGGAATTTGGTCAGAACAGGCTGGGGAGTCATTGGGGAGTTATTGAATTTTCATCTAATAGGATTTAATTTAGTTTTTAAGGTAACGTTTTTTAAAAGTTTTTAGTTTTTAGATGTTTAAGGAAAATACAATACTAATTTGCAATTTAATTCAGCTATTAACGCGCAATAAATGGTATTTAATAGGATTTATAATTGTTTAAACTTTTTTTAAGGTTCACTGAAGGGCTCACTAGCGTAATTTTTTTTAAATAAGTTTATTAGGCGAGATAATACGTTTAAAAGAGTTTAAAAAAAAATGAAAATAAAAAAAAATATTAAAATAGGCTTTAAATTATCAAAAGGATCTGTTGCGATTTTTAAACATAGTGATTTTTAATAACCAATAAACCTATTTTATTAATCTAAAAAAAACTTTTGGTGCACATCTCTTAAAACTTATAAAATGCAGGGTCGCACTGTGTATACGCATAATAAAAATTTGCAAAATCTATCATTTTTGTTTACTTCTTTTAAAGTTAAAAAAGCTTTTCATCTTTAACCAAGGTTAGAAATGAATTTATATCTTACCTGCTTCTTAGCTTTTGGCTATACATACCTCATAGATGGCGAAACTATCGCCTTGTCTGTAAACAGTTGAAGTTTGCGAATTAAATAACCTAACATTTTTGTTTATTTCTACGAAAAACAATAAGAAATAATATTTATTTAAAGATTATATGGTTTATACCGAGACTGATAATAGAAAATAACAACGAGCCACTTATTTAAATTATCATTTAGTTGAAATTTATAGTGAAGCTAGAAATCTGCAAAACTTCTGTAGAAGATCATTTAAAATGGTGAATTTTACGAGGTAATGTGTTATTTATTTATGCTTGTGAATAAAATTCTGTTCTAACCACATAAGAAAATGACATTTCCAACTCTCGGGATGCTAATTTGGCCTAGGCTTCGCATACTAGCTCAAAAAAAATATATATCAGAATAAAATATCTAGCTTTTATAGCTTTTTAGATACCGTCATTTAAGTAGATCACTGACTTTGTGTTTTTGCGATATTTTGAAAATTTCAAAACCGGTCATCTTCAAGACTACAACAGATAAAGATTTATTTCTGAATTTAACAGATATAGTGTTTTTGTGTGGGCAATATATTACAAAAAGTGTTAATATTGATCTAGGGCGTTTTTTGCGTGCGTGGGTGCATGAAGATTATTACAATAATTATAGGAATGAAAATATGCACTGATCTATTTTTAAATATAAAAGCACAGTAGGTCTAAATCCAATTTAGCTTTCAAATAATGATCAAGCAAACAGTTACTGTTAAAAGTTTTTGTGATGAGGCTGTTTCTTAATAGTTTTAGGTATAATTTTAAAATTCGTATAAAAGATTCTAGTACACGGAAAAAAAAATTATAGCTAGGAGCGCTATAACACACATACCAAGCAAATTATAATCGCTTATTATATAAATACAAGGCTTTCTCTTACAATTATGGCAGTCAGTGTAAAAATTTATATGAAATACTTTAATTGTTTAGTGAATAATAAAATATAACAAATAGTATGGCATTTATAGCTTAAATAGATTTAATTATTGTCCGTGCTAATAATTTTTATAATATAATAAAATTTCTGTAAATTTATAATAGTGCCTGTAATAAATATAATCGTGTCTGTAATATATATATAATCGTTTCCAATTTATTTTTAACATTATTAGTTATTGTGTCCCTTATAATCTATAGCTTAAATCACTATAATTTGCCACTGTTACCAAATATCTTATAATGTATAGCGCAGAGCCCACTAATTTCTTTCCGTGTAAAATTTTGTCTGTACGGATCAAATCCGTTCACATATCGATTTTTGTTTTCGAAAAAAAAGCAAATAAGGTAAAACCCCCAATAGTTGACAGTCTAAGAAAAATTCTATAATGTTTTTTAATTAAAATTTTATCTAATAATTTTTTTTTATATTTTATTGAATACATGTGTTTAGTTAGATGTTTTCTTTTCATATTAGTACCAAAATGATTGAATATGATAATACAAACAAATATTTTTAATTTTTTTGTAGGCCCTGTAAAAATTGTTGACAGGGTAATAAAGTAATTTACCAGTAGTTGACATATAAAATCGCTAATAATCGACATAAAATATTTTTCTTTTATTTTAAAAGAAATATTACTTTAAAAGCATAATGCTTTAAAAATGTAACTTAAAAATTACTGTTTTTATTAAAAAGAAAACAGTAAAGTTATATTTTTATTTAAATTCATCAAGTTTTACAAAACGATATCAAAGCACCAATAGTTGACAGTATTTTAACCAATAGTTGACATAAAATTCCCTGTCAACTTTAAAGCTCTAAATCTTATTTTATCTCTAAATGCTATGCGGCTAGAGGTTAACCAGAATTGTACAATAACTTACAAAACTGAAGTGAAGTTCTTAGCAAAATAGTTTGATATATTTTATTTTTTTGTTGGAATTAAAAAAAAAACATTAATTTTATCTTAAAATACCCATCCACATTTAGATCTTTATTAAATGTGCAGGTGTCCACAGATCAGGGAAAACAGGGAAAAGTCAGGTAATTTGATCAACTGTAAAAAATCAGGGAAATTGAAAAAAAGCTGTGGTGTACATGATAAACTATTACTAAAACAAGTTTTTATTCATAGAGTTCTACCATTCCATCGATCAGTTTTACAGAAAAAAAGTTGAAAAAAAATAAAAAATCATAACTCATAAATAAAACAGGATGTTTAAATTTTTTACGACTATTGGCTTTTTTGTATCTCTACGTTCATGATCTGTACTAAAGTTAGGGAAAATTTTTAATTTTTATCAGGGAGTTCAGAGAAGAATAAGGAAAGCATCAGGGAAGAATCAGGAAAAAATGAGGGAATATTAATTTGAAAAAATCTGTGGTCACCCTCAGGTGTATAATACAGTATTTTAAACTATCCCAAGAGCCGTAAAATTAGCTATCAACTATTGAAATTTGTTGATTTTTTAATCTAGTGGTTGACACCCCCTATGTAAAAAGCTAAAACTGTCTTATTGAGTTGTAAATAATCAGAAAAAGTTTGATTTGAAACTATAAAAGCCTGTAATTAAGATTAGCATGCATAAATACGTATTATTCACTAAATACTGAAAATTAAAAACACCCAATTTCTTAGCACTTGCCTTAAGATACTGTAAAAAAAATAGCGAACAAAAACACTCCACTAAAAAATTGTCTGCCATATTAAAACGCAACTCATCACTTGATCTTCAGTTGTAAATTTTAAGACTAGATGGTACTAGGTGTCCATTTATTATTTATTTCGCCTTAATAAATGTAATGTAATCTTATTTTAGGTTGGTTTATTTAAAACTGTCAACTGTTGGGGTAGTGTCAACTATTGGGTGTTTTACCTTACAAAAATCAATTTTTGGAGTGCAGACTTTTATAACTTTTATAAGTTGCAAAAACGATATTCTGCGATGTTTCAGGTTATAAATAGAAGCGAACTCCTTTTACCAAATTCATCATTCATCATTGGTTGTTTGCTTTGACCAAAATTAAAACTTAAACTGGTTTCAGGATTACCGGGTGTAAAATTTAATTTGGTAACATAAACTAGGCTATAATTATAATAAGAACATAACAAATACGATAAAAACTTGTATATTCAAATATTAACATTTGGATATTATGATGTCTTATTGTATTCTAATAAAAATTAATATTAATTTTGTTATTGTGTTTTATTTTATTTCCACTTATAATTATATAAATAGAAATGCACTATAATCTTCCCTTGTATAGGGTGATCTAGAATTCCCGCCCTGGTTATTTTTCTCGAAAATGGTAAGGTATTTTAACCCTTAAGTACTTTGGTGCGGTCAAAATAACCGCCCAGTGTCCACCGTTTTATAATATCTCCGCCCCTGATAAATTTAGCGCGCTGTTCTGCTCAGTACCTTCCAGGCAGTTTATAGTGAGTGTGATTCCAAAGCAACAGGGTATCTATTCTCGGGCTCGAGAGAACGTGAACAATTTTCGTAGGAAGGAACGTGATCAGTTCACTTCCTACATATCAAAGTTCCACAAAGTTAAAAAATGATATTCTTTAACAGTAATAAGTGGGGTGGGATCTCTGCAGCCGGCTCCAGCGTTACCAAGTACTTTAGCGGATTTTAACCAATCAGATTATGCGACACGAGTTTGCGTGCGCAGGCTGTCATTACTTTCATTATTTGTAAACAAGTTGCTATGGTTTGAATAATTTTTTTAATTAATATTCAAAAATTAATGTGCGCCCACCAGCAGTCAACAAAAAAAATACTTTTAGATTTTATTAAGGACAACCCTCTTGTCAATAGTGGGCTATTGAGTCCTGAATTCACTATAAATTTTTTGTTGTCAAATCGGAAAGGGTCGGTCCTAGCCAACACTTCCCGTTCTTCGTTCTCCATTTGGTCTTCCGCATCTTGCAGATCTTCCAAAAGGGCAACAGCCCCCACAATTTTCAAATCGTCCATCGTTATATTATTATTATAATATGTATAATAATTTCTAAATACAAAAAAGCTTCTTTTATTAACTCTGATAAAATAAAACGGTATTCAAATTAACAACACAATGCTAAAGCGAAAATAGGGTTATGTTCGAATGCGCGCGACTAACTTATATGTCGAAATTTCCGTGAACGCTTGCTTCTTAAGCTCCCGATCGTAGAAGTAAAGTTCCTCGATTTTCGTGCTAAGTGAAGTTCAAGAATAAGTAGTTTTGCGTTTCAAGAGAACTAATATGCAACCCACAACACCATTCTCCCGGGAGTGCGTTCTCTCGAGAATTCATACCCTGGTAGGTGCTTTATTGTATCGAAGAGTTATTTCTCCGTAAAGAACGGACGCGGTCTAAATGACCGCACCAGAGTACAAATATATTTAATTTTCCGGATTTGAATTATGAATGTTTTTCTTTTTACGTTACAAAAATCACTCCTACGTGACCTTGATTTTGAGAAAACTCTAACAAGATGGAACGAGGAAATAGACGCCAATTTAGAGAATATTGACAATGATTTTGCGATATTTAGCGACCAGGTGTCGATTTCTGAAGAAGATGGGAGCGACAAAAAAAATGAGGAAATGGAGCCAGATGTAATGATGAAATGGACTCAGATGATAAAGAACAACATGTAGAAACTGTCCACCCAATAAAAAAAGGAAAATATATGTTGCTTGTGCAATACACCCTTGTGTATGGAAGAATCTGTAGGAACTGCCTAGAGAGTAGCTTGCAGTTTTATACTAGGATGGCCCAAAAAAAAAACGGAAACTTTTTAAACCGTTATAACTTTTTTGCCTTTTGAGCGATTTTCACTTACTTTGAAATGAATAGGCTCAAAACATGTAAGATTCGGTGGATAATTTTATTTATTTAAAAAGCTACACAAAGGTGATGCGTGCATATTTCTCCCACTTGGCATACATAAACTAGAGCACTAGGTAGGTAGGTTTGTTAGGGTAGGTGGGTAGTTTGAGTGGTTCCGCAGTGTGTAGTGTGTAAACTTGCTACCTACCCTAACAAATCTGCCTCTAACACAAACTACAGTGTAATACAAAATGAATTTTCTTATGAGCCCTGTATATATAATTTTAATGGGCCTATAAGAACACGCAAAATGCGTGTGATTATGAGCTTATAAGAGTCGCAAAATAGAAAAAAGTATAAACTTTAAAATATGACTTAAAGCATACCTACTTAAACATGCACTTACTTTGAAATTAATAGGCTCAAAACATGTAAGATTCGGTGGATAATTTTATTTATTTAAAAAGCTACACAAAGGTGATGCGTGCATATTTCTCCCACTTGGCATACATAAACTAGAGCACTAGGTAGGTAGGTTTGTTAGGGTAGGTGGGTAGTTTGAGTGGTTGCGCAGTGTGTAGTGTGTAAACTTGCTACCTACCCTAACAAATCTGCCTCTAACACAAACTACAGTGTAATACAAAATGAATTTTCTTATGAGCCCTGTATATATAATTTTAATGGGCCTATAAGAACACGCAAAATGCGTGTGATTATGAGCTTATAAGAGTCGCAAAATAGAAAAAAGTATAAACTTTAAAATATGACTTAAAGCATACCTACTTAAACATGCAATTACTGAATAAATGGTTATTTATTGTTCTTTGATGTTAAGTATTTTTTCCCATTTACTATTTTTGTTTTCTATTATGAATTACTAAAAAGGTATCTAATGTGGAACACAATATTATAGTTCTACGCATGAAAGAAAGTCTCCGACGTAAGGGGGAGGAAACATTTGCGCTCTCTTCTTTCCATCAAGAGCGTTATAAGGCGTGCGTGCCTACATCGGGCCTCCCACATGCACACACATTTTAAACATATTTCCCGTAGCCACAGATCCGTGCGTCAAACTATACGTATATCAAACGTATGTGTGCGAGTTTTGTCGCTGATATTTGGCCTTTACTCTAGTTTTTTTTACTGTTCTAATACAATATAATAATATTATATATTATAATAATCAATTCAAATAAATAAAGCTTCAAGATAAAAGCCTTAGTTGATATTATATATTTTATATCAATATCTATTTTTATCAAAAAAAAAAACATTTAAAAAACATTATTATTTTGATATAAGTGGTACTCAGCGTATTTACAGTTGTAGTCCAGTTTTCAGGTCAATAAAAGAGGCTTTAGCTGGAAATAATTCAGGGAGTTTTGATTTTCGGTTTCTTGGGTAGGGTTAAAGCCGCAAATAAAAAAACAATTTTGCGACGTTGAAGTCGATTGGGAACTGTCATTTTTTCAACGTGTTTTTCACAAAAAACGGATTTTTAAAATATCTCTTAACGTTACACTATACGTTTTTAGATTTTTAATGTTTTTTTCGAAAAACTTTATCGTCGGTTAGGCATGCCCCTGAGAACATTTTGGGTGAAAATATAAAAAATCTACCTGGCACCTTCTTTTTAATTTACGTAAAATTAATTTTTTTTTAATAATTCACACATTTGCGCCCCATTCTTTCGAGTAAACCGATTTTCGATTGAATCACCATTGTATTAAGCATAAAAAAACCTTCCAAACCGAGTCATAAAGAAAAATCTAAAACCCTACAGTGTAAAGTTTAAGGCGGTGATGTGAATTAGCTATAAGCTAAAAAAATATATGACACAAAAAATTTTGGAGATTTGGTCCTCATTATTTTCATATCAAAAGTTTTTTGTTCTAGGATGCACCGATCTTGAGATATTTTAAAAAGTCTGTTTTTTTGTGAAAAATAAGTTAAATAAATCACAGTTCCAAATCGAGTTCAATGTCGCAAAATTATTTATTTGCGGACTTAAACCCTATCTAATAAACCAAAATCTAAACTTCCTGAATTATTTCCAGGTAAAGACTCTTTTATTATCTTGAAGACTGGACTATGACTCTTTTATTAACTTGAAGACTGGACTATAACTGGAAATCCTACTTGTTTTTAATACATACTTTTTTTAACATTGCAGTATTAAAAAATAATAAACTATATTGGGTATAATCAAAAATTTGAAATAGGGGTGATCAATAATTGGCATTCCAAAATTTAAGAGGTGACACTACATCCTAAAATACCAAAAAAAGTTCGTATAAAGGTTGGTCCGGAAATGAGCCCTAAGGGAGCTACGGCCCTTTAAAATTGTAATAAAAATAAGGTTTTTAATTAATAACTCTGGTACCCTTTAAGCTAGAGCGACGAGCTTTTGCATGTATGCTAGTATTACTATGGGCAATAAGTGGTTATGTAATTTATTTTTTTGAATTTATCCAGAGGCGTCCCTAGACGGACAAAATATGAGGCTTAACACATTTTTACCCCAAACTTTTTTATGTATAGTTTTTTTGGATTTTTTTGTATAAAATATAGATTTCTTGAGTAAAAATACATAAAAAATGTTATATAGTGTAACACTGTAGGAGCAACCTTTTAAAAAAAATGCAATTAAGAGAAAGTAACATTTTGTGCCACCAAAAACGTTACTTTTTAAAAGGCAATTACTCCTTTAATATTAAATTTAGGTATTTTAGTGACGAATACTTTTTGCTCAATTTTAAATGAAGAATCACCCTGCAGCATTAAAATTTTATTGATGCTCTTATTTGTTCCCTATTCAATACGTCATCTTCAAAGGGCCGTATCTCCCTTATGGCTCATTTCCAGACCACCCTTTATAGAAACTTATTTTCATATTTTTGGTTGTAGAATTACCTCTTAAATTTTGGCATGGCAGTTACTGTATATATTAACTGTTTTAGTTTCAATTATTTTTTTCCTGTTAATTAAATTTATAAGCGCAAATAAGAAATTATCTATAAAACTGTATAAATTGTATTATTTTTCTACATTTTTTATTGTAGGGAGATAACACAACAGATAAGATAAATACCTAACCACAGATTATTAAAGTAATATACAAAATTTATGGAATGTCTATTGTGTTAGCTTAAAATGAATAATTCGGTAAATAAAGAAAAAAACAATTAATAAAGAGTGAACGCAAATATAGTCTACCTGTGTATTTGCGCGCGATCTAACTTATTTAAGTATATTTGTATTTTATATTTTAGGCAGTGGATATAAGTAAAACTGAAGAGGAATATATGCATGAGAAATTATGTATCCAGAAAGCTAAATCTTTTGAAAATTTAATTGATGCTCTTCTCACTATCAAAATAAATAAGAAAAATGACAAAACATTGCTTACTAATAAAAAGAAAAAAAACAATATAGCAGCAAAAACTCAAACATCAAAGTTTCATAGTATATCAACACTGGACATAACAAGGACTAAAAAAGTCAATATTGATAAATCGATAGGTATGTTAAAAAGTTCATCGGTAGATAGAAAAAATAAACCCAAAATAAAGGCAAAACCTGAAAATGTATTAGACAATTACAATTTATCCAAAAAAGTCAAGGATGAGCAAGATAATGATAATAAATCTAAATCCAAAGAAATATTGGACACCAAATTAAAGATAAACCATGAAGAAAATAATAAATCTAACAAAACAGCAAAACCTAAAGAGGAATTAAATAATCGCCGTGCAACGTCACCAAAAATGGTTGGAAATGAGAAAGTCATGCTTAAATCCAAATCCAATTACAGTTTAGGTACCACATCCATTACGAACAAAAAAGAAAAAAGTAAATCTATTTCAACAATAGAAAATCAATTGAATTTTAAAACTAAAGTGCAAAGAAATATTTCATTATTTGAAAAGCTTTCAGCCAGTAGAAGTCCAGATAAAATAAATATATTACCACAAAAAAATAAATCTAAAGACATTAATGGTGTTAGTGTAAGTGCCAATGTTAATTTTGATCATACAAACCATTTGCCTATATCAAAAAATAAAACTAAAAATGTTAATAAAAATATGGATATACTTACAAATGAAATTGACTTTGGGAAAAGTTTTCTTGATGATGATAAAGATTTTGAAATTTTTGAAACATATAATGCAAGTAATATGGAATATGTTAACATGACAATAAAAATGGAACGTGTCAAATCTAATAGTAGCGATATAAGCACTAAAATGAAGAATTCTCATTTAACATTTTATGAATTGGAAAATGGAGAACAGCAGTATAAGTATATTGAATTAAATAATCAAGAGTCACTACCACAACCGTTTGATTTGAAACAACATATAACAAACCAAAACAATAACATGGAAGAACCAGATTATTTAAATGTTTGTGGATCAAATCTAGGGAAATCTAAGAAAGAATTGCTTTCTAGTGAAGGAAATATATCTTCGGAAATATGCCTTTTAGAATCAGATCAGATACCTTCTTCACAAACTGACTTATTTAATAATACGGATGATGCATTGAGTTTAAACAATAATAAGGATTTGACAAGAGAAGATTCGGTTTGGTCCAGTGATGGTTCCAATTCAATTTTTTCTTTAAATTTTAACAATTCGCCTTTGAATATTCTAAAAATAAGACAATCCTATTTGTGCTTATCTGATGAAGAAGATGATGGATGCCAACCAGGTAAATGAATATTACTATATTTAGCTGGAGCATTATAAAATACAGTCGTGTTGCATTGGGTGTGTGTATTTGCTTAAATTCTAAAGCAGTCGCACACAGGTAAAAAATACCAAAAAAGCGGAAAAAAATGATGAAGCATCGAAAGTTGAATATTTATAAACCTTATAGTGTCCTCTAAAAGGTGTCCCCATTGATATTACCAAATTTCAAAAAAATATCTTGTACCGTTTAAATGTCCCACGCGGTATGCAGCGTGCCACTTAAATTTAATTTTTTAAGCAAGACCGCAAACATTTTTAAAAAAATGTATATACATCATTTAGAGGACACTATAAGGTTTATAACTATTCAACTTTCGACGCTTCATGATTTTTTTCCGTTTTTTTCGATTTTTTTACCTGTGTGGGTCGTAGAAAAACAATATTTCGTATGATATATTTTAGAAACAAGCCCTACGTGTAATACCATAATAGAAAAACCTCCAAGAATATATCAAGAAATAACATTTGGATCCGATGGTAAAAAAAAATCTGAAACTATTTATGATCATATGGGAAATGTAAGAATTCAAAGAATTATTCTACGAGAACCGGCCAAAGGAGAGTAAGTTATTTAGAGTTAATACGCGAAACGGTGATATTTCGATACATTGAGACATTCTTAGTAGTAGTAGTAGTAGTAGTAGTAAATTTTTGGGTTGGCCAAAGCCGGACAACTAGGCCATTTCTGGCCCTTTTTGTCACCCCAGGCAATCCCAGCCATTTACTAATTTGAGTCCTCCTTGAACCTGCCCGTCCTTTCAATAAAGGTCAGGATATTGGCCCAGGGGAGATCTCTTAGTTCCTCTTGGTTGAGTCTCAAAGACTTGCAACCTGATCCTGACGTATCTGACACACTCGGCTAAGTAATGAGAGGATGTTTCATCCTCTCCGCACTCTGGGCATAGCGGACTCTCGAGAATCCGCATTGTTGCCAGGTGCTTCCTTAGCTTTTGATACATTCTTAATTTTCCTCTAACGGTTTAAAATTTTGGCTTTAAAAGCATAATATGAAATAAGTAATGAGCGGTTTGGACTTTTTATTCACTGGTATGCTTAATAGTAGTTTTGTATAAAATTAAGAACAATTTTTATATAAAAGTTACTTGCTACTTGCTGCTAAAATTAAAAATATGAATTTGTACTTATTGTAAGTAAATGTTTTATTTGATTTAATGATTTTTACGTTTTTTACTTTCTTATAAAAGAAAGTATTGTGACAAAAAATTTTTTTTTGCTTAAATCATCTTATTTTTTCCTGAAAAATTTAAAAATCACATAAAATGTTAAAAAAAAAACATGTCATCCTCATATTTTTCCAGAATGAAAAAAAATTATTCTGGACTTAACTTTTTTATTTTTCACGAAGAAAAATTTAAAAACGACCTAAATTTTAGGTTTAAGGTAAAATAAAATTACACAAAAAATATTATCATTTTTTCCGTATACCCCCCTCACCCCTAAATGTAATAAATTGTTTTTGGAATAACTTTTTTAGTATTCACAATAGAAGAAAATTTAAAAACCACCTAAAAGGTAAAATAAAATTACACAAAAAATGCTAGTATCATTAATCGAATATATATTTACTCTAGGGGCTGTCCATATATTAAGTAAAGCAAATTTTCAAAAAAATTGCCCCCCCCCCGTGTAACAAACTGTCACATTTACCAACACCCCCCCCCCATGTGTAACGCGTTACAATATAAAAATTTGTATTTTTTTTATATCTTGATACAGAATTCCGCATAATGCAGCATAATGCACAGGTACACATAATAGTACACACATTGGTGTTCTGTAAAAATGTATAATCGCCGATGTTTCATCGGCAAGATCACGCAAGAACAGGGCCGTAAGATTTTTTTTTAATAGCAATGTCAACAGTTTTTTTACTGATTACAATATTATTTAAATATGCATAGTTTCGTCAATTTTTGTGTGAAAAAGGGAATTATGGGCCACTAAATAGTAATTTATGTTGAAATAAAAATACATCTGCCAAGCTTAGGAAATAAACATTAAATTTACTTAATTCCGTTACGTAACGTTTACCTACACCCCCCCTCCCCCCTGTCAAAAATTGTAACAATTTATCTGACCCCCCCCCCCAGGCGCGTTACGTAATATATGGACAGCCTCTACGCTATTATCATTTGTTTCTGGACATTCGAAACGGCTGGTGTATTAGTAACTTCATCGTTTTTATTTTAGAATTCCAAAAATTCTACAAGAAATTAGAGACACAGAAGAAAATTACGTTTTAATTTTAAGAAAAATTACAGAACAATATATACCATACATCACAAAAAATTTGGAATCCTGTTTAATTGGCTGCCATGGTCTATTCGTGTGCAGTAAAAAATTATATAAAAGACATGTACAATTACTTCAAAATCTTAGAGAATGTGGTGATAATGTAGAAGAAGTTTCACGATTATTTAATAGTAGTGTGAGTAGAGTATTAGCCCTTTAAAGATTTTTTTTTACACAGTGTCGTGAAGAGCCCCAAATAAGCTCAAAGCTTGTGTTAGGGACTCTTCACTGATTTGTACAAAAATAAAAAAAAAAACTAAAAATGTCTCTCCAAAAATTTTGCAACCAAATATAACAAACATAACAGTCTAATGTAGATCTTTAACATTTTAATAAAATCACTTGTAAATCACAGAAAAAATAAATAAAATGACAAACCACGGCGCCTATGAGATGTTGACTGAACACATTTTAAGTTATGACGCGCCGATCGCTTGATATTTGTGTTGAATTCCTATAAAGAGTGAGCGTAATTTTATTTTACTTCAGCCAACGTTTTAGTGCTCGCTTTCTTGATACGTCGTAGTAATAAAAGAGATAGATAATATCAAGTTTGTCCGTAATAATTCGCACCTTTAGCATTCTTAAATTGACACTACTTTATTAAACTACTAAAAAAAATTTTTAACTAAACGGTCTTTGACCCCGTATATCCATATCACTAAACATATTTAAAAAAACAATATGATATAAAATATGTTACCATAGAGAAATAGTGTAGGAAACTATAAAAACTAATTTTTAGTAGAATAATAACCTTAATAATTAAATTCAAATAGCATACCTTGGGGAGGATTGGTGTAGTTGTCTACTGCGTTTGTACATCACAAGTCTACTAGCCAACTAGCGTGAGTTTGATTCTCACTGGCGCCGATTTAACTTTTTCAGTTAATTAATAATTGAAATTTGGCGAAGGCGTAAGTGAAGCGGACACTCCATATAAAAACTGGTTCGAAAGTCAGTATAAGCCGGTGGTTCCCTCTACTACTAGCCCACAGAAGTCCTGGACTTAGGTGATGCTTAATTAAGTAGAATAAGACGAAGTTAAACAAACCTGTAATACATAGAAAAAACGGATTCCTTGAACCAAGGACACGTGTCTTTGGATATGTTCAAAGCCATATTCTCTTGTTTCAAGGCTGGCATTTTCTTGAACCAAAGTCAATGTCCTTGAATAAAGAGCGCGGATTTTTATTCCAAAACCCGTGCTCTTCATTCAAGGACTTTGACTTTGGTTCAAGAAAATGCCAGCCTTGAAACAAGAGAATATGGCTTTGAACATATACACGTGTCCTTGGTTCAAGGAATCCGTTTTTTCTATGTATGTAATATGTATATTAGTGCAGTCAAATAATGAATGAAAATTGCAATAAATGTACACGGGTTGATATTTTAAAGGGTAGTAGTGGATAGTAACAGAACACTCATCTTAGTTTTTCACCGGGCAATTTGCGTAAGAAGTGTCCGCTATCTTGAATTTTAGGGGCTAGTTGCTTAATATGCATCTTACGATAAAAATTCATATAACCAATTTTCTTAAGGAGGAAATCTCCAACAATTTTTGTTTAGATCATTTTTTATGTTATGAGCATAATTGTAGCTCTTGAAATTATAAGTTTTACATATTATAAATTTTCATATTTACTTTGTTACGGTTACGGTTAAAGGGTAGTAGTGGATAGTAACAGAACACTCCTGTTAGTTTTCACCGGGTTATTTGCGTAAGGGGTTTCTGCTATCTTGAGTTTTAGGCGCCCTCTGTAACCGTGCCAAAGTACGAAAATTTATAGTATATTAATCTTATAGAGAATTTGAAGAGCTACCTAAACAGGTAGCTCATAACAACTTTTATCCACGGATTAATTATTTTGGCTAAAAAAGGGAAAAAACATTTTCACCTCCAACATGGCTAATTTTGAATTAACTCGATTGTTATTATTATATTTAAAAAATGATCTCAACAAAAATTGTTGGAAATTTTCTCCTTAACAA
This sequence comes from Brachypterus glaber, assembly GCA_958510825.1. NCBI lineage: Eukaryota > Metazoa > Arthropoda > Insecta > Coleoptera > Kateretidae > Brachypterus > Brachypterus glaber. The sequence continues at coordinate 67,295,536 of OY294046.1, forward strand.
AATTGGTTAAATGCATTTTTATCGTAAGCTGCATATTTAGCGAGATAACCGCTCTCACCCCTAAAATTGAAAATAGCGGACACCCCTTACGCAAATCACCCCGTGGAAAGCCAACAGGACTGTTCTTATACCCTTTAAACCATCAGCCCGTGTACATTTATTGCATTTTAACATAGGAATTTCTCGTTATCTGACGACTATATGTTCAATAACTAGTTGGTGGCAAATAACTTCCCCCTTTTCCTGACCTAGTATTTCTAATTGCTATGTTATTGTAAATTTTAATTTTTTAGGAAGTCCTGTTTAAATTATATCCAAAATACTGCAAATACAAGGCATTATCTGATTCAGTAATAATGGAGCATAGTTTACAATTAAAAGTGAGTATTTATATTTCTTTTCTGCCACAAAAAAAAGTCAGCAGAAAAAATCCGGGACCCCTCATTACTCCGGGGGGTAACAACCCCGACCCTCCCTCCTCTCGACGGCCCTGACCAACCAATTATAATTATTAACGAAATGCGATCTGACCGCACATTCAAGTACTGGGCGATCAAGCGTTAGCATCGTGCTAAGCCATCTTTTATGATGTGCCTCGTGAATTTTTATAGTAATGTATCAATAACCAGGTAAAGCTTAACAATAATTTCAAACCTCTTTTTAAAAATTTAATTTAATTAAACTGCGCTCTTGATACCTTGTTTTTAACCGCTGCTCACTGCTTCTCACAATAATTTTTATCAGTCAGTATTGTTTACACACCGATCGCGCCTTATTTTAATTTTAATGGCGATTTCTCCCGTTAGATTAGACAGGGACAAAAGTTCTACCCAAAAAGGATAGAAGACATACATACACTCCCACTTCCACCCAACCAAACAAATTCTGTATTTGTTCTTTGTTGAACAAATACAATATTTACTTGGCCGGGCAAAAAGTGTAACTATATTATTTTTATTAAAGAAATTACTGGCGCCATCTAAATTTTAGTAGAATTATCTTATTCTCTACAGATTCACATTAGCTATGTTCGTTCGTGCCGCTCAGTGCTACACTTTCCGGCCAACCAAATAAATACTGTATTTGTTGTATGAAAAACAAATACAGTATTTATTTGGTTGGCTGGAAAGTGTAGCACAAATGAGATAGAGATAGGGTAGACGTCTTTTGTTTCACAATTCTAGTTGTAGAGAGCTCCATTTAGTTCTTAACAGTTTCTATTGTGTAATTTTTATAATTTATGTTTTATTTGTTATAATTTATTATGTGTACAATTAGTTTTTATGCAATTTTGTCCAGGCACTGACAAGTAAGTAGAAAAACTTTTTTAAAATTTTTTAAAAACTTTTTAAAAAACTTTTTAAAACCCAACCCCTAAAATTAATAACCCCATTTTCACCGTATTTATGCCCCCCTTTTTCTTACTTTTCAGTGCCAGCCCTGATGATGAATCGATAACGATTTGAAAGGCCTTGGCAGATTTTTTAATGAAATTATACCGTCAAATACAAAAATCTTCGTCTTCTTTTATAGTAATGTTTTATGTACAAGTAAAAGTGAACCATATGTATGGTTATTAATCGTGCGAACTGTTGAATTTTAAGTGAATAATAATGGACGTTTGAAGATAGTTTTTTTGTGTGTTTTTAATGATAACTTTTTATATTAGCGTGGAAATTACTACAGTTGTAATTTATCAGTGATAGTGCGCAAGTCAGGATACATATACGATTAGTACTTGCGCACTGGAAACCTCATGATTATATAGAGAAACCCTGGTTAATTATTCGGAAGAAAAAGACCAAATAAATAGAGAGAGAGAGAGATTTGACCGAGCCATACAAACCCCGTATTCGGATTCAGCGACCCCAAAAACGTAAAGAAATTTGTCTCCTCTGGTGGACATTCATTTCTTTTTCGTGGTCCTGTGCACAGGCACACGAAAAAAAATGTCTTGTCCACCAGACGAGAAAAACATTTCTATACTTTTTTGGAGTCGCTGAATTCGAATCCAGGGTTGGTTTGACTCGGTCAGTTCGCATTTCGTTAACAACTTCAAAAAAGTTGATACATTTTATCAGTTTTTTGTGGTTAGGAACGAAATGCGATCTGGCCTAGCCAAACCAACCCCAGATTCGGGTTTAGCGTCAACAAAACATGGAAATGTTTGTCACGCTTGGTGGACAAGACCTTTTATTTTCGTGTGCCTGTGTATTTTTTTATCTTGAAATACCAAACTTGAATCTGGGGTCGGCGTCATCAAATTCGCTGCCGGGGCATCCCGTCGCTGTTTTTTGTAATCATTGATATTACCATGAAACTTATTTTTGTATTTATATTTTTTCAGGAAAAACAATTAGAATTGGAAGACCAGTTTGATTTAGCATCTCATCTGCTGTATCCAATTCAAAGACTTGGGCGCTACATTTTACTTTTAGAAAAAATAATTAAAGAAATGAAAAAATATGGGGAAGAGAGTTCCAGTACCATGCAAGCAATGACAATGCTTAAGAATTTTATGTCTAAAGGAAATGATGAAGTTGCAATTGCATCAATTAACAGCTTACCAAAGATAGATAATGAATTTGGATCTTTTTTGATGAGGGACCTATTCGACTGCATCGTCAATAAAGGGCATAAAAGGGAAATGATGGTGTTTTTATTTGAAAATGTATTAGTTTTTACCATTCCTTCATTGGTAAGAAAGCTAACAAACAATATCTGAAGAATGTTGTTGGGCATAAATATATCCGTAGTAAAAATTAAATATCTACAAAACTTTTTACTTTTAAAGGTAGCTTTTAAAAAAACTAACCTAATTAAATTGGTTTAAAAAAATCAACTTAACTGTTTGAAAAAGTCAACTGCATTGGGGCGTAGGCTGCTAACACAATCATAAGTAGGTATTGCGGTGGATGAGCCAACCCCCTCCACTTTTCATTTAGACCACTTTAATAGTCCCCTTTTTTATAGCCCCCATAACAGCTGTTTTAAGAGAGCTGTTAATGTAATTAAGAGAGCTGTTTAATAGGGCTGTTTTAACAAAGCTGTTTTAATAGGGCTGTTACTAATTAAGTTTATATTAGATCTGATCCAATCTAAACTGATCTGATATAAACTGATTTAGAAACAGCCCTGTTAAAACAGCTCTGCTTAAACAGCCCTGTTAAAACGGCTCTGTTAAAACAGCCTTGTTAAAACAGCCCTGTTAAAACAGCCCTGTTAAAACAGCTCTGTTAATTACATTAACAGCCCTGTTAAAACATGGCCATGTAATGTCAGCTAATGCTAATGTATTGTAATGTCAAAGTTATGTCAACCAAAGCGTACATGTAATGTCAAAGGTGACACACCCCTCGGTGAATATTGAATAGTGAAATATATTAATAAATCGTATCTCATTTTTAGTCAAAAATGGAAACATTCGAATTCAAATATATTCTAAGTACCGAAAAGTTAGCTTTAAAATTGTGCGAAAAAATAATTTTAGAAGATTTTACAAAATATAAGGAAGGAAAAAGAAACTACACATACCATTTATCTGGAAAACCTGAAATAATAAAAAAATGGGCTGATTCTATAGGCAAAATTCTTTGGAGACAGTTAGTTAAAGCTAAAGGTACTTAATAATAAATTACGATACAAATGAGTTAACAGCATAATTACGATACGCGTCTGGAAGTTGCACGACGAGTGCATAGCACGAGTTGTGCAACCACCACAAACCAAAATAGACTTATTTCTTAATTGTCAACAATTTTATGTTACAGATTTCTTTCTAAACTTGTGTTTTACAGTGCGCAATCAGAAGCCTTTAATGACAGTGGTATCAAATGTCCCTAAAATATTTACTAAAATATTGACAATATGCATAAATTTTTAAGGATCACTTTACCTATGATCTGTTTCATCAAGTAAGAGAGTAAATTAAAAATCGCACAGTGAATATTTTCAAAACAGATTCGAATATTGGATGTGCGAATATACTGCGTAGTTTATTTTATAAATAACTATATTCTATACACAAACATATACTATTCAAACGTGTTGTAAAAATATTTATTGTGCGGTTTTTAATTTACTCTCTTGCTTGATGAAACAGACCAAACCAAATCAAATTAAAAATCGTACAGTAAATAGGTTCGAATAGTATATATTTATGTATAGAATATAGTTGTTTTATAAAATAAACTACGCGGTATATTCGCACATCCAATAATCGAATATTTTTGAAAATATTCACTGTGCGATTTTTAATTTACTATCTTGCTTGATGAAACAGACCATAGAAGCTTGTTGATTTAAAAGTCATAAACAATTTGACATTATAATGATGTCTGTTTCATTTGTATTAATTTTAATGAATAAAAGAAGTTTAATAAGCAAAAAAATATAGCCAATTACTTAATAAGAGAATAGGAAATGCGGAAAACATGAAGAATTTGTGGGAATCAAGAAAAAACTTTAAAACTAGCTGTCAGAAAAACTGTTTCTCACCAATACTTTGGATTTTGTATGTTAAAAGAAGTCCTTAACACATGCTTAATTAAGTTAAGAATTGACAGTCTATAAAAATATATACTGCTGATGATTTCCAAAAAGGATTAAATGGTACTATTCACTGTTTACTGTTCATTTGATTTTAACGACAGATAGATAACTTTCTTACATGCTTAATTGTTATTTTTGGACTCCCATGGATGTCTAATATTTTATCTGATTAATAAATAACAATTTAATAATGGAACTCCAAAAAGCTATTAAGTAAACATAAAAAATATTGCGTATTTGCCCGGCTTTCCAACAAATATTGATTAGCCCTATGGAAATGAGAATGTTTCAACGTAACGATAGAAAAGGCCCAGAGTTTTAAACTACAGGAGCTCACAGTGAATAATTTAACTGCAATCTCATTACTATTACTATTATATTTTTTATATTTTCTTAAAGCTTACAAGAGTTTTGCTAAATGAAGCTGAAGCGCAACTTTTTTTGTCCAATTTTAATCGTAAGTTTTTATATTATAAATATTATTTCCCTATTTTTTATATTTTTCTATTTTTATTTTATACTGCTCAGTTTATAATTTTATTAATAAAATTAATTTAATCTTGTAAAAAATATATCTGAAATAGACATTACTAAAAAAAAGTTAGGCGTACTATACTCCGTCCAGTTATGCAAGATAGTAAGGGACGGGGCCCGTTTTACACCATAGAGCGCATAAATAGCATAATTATGCATAAATCGTAGTGTATCAAAAATTTAACAGATTTCGGTACTGTTTTCCTGGAATGGGCCTATCCAAAGACTCGCATAACAAGCATAGTACATAAGAATGCGATGCCAGGATTGGCTTGATGTGTCGTCCGTCATGTATCTTGTAATGGTTGTTATGCGAGCCTCTGGATAGACCTTAAGTTGTAATTGTAACATAAAAATTTGACATTTTCCTTGTGTTCAATATAATTTACGTTTGTACAATATGTAGAATATGGTAATTTAGTGTGAGTGTGAAGAATAAACCAAAAAAGTACCTTTTTCAATACCATACAAAATAACATTAAATATAACCATTTTTTTATGTAACTTTCTCTTCTTTTATTAGTCCAAACGACCGTCAATCATTGTCATAGACAAAAAATGTTGCAATATTTTATATGTTAAAAGGTACGAGTTTTTAACCAATGATGTAGCTTAAAAATCGCGGGAATTTTAAACTACTATCTTGCTTAATTGGATGGACTATAGAAAAAATTGTAAAAATATTAATCATTTCGTGTGTAACCTGTTATCAATCATTATTATGTATATTTTTCACATTCTTTTATAATATTATACGTAGTTATTGCGTATATTATTACAAAAAATGTGAAAATTATTTAATAATGGTTGATCACAGGTTAACACGTTAAGGATTGTATTTTTTTACAAGTTTTTGTGCAGCACCCCTGTATTTGTAGCTCAGACGCAAACCATTTTCTTTTAGTTGGACTACAAACCAAATATTTACAGTTATCTATTGACTGACAAATGACATTTGATAAATGTCAATAGTGTGCACTTAGCGTAACCAGAATATATTTGTGATGTGATGTAGATATATTCTGGCGTAACTATTGACAACAATAAAGACCTAAGTCCATGGTGGTCTGTGGTAACCACACAAGTACATTAATGGGGTTAACTCACATGAAGTGTACAATATTTTATCTACGCCAGTAAGTTGAGAAGCACTTAAGTTAGGAGTCTTAACCGATTTTGCGTGAGTTAAGAAGCTCTTAGCTCACGGGCGTAGATAAATTATATTAATAGTATTTTGTACTTGAACTTTAGTATTAGTAAATAAGTTATAAGTTTTATTAAAGCATACTTTATCTTTTAGAAATATCTGCCAAAATCCACAAGACAGAAAATATTACAAACAATAGAAGAACTATAATACATAGTTCAGGATTAGATGAAGGTAAAATAATAATGTTTAAATTAACTTTATTTTAAATATTTTTTTTATTATTTTAGATGTACCTGCAGAAAACATAAAAGTAAGACTGAATACTGGTAAATCTAAATTTTATATATCTAGTTTGTTAAACTTTGAAAAGGAGCCTTAAAAATAGAAATCTTCCCTGCTTTTGCATGCTTGGGCATTTTCCTTTACTGCAATAAAACGAAAACCGAATAGCTCACTTATTCTACGGTAGATGGAAGCAGGACATTTAACGCAGAATTTCGTTTCAGAATCAATAAAGCTTGATAAAAAAACAAGATTTCTGCAATGCAGTAATATACATGACATGTATATATACTGGTTTATTAAAAATGTGTTATTTCTTATATTTATTGTTCCAAATTAATTTTTTTTTAATCTAGAGATAAGTAAAGCTAAAATATTTTTTTTAATAAAATTATGTTTACCTTATCTCCTGCCATCTATTGGCAATGTGTTAAATTTGCAACTTAACGAAACTATTTATAGATGGCGAAAGTCGAGGCGAAAGCAATAATATTTATTATTAAATAAAAATATACACCTACTAGATATTTTCAATTGTTTAAAAAATAATACCGAATGTAGTTACATCTAACCTGATTAAGCTTTAAGCTATAAGCATTAATCGGAATAAATTCAGTTATGACTCATCAACGTTGAAAATAAACACAGAAACATAGGCTTACGGAATAATTTTGCCGAATTATGAGGGAAATTTTTATAAAGGTCACTAAATCGAAACATTTGACGACTAATTTGTTACACACAACAATATTGAATATACATATTAACTATAAATATGTAAATATATCGGTGTTTTTCGAAGAAAATAAAAATGTAAATATTTAAAACCTCGCGTCAACGATAGAATCGACGCGGCACCTATGCGAGCACTGGAAATTCGCCGATGACTGCCTATAAGGTTGGTTCACACAATAGTTAACAGTTTAAAAAATTAAGCATTGAAATGAAATGTGGAAAATAAATCTTCCATTTCACTGTTTAAATTCTTAGTTAGTTTGGTGTTAGATAACACACGACCACATTTTTTTTCTGTCGATTGACGTGGATCAGAATAGTATATTCTATAACTAGTATGGAATAGACTATATTCCATATTCCATATGACTATTCCATACGTGTTGTAGACTATACTTTTTCTTCGACTGCAAATATGAAACACTGTATGGCTTTAAACTGCGGACAAAGTTTAAAGCAATGTTTTTTGTGACTCTACATTGCAAATGCAACAAAAACATATTTTTAAATAAAGCAATTAATGTTATTTAATAATTTTATCAAATCAGTACTTAAAAAAGATTTTTATTTAATTTTAGCACATATTTAAAAATTGTAATGCAAAAATTGAAAGTTATGAAGATTGTTTTGACAGATATCAGGTTTAAATATTTAACAATAGATGGAGCAGTTTTAATTTTTTGAACTAAATTGATAAAAAACTGGTCAAATATTAAGAAAAACTAATAAACTTTATGTAATTTTAACGCAAAACTTTAGATTGCATTAAATTATTCAATATTTCATGGTAAAATATATATTTTTTTGATAATTTTGATACAGTTTTCTTTACTTTTATAAACAAGAGATTGCACTACATGTGCTCACTTGATACGGAATATTCATACCGTAGAGCTAGAATGGATTCATTCTAGTATGTGTATTTGCTTACATTCTAAAGCAGTCGTAGAAAAATGGGTTTCTAGGTCCTTTCGAAAATTTTGTTTTGCTCACATTTTTCAAAATATTAATCTGAAGGTACTATATGCCAATATTTTTGCAAACAGTGCGTCGAGATCTTTCGACGCGATTTTTTTTTAAACCAGACGATTTTGACCACATTTTTTTTTAATCATGTCGATAGAAAAAAGTCCAAAAATATAGGCATATAATAACTTTAGATTAATATTTTGGAAAATATGAGCGAACTAAAATTTTCAAAAAAAAGAAAGAAAAATTGTTTTTTCGTTAAAAAAAACTGACTGGGCCAAAACGGACGACGGATTTGTGTTCAGCGACCAAAAATACACCCAGATAACCATTTCTGATCCACGTCAACTGACAAAAAAAATTGTGGCCCTGTGTAAATATAATTATTAGGTATTCTCTAAACCAACATTTTGTATTTTTTGATGAATATATTTATTTAGAAAGGCCTCGGTCGTTGGCTGGGTAACCAATAATAATAATAATAATAATTATTATTATTATTAATTCAATGCAAATGAAACGCTTAGCTAATTTCTTTACCACCATTTTGTTTTGGGCTATAATTTTTAGGATTTTGGTAACTAGTAAATTAGTAAATGGTAAATAGTCTGTTGTTGTCTTGTCTTATTTAGTTTATTCTTTTTGTGCTTTTGGTTGGTTGGTTTATAGCTTAGATTATATGTACCGTGGTTTGCAATAAAATGTTAACTCACATTGTGAAATAACGGTAGGTTTTTACACATCTATCCGTTAATATCTTTCAGTGCCGGCCATATTTCCGGTGTGAACGTCGGAGCCCGGGTACGTAAACCGTGTTTTTGCAACACCGTAAAACACGGCTACTCGGCAAGGTATTAGGATGTATCTAAGCGGTCGGAATGAACGCAGCATCTACCTACAACGGCCGACACACAACTAGGTATACTGGTGACACACACCGTGTGGCATCGGCGCCTGGTGCAAACTGACGATGACACACAGTGTGTGCCATTGGCACTGAAGGTGTCAAATGATTTAAATTAAAGGTTACACATTTTGTACATGTTATGACACATGAACAACTGAATTAAGTAATTAATTTTAAGAGTTTTAGTCAAAACATTTAAAAGATAAACAACCTATTGCCATCTCACAATGTGGTTTTAGTGCTCTCTATAGACCTTTATGTAAATAAACTTAAGACGATATTATCTCTCCAAAAATGTTTTTATTATTATTACATAAATAATAGCGACATGTTTCTGCCTTTTTTAGATTTAAAATTTAAAATTTCGAATGGAAAAATAACATTCTCCATCTATAGAAAACCTACCACTACTTCCTATTTAATTCCCTTTTATTCATTTAACCCTTTTAGTCACAAAATGGCCGCTCTTCACACTTTGTTTCATCGCCTATTCTCAATTCCCTTAAATAAAGCTGATTTTCAAGCCGAACTGGATATTATATTCTACTTAGCCCACATAAACAATTACCCTTTAGACATTATTAATAAATTATTTTTAAAAAAACAAATACAGTACGCAACATTAAACATAACATCCCTTAAACCTATTAAAAATTCAGTTTCTTTTTGCAGCATCCCTTATACAGTTCCACCCTCTTTAAAAATTAAAAACTATCTTCAAAAATTTAATATTTCTGTATCATTTTCAGCACCTCCTAACCTTAACATGCTATTTTCACATAAAAAAGATAAAATAGACCCATTCGAAAGAAGTGGTGTTTATAAGCTTACTTGTTCATGTGAAAACTATTACATTGGCCGCAGTTTTAGAAAAATTTCCATAAGGCTTAATGAACATTTACGTCTTATTAACTCAAATGACAAAGATATACAAAATCTTAACTCGAAATCTAATTTCGCAAACCATATCCTCTCCCATGATCATACTTTTAATAATGACGTACAAATTTTATATTCTTCAGCAAATAATAGCGTAACAGATTTATTGGAACACTTTACCATTTTATATCACAATAAATTTCACAGTAACAAGTTAATTAATGAACAGCTCGAATTTCAAAATATGTACGTTTTTAATAATATTTTAAAATCAAATTTAAATCTTTTTACATAAAACTAGGCTTTTGTAAACACATATTTGTTTTTGTTATGTAATATATCGCATAGTAGAGCAAATATTACGTATTTGGTATTGTTTGTAGTTTTAAAACTAATTTTTTGAAACTAATTATTTTAGCAATCACCGCCACCTGTCCGACTACGTCCAAATTATTATCATTTTAAATAAATGCTCACTCTTTTTTCTTTTTTATCATTTTATCAATAATTGTACTTTATGTTTTTAATTAGTTTGCTACTTTCACGATTTTTATAGGGAATTTGAAATCCAGTAGATGTCCTAAATTGTTATTTTTAAATTTAATTTATAATATTGGTTTCTTCTTTTACTTTAGTTTTCTGTTTATAAATTTTTATCTTAAGACTGTCATTTGTCGCGCGTTAAATTTTTTAGTATGACTTGTATACGTGTAATGTAATTGTTGTTGTTTGTTTTTAATTTTAATTATTAGGTAAGTTCTTTAAAAAAATTTTAAGCACTGACTATTTTTTAAATTTTAAATTTTTTGAATCTTCTAGCCTGAAGATGGTCCTATGTTAAAAGGGCAGAATCATGTCGCTATTATTTATGTAATAATAATAAAAACATTTTTGGAGAGATAATATCGTCTTAAGTTTATTTAAAAACTATCTCCAATATGAGCAAGGATCATCAAAAATATAATTTTTTTGACCTTTATGTAGGTTAACATCGAGGTTAACATATTAATGTATAGCACAATTCATATGTCGTCCATATCTGTGGAAGCGTCTTTATTTTTTTTTTAATTGTATTAACTTTTTATTTATTCTTATTACAGTTTTTAGAAAACACTTATAACTTATGGATTAGAAGCAGCGACAAATATAGTTCTTCTTAAAAAATATTATGGATGGTATCATTATTATCCTGTTATCAGACCTAAAATTGGTTTGAGGCAACGTATCCCTAACTACTTTTTTGGATAGTACAGTATTTTAACCCTAGGTATCCAAATGGTTACGCAGCCCTAGTAAAGCGGTGTAAAAGGGACCTTTACAATACAACAAAAGGGTCTTTTTATTAAAAAAAAAGCCTATTGAGTGAAGAAAAGGGCATTTTTTACAGAAATGGATACCTACCGTCAAAAATTTATGCATTATGGTTTTAAATTCAATTTTATAAAAATATTTATTAGTAAACAAATATGTATTACACTGACAAATATAATAATAATTTAAGGGGGTAATATACCCTCCAGCTCGGGAAAATCAAGGATTTTTTCAGGTATGTAATCACAACTTTATTCGAACGAGCTACAAAATATCAAATAGTTTATGTTTCGATGTGTTTGTGAAAAATTTTTTTTTTGGAAATTAAGCAATTCCAGTTGGTTAACTTGGTATAACAATCAGATTAGGCTAAAGCAGAATGCGTTGAAAATTAGCCTGTAAGTTTTAAATAAAAAGTATTTGGTTATCTAGCGTAGGTTCACTCCATCTAGGCCAAGCGCAAATTCCGCGGCGCGCCGTAGACGACAGCAACAAGCCGGCGCTAGATGATTCTAGGGCATCCCTTTCTTTGGGAGGTTGGCTACTATTATAGTACTATTATGGTAGTACTATTATAGTATACTACAGTACTATTATAATAACAGTATATTACAATAATAGGTAAACTATAATATGATTTTTCGTACGACCTAGTGTACACGAAATAAAGAAAAATGCATGTTCACTATATATCCTCGTTAGGATATATTTCTATCGCACGAGTGCATAGTGCATATTTGAATGAAATGACTACTATGTGCACTTATTTATCCAAACCAGTACACATAGCTTTCATTTTGACAAAAGTCGTTTGACATTTATAAAATTTGGAAATGTCAAAATTAAACACAGGTAATTCTTTAAAATATACATTTTTAAATAGTCTAGACTGTAGATCGAACGAAAAATTTTGTTCGCAACTCGTTTGCGACAAGTCCTTAGTGCACTCGAATGAATTTTTGACTTCCCTTCGTGTCGTCAAAAAAACTTCATTCTCGTGCACTAGGAATTAAAGTCGCTTACTCGTTACGAAAACTACTATTTTCTATTTTGCGACTCTTATAAGCTCATAATCACACTCATTTTGCGTGTTCTTATAGGCCCATAAGAGGTCTCTACTTTTTTTTCTATTGGGTTGGCAACATACAAAAGCCTATCTCTTGACGTTTTGCGTGCAAATGTCAATGTCGCTTTAAAGTTGAATTTTCTACAAAATTTTGTGTTTAGGTTATTTTTACCATGTTAAAATTGTGGCTTGGTTGATTGCAGCAAAAAAGAGAAGAGATGACTATAAAATATATCAAAATATCATTTGTTCTTAGAATTTTAAACATGGTGTAAACTGTAATGCCAATCCAAAACAAAAATCCCTAAATCAGTCATCAATTTAAATGTAAGTTTTTTTTAATTTTAGAGCAAAATAGAAAAAATTGTATAAAGTACTATTATAAAACTACCATGTCATTATAGATGCTATATTACAATACTAGGGTACTATCATACATACTAACCAAAATGCTATTGTTTAAATTGATTAGATACAAAAATTATATGCATTGTTGTTAAAGTATTTGTCAAATTTTGATCATGTCATAAAAACGTCATCTTTATTTTTACAATTTTTCATATCATCGTTTAAAATATTACTTGTAATGTTTGTAATATCCAGAAAAGGATCCTCATTTTAAGCTCGTTTGAGTAGAATGTCACCATCGAGTTACTCAAGTACGAAAACGAATTCAAGTAAGCCAGTCAATTTTTTCTTCGTTTGGTATTCAGAATTGTGTCGTCGTGTTAACAGTGCCCCAGCTCCTTCGGTAAAACCAGCGAGAACTAGATGCAAAACTGTGTTAGATTTTGTAGCTGACCGTATAAAGTTTGAAGAATGGAGTCCAGTTATCAATGCCTTAAGACATGATACTAGTCTTCATGTAATTAATATTAGAAGTAGAATTGGTAATTGTAAATTTTTGCACGATGTAGATACAGAGGAAAAGGCGAGAAAGTTAAAACACAAATATGGGACTATTTGGACTTCGTATATTTTGAAAAATCTCCTTAGATCACTTTCATGTACCGTAAGAAATACTCAGGTTTTAACTGTTCTAGAATTAGATGGTCTTCCAATGTTTGAGCAGTATTTGGAACCACTGTTACAAGCTCTCAAGAAAAATAATACTTTAAAAAACCTATCCCTTGCGAATTGTCCTATACAAGATAATGGTTGTGAAATAATATGTGATTATCTACGCTTTACTCCTAATATTGAAATTATAAACCTATCAGGATGTGGGTTAACCGGTGATAGTGGAAATCATCTTGCAAAATTAATTAAATACCAACAAATTAATCGATATTGCGAAAGCTGGCATAGATCACTACGTTATGAAACTCCAGATTCAAAGTTAATGAGAGGTATAAAGAGGATAACACTCAACACTAATCTCAGAATAGGAGATGAAGGTCTGGCGTTTATTTTAAAAGAATTAGAGGACGATTTATGGATTAAGGCTCTGGATTTACAAAAATGTGGCCTTACGGAAAATATCGTTAGATGTATCGTTGATGTAATAAGGTATAGTAAATCATTAGAAATTTTTGATATTAGGCAAAATGATGACCTCGATATTACTTCAGTAGAGACTATTTTAAATATTCTGAAGCAAAAACAACATTCGGGCTACGTTTCAGAATTTCAGTGGTGTGAAACTGCCCACACAGTTGCCTTAAATTCCATAGATAGCTGTTCTACTATTAGAAATAATGTTTATAAATCAAATTCTGTACCCATAAACCCTCCTACAACCCGAATAAATGCTTTGAAAAAATGTAAAACTGTAGAAAATGTGCAGAAAAAAACCGTATCAAAAACTATTATTAACAATCAACAATCTAATATTACCGATGCAAAAAAGCAAATATTAAAATTAAATTCTCAGTTAGAAAGGGAAAAATCAAAGCGTATGGCTACGGAAAAGAAAAATTTAGAGTTAAAAAAATGCCTGAGTACTTTACAAAAAAGTACCACGACTACCCCAAAAACTAATTTAAAAACAGTAATCAGTGCAGTAGAAAAAGTAAATCCTGTGTATAAAAATGGAAATGACTTAAATACTGTTCATGGAGTTAATGGAGTTATCATAAAAGCCGCTTCAAAGAATGGAGTAAAAAATGGAATAACCTTGAATGGTTTTAAAAAAGAAAATAGTTACAATGTTTACAAAAATTGTGATGCAACATATAAGAATCATGAATCTTACAAAAATGGAGAAACAAACTATAAAAATGGCGAAACAAACTATAAAAATGGCGAAACAAACTACAAAAATGGCGAAACAACCTACAAAAATTGTGACATAACTTATAAAAATGGTATAAATCACTTAATAAATAATTTTGATAACTGTAACCAAAAACTGGAAGGACTTATGGCTTCAAATATATTTGAAAAACTGATCAAAAGTAGATGCATAGTAACAGAATCAGATGAAGATGAAGAGTTTTTATCATCACTAAAAAAGACCCAGAAAAGTAACAGCACAGTACTCACAAACAATAACTATAACAACAACTCCATATACCAAATCGAAGATATTTCGTCTAGTCAAGTATCTTTGTTTAATTTCATAAAAGAACTGAAAAATTCTTGTGTACCTAAAAAGAAATATAAAACAGCTAATCATTTAAAATGATTTTCAATATGTAATAACAAATAATATAATTATAACGAATAAATAATATACCTACTTTAATAATGTAAAATATTTTTTAATTATTTATATTTTGTGTTGTACAATAAGACAGAAAAACTCCTAAAAACATTGTTTTATTTAAAGTTTATTTTTTAAGGTATAGTTATTTTAAATTTGCCGCTAAATACTCCACAAAGTCCGATTTACACTGAAGCATGTGGCTTATTTTGAATGTCAACATAACCAAAATTTATATTTTTTTTTTTACTTACTTTGTTTTTATGATGTTTTGATGTAAAAAAAGAGAAATGATAAAGCTGTTGCTAAAAACACTTTAGTATTCCCGTAGAAACAAAATTTGCTTGTAAAATCGCTTTTATTCCAATAATTTAGAGGAATAAACCATTGTTTTGTTCTCGTTAATGGCACGTCAACGTTTTACGGTTGTGTAAATTGGGCCTAGTCATTTCGCTTACGAGGCGTGCGTATCTTACGTTGTTATGGTAATTTCGAGATTGTTTACAAGCGGGAAGGTTTAAAATAACTATACCTTAAAAAAAAATACCTATAATTGTATTAATGACAGGTATTTACAATTTCATAATCCATTCATATGTCTATCTAATCTTCTTATTCTTGTTATCTATTTAATTATTTTTTACGGGTGACAACGAAAAATCAAAAAGTCTTTTTACGACTCTTTTAGTCTAGGCAAATTTTTAAACAAAGAATTAGACCATTTTAGTTCTAGATACGGTATGACTATACGTATAGCCATACTGTATTACGATCTAGAATGCTATATACTATATCAAGTGTAAGAATGAGCACATTTGGTGCCATTTCTTACCTATAAAAGTAAAGAAAACTGTTGCAAAATTAACCAAAAAATATACATTTTACCATGAAATAAATATTGAATTCAATGCAGTTTAAAGTTTTTCGTTAAAATTACATAAAATTTAATAGTTTTATTAAAACTTGATCAGTTTTTGATCATTTTATATAAAAAAATAAAAAGGCGCTATCTATTGTTGATTATTTAAACCATGGTATCTGTCACATCAGTTTGACAAACTTCAAATTTTGTACTATAATTCGCTTGGCGGCTCGTATGCCAAACTTTTCGCTCACGCGGAATATTATCAGTCATAATATTATAAGTGCATGTTAAATTATCGATAATTGTTTTACTGTATTAAAAAAATATTTTGCTTGGCAATTTCCTTAAGCAAAATGTTTTTTTTATATACAGTAAAAAAATTATGTATAATTCAACATGCACGAATGGTATTTTGAAAGACTATTTCACAAACAAAATAAGTATATAATTTTACCATGTTTAATAAGTGTTTAAATTAGTTTTGAGTGGCCTGTTTTAAATTCAACTAAATAAATTAAAATTTATGAATATCAGTTATTTAAAGCTTTTAAGATGGAAAGTACATAAAATATAATATATTAATTGAAATTAATTAGGGTTTATACCTAGGATGTTTTGGTAATAAAATAAGCATTTATATTGCTTATCATTAAAAATAAATCAACTAAAGGTAAGCTTCACAAATTAAAAACACATTTTGCAAAAATATAACATTTATTAAGATGTCAGTAACTGTCAGTTTCTTGTTTCCATAGTAACCAAGTGATAATTGCACATGTGCAAAAATTATCAGATTCATTTTGATCTGATTGGTCAAGAAACTAAAAATGCAAGGTTTTGGCATACTGTGAAATAGTCTATGCCATACTACACAGAATATATTATATATATATTATTATATTATATACTATAAATGCAAATTTGTATTTTTCCGTTTATATAGTAGTTAGTGTCAGATGGCGTTATTACAATAATTTGTCCTTGGTTTGTGATAATGACTACTATCTATCAACTTATACCAATACAGGCTAGTTGACAGTCACAATTTGTTATGTTAAAATAAATTAATTTTGCTATATAGCAAATTGACTTAATAATAGTTCATCAACCAATATTATACAGTAGTTTCGAATTTTCAAAAAAATCAAAAATCGTCCAAGACAAAAAATTCTTGGATATAAATTTCTTTCATGAAAAAATAAGCAACTTATTTTTTTAATGTGCGTTCGTTTGTCTGTCCGTTTGTCTGTCCGTCTGTCTGATGTCAAGATTTTTTTGAAAACGATTACTCAAGAACGAATAATCCGATCGACTTGAAGATTTTACACGGAAAAAAAAATTATAGCTAGGAGCGCTATAACACACATACCAAGCAAATTATAATCGCTTATTATATAAATACAAGGCTTTCTCTTACAATTATGGCAGTCAGTGTAAAAATTTATATGAAATACTTTAATTGTTTAGTGAATAATAAAATATAACAAATAGTATGGCATTTATAGCTTAAATAGATTTAATTATTGTCCGTGCTAATAATTTTTATAATATAATAAAATTTCTGTAAATTTATAATAGTGCCTGTAATAAATATAATCGTGTCTGTAATATATATAATCGTTTCCAATTTATTTTTAACATTATTAGTTATTGTGTCCCTTATAATCTATAGCTTAAATCACTATAATTTGCCACTGTTACCAAATATCTTATAATGTATAGTGCAGAGCCCACTAATTTCTTTCCGTGTAGGAAGAATCAAGTTCGACGGGGAAAAGATCCCTATTGTTTTTGAAAGTAATCCCCCCAAAAACAAAAGGTTATTATCGTTTAAAAAAATCGAAAAAAGCTGAAATAAAATTCCGTTAAGCGCATTTTTTTTCAGGAAAGATTACTTTTACTAATAGAAAATAAAAAAAAAAATTTTGAATTTTTTTTTTAAGTTTTATTTAAAATTAAAAAAAAAATATTTTTTGGTTTTTCGCAAAAATAAAATTTAATAAAAAATTGAAAAATAAAAAAAAATAAGTTTTTTTGAAAACTTTTTATTTTTTTTTTCAATACTTTTTTTTGTTATTTTATTAAATTTATTTTTTAAAATTTAAGTATTTGGGAACTAAAATATACCATTTACTCTGAATAGTATATAATGGAATGCGTAGCATTACATATCTTCACGGCTTGTTTAAAATAACTGCAGTAAACGGAGTATTTATAATAACAAATTGGATGTTTTTTTTTTATTTTTCACTAAATTTTAAAAAATTTAGGTTATAAATATGTGCTTGATTTAAGTATCAAGCACACATTTATAACCTGAAATTTTAAAAGCAAATTGCCGGAAATTATACTTAAGCGGCTGTCCATATATTACGTAACGCAAATTGACAAAAATTAATACATTTCATACCCCGTTTCTCGCGTTATTAAAGGCTGTAAATATTTCATATTTTGGCTACCCCCCAAAATAGGGGGGTGTTAGGGGTTATATACCTATCTGGCTCGGGAAAATTAATTTTTTTTTTAGGTATGTAATTACAATTTTATTCGAACGACCTCCAAAATATCAATAGTATATGTTTCGATGTGTTTGTAAAAAAATTTTATTGGAAAATTCGGAAAATTGTGGAAACCATGGCCCTTGCTTCGAAACGCCTATCGTTTGGCGCTGGCCACGATTTCTCGAAAACCAATTTACCAATCAATCTGAAATATTTAGGTGTTATTCCTAACTACAAAAAGCTAGTTCTTGAACGAAGAAATTTTTATTTGAAGGAAAATTTTTACTTTTTCTGGCCGGAAAACTCAATTTTCGGAACATCAAAAATCGATTTTTTAGGAAAATCGTCGCCATTTCCGTAATTTTCTTTTTTTTTCGAAACTCTTCGTTCAAGAACTAGCTATTGTAATTAGGAACAACACCTAATATTGGGCAATATACATATTTTTAAAAAAAGCAATAATATTTACGTTATTTGAGTTTTTTTCGTGGGTCTGTGTAATTTTTCTCAGAACTAAACTGAGATAAATTCACGTGCATGGGTAATTTACTTGCAGCTGCTGCTGATGTAAATTTACACTCGAAGCGTAAATATAAATGCGGTGTATAATACAATATAATTTTTACATCCAGTGTGTATAATAATTTACCTAAAACCCTTCAATTTATTAAAAAAAAAATAGAATAACCATTTTGTTATTTTTATATTTATGAATAGTGTTTTATAGAAAAACTACGCAACAGAAAAATAAAACGTATATTCGTAATCAGCGCTACAAAAAGTACCAATATAAAATAGAAACAGAAAGCATACTTAACAACTCAAAATTTGCAGGCCAGCGTAACCGCCTAAATAAGTAAAATATTATAAAATGTATGTTTTAAGGATATTGTATCAATCACACTTTTTAAATATTTACTTTTAATCAAAACTTACCAATTATTTCTTTGAAAAATCTAGTACACATTATACGTACGCTCTTACAAACGTAAACAATTATAATGGTCGACAGCCACCAGACTCGATGAAGTAGGAATTCTGGCTTCCCGAGTCACGTGACTAGCTTAACGCCCGCGATTGGCTGGCTTGTACATCAGAAGTGTGATTTTTACACTTCGGGTGTATTGTTGCTAAAGGTATGTTTATAAAAATACACTTTCTTGAGCTCAGAGTGTATTGTTGCAGAAGGTATGATGTACAAATACACACTCTAGGTTAAAATCACCTCACCTGTGTAGTGTCACATCAATGTTGATGTACATTTATATAAAGGCGTAAAATTTACACATTTATAGAGTGTATTTTTTTACACCTTTTCAATGTAATTTCTTTCAGTGTAACTTATTGAATATCAAATTAAATATCAGTAGCTTTGAATCTTGGAAGGCGATTAAAGGAAAGGGATAGTTCAACTTTGGATACGAAGACAGGGTGACAATGTTATGAATAATTTAGATATCGTAACCAAGGCAGACTTCAAACAACTCAGAGCGAGGCATAGGAACGAATATGTAAATTAATAAATCTTGAGTCTCACTTTGAAAGTCTCGATTCACGGAATGCGTCTAGATCTGCATATAAATAGGAAGTCGGACACTCGACGGGTTCCTTCTGCACGTTGGTTTTTACAAATTTTAACTTTTTGTTTCCGACCCCTTACTGTTTTTCATAAGAAGTAATTTAGGCAAATATAAAAAAGATCTATCGTTTTTTTATACGTTTTTTATTATATATGTAAATATTACGTATTTTCTCTCGATCTAATTATGTAAAAATTAAAATAATTCTTGGTTTATAGAACTGCGTTTAAATTATATATACATTATATATACATTATATATATATATATATATATATATATATATGTATAAAGACAAAATTTCCCAACGTTTCACCATTTATTGAATTGGCATCAATTGTCTTTATATATAATTTAAACGCAGTTCTATAAACCAAGAATTATAAAGAACTTTCACTTTCGGGTTTAGACCGTGTTAATGGATTTTCACTTTCCGACGTTTCGTCTCTTACTACTAGAGACATCTTCAGGGATTAATCTGAAACTAAGTTTCGAATCAACTTGTGTCACTATTTATGACGAGTTGTGGTTATTCACCCGTGACGAGGTTTTTCCTATCAAAGACTTCCATATTGCAGGTAAGTGGTAACCAGTGTCCCGATTGATATTGTTAGGATGCTTGATGATTTCTATCGATCCCCGTATCTTCCTTGGCATTTTTCTGTTTTCTGTTAATATTTGTTTTGTTTCAGACAAATTGATTTTATGACCTGTTTCATGTACATGTTCGGCTACTCCCGATAAGGAAATTTGTTTCTTTCTTATATTGCGCTCATGCTCTTGAAGTCTTGTAAAAATTTTTCTCTTAGTTTCACCTATGTAAACCGTACCACAGGAGCAGGGTATTTTATATACGCCTTCTGAACTCAGGGGTATTTTGTCTTTTGTTGAAGTCAAACATTGACCTAATTTTTGGTTGGACCGAAATATAGGCTTAATATTTGACTTCTTCAAAAGTTTACCTATTTTATCCGTGATACCGCTTACATAGGGAAGTATAACTTGTGTCTGTCTGTCATTGTCACTATTGTCCTGTTGTTTGGGTCTGGGATTTCTGTAATTGTATATGGTCTTATTAATGTCTTTTTTGGTATAACCGTTCATGGTCAAGGTTTTGGTTAGTTTAAGGAGTTCTGTGTCTAGGGAATTCTTGTCTGAAATCATGAAAGCCCTATGAACAAGTGAATTAACTACCGAGCGTTTTTGAGAGGGATGGTGATGTGAAAATGCGTTTAGGTATCTGTCAGTGTGGGTTTTCTTGCTGTATACCGAGTGTCCTATTGAGCCATTTTCCGTTTTGTAAACCAAAACGTCCAAAAAGGGAAGTGATCCGTTGTTTTCAATTTCCATCGTAAACCGTATAGATTTATGTTCGGAATTGAGGTGATTTAGAAAACCTTGAAGGCTTTCCATGCCATGGGGCCAAATAGCATACGTATCTGCGCCAAATTTTAGGTTTTAATGGAAATGACTCAATAGCTTTTTTCTCGAAGTATTCCATGAAAGCCTTGGCCGCAGGGGGTGATAATGGGGATCCCATTGCGGCGCCTGACACTTGTTCATAGAACTCTCCCTGTATCAGAAAATATGTAGATGTCAGACAAGCTTCAAATAATTTACATAACTTAGGGTCAAGATTTCCAGTTGTAAGTAGGTCTCTTATAATATTTATTGTATCGGGAACGGGAACGTTAGTAAATAGAGATTCTACGTCGAAACTAACCATTATGTCCGAGGGGTCCAGGGTCACTGTCGATAACAACTCGTCATAAATAGTGACACAAGTTGATTCGAAACTTAGTTTCAGATTAATCCCTGAAGATGTCTCTAGTAGTAAGAGACGAAACGTCGGAAAGTGAAAATCCATTAACACGGTCTAAACCCGAAAGTGAAAGTTCTTTATATCTTAATGGCCGTGAAAGCTTAAAATCTAAAAAACCAAGAATTATTTTAATTGTAAATATTACGTACTTTTATTACTATATATTTTAGATATAATAATAAATAAACTATAATGCCCTAATTATGCTGTTCTTATTACTGCTTTAGAAAACGTTCAAAGACGTTACCTCAAATATCTGTATCATAGGAAATATGGTGAGTATCCAGCTAGAGGGATACCTAATGTGAATTTGCTAAATGATTTCTCGTTTCAATCGTTATCTGTAAGACGTCAACAAGCATCAATTATATTTTTGTATAAATTGATCAATAATAAGATTGACTGTATAGAGCTATTAAACTTATTGCAAATAAACGTGCCCAGAATTTCTGCTAGAATCTCTCCATTTTTTTATGTTAGAACGTCCAGAACTAATGTTTATCTGTTTTCACCTGTGATTCTTATGTGCAATTACTATAATAGTATTTGCTCTAGGGTCGATATTTTAAATACTTCTATTTGCAAAATAAAAAACTTTTTTGCTGCACCTGCTGGTAATGATCACTGATATTGTTATTAATTTACTTAACATAACAAACTCTGTAATTGGGGAAACCTGTGTGAGTTTTTGAATAAATAAATAAATAAATAAATATAAAAATGCTTATCTCCAACGCTAAAGGGCTTATAGTTTTTTTTTAAGTCTTATTGTTTTATGGGCGAAGTCGACCGAAAAATCAAAAACATTTTTTTTGTATATTCGGACTTAAAATGCCATGAAACGTCGAGAAAATGTGAAAAAAGTGGGTGTTAAAAAAATTCGGTATGTCTGTCCTATAAGGACCTTCGTAGTTTTTCTGGTGTCAAATATGGTTAACATTGAGATAAGGTAAGGGGGACAAAGGGGGGTAAAACTAATATATTATGCTATAAACAGCTTATTATTGATCGTAGGAAAAAATTCTTGCAGAGATAAAAAGTATTATTTATTTTCTACTAAAATTTTAATTAATAAAAAAAATGGAAAAGCAAAAATTAGTAAAAATAGATATTATTGGCAAATAATATATAAAAAAAAGCCCATATACAAAAACAAGCCCGTCTATTTTGCCCTTTATATGATTAAACTATGCTTTATAAAGTCCAAATAAACTTTTGTAATAATTATTATTTAATTTCAAGTTTATAATATCATGAAAAGTAAATTAAATTATATTTTTTCCTCAAATTTTATTTACTCTGTGACTGAAAACCAAACACAAAAGTAATCATGCATTTTCAAATTCTGATTAGTTTTATGATTACTTTTTACCAAATTTTAATTTAATATTATTATTTATAAATAGCATAATTGCTATTTTCTAAATGTTGAAATTAAAATTAGTTAATTAGTTAAAAAATAATTAAATAAATAAAATGTAATTGCACTGTGATCATAAAGTAATCGTAGCCCAACTCTGTTCTGTTATAATTTTTTTATTCGATTGATTCTAAAAGAGACACTTTATGTTCATGTTTTACGGGCCAAAAAGTTTTTTTCGCCCACTAACTAAAACTTGTTATTTTTAAGCTTTTTAAAAGAAGACGCTTTACCTTTACTGTAATATTTATAAAGATAAATGACCTTCAGGTCACTTTTGGTCTTGAACTAACTGTTCTTTTTGACCAGATACAGTTATTATAATCATTTCACACAAAATAAAAATTTCTTCTATGACACAACCTTAAAATATATGTTAACTGATTAATCTGTATTCATCCACTAAAATAAATTAAAAACACAAAATTTAAATTGTTAAATCAATTTTAATATTTATAATATTCATAGAACGGTTTAGAAGAATTACTATTTTCATAACAGACACATTTTAATAGAAATTAATCACCAAGCTATAGCTTTTTTAATTTGAAAATTAAACCGCACCCAAAAGAAACGATTCAACTGTTTTTTTTTAGATTTGATTGGATAGCAATTTGTCATGGATAACTAGATAAGTAATAAGACACTAAAAATAAATACTTTTTGCAATTTAAAATTAAGTATATTTTCATAATTTATTATAATTATTAACAATCGAATAAAAAATATTGTATAATACACGGGCAAAAAGTTAAATTTCGATTTCGTAGGTTTATTACCCTCGGGCCGGCCCAATCGGCCGGCCCTCGGCTTCTAAAAACCTACTCAATCGAAAAACTTAACTTTTTGCCCGTGTATTATAAATAACTATTATCGAAAAGGCAGAACAAGTAGGTATTTCCCTTATGTATAAATTCTTGTTTGTGACAAAAAAGGCGTAGAGAATTGGACTTCCTTAAAAAACATACTTATTCCGAACATATGGGTCCCTATTCTACGTTTCTTATATATTGTGGTATTAGATCGACCAAATTCAATTTGCTTTTTTAGCTTTTATGTTTTTTCTTAGAAGTCTTCATATATTATAATGTACCTATAGCAAATCATATTTATTCTCGAATTTATTCTACTTTGAAGACTTCATGTGAAAACGTATAAAATACAAAGGGGTTTTATATAACACCCTGGTTCTTCATACCATATAAAGAAAATGTTATACTTTTCCCCTATGAATTAATGTATATATATAAAAGTATTACGGGTTAAAAATACCCTTAGAATAAAAGGTCAGTTGACGTGTCCAAGTTATAATGTCATGAAAAGACCTTAATAAATTTTGTTATTTTTAACTTTTAAGAGATACTTAAAGGTTAATTTAAATGCGTTTTTTTAACTATACTGGGTGTCTTTATTTAAAGTTTAAATCTATACGCTAATATATTTTTTTCTACTACCTAATAAAGCTTATATTATGAAATGTTGTCAAGGCTTACTATTATTTACCTTCCACAATGAGGTCATAATTTATACAAAATTTATCAAATCTAAAAGATGCTTGATTTTTCTAATTTAATGATGCAAATACAAAAATAGTGATTTAAAATAGAATGGCAAAAAGTTAAGTTTTTCGATTGAGTAGGTTTATAGAAGCCGAGGGCCGGCCGATCGGGTTGGCCCGAGGGTAATAAACCTACGAAATCGAAATTTAACATATAACAATATTTTTTATTCGATTGTTACTAATTATAATAAATTATTAAAATATATTTAATTTTAAATTGCAAAAAGTATTTCTTTTTAGTGTCTTATTACTTATCTAGTTAACCATGACAAATCTCTAAAAAAAACAATTGAATCGTTTCTTTTGAGTGCGGTTTCAAATTAAAAAAGCTTTAGCTTGGTAATTAATTTCTGTTAAAATGTGTCTGTCATGAAAATAGTAATAATTCTGAACCGTTCTATGAATATTATAAATATTGAAATTAATTTTACAATTGCAGTTTTGTTTTTTTCATTTATTTTAGTGCATAAATACAGATTAATCTGTTAACATATATTTTGAGGTTATGTTATGGAAAAAAAAATATTTTGAATGAAATGATTATAATAACTGTATCTGTTCAAAAAGAACAGTTAGTTCAAGACCAAAAGTGACCTAAAGGTTATATTTCTTTATAAATATTACAGTAAAGGTAAAAAATCTTCTTTAAGCTTAAAAATAACAAGTTTTAGTTAGCGGGCGAAAAAACTTTTTGGCCCTAGGGCCACAAAGTTCAACTTTTCGCCCGTAAAATATGAATAAAAAGTGTCTCTTTTAGAATCAATCGAATAAAAAAATATATAAAGAAACATTTGTATTTTCTATTCGCGTATTTAACATGTACACAGTTTATTATTGTTCTATATCATTAGATATGTATGTAAAGATAATCAAACTTTTTTTTAATCTTTAGTATATAGCAGGTTTTTGATACTAATAGGGTGGCGTAGACCCTCCATTTAAACAGGGAGAATGCATTCCTGACGAAAGGGTTACCCTGAAAATCTTAAAATAACACTGAGTATGAATAACTATTTTTCCTACGATCCTCTACACTGATGAAAAAAAATTTACACAGTCGACCGTGTAGACCTAAATTGACACGAAAACGTGTTAAATTGTGTAAAATTGTGTAACTTTTACGAAAATCGGTGTTAAAATTACACATTTTTAAACAATGTAACACGATTCCGTGTTAATTTAGGTCTACACGATCGACTGTAAATTTTAAATTTTTTTTCATTAGTGTATGAAAATAACATTTAGCACACTCTTTTGTTCTTTAGAAAACGCCTTATATCGCACTAGTTTGATATTTTTATATCACACTCGTGTGATATTTATGTATGGAGGTTTACCTAATTTTATTTAGATATTTACCTCTTAGATTCTACGAATTTGTTTCACCTTGTTTTATAAACCATTTTCGACCTTTCACCACAGCTTTTCATATCTTTTGAGTTTTAAATCCAAATATTTCTGTTTTTCATGTCAAAAGTAGAAACTATATAACCTTACTATTTTGACCATTACTGTCTAGTCTAGACAGTGTAGATCTCATAAAAATTACTAAATTTTTTATTTAGTTACCTTATATTATACATTACATAAAAAATATCAAAATACACAGTAATTTTCTTATGAAATGTAAAACAGTACAATTTTACTGTCTTATATGGCAGCATAACCACAGAAATCTAATAATAAGCAAACCCAAGTTTGCATTTATTTAGGAATAGGCAACCCATTAAACAGCTATGTATTGTATTAAATATAAAACCAAGAAAACTAAAGCTAAATGAAAATCATATTTCCTGTTTGACATACCTACCTACATATATAAATTTGTATGCTATTTATAATTATTTTGTGCTTTGCTTTTCTTAAAAATTAATCAAAATTAGAAAAATTTAAAATAAGAAACTTCATATTTTTTCGGGATCGTAGGAAAAATAATATACATAACTCGTTGGAAATTGTATTTCGTGAAATATGTCACTGTGTATTTTTAAAATAAAATTGGTATTAATGGTACAATATGCATAAATTCTGGATAATGAAGCATAATGTTAAAATATTTACAAATAAATAAAACGAGCTAGAGATATATCTCTATATATATGCAAGTTTCGAATAAGACTTTCCTCTCTCATAAGAGATTTCAATTGAATAAAGACTTTTGCTCTGGGAATTTATTTGAGGGTTAGTTTCTAGGAAAAACTTCTTTATGCAGTTTATTTACCGCACTTTCATTTCGCATATAAGAAGAATTTAAAAATGAATAGGAAAATCAGCAATAACATTTCTAAGAAATTTACTTTTTTTAAATTAATAATATTTATGTATTATGAACCAAATTTTTTAAGAAATTCATTTTCTCCATTTTTAAATCGTCAATATTAATATATTTCTTCTCAATTTTAGATTTTTGTATTCTTTATTTCTCATATAATAGTTGGTTACGTTTTATTTAATTCAAAAACAAAATCTAAATTTTGAAAAAAAAAAAAAGTTAGTTTGCCTGTAAGTATTGCTTTTACTGAAAACAATTATATCTTATCTTTTAGCTGTTGTTCTGTTTCTGTGTTAAATAAAAGCTACCTAACATACGAGTTAAGGACCATTAAGTAAAGAAGTTTAGTTAAGTTTATACTTTATTGTTTAATGTATATACATGTACATTGGGGTGCTTTTTTTTTCGGCTATTTTTTTTTTCGGTCCCATCACGAAATTTTGTTGGAAGTACCCTAAAAAAAATTCCCTCAAAATTTTAGCCCTTAATATTAATATTAACTAGTGGACCAAGGCATGTAAAGATTTCCCATTGAAAGTACACGTAAATTTTAATTTTTTTTCTTTAAATTTCTATAGCTTAGCGGCATTTTATGGCATCGCTTCGACCACAGACAGGTATTTCTCAAAATTAAATGCTCTACAAAAGTGCCCATTGCGGCATAATCATAACTCGTACTGGTGAGGTAGTTTGGGCCACCAAACCCAATTTTTTCATAAAATTTACGTTTTTCTGTCCTTATTTCGTAATTGACAAGAGCTACAAAAAATATTCAAATGACAAACTTGTAGGAAATTTAATTTCCTACAAAAATGGTTCTTGGCACTAAATCGCTAACATCAATATTTCTTGAGATAGTGATGTATAATGAAATAACGATTTTTTATAATTTGACGTGATACTCGATAATAATTTGAAATAACAAAAACTTTAGAATTTAATATCTCAAGAAATATTGATGTTAGCGATTTAGTGCCAAGAACCATTTTTGTAGGAAATTAAATTTCCTACAAGTTTTGTCATTTGAATATTTTTTGTAGCTCTTGTCAATTACGAAATAAGGACAGAAAAACGTAAATTTTATGAAAAAATTGGGTTTGGTGGCCCAAACTACCTCACCAGTACGAGTTATGATTATGCCGCAATGGGCACTTTTGTAGAGCATTTAATTTTGAGAAATACCTGTCTATGGTCAAAGCGATGCCATAAAATGCCGCTAAGCTATAGAAATTTAAAGAAAAAAAATAAAAGTTTAGGTGTATTTTCAATGGGAAATCTTTACATGCCTTGGTCCACTACTTAATATTAATATTAAGGGCTAAAATTTTCAGGGATTTTTTTTAGGGTACTTCCAACAAATTTTCGTGATGGGACCGAAAAAAAAAATAGTCGAAAAAAAAAGCACCCTAATGTACATGTGTGCCAAAAGGTTGTGGAACAATCCAATGTTAAAATAATAAAAATTACAATAAATTTACGAGAATAAAGTTAACAATTTTAAAAATAAGTTTAAATCATAATATTGAAGAATAAATAAAATAAAACATATTAGGTGATGATTTAACTTTTTTAACTTTTCTTGACGTTTTCTATCTGCATAAAAAAAATTATGCCTGTCTATGTATCTAAACATGATAACTCAAATATTTTAAGATTTATAAAACTGTCCATAGAATGTGGTATATTCTGTGGCAAAGTGGTGATTGTTCTAATTACGAAACACTCGGTATAGTTAAACATAAATTAACTTCTTTAGATCAATGAGCAGATTGCAGTGGCATATTTGGGACCACGTGTCGCCAAGAGACTTACTGCAGTTCCAATTGCAGCAGTATCCAGCCTTATTTTATGTTTCCAGGACATGCACATGCCAACTTTGTTCGTGCGGATTGTTATGCATGAAAAAATTGGCAAACTTCTAATTTTCCTTATGGCATCGCATGTTGACAACAGTAGTAATGTTAATTTGAAGAAGACTATTTGTATAATGCAGGTATTTTACTTTTATTACATGCTGCAGGAAAACAACTGTCTTGTTTCTTAGTTGAATTGGCATTTCAAGGTAAATTTTATAATTTTTTGATGTTTCCAGAAAATACAAACATTTGCATATTAAATTACATAAGGGAACGTGCAAGTATTACGTAACGCAAATTGTAGCAAAATTCATACACTTCATACCCCGTTTCTCGCGGTATTAAAGGCTGTAGAGATTTCATATTTTGGCTATCCCCCAAATAGGGGGGGGGTATTATTACAGTTTATATCGTGTAAAATTAAATGATATATCTTGTAATTTGTTATTATTTACCGATATCTACGGTAATAATGCAAGATTATTATGTACTTTTACCGAATATATCGTGTAAAAAAAACTATTTTTATTTTAGGTTATGTCATAATGATTAATAATAATAATAATAATAATAATTTTATTACAGCACAATGGCCATATACTACAAAATAATAAAATGATTAAAAATAAAAATAAAGCAAAACAAAATAATTATAATTTATAAATAAATAAAATGATTAGGTCACTTGTAAGAAACAAAGGCGTCGCCAAGTGGCGATTTGTGCAGAAAATGTAATGTAATTCTACTTTAATTTTACACTATATTTACATTTTGAAACCTCATAATAACTTAAAATAACTTATAGACTTATAATAACTAAACATATTTCAACTAAGATAACGTTTGCTGTTGTATTTATTACAATTTTATGTTGTTTACCTCTCAATTCTACAACTGGTTGTTGTATCGTATAATATATTCATGTTATAACATATTACAAAATATTGTTATATAATATAACACTATGTTGTTGTATTAACCCCTTCCAATCCAGCCGGTTTTTCAAGGTACATGTCCCTACACCAGATTAAAATGTATATGGAAAATCCCGTAAACAAATATCCAACTGTGGATATTTTGGTAAATTTAGCTATACCTACAAATATCCATACGTGGATACAATGGAGCGGAAAGGGTTAATAACGCTATTATTCTATCAGTGTGGTTATAATAAGGAATCAATAAGTATTCGTATTATCAAAATTCGTCCTACATTATTTTTTCTACGACTGCTTAGAATATAAGCAAATACACACACTTTTCAAACACAGAATGAATCCATTCTAGCTCTAGATACGGTATGAATATTCCGTATCGTGTTAGAATGAGCACATGTTGTGCCATCTCTTGTTTATAGAAGTAAAGAAAACTGTAGCAAAAATAGCAAAAATATATTTTACCATGAAATATTGAATAATTTAATGCAATTTAAAATTTTGCGTTAAAATTACATAAGGTTTGTTAGTTTTTCATAATATTTGACCAGTTTTTTATCAATTTAGTTCAAAAAATTACAACTGATTCATCTATTGTTAAATAGTTAAACCTGATATCTGTCACAACAATCTGACATAACCTTCAATTTTTGCATTATAATTTGTAAATATGTGCTAAAATAAAATAAAAATCTTTTTTAAGTACTAATTTGATAAAAATTATTAAATAACATTAATTTGCTTTATTTAAAAATATGTGTTCTGTTGCATTTACAATGTCGAGACACAAAAAACATTGTTTT
Organism: Brachypterus glaber; assembly: GCA_958510825.1. NCBI lineage: Eukaryota > Metazoa > Arthropoda > Insecta > Coleoptera > Kateretidae > Brachypterus > Brachypterus glaber. Next base: position 67,326,178 of record OY294046.1, read on the forward strand.
TAACCTTGTCCGCAGTTTAAAGCCATACAGTGTTTCATATTTGCAGTCGAAGAAAAAGTATAGTCTACAACACGTATGGAATAGTCATTCCGCGCTCGCGGGACCGTCATACTCTCCTGCCGGCTCGTATGACAAACTTTCCGCTCGCGCGGAATATTGTGTATTCCATACTAGTTATAGAATATACTATTCTGAAGCGTGATGAAGGACTAAAACTGCCAATGTCGTTGAAACCTACGCATGCAATTGAGAAATGGCCTTTCATGACTTCTTATCCAAGTATTTTGAATTGCGTTTTCTAGTTATATTATTATCAAAAATTTCAATCGGCAAACATACGTTTTTTGGATGATTCCATAGTTAAGGGAAAGAGCGTAAAATTTTTGATTGTTTATTAAAACTTAGGGCAATATTTTTATTAGAAAACGAACTGCGTGTGAGGAGTTACCCAACGTACGCTGCTTTGCTAAGCTGAAAGGTCCTATCTGTATATGTTAAACCTATGTAGATAGGACCTTTCAGCTTAGCACGGCAGTACGAGTGTGATGTCTTTTTAAACGCGTAATTTATAATATTTTTTCTATTTTGCATAGTACCTTTTAATGAAAATATTAATATTTATTTTATGAAAATATTTTTTATAAAAAAATTGTATTGTTTAAAGTTTTAACTATTATTATCAGAAATCAGTGTTTTAATTTTATATCCAATTTTTAGTAAAAAATAATATTATCATAGAGGAAGAATTATCAGTAGTAATATCATAAGTGCATGTTGAATTATCAACAATTTTTTTACTGTATTAAAAAAATATTTTGCTTGGCAATTGTTTAAGTGCATTTTTCGTGTTACAAAATTCCGAGACCGTAGGTCGAAGAATTTTGACGAAAAATGCACGAAAAAAATTTCCTTAAGCAAAATGTTTTCTTATATACAGTTAAAATTTTTTGTATAATTAGACATGCACGAATGGTATTTTGAAAGACTATTTCACAAACAAAATAAGGAAGTATATAATTTGACCATGTTTAATGTTGTTTCATATTTAAATTAAAAATTTAAGAACTAAACAACAATATTACTTTACAATTATAATTAAAAATTTAAATCTCAAATTTGCCGCGATTTTTTAAACCACGATGTTCACTTGTTCGCGAATGTTGCCAAGTCTAAACTTTGCTTAAGGGATATTTTATGATTGAGACTATTCCAATAAAATCATAAATTTAGGCATTTAAATAAAGATCATTGCTGTTTTTGTTTAAAAAGTTTAGTTTTCAACTGAAAAGAAATAAAATAACGGGTGTTTCCACCCGTAAAAAAACAATTTGGGATCTGTTTCTAGTAAAGTTTGGCAACGCTGTACTGGTACCAGCGCAGTCATTTGATGTTTTTGATTTCCTTCATTTAAAAGAAGTAAATTATTTACTTGTTTACTATAAATATATTTTTAATAAATAAGTGTTTAAATTAGTTTTGAGTGGCCTGATTTTAATACCAAGATTCATTTAAATAAATTAAAATTTATGAATATCAGTGATTTAAAGCTTTTAAGATGGAAAGTGCATAAAATATAATATACTATCTGAAATTAATTATGGTTTATACCTAGGATGTTTTGGTAATAAAATAAGCATCAATAAAAATAAATCAACTAAAGGTAAGCTTCACAAATTAAAAACGCATTTTGCAAAAATATAACATTTATTAAGATATCAGTCATTGTCAGTTTCTTGTTTTCATAGTAACCAAGTGTTAATTGCACTTGTGCAAAAATTACCAGATTCATTTTGATCTGATAGGTTAAGAAACTAAAAATGCAAGGTTTTGATAGGCCTATATATTGTTTGTGAAATAGTCACCGTAGTTTATTAGGACTAGGACTAGACTAAGGAAATCTTAAAAAGTGTAGTTCCTACGTTCGTTATAATGGAAGTTAAGCAATTATTTTACAACAGGTTGCTTTGAATTAATTTTGTTAATATTAGTGTCACTAACTTTTAAAACCAAAAAGAATAGTGGATATCGATAATAATTATTATCAATAACTGATAATTGAAATTTATCTGCATATATGACTTTTCTTCAGCAGGGCCCTAGGGGTAAGATTGCGTAGAATAACCCATTTGTAATTCCTAGTATTTAGAGACACGATAAATGAATATAAAAATTATAAATACCATTTGAGGACATTTTGCTTGTCGACATGTGTTAATACCACTTCATTGATTAGCCTGATCTGCATGTTTGATAACATTTTTTGCAACCCCAATAAAAACATGCAACTAGGTGACGACAGATTGCGTATAAGTTTTGTTTGTATTAAGAACACAGCTCTACAAAATAAAAAACGTTTCAAGATGTCTGGGTTCGGTCAACGGATTCTACCTATGCCTAAAGTTTATTTTTTTAAGGTATAGTTATTTTAAACCTTCCCGCTTGTAAAAAATCTCGAAATTACCTTAGCAACGTAAGATACGCATGCGTCGTAAGCGAAATGTCTAGGCCTAATTTACATAACCGTAAAACTTTGACGTGCCATTAACGAGAACAAAACAATGGGTTATTCCTCTAAATTATTGGAATAAAAGCGATTTTATAGACAAATTTTGTTTCTACAGGAATACAAAAGTGTTTTTTACAACAGCTTTATCAATTCTCTTTTTTTACATAAAAACATCATAAAAACAAAGTAAGTAAAAAAAATTATAAATTTTGGTTATGTTGACATTCAAAACAAGCCACATGCTTCAGTGTAAATCGGACTTTGTGGAGTATTTAGCGGCAAATTTAAAATAACTATACCTTAAAAGAATAAACTTTAGTTACTAGTCTGAAAAGTTTTCTACTACACACCGTTTTCGAGATAATTTATCCCAAACTTGTTAAAATAGACGAACTACACAATATGTTTAAAAATATTTCTATAGCTGTTGCGGTTGCTCAAACCTAATCCGATGGTAAAAACTCAAAATTCAAAATGGTGGATCAAATATGGCGTCGAAATTTTAAAAAATTTAATATTTTTTTTTAGCTACCGGGCAATTTGACTCTCTAGGTAGATCGCCTGAAAATGTAGCCAAAGTGAAAACTCATCTGTATTTTTTTTACTACTAACAAACAAGATGAGTTTTTTTTTATTTATTAATTAGTAAATTAAAAAAATATATATATTCTTGTAATTTTGTTTAAAATTAAAAATTTCTGTCCTATTGATATTAATATTTTTATTTATCCGATCAAAAAAGTTATAGGGGGTAAAATTAAAAAAAAAATAAAAAAAATCTTTTTTTTTAATTAATTTTTTCAAAAATTATTTGTTTTTTTTTTTAAATAAACTTCCTTTTTGGGAATCATCAGCACTGTGTATCCTTATGTTGCTAATATTCAAATAATTTTTTTTTAGGCGAAAAAAATTTGTTTTACACGTGGTTAGATTTCTGTAGGTTTCATATTGTTGTGGTTTTTTTTTAATGGCATCATTTACTGGACATCATGTATATTATATTGTTAAAAAATTGTTATTGTTATAAAAAAAGTAAATTGTACTAACCTTGTCGTTTGTAAAAAATAATCTGGCAAGTATCATGTATAACAGTAATAAATTCAATAAAATAAAATTATCGTCATTGTTGTTTTAAAAAAATACTTGATTAAAGAAAGTAAAATTTTCAAAAAGTTAAAATAAATGTGAAACTACTAATCTGGATAATTATTACACTAACATAAGACTAAAATGAATATGTAAAATTATACCAAATTGTAATTAAAGATGTGATTTTTGACCTTGTTCGTAGAATAATATCTTTGCTTCACCTGATACGATCGATCTTAGTGAAATTGAAGATACTCTAGAGCCGTTGTATTCGTGCCCCTTGTGATTATAGGGATGTTTACAATACGCGGTGTAGTGTCCGCTATACGTGGTACCACTGTGTATTAATAAAATTCAGCATAAAATATATTTAACCTGTAATTTGATTTATTTTAAAATAATAGTTCAAGGTGTTATAAAATTAAACAACTAATTAAAAAAGTATATTGCAGTCTTATTTATTTTATAAGCAGTCCAAAACACAAACTAAAAAAGCTACCAGGAGATTAGTAGAAATGGACAAAATTGTGAACCAACTTACTGCAGTAATTTGGAAAAAAAACTTCATAATACTTGGGATAGGTAGAATATTTAAAAAATATAAAACAACTAAATTACAAAAGAGAAAAAAGAAAATTTAATTGTCCTTCTTAAATACAACATAATAGGGTATGTAGAAAAGGACTAGGGAGAGGAAGACTAGGACGGGAGGGAAAAGGAAAGAAAAGGATTTGGGATATCGGAAAAATTGTGATGCATAAAATACACATTGTGTCTATTACACAGCTATCATAGCGGTGTTAACTGTGGATGGGTTTAAAATAAAAGTAAAAAAAAAAACAAATATAAATCACAAAAAATAAATTTCGCAGTTTAATTGTCGTCTTAATAACATCCACATGGTGCTGGGGCACAAGATGGTGCTGGAGCTGGGGCATAATGGGGTGCAAATGCTGGCCCACAGACTGGGGATAGTGAGCCATGATGTCCAAAGTGGTCAAGTTTTTGGAGAAGAAATGATCTTAACTGTGCTTTTCTTGATAAATGTTTGGTCAGTGGACTGCAGATGTCTACAGGTAGAGGCATTGTCACATATGGTCCATGCTAAGAGAATAAAGTGTAATAGTTATCTATAATAGTTAGCGCACACATGACTGTATACTAGACTTTATTTCTGATTTTTTTTGTTTGATTCACTGTTTGTACTGTGCCAGAAGTGCCAAACTGTAGTCTCCCTCCTTACCACTTTGTAATTATAGGTGTCAATAAAATTCTCTTTTATGCATAATTTCTTAGTTGAAATTTTACGTAGGCCCGCACTATTAACAGGCTAGTAAATGTAACAGGGGTACAAACTACCTATGTTAACTTTAACGAACCTATCATAAATTTCAAATTCGATTATTAACTGCCATATAATGTTAACAGGCAGTTTAACTGACAGCTTATTGGTTTAATTTACACCATACGGACTAAATATTTAGTTCGCCTACTGATCTTACTGGTCTAAAATAAGTAAAAATAATCTTGTTTAAATAACGGATGTCAATTCAGTCCAGCTAGTCCCTATGGTGTAAACTAAGTCATGATACTACAGGGGCAAATAATGTTTTTTAAAGTTTTTGAGAGATAATAGCTGTTTTTAACTAATTTGGACCTGCCATCAGACATCGCTTTTGAAATATAGCTTACAGTCTATTTTTAGCGATAATTGTTGTGTAAATATTTATTGAGAATAATGAAGTTTTTCTAACCAACCATTTACAAATATCTTAAACAACAAATACTAAAACATGTGTATCCCTTTTATAAGAATGCTTCCATAGACTTATTGTGTGTTTTAAGCAGATTAATATTTTTCTAGGCCTTTTAAAATTTTTGCTAGAAACACACTTTTTATAAAAAAGCTCTTTATTATGAAATATAATACATTTTTTTTAGCATTTATTATTTAATTTAACTTATTTATTGAAGGTCGGTATGGAAAAATCTTTATATTATTTGGTATATTTTTTTACTTAAAAACTGGTAACAACCTCAAATATTTATAAAATTTGTTGTGGGATTTGTTTAATTTCGAATTTGCCTTCACTTTTTTTTCATCGCACACGGTTTTTGAGATAGAGCGCACATTGAATTTTACCTATTAGTTTATTTTGATGTAAAAAAATATTGGTTGGGTTGTGGGATATAGGTCGAAAAGAAAACATCGCCAAAAACTTTGTTAACTAAACCGACAGTTTCGTATATCCTTTGTAAACATCTTCAGGGTTGATTAAAGCTTAAAAGGCATTTTATGTCATAGACTTTTTGAATGGTAACATATAGTCAAATATAGACCAGATAAGAACAGAAAGAAAAATATAAACAAACATTTAAAAAACGCCACCCACTACGGTAAAATCAGTTTTTACCATTCAAAAAGTCCATGACTAAAATGCCTTTTACGCTTTAATCAACCCCGAGGATGTTTACAAAGAATAAATGAAACTGTCGGTTTAGTTAACAAAGTTTTTGGCATTGTTTTCTTTTCGACCTATATCCCACAACCCAACCAATATTTTTTTACATCAAAATAAACTAATAGGTAAAATTCAATGTGCGCTCTATCTCAAAAACCGTTTGAGATGAAAAAAAAGTGAAGGCAAATTCGAAATTAAAAGGTCAAAATTAGTTGAAAATAGCTATTAGCTCTCCTCAACAAATTGTTTTCTGTGCAATATTGAACATGTTAATTATTCTGCAACTGTTTTAATAACTTACTGGGCAAGCCATAGACGCTGAAATAAGCACGACGGTAAATGCCAAAAGTACTGCGAATTTCATTTTTTGTAATTTATTAGACTGACTAAATTTGAATAATTGAATATCGGAGACGACTCAGGTTTTATAGGCGGAAAATTTTGACGACGATATTGAAAACGTGAGTACATTCTCAAACAAGAAAAAAATATTCGGGGTGTATTACGTGACGATTCAATTAAACCAATACCTTTTTTATTATAATCTTCGCAATTGTATAGCTAGAAGAATATTAATATAGTATATTAAAGTACTAGTGCGCTAAAAACGTGTTATGAAATGACTACTTTATACAATTTTTCCTATTTTGCTCTAAAAATAAAAGTTAAGTTAAATAAATACTTACTTTTCATCGAAAAAACTAAACTTTCTTTACTACAACTTACACGTGCCATAATACTTCAAACAATACTACTTAAATACTTACTTTTCATCGAAAAAACTAAACTTTCTTTACTACAACTTACACGTGATCAACACGGTCTGCCATAATACTTCAGACAATACCCCTAACTAAATATCACTAGAATTTGCCCTAAGACCCTAATTAAAAATAAAAAAAAACTTGATAAAATCCAGGTGGACCGATTTACCCTGTGGCCTAGTTAACCCCGACTTTTCCTAAGAACAGTCTTTAAAAAGTATCTTTGACATATGTGACACAATTTTTTAAATAAATGAGAATTTACAAAATGACATTTTGATTAAATGAAATTTATTTCAACTTTATAGTATTGACATATGTCAAATAAACTTTTTAAAGTCTGTTTTTACCCCTTGGCATGCTCAATGATTGTGTAAATCTGTGAAAATAGACTAGTCTAAATGTGATAAATGTAATGTATTTGACTCGATAAGTTTTAAATATATTTTTTGTATACCCCAGATCAACACCTCTTTGGAGCTCCTAGTACCCAAAGGAACGCAATCTAGGACCAGGCGATTGCCAAATAGCTTAATTTAAATCTACTTTAAAACATATACAGGGTGATCAATAACTGGCATGCCAAAATTTAGGAAATGATTCTATATCCAAAAATATAAAAAAAAGTTCCTATAAAGGTTGGTCCGGAAATGAGCCCTAAGAGAGCTACGGCCCTTTAAAGTTGTAATAAAAATAAGGTTTTTAATTAATAACTCTGGTACCCTTTAAGCTAGAGTGACGAGATTTTGCATGTATACTAGTATTAATAAGGGCAATAATTTTATGATAATTAATTTTTTTGAATTTATCCAGAGGCGTCCCTAGACGGAAAAATGTATTAGGCTTAACACATTTTTGCCCCAAACTTTTTTATGTGTACTTTTTTTTTGATCTTTTGTCAAAAATATGGATTTCTTGAGTAAAAATAAATAAAAAATGTCCATAGTGTAACACTGTAGGAGCAACCGTTTCAAAAAAAAATGCAATTAAGAGGAAGTAACATCTTGTGCCACCAAAAACGTTACTTTTTAAAAGTCTATTACTTATATATTATATTAAATTTAGTTGTTTTGGTGAAGGATACTTTTTTTGCTCAGTTTTAAATTAAGAATCACCCTGCAGCATTAAAATTTTATTGATGCTCTTTTTTGTTCCCCATTCAATATGTCATCTTCGAAGGGCCGTAGCTTCCTTAGGGCTTTTCCGGACCAACGTTATAGAAACTTTTTTTCATATTTTTCGATGTAGAATCACCTCTTAAATTTTGGCATGCCAGTTACTGATCACCCTGTATATAAAACACAGCTGGGAGAAAATAATGAAATAAAAATGGTCACCAGGTCCTAGACTGTATAAAGGCTGAGATTATACTATAAAATTCAAAGCATTACATGTCTTCAGGGATTATTTTTTTATTTTCGTTCGTTGACATATCGATAATTAAAAAATATATTCTTTAGTCTACCATGCAGAGCATAACTAGGTAGTGATAATAAGTTAAGGTTAAGGTTATTTACCTAATAAACGAGCCAAATCATAGCTGTGAACGTACATGCCCAGCTTCTGAACCACTAAAAAATATTTTTGACATGAAAAATCAATTTTTTTCGAGTTTTTTGATAAAATTTCTATGGTTCCTGAAAAAGATGAAGATTTTTTTAGAGAACTGAGTTTTTGAAGTATTTTTGTAACCTCGTTAGGTGCTAAATTATTCCACTATGGGATATGCAAAATTTAAAAATCGACCCACCCTAATATTAGTAGTAGGTAACTTTTAACCTTTAGAGGTCGGGGAAATTTCAGTTCAAATCGAGTGTCGATTTTCCCCGAAATTTTCATAAATCATGACCGAACTACTCAAGAGAAATGCTCGACTTGACAGGTCCACCCCCGTCCGCAACCAATGTAATTTTTTTTTCGGCATTTTAGCCTCAAATTTGGTATACCCATGTTTTTTGTTGCGCTGAGTACGAAAAAAATAGTGAAGAAGATGCTGGAGGATCCCTTGACCTTAAAAATTGATCTTTCAAGGTCAAGTTGATCTCGATAATCGCTATTGTTTTTTTTCACTGTTTTAGCCTCAAAGTTGGTATACCGATGTTTTTTGGGACACTGAGTACGAAAAAAATTGTGAAGAAGATGCTGGAGGTGTCCTTGGCCTTAAAAACCGTTTTTTACCTAAAGCCACTACTTCCGTTTTGGGTAACGGTTAGCGTTACCCAAAATCGACAATGTGGACGTGGCGAAATAACGATCCCTTTGGGGTGCTTAATTTTCGTGTGTCCCCTTGTCTCTCACGTTGGGGTGCTTACCTTCCGTGAGTCCCCTTGCCTCTCACGTTGGGGTGTTTTATTTCCGTAAGTCCCCTTGCCTCTCAAGGTTACAAGGTCAATGGAACCTTCAGCATTTATGACTATTTTTTTCGTATTCAGCGCACCAAAAAATATGAGTAAACCAACTTTGAGGCTAAAATAGGGAATAAAATTAATTTCACCTTGAGATTGTATTTTCAAGGTCAAGGATGTTTAAGACGCCAAATTTTTCTTAAAAAGTACATTGATGTGCGCAAGGTGGTAGAAATTTCTACCATCCCCGCCCTCTAGAGGTTAAAATACCCTTTATAAAAGCGTATGTGGCTAGTAAGTTAAATTTGTAATAGTGGGATAAATCTTATGGAGAACAAAGATAAAAATAAAAAGCGTAAAGAAGCGCGTTTTCCTCTTAATATCAAATGAAAAGTCCTGACGCTAGAAACGGATATAAGCAGGAAATGCTTGTGTATTTTGTCTGGACCGATGCTCCTGAGCCAAACCTAAACGATTTTCCATGTTTTCCTCAGTTTAGGGCAACATATCTTTGTTTACTATTACGTGCGTTCGCAGAGCCAAAAAAAAGGAGAAAATGTTTACTTACTTCCTTTTTAGGCGAAATGAAAAAAGTTACTTGCCGAGTGCCATTTTATTACGTTTTAGCTAAAATTCAGCGGGCACTAAAAGTTTTATCATTTATTTATTTGCGGTTTAACATTTGTTAATATGCGATATTTTCCCGAAAACTTTTTATTTTTCTCATTTCCTTTTCATACCTTATTTCTATGAATATGTTCGTATAGGCTATAGCTACATAAAAAAATATATATTTTCAAGAAACTCTATCAAAGGAAATATTACATTTTAATTTTTAAAGCTAGGATGTTATGTAGGGGAGATCTCCATGAAAAGGACACTTTTTTTAAACGGCTATAAAAAATTTATTTTTAATCTTTTATAAGTATATTTTTTATCATATTTGGAAATAATATAACACAGAACAAGTGTTAAACCTAAATAATATTTATTAAAAAAAAAACATAACTTGTCCCATTCATGAACACGGTATTATTGAATGGGACGAAAAAACAAAATTGCTATTAAAGATTAAAAATCATAAAAATAACTATTATTATCACTGTAAATAATAACAATAAACCTATAGTGAACTTTAATTAATGTTTTTTAAAATCACTATCAAATATTAGTTTGTTTTAAGTTCTAACTGTTCCAAATTATTGTATGGGTATCCTAAACACTTTCTGCCATTTTAGAGTTATTTCTTATCTAAAAGAGATGGATAGGAATGAAATATGAAATTTGTCCCATTCAATAACACTAACAATATTATTAAAAAAAAAATAGGCTAAAAATATTTACCTTCATCTATAAAATTCGTTTATTTGGTATGTTTTGTGTTGTTCTAGACTATTACATATCGTCGTGTTACCTTAACTACCTCGTATCTCCAAAAATTCGATTTTCGGTTTTTTGCACTAATCAATTCTGCACATGATTAGTAATGACCTAAACAAAGTCCTAATTTAAAATTCCAATTGGTTTATAAGTTATGTGGAACTAATTACCTCGTATCTCCTTTACTACTTAAAATAAATAACTGTAACTACCTCGTATCTCCAATATTAGGCCTAGCAAATAAGGAATTTCCCGTAGGTGAAAATATCTAAGAAGATAAAACTTTGCATATTTATGTATTTGGATGCGGAAAATATACTGGTGAAGTAAAAAAAGACCTACTCCATATCACCCCAGCGGTGAAAAATATCCCTTTTATCGTTTTTTTTTTCTTAAAATGTTTATAAAATTTATATCTATGGGCTTCTAAGGTCGCTTAAGCTAAATTTTATAAAAAGTCCAAACCAAAAACAATCCCGAGCGAGAACTTTTGGTAAAATACATGTATGCCGAATTTCAAGTCTCTAGCTTAAAGCGTACTTAAGTTATCATGCTTACAAGATTTCCCGGACAGACCGACCGATCGACTAAAAATATTTTTTGCTCGAAATTCATTTATATTGATATAAAACGTTATAAAACTCAAAAAGACGCAAAAAACAATTTTGAAAATATTCAAAATCGGAAAGCGATATAAACACCCCCTTCCCCTTAGGGTGGAGTTAGAAAAATTTAATTATCAGATTCACTTTTAGCAACCTCAATAACTTTTTTATTCACGAAAATTACCCCCGTCCCCAGGGGAAGGGTTTGGTACAATTTACCCCCCCCCCGGAAACTTTTTTATTATGAGATTTAGTTTTAGCTACCTCAAAAACCCCTATATAGCAACTTTTACAAAAATATTGTAAACATTTTAAAATTATCACGCCCACGGGAGAAGTTAGAAAAAAAATTATCATCAGATTCAGTTAAAGCAAACTGAAAACCCCCAATATACTATTTTTTACTAAAATATTGTAAATATTTAAAAATTACATGCCTTAAATATTTCACAGTTTTTAATTGAGTACAGGGTTACGACTTGGAAATAATAGTTACTGTAACTAACTCGTATCTGTATAATTCTAATTTTTGACTCACGTAACTAATAATTTTGCAATCTTTTATGCTTGAAGGGTCCAGAAGAAATAACTACACTTATATTTGTCTATATTACAATAAAAAAAATAAGAATTTTAAAGTTAACCGGTTTTTTGTGTCCCCTGAAAACCTGTGAATTTGGAGATACGAGGTAGTTAAGGTAACACGACAATTTGTCCCATTCAATAACACTAAAAATATTATCAAAAAAAAAAAAAATAGGCTAAAAATATTTACCTTCATCTATAATATTCGATTATTTGGTATGTTTCGTGTCGTTCTAGACTATTACATATACCAAATTGAAACAGTTTCCTAACAAAATTATTATTAAAAACAAAATTATTTTGACTTTGGTAAAATTGGCATATTAAATTTGTCAAAAATCCATCTGCCTAAACTTTGCCATTTTTTATTATTTTTTTACTGCACATCTAGGGCAATCTAATAATGATAACAAAATCAAAAATTACAAGGAATAGCTCAGAAACAGGAACTGTCCCATTCAATAATATATGCCCCGATGATTACACTGTAGAAATTATCTGGTTGGGGCAGGAAAATAGTTAAGCACATCCTGTTGTTGTTGCCAGAAACAACAATTAGATTTTAAGGATCTGGTAGGCACAACAATTTATCTGGTTGCCGTTACTAGATTTCTGGTTGCAGCAACCAGAAAAATAATTTTACCATATTTAACTATGGATCTGGTTGCACCAACCAGATCTTTTATTTTTTCACTGTATTTACGTTTTTTAATAAAAATAATTACTTGAAATTAATATTATAGGGAGCACACAGAAAAATATTATCTTAAATCAAGAATGTGTGATTTGGATATAACGAAGAGAATATATTCTTCTTTAAAGCAAAATTTTGCTTTAAATATATAAGGATAAGAATATGGTATGCTTGAAAGAAGAATATATTCTCAAATATAAAATGGTATGCTTAAAAAGAATATATTCTCTTAAAAGAAGATATTCTAACCCCTTCCCACATGATTTTTCGTTTTTGAATGAAAAAAATCATGAGGATACATTTTTACCTTCTTATATCGGGAAAAATAATTTTAAAAATCAAATTTTATTTTTATATATATTTTTTTGCAAAAAACTGTATGTGCCGTATGTGGAACACTATGCAGTAAGAAAACTTATTTAGTATGTCGGTCGGTCTGTCTCTCCGGGAAATTTGTGACCACGATAACTCAAGAGCGCTTTATTTTAAGCTGGGACTGTTTTTGGTAAAAATCGGGGAGGGGTAAGGAGGTAAAATGAGGTAAAATGTGGTAAAAACAAGTGTTTTTCAAAAACATTGTTTTTTAATTTTTTTTTTTCGTTTTTCGGAAAAAGAAACTTTTTGTTTGAAAAAAAAAATTAAACAATTTTATTTTATTTTTTCGTTTTCGAAATGTTTTAATAAACATGGACCTACATTATAATGTTTGTGGCAGCAAATTTTTATTTTGGTATTGCCTAATTTATTGTTTTTTTAATGCATGGTGTGCCATTTATAGCACAACCATTTTTTATAAAAAAATATACCATAAAATAGATTACCTGTGATTTTGTACCCATAAACCGCTTTACCACGGTTTATATAATAACACAATATTTTTTATATTTCACAATTAGACCGGCAAATATTTTTAATTAGACTTTGAAGTTTTAGGCTATGCAGTCTTCAACTGACACGCAGAAACCTTCTTAAAAACTTTAATAAAACTTCGCTTAATTAACTCTAAATGGCTGGATTTTTTTCAGATGCCTATCTGTAACAGGTTCTTTATTCATAACAAACAGTTATTGATCCCTTGCTTAATAGTAAGCACAACAAATAATGAAAAATACGGTTCGTGCCATAAATGAGACGGTATGCGGGAAGGGGTTAAGAATTAAAGTCTTGGAAGCTCAGGTCAAAGTCCAAACCTACTGTTTTTTGGAAAAAATCGTTTTTAAAAATTGATCAAAATTCTTAAAAAAATTACCTTTGATAAAAGAAAAAAAAATCAAAAAATTAATTCAAAAACAAAAACAAAGTATACAGCCTGTTCCAGAACTCGCGTACCGAAATTTAAGAGGTGATTCTACATCCAAAAATATGAAAAAAAGTTTCTATAAAGGTTGGTCCGGAAATGAGCCCTAAGGGAGCTACGGCCCTTCGAAGATGACGTATTGAATGGGGAACAAAAAAAAGCACCAGTAAAATTTTAATGCTGCAGGGTGATTCTTTATTTAAAACTGAGCAAAAAAGTATTATACACCAAAACACCTAAATTTAATATTAAAGGAGTAATAGCCTTTTAAAAACTAATGTTTTTGGTGGCACAAAATGTTACTTCCTCTTAATTGCATTTTTTTTTGATAACGGTTGCTCCTACAGTGTTACACTATATGATATTTTATATGTATTTTTACTCTAGAAATCTATATTTTTTACAACAAATCCAAAAAACATACACATAGAAAAGTTTGGGGCAAAAATGTTTTAAGCCTCATATATTTTGTCCGTCTGGGCACGCCTCTGGATAAATTAAAAAAATAAATTAACATAAACTTATTGCCCTTATTAATACTAGTATACATGCAAAAGCTCGCCGCTCTAGCTTAAACGGTACCCGAGTTATTAATTAAAAACCTTATTTTTATTACAATTTTAAAGGGACCTAGATCCCTTAGGGCTCATTTCCGGACCAACCTTTATAGGAACTTTTTTTATATTTTTTATATTTATATCTAGAATCACCTCTTAAATTTTGGCATGCCAGTTATGGATCACCCTGTATATGTTTATGTTTAAAAAAAAAAAACAAAAAATAAATAAGAGAAACATTATTTTAACATTAAAAACAATTTATAAGTTATTATTATGGTTTTTAATTGTTTACAGTAAAAAAATATACAATGAGAAAAATTAAAAAAAAAAGCCGACATTATTTGATTATCGACGCGTTACGAATAATATACAAACGAAAAAGTAAATAAATTCCAAGACAGATATTGACTTGGGATCTAAAATAATTGCATTGGGAGACATGTCTGAAAACGTACGATAATTTCATTATTTTCAAGATTATACGATTACTTACACTCGTAAAAGACCTTGATTGTTGTTACGGAATTTTAGGCAGACTTGCATCGAAATTATCAGGGGTGGGTGCTTAACGTTTAAAAGGGAGGCCGTAGAACGGCCAAAGGAGGGCCATGAGAAGGAAGTAATTATTTTTTTAATTTTTTTTATTTTCTTAACACGTTAACTGCCATGTCATTCATATATGAAAGCCAGTATTGTTTCCCTGTGGGCCACGGCATTTATATATGGATGACGGACTGTTTACTCTCGGCGGTCGCGGCATTCATATCTGAACGCCGCTAAAGGCGAATAACTATGTAGTATTATTGGTGTGGCCTATGGGGAACATAGTACTATGCTTGGTTGGGCCAGACACGGAAAGATGCTGGTTTTACAATGCCCTGGGGGGCCACGTCATTCATATATGAATGACAGCAAAAAACCTAAAAAAATTAAATGTAATCAAAAATAATAGGGCTAATGGTCTTTATGGGATATTTAATGAGGCTGTTAAGTCATATGGCACAGTTTAACGACTTGGCCCCCTGGGTGATTTTACAAAATACCCCTTGGCGGTCAACGTGTTAAAAGCGTTACTGAAAAGAAGGCCTTTACCTGGACTAAGTACATTTAAAGAAAAGTCATTTGCTTTTGTCCATTAGAAACGAACGCAAGGCAAAAATTTCGTTACGATTCCATTACTAACGCGCTGATTTTATTAAAATATTCTTAAACCAATTCCATTCTTATAGACACAATTTTCTTGGTATATCGCAGTTTTAGAAAAATACAACAGATAAAAGTAAGTAGAGAATAAGTAAAGTTTTAAAAGTTTTTAATAAAAACATTTATCTAGGACTTTTTAAAATATACAAAACAGTTGTTGAAATGAACTATATACAGGGTGATCCATAACTGGCATGCCAAAATTTAAGAGGTGATTCTAGATCCAAAAATATAAAAAAAGTTTCTATAAAGGTTGGTCCGGAAATGAGCCCTAAGGGATCTAGGGCCCTTTAAAATTGTAATAAAAATAAGGTTTTTAATTAATAACTCGGGTACCGTTTAAGCTAGAGCGGCGAGCTTTTGCATGTATACTAGTATTAATAAGAGCAATAAGTTTATGTTAATTTATTTTTTTAATTTATCCAGAGGCGTGCCCAGACGGACAAAATATATGAGGCTTAAAACATTTTTGCCCCAAACTTTTCTATGTATATGTTTTTTGGATTTGTTGTAAAAAATATAGATTTCTAGAGTAAAAATACATATAAAATATCATATAGTGTAACACTGTAGGAGCAACCGTTATCAAAAAAAAATGCAATTAAGAGGAAGTAACATTTTGTGCCACCAAAAACTTTACTTTTTAAAAGGCTATTACTCCTTTAATATTAAATTTAGGTATTTTGGTGTATAATACTTTTTTGCTCAGTTTTAAATGAAGAATCACCCTGCAGCATTAAAATTTTATTAGTGCTTTTTTTTGTTCCCCATTCAATACGTCATCTTCGAAGGGCCGTAGCTCCCTTAGGGCTCATTTCCGGACCAACCTTTATAGAAACTTTTTTTCATATTTTTGGATGTAGAATCACCTCTTAAATTTCGGTACGCGAGTTCTGGAACAGGCTGTATACTATAGTAAAAGCCCCACTCTGAATAACTCGAGCACAAAGAAAATTATCAACATTCTAAAAAAAAGTCAAATTAGGCTTTGGGATAAAAAAGAACAACCAGTACTCCACAGAAGCAAAATTTTAAAAATAGAGAATATTTATATATATATATATATATATATATAAACATTACTGTACTGAACGTCGTTACAAAGCCTTTTTATGAAAAATTTAGTGGTTTATTTATATTTTTTTTGAGCCCTATTTTGAAAAAAGTGCTCCAAACACCCCAGGGCCCTGGGGTTAGAGAGGAGTATTTTTACGTATTTTTCATAAATTAAGTTGACCGTGTTTTTAGAATTTTCACGTTTTTCTTTGTTCTTGGGGTGAAATTTGCTCCCTCCCCATTAAAGAGGTTTATTTTTGCAATAAACAAGAATTAAAAATACACTGTCCAGTAAAAGAGATTACCCATTTTCACCTCCGTGCGTAAAATGGATTTTATATTATTAGATTTACTTTTAGCAACCTTAAAAATATACCAATTTTCACGAAAACTACCCCCCGCCTCTTAGAGGGTGGAGTTAAAACTTTTTTATTATCAGATTCTCTTTCAGCAACCTTAAAAACCTCAATATACTAATTTTCACAAAAACTACCTCCCACTCTTCAAGGAATAAAATTAAAAAAAAAAATATTATAAAATTCAGTTTTAGCGACCTCAAAACCCCAATATATAAATTTTCAAGAAACTACCCCCTGCCCCTCAGGAGGTGGAGTAAGAATTTTTTATCATCAGATTCACTTTCAACAACCTGAAAAACCACAATAAACCAAGTTTCACGAAAACTACCCCCCGCCCCTTTGGGGGTGGATTTAGATTTTTTTTATTATCAGATTCACTTTCAGCAACCTCAAAAACCCCAATATACCAGTATTCACGAAAACTACCCCCATCCCCTCAGGGGGTAAAATTAGAAAAAAATTATTATCAGATTCATATTCGTCAACCCCAAAAACCCCTGTATACCAATTTTGACGAAAATATTGAAAATATTTAAAAATATTTACCCCCTCACCCCCTCGGGGTGGAGTTAGATTTTTTTTATTAGATTCAATTTCAGCAACGTCAAAAACCGTTTTATATCCCGAGCTAGAACTTTTGGTAACATACTTGTATGTCAAACGTCAATACTATTGCTTAAAGCGTTCTTAAGTTATAGTGCCCACAAGATTTCCCGGACAGACCAATCGACCGATCGACCGACATTTTTTTTTTGCTTGAAATTCATTCATATCAACAAAAAACATAATAAAACGCAAAAATACGCAAAAAAAATTGAAAATTCAATACAATACTTTCGGAAATTTTGAAAATTTTCAAAATGGGAAAGCAATACACCACCAAGTTCCTTGTGAGAAGAATTTTCTAACGTCTTGAGATATAACAAAAGATATAATTCCTATTTTAAAAACAGGTCCCGGTCCCCAGACAAATAGCGAGGGGTGCGTCATTTTCTTTAGTTTCCTCGATAAATTAAATTCAACTTTTTCGATATTTTTCTTTGTTCTCGTGAAATTCAGAGCGTGGACTCTTAAAAAAGCCACTTCAAAAGCCAGTGACCAACCTCTTGCAATGGTCAATAATAAATGCATAGAAAACCATTTGGTCCAATCATTCGGTAGAAAAACAACATTTGACTGTCGGAAATACCAACTTGGTATTTGGGTGACACATAAAAGAAGGAATGATTCTCTAGTGGTTCGAATTCCATTATGGGTCGGAGTCATACACTGATAGAAAAATCTAAAAATGTTAATACAAAACGTTGTTGTGTCAACTTTTAGAACTATACATGTGTAAAATGCAAATTATACGATTATTTTGAAACATTATAATATTTTTTCTATTTTGCTACTCTTATAAGCTCATAATCACACGCATTTTGCGTGTTCTTATAGGCCCATAAGAGGTACTACTTTTTTTTCTTTTGGGTTGGCAACAGACAAAAGTCTATCTCTTGACGTTTGCCGTGCAATTGTGAACGTCGGTTTAAAGTTTAATTTTCTACAAAATTTTGTGTTTAGGTTATGTTTTACCGTGTTAAAATTGTGGCTTGGTTACTTGCAGTGGAAAAGAGAAGAAATGACTATAAAATATATCAAAATAATATTCGTTCTTAGAATTTTAAACATGACGAAAACTGTAATGCCAACCCGAAACAAAAATCCCTAAATAAGTCATCAATTTAAATGTAAGTTTTTTAAAATTTTAGAGCAAAATAGAAAAAATTGTATAAAGCATTCGTTTCATAACATGTTCTTAGCGCACCAGTACTAGAAAACTCACCGCAAGCGGCTCGTTTTCTAAACTTGTACTCGTGCGCTAAAAACGTATGTTATGAAACTAGTACTTTAATATACTATTATTAAATACAGTATTAAAATTGTAAATTTGAATGTGGTATCGTTAATTATAAAATTCATACCATATATTACATTAGATTACATGTTTGTTTAACCTCGTATTATTCTACTTAATTAAGCATCCCCTAAGTCCAGGACTTGTGTGGAATAATATTAGAGGGAACCACTGGCTTATACTGACTTTCGAACCAGTTTTTATAGGGAGTTTCCGCTTCACTTTACGCCTTCGCCAAATTTTCAATTATTAATGGAGATTTCTCCTGTTAGATTAGACAGGGAAAAAAGTTCTACCCAAAAAGGATAGAAGACATACATACACTCCCACTTCCACCCAACCAAACAAATTCTGTATTTGTTCTTTGTTGAACAAATACAATATTTACTTGGCCGGGCGAAAAGTGTAAATATATTACTTTTATTAAAGAAATTACTGGCGCCATCTAAATTTCAGTAGAATTATCTTATTTTACAGATTCACATTAGCTATGTTCGTTCGTGCCGCTCACTGCTACACTTTCCGGCCAACCAAATAAATACTGTATTTGTTGTATGAAAAACAAATACAGTATATATTTGGTTGGCTGGAAAGTGTAGCACAAATGAGATAGAGATAGGGTAGACGTCTTTTGTTTCATAATTCTAGTTGTAGAGAGCTCCATTAACTGAAAAAGGCAAATCGGCGCTAGTGAGAATCGAACTCACGGTAATTGGCTAGTAGACTTGTCATGTACAGACGCGGTAGACCACTACACCAATCCTCTAATGGATTTTTTATATATACGAAACAACTTTATAGTATTTAATTTTACAACAAAATTATTAATACTATAATAGTGTCGGTATTTTTTTTTTTTTTGAGGAAGAAGGATGATTAATAAAGATGGCGAAAATCAGCTGATTCTATTAAATTTTTTACCAAAATTTTAAAAGCAGGCATTTTGGGCTACAATTTCCATGTGCATAAGTATACCTAACCATACCAAAAGTATGTACATGTGATATGTAATTACATGTGATATGTAGTTTTTATACACATACATGTAATTATTATTATTATTATTATTAACAATAGTAAGCGGCAATGCCGATGAGACTATTGCATCTATTACATACATTACATAGTATTATTATCACAGTCATTATTAACATTATTATCACAGTCAAAATTTTTCACATCACATAATGTACAAAATTGTTAGTCCATTGTTCCATTTCCCGGTCAAGTGAATTTAAAATAAAATGCGTACAATTTGTTGGTGTAAATCGAACAACTTTAAATACCGAACGCGTTTATTTGTTTCTTGTTGTATTTTATGCAAAATATAGTGGTTGGTACATATACAACTATCTATTGTTGTTTTCTATAACCTAATTATGCTACTGATTACGATGGTGTTCTATCAGTGTAGCTTCATGACTTTCCCGAATTACACCTTCTTGTCACTTGTGGGGTGCCCGAGCGCTTGATATGCAAGCTCTGCTGGTTTCATTTTCGTTTTATTTCCCTTCTTTTTTCGGGATTTGATTACCTATCCTTGTGTTTTTGTGCCCGTCAAATTAATGGAAATAAAACGGATTTGCTAAGCTAAAACAAAATTTAGCTGCTATTCTTAGGGCCAACTTTCAGATTGTTATTTATGAAGAATTTGAGTTTTTGTAAAGAATTAAACGGCAGATTTTTAATTTACACCACTCTAGCCCAAACGGATTTGCTAAGCTAAAACAAAATTTAGCTGCTATTCTTAGGGCCATCTTTCAGATGGTTATTTATCAAGAATTTGAGTTTTTCTAAAGAATTAAGCGGTAGATTTTTAAAGCGAATAGACAAAAAAAATACAGAAATTGGGGCCAAAACATTTGAATCCAATTTTCACCTCTCTAGTCTTATTTTTGGCAAACTAATGTTGTAATTTCAAGATATTCAGATTGTAGACAATATTTACCTAAATTAAGATAATTTAGTTAAATAACATAAACTGAAGTTAAACCGATATAAAAAGACAGTATGGTAAGAATATTTAGTTCAATAAAAGCTACTTTTACCTCATCTTGGTTCCCTAGTCTCTTTATAACTAATAAGTTTTCTTTAAAGTCCTAAAATGTAACCTTAACTAAAATTTAGTTTTTATTAAATATTTCTGGAGCCCTATAAACCACAGAAACGATTTTTTACATGCCTTAACATTGATAAAGGCTATCATTTCATGCAATTTTTAATTGGTAATTTTTTCCAAAGACCTGCAAAATGGGGGGACGATGTTACTTTTTTGCCCTAAACTTTTTTATCTGTAGACTTTTTGACATTTTATCAATAAAAAATTTATCTTTAATTAAAAATACATAAAAAAGATACTCTTATGTAACAACGTAGGGCCAACCGTTTTCGAGAAAATTGCAATTAAAGAGGAAATTTCACGTTCTGAGCATCAAAAATTGGAACTATAAATGCACCAATAAAAATTTTAGTATTGCAGGGCGATTTTACATCAAAAACTACGAAAAAAAAGTTCCCACACTCAAATATCCACAAATCGCTTTTAAGGGAGCTAGTAGTACTCTAAAAACTGATTTTCGAACCTAGATGTATACGAGAATACAGTTTTTAATGCAGAACCACCCTGCAGTACTAAAATTTTTATTTACAGACCGACCTACAGAGGAACTTTTTTTCGTATTTTTTAACGTAGAATCACCTCTTAAATTCTTCGAACTTATTTCTGAATTATCCTGTATACATACATATATACTATGTTTAAGCTTAGCATGTTCTAAAAGTTCCGCATAGTAAAATATAAATTGTCCCTAATTTTTGTCGTTACTTTTAGGTCAAGATTAATTAAGTTAGGAATAATACTATACTTTTTCTAAATTAATACCAATTCAACTGTAAATAGGCGATTTGTGCGGAATTTTAATTCGTTTTTTCCTCTTCTTAAAAGTAGAACAAATTTGCTGACGTTGTAATTTTATTTTGTATTTATTTAAATGTAAACTAAATTAGTACGTTAATTAATTATAAAAATATAAAATTAAGTTATTTTTTTTTTATTTTAGATGTAAGAAAACGCGGAAAGATAAATAGTTATTTATATACCAAGGGACTAAACTGGCTGCCAAGTTTAGTCCTGAGGTATATACACTATTTTTTGCAGGACCAAACATAATTTAGGTAGGTAGATAAAATTAAAATTAAAAACCACTCGTCTGAAATTGGTTGTTTTATTTTTGTAATTTAATCAGGATGCCTGTAAATTGCGAAAAGTCAGTTTCATGGCTATCGCGATTTCAATTGTTTTTTAATATGGTTGACACCAAGGGCTGATATTTTAAAAAGAAGTAGTGGTAAGTAGTAGAACGCTCCTGTTAGTTTTTCACCGCGTGATTTGCGTAAGGGAATTTTAAACAAGTTTTCTTAGATCATTTTTTTAATATATTAGTAGCAATCGAGTTATAGATATTTAAAAATGGCCATGTTGGGGGTGAAATTGGTTTTTTCAATTTTCCAGCCAAATTATTCATCGGAGGATAAAATATGAAACTTATGGAGAATTTTAGGAGCTACACGTTTGCTCATAACCACTTTTATTGTCCGATGATTAATTTGGCTGAAAAATGGAAAAACCAACTTCATAATAGGGAGGGGAAGGAGGTACGGAGCTCACTGATACTGGGAATGCATCTGTCCTGAATTGGTGGGTACCATTACTGGCTGAGGACGTTTTTGATCTTTTTGTGAGTGTAGTGGACTTCGTGATCGTAATGATATAGACCGATTCTATATAAAAATATATACTATAGCGCACGGATCTGTGGCTACGGGAAATATGTTTAGAATGTGTGTACAAGAGAGAGGCCCACTGCAGGCATACACGCTTTTGACAGAAAGAAGAGAGCGCGCATGATTCGTCCCCCTTTCGTCGCAGACTTTGTGTCATGCGGAGAACTATACTAATTTTTATTAATTTAAAATAATTTTCTATTGAAGATTTTTTTCTTTACTATTCCTAAAAGCATATGTGAGTGGTGCAGCAAAAAGGTATATTAGCAAAAAAAAAACAATTTTTTTACTTACGTAGAAATGTACAATGCATCGAATGTACATTTCTACGTTCATTAACGTAAAAAAAATATTTTTTTTTTTGCTAATATACCTTTTCGCTGCACCACACTAATTATAGTATGTTTTGCATCTATGGGCTTTATGTTAACCCTTGTTATCATGTTTATCATTGGTATTAAATTACGAATTAATGGTACCTATACCTCATACTATAATGACGTAATAGCTAGAAATGTGCTGGTGCTGTTGTTTGAAATTAAAATTTGTTTATTCAATAATTTAATAGTACATTCTATAACTAGTATGGAATAGACAATATTCCGCGCGAGCGAAAAGTTTGTATGACGATCCCGCGAGCGCGGAATGACTATTCCATACGTGTTGTAGACTATGCTTTTTCTTCGACTGCAAATATGAAACACTGTATGGCTTTAAACTGCGGACAAGGTTAAAAACAATATTTTTTGTGACTTGACATTGTAAATGCAAAAAAACACATATCTTTAAATAAAGCAATTAATGTTATTTAATAATTTTATCCAATCAGTACTTAAAAAAGATTTTTATTTAATTTTAGCACATATTAGTTTATTAGTTATAATGCAAAAATTGAAGGTTATGTCAGATTTTTGTGAAAGATATCAGGTTAAATATTTAACAATAGATCAGTTGTAATTTTTTGAACTAAATTGATAAAAAACTGGTCAAATGTTAAGAAAAACTAATAAACCTTTAAACTTTATGTAATTTTAACGCAAAACTTTAAATTGCATTAAATTATTCAATATTTCATGCCAAAATATATATTTTTTTGCTGATTTTGCTACAGTTTTCTTTACTTTTATAAACAAGATATGGCACTACATGTTCTCATTCTAACACTTGATACGAAATATTCATACCGTATCTAGAGCTAGAATGGATTCATTCTGTGTTTGAAACGTGTGTGTATTTGCTTACATTCTAAAGCAGTCGTAGAAAAAAAAAGTAATAATTTAAAATTCTGTTATTTCGCAGTTCAAGAATCTAGACCTATTTACACAGTTATGGAATCTTTGTATTAAAATTTAGATATAAAGAACTTTCACTTTCGGGTTTAGACCAGGGATTAATCTAAAACTAAGTTTCGAATCAACTTGTGTCACTATTTATGACGAGTTGTGGTTATTCACCCGTGACGAGGTTTTTCCTATCAAAGACTTCCATATTGCAGGTAAATGGTAACCAGTGTCCCGATTGATATTGTTAGGATGCTTGATGATTTCTATCGATTCCCGTATCTTCCGTGGCATTTTTCTGTTTTCTGTTAATATTTGTTTTGTTTCAGACAAATTGATTTTATGACCTGTTTCATGTACATGTTCGGCTACTGCCGATAAGGAAATTTGTTTCTTTCTTATATTGCGCTCATGCTCTTGAAGTCTTGTAGAAATTTTTCTCTTAGTTTCACCTATGTAAACCGTACCACAGGAGCAGGGTATTTTATATACGCCTTCTGAACTCAGGGGTATTTTGTCTTTTGTTGAAGTCAAACATTGACCTAATTTTTGGTTGGACCGAAATATATCTAGGCTTAATATTTGACTTCTTCAAAAGTTTACCTATTTTATCCGTGATACCGCTTACATAGGGAAGTATAACTTGTGTCTGTCTGTCATTGTCACTATTGTCCTGTTGTTTGGGTCTGGGATTTCTGTATTTGTATATGGTCTTATTAATGTCTTTTTTGGTATAACCGTTCATGGTCAAGGCTTTGGTTAGTTTAAGGAGTTCTGTGTCTAGGGAATTCTTGTCTGAAATCATGAAAGCCCTATGAACAAGTGAATTAACTACCGAGCGTTTTTGAGAGGGATGGTGATGTGAAAATGCGTTTAGGTATCTGTCAGTGTGGGTTTTCTTCCTGTATACCGAGTGTCCTAACAATATCAATCGGGACACTGGTTACCATTTACCTGCAATATGGAAGTCTTTGGTAGGAAAAACCTCGTCACGGGTGAATAACCACAACTCGTCATAAATAGTGACACAAGTTGATTCGAAACTTAGTTTCAGATTAATCCCTGAAGATGTCTCTAGTAGTAAGAGACGTCGGAAAGTGAAAATCCATTAACACGGTCTAAACCCGAAAGTGAAAGTTCTTTATATCTTAATGGCCGTGAAAGCTTAAAATCTAAAATAAAATTTAGATTTTTAAATTTTCTAATATGAGAAATTGAGACTTTTTTTAAAAAGAATCTTAAATTTATAGAATTATGTGAGTGTGTTTTGTTTTAGAAATAAGAATCCTTTGATCAATTTAAAATCAAAATTCAAAGTGTGTTTGACTTTACAAAAAAAAAGGGCCAATTCCCAAGAAGATAAAGATCAAATAAATAAAATTAAGTTGTTTATATAAAAAAGGATATTCTTATAACTGATATTCTTTGGTATTCAAATAAAACTGACCCTTTTCATGTTTTTTACTTTACACGAAAATTGTTAGAGGTTTTACATGTTGAACAAATTTATATGTTATATATAAGGGTGTTTTTAAATAATTCTCTTTGCATAGAAAAAAACAAGATATCTGTATTCATAAAGCGAATCCCAAACCAAAAGTTATTGTTATTAGATTTTTTATGTTCTGAAATTCCCTTCTCCACGGACAAGTTAAATGTGTCATCGTATTTTCTTTCTTTCTATTTGCTTTTTAATATTAAAATGTTTAATAATTAAAATTAAAGAAAAAATAATATTTTTTTAAACTTGCCAACCTCTAAACAATTAATATTGTAAAGATATTATTACTAGTAAAAGTTTTTTTTTGTAAAATCTGCCTCTTTTTACTGATTTGAAAAATGATTGTTGCCAAAAACATTAGGGGACCAAAGAATGTAGGATAACGTTTTATAATCCCGACATGTCTCTTCACATATTCCATTCGCTTTTGTCACTTGTAAATGCATTTACAACCCTTAAAATTAGTTTTAAAAGAAGTCAAACAAGACAGCCAGTTAAATCCCACTGTATATACAAAAACGACTAGAATATTTCATATAAAAACTAATAATACTATTATAATTACTAATTAATACTATTATAATTATTAATTATAATAATTAAAATTATAATAATAATAATTATAATAATTATTAATTAGGTTAAGATACCTTCTTTAAAAATATTTTGCAGGTTAAAATATTGTATACCATTAATGCAGATAAAATCAAAATTCCGGTACGGATGAGTAGTCATTTTGTCTTTCTTTTTAAGAGATTAGTAGGTAATATGATCATATGATAAGATGTGGTATAGGTTGTATTATTAATTTAATTACAAGTTCAGTACCGTTAAGTGGGGTAACTTCGGACGGTGTGGGTGACTTCGGACACTTTTTCGTAAAACACTCTAAACCAAAGCACGTGTGCACAAGTTGTGGGGTTACGTGCACAAGTTGTAGGGTTCAATTCCACAAATTGTGCACACAACCCTATAACTTGTGCACACGTGCTTTGCTTCAGAGGGCTTTGCGAAAAAGTGTCCGACACCCACACCGTCCGAAGTAACACCACTTAACGGTATCGTACCAAATGTCGCGATATAAAAAATTAAAAAATATGTATTTACAAAATTTGTATTTAATACAATAACCAATTTTTGTTTTAAATTCCCAATAGCGGTTTTCTGTGTGTGAGTTTAACTGGAAATGTTTGCCCATATTTTCCAGTCTTTAGTTTTATTTAATTGTTTTCTTTTCTTTCATAGGGCTCATACTTTAAATACATAACGCAAATTGTGCAAAATTCTTACACGTTATATACCTGTTGTTAATTTTGTAGGGGTGTCATAGATTTTTCCCATAACACCCCCTATTATAGGGGCCCTATAAGGGGGTAGTCAATAGAAAACATCTATACCACCTTTACAATAGGCATATAAAGTGTATGAATTTTGCACAATTTGCGTTAAGGCCTATCCAGAAGCTTGCATAAGAACATAAATTATAAGAATGCGATGCCGTGATTGGCTTGCAAGATACATGGCGGCACGTCAAGCCAATTACGGCATCGCATTGTTAAGTACTATGTTGTTATGCGAGCCTGTGGATATGCCCTTACGTATTTAAAGTATAATCCCATATGTAAAGACATAAATATTTGATATTAACAGCATTCCATCTTGAGGACAAAATATAAAGGCAAAAAAAATGATAATGGATTTTTTTTGAAATGCAACACGTATAACACGGATATATTTACATATAAATTATTGTCACAAATGAGATTTGCAATATAACGTCTCACACTAGTACTTTCAATTCGGTGCACGTTCTCAGCAATATCTAGCTGGGATCCAGAGGGCTTAGAAAGCCGATGCGGGTGCCTCTGTGACACGTGTTTTGCCCTCTTGTTAAGTTGCTTTGCTGTTGACTTTTTACTATTCTTCTTGCTTCATGATACAGACTCAAAGCCCTCTATATACTCTCGACTAACTTTTCTAAATGGGAATTTACTTAATGAAAACATCTCCTTTTCAACTTCTTACTAAACCAACATAACATCAAACAAGTCGTAAAGATATGTAGTGCCTTGCATTTTATAGTTAACCCTTCGCAGTGTATTTTATTTGTGTACTTACACCAGGAAAGGACCTTGTTTCTCATTTACGGTCTCAAGAAGTAGCTGAGCTATTGGTCACCTTCGATTTTTAGTATTTATTTGACATAACTGATTACTAGACCTCGGGAGTAAGCGAGCTGTTCATACGGTTATGAGCATAGCATAATAATAATAAGAAGCTACCGCAAGATGGCTATCGAACCGCTGTCCCCTCTACTACAACGCGCCCGCCAGTGTATCTATGAAAAAAGTTTAAAAAAAGATGAGAAAAGATGAATCATAGCTCGCAAGTCCCCGGCCTGTGCTGATTACTAAGTATAGTTCTCCGCATGAAACAAAGTCTCCGACGAAAGGGGGAGGAATCATTAGCGCTCTCTTCGTTTCGTCAAAAGCGTTATAAGGCGTGCGTGCCTACAACGGGCCTCTCAATTGCACACACGTTCCTAACATTTTTCCCGTAGCCACAGATCCGTGCGTCAAAGTATAGTAAATTGTAAGTCAAAGGTCGTATGTTAAATTTTAGTTTGTTTTATTTTGGTGATAAATGATAGAATTTTAATAAAACGCCACAATTCAGTAAGATCTCTGAATAGAGTGGACATTAAACTTTACACTGTGTAATGTCTGAAGTTTATTGTCGTTTCATTTAGGTTTCCTACAATGTAGAACAGCAAAGTAAAATTTAACAAACGACATTTTGCAATTTGAGTGACGATATAACGATTGAATGTGTCGGCCCAGCAAGTCATATCGTAAAAACAATTGAATAGACCTGTATCAGACGCATCATATCTATAGACGGCACAGCATATTAAGCTGCATTATATCCCAATACCTAAAAAGTATACAAATTTTATTCACAATCATTTAGAAATAAGCTAACTACACATACGTAAAAGTTGGAAAATCAATTACTGTTAACTTTTACTACCTAAAAAGTTTGAAACACCACATTTCCATCCCTTGGCCGGGAACTGCCTTGTGACTACCTTTACTTCGCTTCACTTCAAAAACCTAAACGTATTAAAATATTATGGAAAAAATAGTTTTAAGTACTTATTTCTTTTAATAATACACACATTTAAATTGATCTAAAATATATTAAATGTACAACCAATTTAGCTGTCATTTCTGAAAGATCACTGATACGTGCTGCCACCGCCGGTAATTTAACGAAGTAAATACATAACTTTATTTTTATACTTTTTTAGACAAATATTTATTATTTATGTCATTTGGATATTATTATATTCAATATATTTATATGTTTTAAAATTGTTAATATTAATGTTCTTTTTTTATTTTATTTTCGTGGGGATCGCCATCTATACATGCATTGATAAAGCAAAAATGTGTAACTAACTTCACCAGTGTTTATATATTTAAAGATGGTGTCACTTTTGCCGTGATTCATAAAATATACAATTATTAATAAAATAGGTAAAAATTGTGAATAAAATAGTATACAAACCTCGGCGGAAAATTCAATTTTTCCCTCGGAAAATTAGCAGACCGCTACGTTCCCTCAGATACATATACTATTGTGTAAATTAGAAGTCGAGGAGGAACATGGCCAGGACCGTGCCTTCGCATATGGCCGCGCCTAACTAGGACCGATTTTGGCATTGTTTTTTAAGCTATGAAGCTGCGAGGAGTATAATAAATTGGCTAAATCACTCCATTGCATAAACATAATGTGACCGAAAGTTTCAGTTCAAATTTTATTATGAAGTGGAAAATTTCATAGACACTGATTTACCTCAATTTAATTTACTTAAACAGCGGTAGCCTAAAGGTACTATTCTTTTCATTATACAAAGACTTAACTATTGTACAATTCATAGGTGTTTCGTAAATAACAAAACTTTAACCTATCAAAATATATGAAAATATAATATTATAATTAAAAAGTTCGAAGTTCCAAGTTCCTTATATGTATCAGCCTTAAAGGCAAATATTATATTATTACGAGCGTATAATATTTGCTATTAATCAATGAGGGTAAATTTTGGGACACGAGCCGAAAGGCGAGTGGCCTAATCACACGAATCATTAATAGCTATTATACGCGAGTAGAATGCTATACTTTATCCGTTTTTTTAGCCGTTTTAAAGTTTAAACGGTTAATTTTTACAGACACGTAATTAATAGGCCTATTAATCACGGCCGTGGATAAATAATATTTGACTATCCTGTATAGGGATAAATTTTAAAAATAATACACTGATTTAAAAACATGTAATGAAGTTTTTTTAAAGAAACGTGGTTAACAAACTTTTTTCCAAACAAGTTTAAATCAAGCGTTTATGCGCTTAATTTTTTTGGATAGATCGAATAGTTTCAGCTAAAACGTCATAAACAAAAAAACAAGAAAATGAAGTAGCACATTTTTACACAAATAAAACGGTTTTCCGAATTATTTTCAAATTTCAAAGGTAGTAAAAAAAAGCAGATTTCTTAAACTATAGAAACTAAATTAAATGTCCTGCAGAAATGTGTTATTTACTTTGGAAGCTTATCCCATCAGGCTTGGTCCTTCGAGTGGACGTGCTTAGTAACCGCAGACCTGGCTCAATTTCTCCTAGCCCTTGGCCGCCTTCTTCAACTTCATTGGCCCCCGATTGCATTCGTGCTAAGTATGCTGGTTTTAGGTATTAGGAACTATTTGATATCGTTTATATTTTATAGAAGCATGAGTTTTAATAATACTATGGATATGTAAAAAATACAGTATGTTTAAAAAACTGATACAAATGAAAAATATATATCTTTGTCTTCTTCTTTATCAACCCGAATTTATTTATTTATTTTATTTATGTATTGGTTTAGTCATTTTGCAACCAAAGTTTTCTTTTAATTTGCAGCTTCCGAGGCGTTTATTTACTGGACAATCCTTGTACACCTATCCAACAATCTTTTACAATCCTTGACAATTTCTTATTCCACAATGGGAGGCATAGCGTAGTGGCTAGCGCGTATGTATAGCAAGTCTACTATCGTGAGTTCGATTCTCACTGGCGCCGATTTGCCTTTTTCAGTTAATTAATAATTGAAAATTTGGCGAAGGCGCTAAGTGAAACGGAAATTCCCTAGAAACTGGTTCGAAAGTCAGTATAAGCCGGTGGTTCCCTCTACTACTAGCCCACACAAGTCCTGGACTTAGGGGATGCTTGATTAAGTAGAATAGTACGAGGTTAAACAAATAAACAAACAAAAAACAAAAATCATTTACAATCCTCCAGAATCCTCCACAATCATCTACAATCTTCTACAATCATCTGAAATCTTTCCACAATCTTTAAAAATCTTCATTAAAATTTTATACAATCTTTCACAATTTTTTTGACAATCTTTCACAATCATTTGATCCTCACAATCCTTGTACACTTTTTTCCCATAAATAAACCCCTCGGCATTTTCATTGTACCATATGAAGCATTAGGGTGGACCTTATTTTTTTATTGTTTAAAATTGTCGCAAAAAACGTAAAAAATTGTTGAAAATAGACTGTAATTTAAAAGCCTTGAAATCTTAATTTTTTCCTTTTAAGTGTACAAAATTATGTGCCAAATTTCAAAATGATCAAAAGGTTCTATCAGGTGCCAAAGATCCGCCGAAGTTGCCCCTAAAATCTGAAATCTTTCCACAATCTTTAAAAATCTTCATTAAAATTTTATACAATCTTTCACAATTTTTTTGACAATCTTTCACAATCATTTGATCCTCACAATCCTTGTACACTTTTTTCCCATAAATAAACCCCTCGGCATTTTCATTGTACCATATGAAGCATTAGGGTGGACCTTATTTTTTTATTGTTTAAAATTGTCGCAAAAAACGTAAAAAATTGTTGAAAATAGACTGTAATTTAAAAGCCTTGAAATCTTAATTTTTTCCTTTTAAGTGTACAAAATTATGTGCCAAATTTCAAAATGATCAAAAGGTTCTATCAGGTGCCAAAGATCCGCCGAAGTTGCCCCTAAAACACAAAATTTGACGAATTTACACCATAAATGTGACAAACGGTAAAAAATCATTTAAAAATATGTTAATCTGGACTTAACTTATTTTTATTTGATGCATATTAATAATATAAAATAATTTAACAAAAACAAAATAAGCTAAGCGCCAAATAAGAGGCCTTTTCGTTAAATTTAGTGTTTTAGGGGCAATTTTGGCGGATTTTCGACACCTGATGGAATCTTTTTATCATTTTGAAATTTGGCACATATTTTTTTACACTCAAAAGGAAAAAATAGATTTTAAGGCTTTTAAATTTTTCACTGAAACAAAAAGTACAGTCTATTTTCAAAAATTTTTTACGATTTTTGCGTAATTTCACGTTTTTAGGGGTCCAATTGGGACTCTTAGAGAAGTTTGATCACCCTCATATAACAGACTAAAAAATTTAAAACAATAAAAAAATAAGGTCCAGTCTAATGCTTCATATGCTACAAGGAAGATGTAAATGAAAAGAAATATTTTTTCTTAAGTTTATTTTGTTCGTTATTTTTTCATAAAAATATATAAAGTGTTTTATATAAAATGTAAAGAATGTAATAAAAAAATCTCTTAGATTTCACTACAGTATGTAGGTCAATTCCACATCTTTTCATATTTGCCTATTCTGCGTTTTCGGACCCATCTCTTTTGATGTCTGCTGATGCTTCTTTTAGTTTATATCTTCACTGTGTCCATTTTACATCGTCCATTCTGGACACATGTCCTATCCATTGCCATTTTCGTTTTTCCACTCCTTTGCCTATGTCTGTGACTTGTGTTCTGCATCTAATTTCCTTATCCTTAATCGTATCCCTCAAACTAATGGCTAATGTTAGGGAACGTGCCATGTTATAACATAAGCGCGTTCCATTGCCCTTCGCGCCACTTAAGTTTTTCATTACTCCTGTTTGTTAGTGCCGTAGTTTCCAACTAATACGTAATCACAAGTAAAATATATCGTCGTATTCCTTACAAAGGGGCTTATCTCAAAAAATTGCTAAATGGAGTTAGGCCCTTGGGTGGCATCAAAACAGTAACCTGCAGCTACCCTGATTAATAATAGTATTATTAATCAGGGTAGCTGAGGGTTACTGTTTTGAGGCCTAACTCAATATAGATAGATAGATAGATTTATTGGTGCTTATAGTAAAAAAACTTTACACAGCTCAAAACAAAACAGCTTATAGAATAAAAAATAAATAAATAAGTTAAATAATTTAGAAAAACATTACATTACACTTACTAACATTTCCGGTGAAGTGCCCATGTACTCCTCCACGGAGTAAAAGCAAAATCTCTTTAACATTGAACCTACCACACGTTTAAAAGGCTTGTAGTGTAGATTTTTTACATTGTCGGGTAATTTATTATAAATTTTTATGTCGGGACTATTTTTAATAGACGTGACATACTTAAAATTGTAGTTTTTCAAAAGATGAGGATTAACCGCCGAGCTAGTCGGATAGGTATATGAAATTGAAAATTTTTCATATCTGCTAGAATTTTTATGAATTTCTAAAAGAGTTTGTAATATAAAGATTGATGGTAAAGGCAGAATACCAAACCTAATAAACAATGGTTGGCAATGTTCATTGTAATCTAAACCCGCAATGGCCCTGGCAATATAGCAATTTTTTGAGATAAGCCCCTATGTAAGCATATTATCAAAAATCACAAAAAATGATCTCAGGGGCTTAATTCTTGATTATGATCACGAAACTCCCTACACTTACAAAAAGATCAAAAATGTCCTCAACCAGTAATGGTACCCACCAATTCAGGACCGATGCAACTTCAGCATCAGTGAACTAGTAGTATCACTACCCCCTCGCATCCCTTCCCTCCTTTTCCCATCCCTCTCCTCCCCTCCCCTTCGCCCCTCTCACCAATTCATGACAGATACAACTTCAGCATCAGTGAGCTGAGACTTTTTACAATTGAAATTTTGTGTTTTTAATTTATTTTAGTGGATGAATACATTAATCAGTTAACAAATATTTTGAGGTTATGTTATAGAAGAAATTTTTATTTTGGATGAAATGATTATAATAACTGTATCTGGTCAAAAAGAACAGTTAGTTCAAGACCAATCGAATAAAAATGTTATTTTTCAATAAACTAGACAACAATTAAAAAATACGTATTTTTAATTATAACAGTTAAAATATTTATTTGTTAGTCAAGGACAACGGAACGTTTTTGCTGGACGATTTCAGATTTTTAGTGGCGCATATAATATAGCAGGTTTTACAGGGCATACAACAGATCCAACAGAGAAAAATTACAATTATAATAATAATTATTATTTAAAGGAGACTACCCAGATCCCCATAGGGAGTGGCCTGTCGGAGGATAAGCACCACCTTATAGTGGATTGAACTGAACTGATTAGTATGCACTTAATTTGAGCTCCATAGGATGATGGAACCATGATTGAAATGAGATCTAAAGTTCAATGAGAACCTATGTACTAACGACTTTTTTAATCGAAACAGGTTGACGATAAGTTATAATAACGAACGAATGGATCCATAGTTGGGATTATAATAAATAAAAGGCAGAGTAAAGGTCCTTTTATTTTTATTTTATAAGTTATATTGTTAAACCCACTGATGGTTTTATAGTAAATACAAACCACCAAGTATGTCACGTGATCATATGTCCTTCTCACTTTGCGGTTCATATTGTTAGAGTGAAAGAGAGCTCACGATAGTCACACGGCTAGCTTGGTAGAATAATTGGATTAGTATGCACTTAATTTGAGCTCCATAGGATGATGGAACTATGATTGAAATGAGATCTAAAGTTCAATGAGAACCTATGTACTAACGACACAGGTTGACGATAAGTTATAATAACGAACGAATGGAGCCATAGTTGGGATTATAATAAATAAAAGGCAGAGTAAAGGTCCTTTTATTTTTATTTTTATTTTATAAGTTATATTGTTAAACCCACTGATGTTTTTATAGTAAATACAAACCACCAAGTATGTCACGTGATCATATGTCCTTCTCACTTTGCCGTTCATATTGTTAGAGTGAAAGAGAGCTGACGATAGTCACACGGCTAGCTTGGTAGAATAATTGGATTATAGATGGATCATCATGTAAGCTTTCAAGGGAAATAAAGCAATCTGCGGGGAAACGCTTATTTTAAACACATTTTTATGCACTCTATATTGGCCTTGCCTCCCATTCATGTCGGAACTAACGCCTGTGAGACTGCCCTATAGGCCATGTCCATGCCCCTTACTTGTTCCGTAGAACGCGGTAGGAGTTAGTTTCGCAAAGTAGTATTTTCAACGTAGGAAAAGAACCCATTCCCTCCGAAGAATCTATGG
Source organism: Brachypterus glaber (assembly GCA_958510825.1). Lineage (NCBI taxonomy): Eukaryota > Metazoa > Arthropoda > Insecta > Coleoptera > Kateretidae > Brachypterus > Brachypterus glaber. Next base: position 67,360,988 of record OY294046.1, read on the forward strand.
GTCTCCCGATCAAGTAGTGACTCGGCTCGAGGTTGTTTAACCTGTAAATTTGCCGCAGTCACTTACTCACTAGGCTATGTTCCCTCTTGCCTCCCTAAGACATTCACTTTGTTATTGCTATTCGTGCACTTTTCCCTCACTCCCTCTCAACGAACTAACAACTCTTCTCTCTAGAATACGCATACCGTTAATATAAAGTATCGCCAACATCTCGGTTTGTTTGTAAACAAGTAGTAGGTATATTCAGGCCTGAACAATAACAATTACCAGTAACTGTTATTGTTGTCTCTGTTAGAACAAAGATGTGCAAGTAAGACAGACAAATGTATATGCCTATTCTAGAGAGAAAAGTTATTAGTTCGTTGCTCCCTCTTTACTGCCAATCTTAGTAGTCTCCTTTAAAAATTTTGCCCCAAAAAAGTGATAATATGTTTTGTATTTTCTGCTAAAAATACTAACCAAACACCTTGTATACAATTATTGGCCGACTATAAATTTCAAAACTTACGTTTTTTACGACGTAGACATGTAGACGCCTTGCGGTTCGATTTTATATTGTTATAAAATGTACACATATACACATTGTGTAACATAAATTTGTTAGTAAAGCTACGAATGTGTCTAGGCAGAATTTATTTATTTATTACTATGTTTTATATGGTCCACACACGCCTTTACAAAAATAAAATTACAAATGAAAATTTTGGTTATATTTTATAGTTACTGTGGGTTTCTAAACATAAATTATTAATAACCTACTACAATACTATAATATAAAATTGTTGTTAAATAATTACATCATAAACATTTTTCCTATACACGGAAAAATATATGTTTATAGAACGGTTACATTTGAATCATTATCTTGTCATTTAGGGAAAAGGTCACCAATAAAATCATACTTATAAGTAAAAATATATAAATATGAAGTGACAGGTACTCTTTACAACTTTGCCTACCTCTAAAGTATTTATTTTATTCTTGGAATCATCTAGGTTTGCGCCTAGGTATTAACCAAAGCATAGTATAAATTTTAAGGCATTAGTACTAAGCAATTTTACATTTTTAATTTCACCTAGATTCAAAACATCAGTTAATTTTTGAACACTTTTTGGACATAGAGTCCAGCATATTGATTACCAGATACCTAGGTCCTTTTTTCAATCCGGCTAAGAGGATGAGGTTGCCAAGTGTTAATAGAGTTTAGGTTTTCAGTTGCTACAAATTTAGCTTTAAGTTTCCAAATTTATTGCAAATGATTTGCTAAAAATGTTGACTTATTACATTATTTTGTTTCCTAAAAATAATCGTTTACAGTAATTTCTCTGTTTTGCACGTGCGCACTATAAAACTTTGTGAAATTTTTTTTTACGAGACCATATTAAATATGGCTTCTTACGTTAGCATCATAAAAAGAAAAGAGAAGGCTTCTGAAGATAATACAACTTAAAGGCTAAGACATGGCAGTTTGGATCAAAATTTAGTGTGACTTTAATATAACGATTTTCATTTTAACCCAAAACACAGGGCCGCAGTACTCCAGTATAGGTCTTACATATAGGGCTATACCGTATAGAATCAAATGGTACAATGTCAAAATTTTTCTCAAATTGAGTTAGAGATGGCGTTCAAATCAGTTTTTCCGCTCTATCCATCGGATCTAAACTATTAATGTCCAGGTATAAGGTATAAGGATTAGGTTTCAAACCATTTATGTAGTAGGGAAGACGAGGATTAGTTTTTCCTATGTTTAGAATGACACACTTTGTCCTGTTTAGAGAAAGGAACCAGTTTTCACACCATAAATCTATCCTGTGTAAATCGTTTTGAAAAAGTTGATGGTGTAGATTAGGGTAACCATATAATTTTGCATCAATTAAAAATCCTAATTCCATAAGAGTAAATTTCCTCGGATGCCATCAAGTTCAAGTTTATGAAGAAGGTGATTGTGAGAAACCTTGTCAAATGTGCTTTAAAAGTCGAGATAAATAACGTCTGTGAGATTTTTTTGTCGAGAGCTTTGGTCCAGGCTTTTAATAATTTTAGCAAATTTGGTTATGTTAAGCGTCCTGGTAAAAAACCATGAGTTGACAGTAGAACTCCCTCTTAAATCAGAAATTTCATCATTTCCGCGTTTAGTATAGACTCCATAAGCTTATAGGCTATACAAGTAAGGCTTATTTGACCGTAGGTTTTGCCTAACAGTTTATCACCGTTCTTGTAAATTGGAGTAACACAAGCTTTCTTCCACATTATTGGTAGTTAGTTCTTTAAAAGTAAAGTACTCATTATCATCGAAAGAGGAATACCAATGGACGGGGCACCTGAAATAAAAAAAATTATGATATATTGCGCCAGCTCTACCAAAAAACAGTTTCATTGAACTTTTGTGCTAAATTGCTCGCGAAGGGAGCTAGGACCCTTTTGAGGTGGCACTGAATGTTGTTTTCGGATCACCGTGAAGGTTATTTTAACGATGCTTAGTTTATGATTGCAGTTAAGGTTTGTTTCGTAATTTAGTGGCATCAATTTTGTCCCTTAAATCCTCTTAAATTACTTGGGACGTTAAATCAGCTTTGCAATTACAGACAGAGCAAACTTATGAGCTCCGAAATACCTGTTAAACTAAATACCTTAAAATATGTTATGTAGGAGAAAGTTGTTTAATGCAAACATACCTAACTACTTGCACAAAAAAATATTCTTTGTCAGACATAATACTTTATTAAAGTACTAGTTTCATAATATACGTTTTTAGCGCACGAGTACAAGTTTAGAAAACGAGCCGCTTGTGGCGAGTTTTCTAAAGTATTAGTGCTCTAAAAACGTGTTATGAAACGAGTGCTTTATACAATTTTTTCTATTTTGCTCTAAAATTTAAAAAACTTACATTTAAATGGATGACTGATTTAGGGATTTTTGTTTTGGCTCTGCATTACAGTTTACACTGTTTAAAATTCTAAGAACAAATGATATTTTGATATATTTTACAGTCATCTCTTCTTTTTCACTGCAATTAACTAGTCCACAATTTTAACACGGTAAAAAATAACCGAAACACAAATTTTTGTAAAAAATTAAACTTTAAATCCACATTGAAATTTGCACGCAAAACGTCAAGAGATAGGCTTTTGTATGTTGCCAACCCAACAGAAAAAAAAGTAGAGTCCTCTTATGGGCCTATAAGAACACGCAAAATTCGTGTGATTATGAGCTTATAAGAGTCGCAAAATAGAAAAAGATAATTTTAAATACCAGATGTAATGGTGTCCATTTTCCATTCGCGGTTCTTCTGAATTCAAGGTTGTTGTGAGATATTTGTGGGGCCTACGGCCTATGGCTTACGTGAAAAAAATACCAACAAAAATTGTGGCAATTGTGACAAAATCGTGAGAAATCATGATGAAAATCCTAACAAAAAACGTGACAATTGTGATACAAGCATAAAAAAATATTTTTTGTCAGACATAAAGATAATTTTAAATACCAGATGTGATGGTGTCCATTTTCTATTCGCGGTTTTTCTGAATTCAAGGTTGTTGTGAGATATTTGTGGGGCCTACGGCCTATGGCCTACGTGAAAATCCCAACAAAATTGTGGCAATTGTGATAAAATCGTGAGAAATCATGATGAAAATCCTAACAAAAGTCGTGACAATTGTGATAAAATCGTGAGAAATCGTGAGGAAAATCCCAACAAAAATCGTGACAATTGTGACAAAATTGTAAAAACTCGTGAGGAAAATGCCAACAAATATCGTGACAGTTGTGACAAAAATTCATGGGTTTCGAGCCATAAGACATTTCCAATATCAAAAATTCTGTCTGTCTGTCTGTTGTTATGTCTGGCCGGGAAAATTTTGACCACCATAACTCAAGAACGCTTGAACTTAAGACTTCAAATTTGGACCATAGGTTGATTATCCAAAGTTCCAGGATGGGATTGTTTTTGGTAAAAATCAGCATGAGGTAAGGGGGGAAAATGGGGCAAAAATTATTTAAAAAAATACGTTTTACGTAAAAAGAAACTTTTTTGATCTTTTTTTTTTCCGAAAAATGATTTTTTTTAATTCTTTATTTATTTTTTTAGTTTTTAATTTTAATGAACCTACGAGTAAGTATTATTTTGTTGGCAGCAGTATTTTTGTATTTATTTTTAAAGATTTTTTTATTTATTCTTGTCGAAAAGCTTTCATATCTAACTGTTTAACTACCTGTTGATTAACTTGTCATATATAACGCTTAGCTTACTTATGGCTATATCTAATCAATTATATCTACGATTATAATTAATTATAATTAAGGATCATACAGAAAAAAAGAGAAAAAAGGAGACAGATAAACAACAGTTATGCAGATTCTTTAATTGATTAATACATGCTGATTTGGTTTCTTCCAGTATTTCATACTTCATACTATTTATATTTATTTGAGAATATTTCAACATAGGAATATCTTTTTTCTACAACTGCTTTGGAATGTCAAATACACACACTTTTCAAACACAGAATGAATCCATTCTAGATCTAGATACGGTATGAATATTCCGTATCAAGTTTTAGAATGAGCACATGTAGTGCTATCTCTTATTTATAAAAGTAAATAAAACTGTAGCAAAATTAGCAAAAATATATTTATTTTACCATTAAATATTGAATAAATTATTGCAATTTAAAGTTTTGTGTTAAAATTACATAAATTTTAATAGTTTTTCTTAATATTTGACCAGTTTTGTATCAATTTAGTTCAAAAACGAAAATCAACAACATCAAATAACAAAATGGAGGACCTGTCAATATAACATTTTTTGAAGGAGAGGTCATAGAAACTTGATATTTGGTATGTAGGCGTCGAATAAAAAGCAAAAATTAGTATTACCAGAAAATTTATTTCATAAGCTACCATTATGGCGATAAATGCTAATAATAATAATCTGTATTTTATATAAAGCCAGTTATATCACGATTTTCTGAACAAATAAATTATAATTTTCGCAATTTTTATTTACAATAATAATAATAATAATAATAATAATGATAATAAAGGTCTTTATTAAAAATATGTAAATAGTAAATTACAAAAAAAAATTATGGGCGAGATTTAGTACGTATAACTACAGGCAGGCTAGGACCTGCAATCATACGTCTATTCTTACATCTAACCCGTATGAGTATAATGTATACAAAATGTTCACAGAAGATAACCTAAAACAATAACATAACCTATCTAACCGTGTTGAGAATTATATGTGAGCAACCAACTATGCATAAAGAAATACAAATAAAACACACTACAAATTTAGCAGTAAGAAAGCATTAATGGAGACATCCAATCACAAAAAAAAGAAAACACCTACACCTCCAAACTGACAACAGTACACCAATCTACGTGGTATAGATTTCTTCCATCAGCAAGATTTTTAACAGTTTTGCTTTAAACCATAAAAGTTTTTGACCAATAAAAGTAAAATTTAAATTATTTATAACACTAGTAATTTGGTAAGAATATGACCGTTTAAAAATTTCAGAAGCATGTTTGGGAAGTGTCAGAGTATTTTTGAAGCGTATATTTACATTATGTACATCCGACCTAGGTTTAATTTTGTTGTATAGATATGTCGGAGATTTATTAGTTAGGATCTTAAAAAATAATACGTTTTTAAAATCCCTAACGATAAAATAGAGAAAACAAAATAGAAAAGATTTTCGCTGAATATATTTTAAATATATAACGATAACGATAAGCTAAATCCATGAATAACAGCAGAAAATTGTGTAAAAGGAACGTCCCCTTTTAAGGCTTCGTTTAATGTTATCAATACTTAATCCCCAGGCTTGTTTATCCAGAAAATGGAAATTGTTTTTTTACGAGAGAGGCTAGACAATGTTTAGAAAAATCGATGTTATCATTTGAAATATGTGCAGAAAAAGGTGGACCTTTAATAGATTCTTATCAATAAAATATAATTGAGTATAAAAATTTCAAGTTGCTATTTCTGATAACATAAATTTAATAATTTACAAAAGTTTGTGTGATAAAAACAAATCCTAAAAGTCCAAACCACCCTGAAGCATAGTAATTGTGGTTCTTAGGATTTGTTACTAGGGTATTTCAAAAAAAACACGGCATTTCATGAAAAAAAATTTCAAATTTAAACTCAAAACAGTAAAATTAGGGTCTGCCCCCACTTTATTTTAATTTTTTTTTATATGGCACGATTTTTTTAATTAAATATATTTATTTAGCATTGTTTAACTTACTTAAAGTTTATCGTCTTCGTCCATTTTTTCGAACTGACGTTCTGAAAACAATTGAAATCGCGATAGCCGTGAAACTGACTTTTCGCAATTCACAGGCATCTTGATTAAATTAAGAAAATAAAACACCCGAGTTTAGACGCATGGTTTTTAATTTTAATTTTATCTACCCACTTAAATTATGTTTGGTCGTGCCAAAAATAGTGTATATAACTTGGCTGTTTTAGTCCCTTGCATTTCTGTTTCCCTCGTTCGCTAGGCTCGTTCAGGAAACATTCATGCAGCTGGACTAAAACAGCCAGTTTAGTTCCTTGGTATATAAATAACTATTTAAAGAAACAAAAAAAGATACTGTGACAAACTATAGCTCAAAAAAATCAAAATTGCCGCCTCCCACTTCATTTTAAAACTAAAAAAAAATAAAACTATTGTTTTTTTTTTTAATTTTCAGATGAAGTAGATAGATAGATAGAAAAAGTCCAAACCAAATTTCGTTTGTTTAAAATTTGACACATAATTATATGTTTGAATTTGCCATGACGTGGTATACCAGATATATTTTATAAAAAATGTGCATTGTAAGAACAAATATAATTTTTAATTTTTTACTAGTCTAAAATGAACTGGAACATCTAATTGTACTTTATGAGAGCTAAAATTTTGCACAAAAATTTTCACGACAAAAGATGGGGATGTTTTCAAAAATTCGTGTATTTCGAAATGCCCTAACGCTCACATTAAAACCCCTTCCTGAAAAAGTCCATAAACCATAAAAATAGAAATGTCGCGTCTTAGGCAATAAAATCGTTTATAAATTCATACTTTAATACATCCCAATAAAATGTATGACAAATTTATCGCAAAACACGGAGCAACATGTTGGTACACATTTACCAGATAAAAAATGCTTTTAAATTTATATCGTATATTTTTATTGAAGTTTTATACATAAATTTATGGGGTTCAACATATTGAATGTCAGTAAATTTCGAAATGGCGAATATAATAATATCAGCCTTAACCTTTATTATTTAATCAACTTCCAAAAAGGAGGAGGTTATCAATTCGACGTGTGACTTTGTTTTTTTTATGTTTGTTACCGCATAACTTTGGAACGAATAAACGGAATTTGATGAAACTTTTTGCAACTTAAAGAGTGCAGTCATGGGGTGGTCCCGTTTCAATTTGACCCTCGGATAACGCCGGGTAAGCCGGATAATTAAGATAAATCTAACCATTTTCACGCATTTCACTTAAAAACGACTTAATTTGATTCTAATACCAACCAAATTTTTAGATAAATATCGGATAACTCGGATAAGCCGGATATCTTGATTAAGGGGACACTCAAATATTACGGCAGACTAAAAATATTTTAAAATACCAAGAGAAAATGATAAAATTTGTGATTTTACCACAAGGCATTATTTGATTATTACTTAACACTTAAACTTTAAGAAAGATTTTGTTTAGTATTTCATTTAAAATAAAGTTGGTTGGTTGAACTCTTGGGCGCTGAAATAAAAATATTGCTTTTATTTTTTTTTAATTTATCTTTAAGATAATGACGTCACAACGCACTAACAGTGCTTGTTTATTGTGATTACAACATATGTTTATGTTTATGTTTGTTTTTAACCTCGTACTATTCTACTTAATTAAGCATCCCCTAAGTCCAGGACTTGTGTGGGCTAATAGTAGAGGGAACCACCGGCTTTAATTGACTTTCGAACCAATATATCTAGGGAGTACGCCTTCGCCAAATTTCAATTATTAATTAACTGAAAAAGGCAATCGGCGCCAGTGAGGTTTGAACTCACGATCATTAGATCAGTGTCAGGCTATATCGATGCCATTGACCGCTGAGCTAAATCTACAGCGCAGCAGGAAAAAAAAAATAGTAATCTATTAAAGTTTAAAAGCTTAAAATAACTTTAGAATGAGTTTTAATTTGATTTTTACTTGCTTGGATGTCTGATCTCTAGATTTTTTTATTATATAAGGTTAAAAGTGCATAGGTAGGTGGCTTAAAAAACGCCAGGGGGGGGGGCTCAACAAAAACGCCAGGGGGGCTCAAAACCAAGGCGAGAGGGGCACCCCCCCCCCTAGTTACGGCCCTGACCCAAAAGTAGTTTAGTTTAGTAATTTACGCGAAAATATTGTTTTTAATGCAACCCAAGTAACTTAAAAAAACCTATATATTATACTATATAGGTTTGGACTTTTTTTGGGACTATAGTCCCAAAAACGAGGGCTGAGTAATGTCCGTCAAAATGCTGCATTGTTATTGTGGTTTTTGCCTTCAATTTGACTATTTTGTGAAAAAGTTAACGTCTTGGATGACAGAAAGTAAACTCAAAAATTCTTGTCGTTTTGTGACAATTTTTCATAAAAAAATTACTTGAACTAAAAAAACACGACTATACCAAAAATAACCTAAACCTTACCTAAACCTATAAATTACAAAATTAAAACCAAAAACCTTCAATTTAATACCAAATATTGTGAACACCAACGCATAGGTGTCTTTCTAAAATATTCGCCTTTTTCTTTTTGTTTTCCTTTTTCTTTTTGTTTTCCTTTTTCTTTTGTTTCTTCTTTTTCTTCTTATTTTTTATTTTCTCCTTACTTTATTAATTGTTCCTCTAATTTCGTACGCCTGCTATGTCAACAACAGTTAAAATAAAAGTATTCATATATTAAAAAAATTATCAAGAAATCTACTTAAGAATTTTTATTAAATTTCTAAAAGTTATGTGCATGGTAACTTCCTTATTGTTCAAAATTAAAATATGAAAGAGAACGCGCGTTGATTATGTATATTGGAAAATATATGGAATAGGCAAGATAAATGTATGCCTGTATTGGTGTTATTCAGTAGTATTCAGTGTAGGGAAACGAAGCCAAACATGAGATACTATGATAAATACGATACATACACTTTTTTTTGTATTTTTATATTAACTTTGTCCAAATATTTTGGTTTGGACCAAACAACCGACATAAGGTATTTTTCTTGTGAATAGATCACCAAGAACTTTTAACAGTATCTTCCGAAATCGATCCGCTTCGATTTTACTGTTTATGCTTATAAATATCAGGGCCGTAGCGAAGAAGTTGTTTGGACTTTGGAAGGTCAAAAATTAAAAACTTTTTTTAGCCTAAAAATACAACTTTTTCCTCCTCACCTTTTCGTGAAATATAAAACTTTTGTATTTTGAATCCCTGCAATATACGATTTTTGTATTTTGAATTCATAAAATGTAAAACTTTTGTTTTGGATCAATGAAATATACAACTTTTCAAGATGATAAAATATACAACTTTTGTTTTGGACCAGCGAAATATACAACTTTTTAAGATGGGTGAGGGGGACGCACCCCCTATCCCCCCCCCCAGCTACGGGCCTGATGAATATCCTAGACTCCCCTCCACCAACATTTACTGGTTGTTTGTTTTGACCTTCTTTGAAACTTAAAGTGGATAATAATAATTATATATTTTCAGTTGCTTTTCATCCGTGAAACGAGCAATATGTACTTTTGGCAAGAATTAGGTAATCCGTTAATCGCGTTTAATTTTTAGCATCAAGTGTTTTAGTATAGTTATTTATTTATTTGCTATCTTAGATATGCCCTGGATTCGATTTTATATATTTTATAGTGATTGTATGGATGATGTGCAGGAAAATGACGAACATGTGATTATATTAGAGTAAGAAGGGAATTTTATGTTTTTTAATCATTTTTAATGCTGATAAATTTTGATTTGGAAGCAACTAACACGTGAAGAAGTTTTTATACGTACAAAAAAAATATATATACTAGCGCATGCGCAAATATAATTACAAATTAGAAAAAACAGAGGTCTTACAGAAGACTGGAAATTTTCTATAATCAAAACGGGAGTGGGCATGGTGCTAAGCCACTCTTGGTGAATTGAGTAACTAAGAGGGATCTGGCTAATTATCTCACTGAGAAAAGGCCAAAAAAAGGAAGAAGAAGAATAATTATTTTAGGTTAGCTTACCCTATACTTTGAAAATTCATTTCAGTCTGCAAACGCTCTACAGGCTTATTAGTATGCATACAGTGAGTCACCAGCCTCAATCATCAGTATACATAACGCAAATGTCTCTTACATTCGCGCCTCCTTTCCATTATGCAATGCTACCCGAACTTAAAAAGCTCAAATAACTCTTCCTTATTCGTTTCGCGCGCTGATCTGTATAATTTATGAGTATTTATAATGCAGTTATTTCAGTTCTTGCTGTTGCCGCCGAGACGATATGTCTTTGTCAAAAAAGCATTTTGCCTTCTTACTTTTACTTGTCGATGTCGAGAAAAAATACTCTATTATGGAAATTTTTTAACTTAAATCTAATATATTTTTAAAATATTTATATTTTCTTAGTACGAAGAAAAAGTTCTTTCAACGCTCTCTTGCGACGCTATAGCGCTATCTTACTTGGTTTTATACACTAATAGAATTATAGCGTTACAACAACATAGTGTTATTCAGCCTGTTCCAGAACTCGCGTACCGAAATTTGAGGGTATATTAAAAACCCTCTGGAAAATATGAAAAAAATTTCAAAAAAAATCCATCTTCGTTCAATTCAAAAATAAGAACGCTTTAAGTGGACCAATACTGTTGCTGATTATAAATTACCATTAAAGGTTGAATTTGTAGCTATGGAAGCAAATTTAATTATTGCAGGTACATATTCTGTAGTTTGACATGGTGATTAATGTGACATAAATATTTATTAATGTCATAAAACAATATCAAAACTTTCATGATGTTTACTTCAGAAGAGTATTGCGAAATGCTAATTTTATATGGCGAGTGTGGCCGGAGTGCTTCAGTTACATCTGTAGAATATTCTATTCGTTTTCCCAATAGAGAATATCCTAGCAGAAATGTTATTTTAAGATTGGTGCAAAGGGCAAGAAATTCTGGAAATTTAACTCCAAACAAAAAAGAGATTGGAGGCGCTCCGCGAACTGCAAGAACTGTTGATAATGAAGAAGCTGTCATTCAGGCTTTTGAAGAAGAACCTGAAACAAGCCTTAGTATCGTGGCTAGAAATCTTGATATGTCTAAGACCTCTGTTCAACGAATTCTAAAAGACGAAAAAATGCACCCCTTTCATTACACTCGAGTACAATGCTTGACACCGGAGGACTATCCTTTACGAGTCGAATTTTGCACATGGCTGTTGCAGAAACATCAAGAAAATGAAAATGAACACCGATAAAAATTTTTCCTATGTTCATTACTTTGAAATAAATAAATAAAATTCAGTTATTGTATTTTTATTTTATTAATTTGTATTAAGAATTTATAGCCAGTAAATCAATTAAAAGATCTGAGTTTCTAATAAAAAAAACACTACATTCAGCGCGCTGAATGGAGTTGCAGCGGCAGTTTGTTGCTGCCGTCTAAGACGGGTATCATAAAACCACCGCCGGATGGAGTGACCCTATAAAAATAGAATATTTGATTGCCTCTGTCGGTTTTGTCAAAATATAATAACCTAAAAAGATTCTAAAGTTGAAAGTCTTAAACAATGCACGAGTCAACCATTAAAATGCAACCATAGTTACTAATAAGTAGGGAAAAACTAACTTTTAGGTAATTTAACATCAGCAAAAGGATTGGTTTGGATAAATAGCTTCCTTTTTAATTAGTATTGAAGATGGATTTTTTTTTTAATTTTTTTTCATATTTTCCAGAGGGTTTTTAATATACCCTCAAATTTCGGTACGCGAGTTCTGGAACAGGCTGTATATGCGCCAACCACAAATTGTACTAACTATGATATAAGATACTATTTGTTGTTTTACAATTTTATGTTGTTAACCTCTTTTTGGTTTCTACAACTGGTTGTTGTATCCAAGGAACTAATAACTCTTCTCTCTAGAATACGCATACCGTTAATATAAATTATCGCCAACATCTTGGTTTGTTTGTAAACAAATAGTAGGTATATTCAGGCCTAAACAATAACAATTACAAGTAACTGGTTTGTTGTGTCTGTTAGAACAAAGCTGTGCGAGTAAGACAGAGGAATGTATATGTTGGCTACGTTTTTGTCAGTTTTTACAAATGAAATGCCTATTCTAGAGAGAAGAGTTATTAGTTCGTTGGTTGTATCATATAACATATTTATTTTATAACATATCACAAAATATGCTTGGCGCCTATATTACAACAACATTTCTATCAGTGTACGTCTTTCATTTATTTATAGGGATTGCAATCCGGAAAACCGGATCCGGTAATCCGGCGGATCCGGCACGAGTTTGCCAAATTCGATCACCGGATCCGTTAAATTAAAATATTCAATATTAAAAATAATAATAAGTTTACTAGTTTCTCTTTAAAATTTTTTTTTGCAAAAAAACGCAAAAAGGGGTATATTCTAACACTTTCATGGGGCAAATATTAACAAATATTTGCATGCTAGTTATACAAAAAAGAGTATTTTATGAATTTTAATAAATTGTTATTTGTTTTAATCGAAATTTATTTATTTTTCACTTAATATAAGGTGTTTAATAATTTTTTTTTTAAGGAATATTATTCAGTTTTTTTATGTGTTTTTAAAATGTTATCTTACTTAATCGTTTTTTTATATTTTTAAATTTTTAAACTTTTTTTCTGTTCTCTTTGATAAACTAGTAACACTACTAGATTTTTATTGTTAATTCGTGATTGTTTGTTGATTATTACAGTTTAAATAAAGTTGATTTTATAAGAAATAAACGTTTGTAATATACACCCAACTAAATACCTTTAAAATAGCTAATTTCAGAATGAAAAACAACATATGTTTGATGTGACTAGTCCGGCTGGATCCGACTGGAACCAGTCGGATCGACAGAAATTCGGCCGTATCCGACTGGATTGAAATTGGTGCCGGATTGAAATCCCTATTTACTAACCTACTTCTTATAAAAGGGTTAATTTACTAAAATTTTGTACTTGCCTTTGCCTAATATTATGAAGCAGGTAAAAAATAATACTTTTTTCCAATGCAAGATTTTTCCTTTTATCTGTTCGCGTATACAAGGGGTAAAAAAACACTATAATAGTACATTATATGCCAATGTTGTGAATTATGCCTTTATAGCTCAAGCTCCGCGCCGAATGATATACATATAAAGGTATAATTCACAACCGTTGTTTATATACTACCTTTTTTACTAGTAACAAATATTAAGTAAAAATTATTATTTTTTGGTACCTTAAAATGGATAGTTTTGCGTTCTGAAAAATCTTGACGAAAATCAAGTAGCTTGGAAATTATTTTATTTGCCGTGCAGAAAAAAAAATAATATCAGGTCTGCATTGCGGTTCATAAAAATCTATATTTTAGGTTAGTATGTTATATTTTTTCCATAATGCCATTTGACCTAATGGGCATTATAAGAAATGAGAATCGATTTTTATATTTTTAGGTTATGTTATCAGTATTTTAAAAATTGTGAATATTTGTATTTTTTGTAAGTAAATAACATTTTTATTTTCTATTTTTAATTTAAATTGATGTAAATTCATAATTTTTTGTTATAAAAAAGGTAATATAGGTATTAAAGTGAAAACAGTTAATTTTGTAAAAAATTGTTAATCAAGATGCCTGGTTTTCTAGCCCTAGGGGTTTAAAATTAAATTGTACAGTCTAGTACGAAGCCCGATAAAGGTGCTAATCAAGGTTAGTAGCGAAAAAAATATTTGTACTATATTTTAAAAATAAAAATCTGATTTTTGAGCTTATCGGTCTGATTTGTAATATCTTAAAAAAAAATTGTCGAAAATTACTGGGAATTTTAAGATTTTGGATAAATTTTTGATGAAAAAAGCCCGTAAGTGGACGTCAATTCGGTAAAAACAGAGCCGAATCTCTACAAAAAAAAAAAACAAGTACACAATAGTAAACATGTGAAAACATGGTTTGGACTCTTCGATTGACAAGCGACCGGTACCACGCAATGTTATACTTTGCGTTTAAGGGCCTATTTACAAATACTACGTAAAACGTAAACGAAAAATCGTAAGAAACGCAGTACGTTGATTGGTTCAATTTCAAGGTTGAACCAACAGAGTACTGCATTTTTTACCATTTTACGTCGTATTTGTAAATAAGTCTTAACCTGTGCACAGCTGACGAGATTAGCTACTTTTCCTCCGCGATCTATTCTCTGTGTCTGAAATAGAACGCAGTGACTAATACCTAAAACGTATAAGGGATTCCCCTGAGACGGAGTTACGTGAAACGCACCCGAATTGATATGATCCTCGCCTTTTAGCACACTTTCGCAAATTAGTCAGTGCAGTCTATTTCAGACACAGAATGACAGAATGACAGAAAATACTTTTTCTACTACTTTAGAATGTAAGCAAATACACACACTTTTCAAACACGACATGAATCCATTCTAGCTCTAGATATAGTATGAATATTCCGTATCAAGTGTTAGAATGAGCACATGTAGTGCCATCTCTTGTTTATAGAAGTAAAGAAAACTGTAGCAAAATTAGCAAAAATATATATATTTTACCATGAAATATTGCAATATTCATGAATAATTTAATGCAATTTAAAGTTTTGCGTTAAAGTTACATGAAGTTTATTAGTTTTTCTTAATATTTGACCAGTTTTTTATCAAAAAATTAAAACAGCTTCAATTTTTGCATTATAATTTGTAAATATGTCCTAAAATTAAATAAAAATCTTTTTTAACTACTGATTTGATAAAATTATTAAATAACATTATTTGCTTTATTTAAAAATATGTGTTTTGTTGCATTTACAATCTCTAGTCACAAAAAACATTGTTGTTAAGCTTGTCCGCAGTTTAAAGTCATACAGTGTTTCATATTTGTAGTTGAAGAAAAAGTATAGTAGAGGAAATGCGCCTAATTTCGGATGGTTTCCAAATTTCGGATAGTAGTGTATTTAAGATACTGTCTGCAAAGGTAAACAGAAACCTACTTTTATGTGAAGCCAAAAGTCAAACTAAATCCGTCCCGTAATATGATAACGGTAGAGCTTCTCCCCTTTAAATGGCAGCACAAATCGTTTATATTGCAAATGGCAGTTTTGTGCTCAGTTGCATTATTATGCTTGTTTATTTTATAAATAATCGTTATAAAAGTTCGTGATTCTGTCTTGGGTAAGTTATGATGTTAGTTAAGTTGATCCACTATTCATAATTAAGCAATTTGAAAACGTAAACATTCTACAAATTTCTAATCTAAAAATCAGAAAGTTGCCTAATTTTGGATAGACCATTTTTGTGCATTTGATTCCCAATTTCGGATATCCGCAAGGTAATTATTATTCAGGATAACCAACCCTTAATTATTATTTTTATAATGATACAACAAACTAAGATAAACAATTTTGAAAAAACGAAAATTACCTAAGATACTAAGATATTCGAAATTGGGAATCTAAACTTATAGTTCCTATAGTATTTCGTAGAAAATCGCTTAATGATTAAATTACGTCTTAAATGTGAAGGAATAACAAGAAACATAAGCAATGGGATCCAGATCTACTCTTGAAAAAAATTTTTCGTATATGTCCGGAATTAGGAGCCCTTTTTTCAAATGCACAAAAATGCGCTGATTTTTTTTAACCGTGTTTTTTGGAAAAAATAAACTGTAATAAAATTGCTTTTATAATAAATCATGGTTCGCTATAATAAGTTGTATCTGGTTATATAAAAAAAATATCAAAAAGTAATACCGAGTATTAAATATTGAATACATTGTAAATGGTATCCGAAATTAGGCGACTTTCCTCTACACGTATGGAATAGTCATTCGGACTCACGAGACCATCATACTCGCCTGCCGTCTCGCATGACAAACTTTGCGCTCGCGCAGAATATTGTCTATTCCATACTAGTTATAGAATATACTATTATACAGAAAAAATACCATTACAATAACCTTTACGTTCCACGTTAAGAATAGTATATTCTATAACTAGTATGGAATAGACAATATTCCGCGCGAGCGAAAATTTTGTCATACGAGCCGGCAGGCGAGTATGACGGTCCCGCGAGCGCGGAATGACTATTCCATACGTGTTGTAGACTATACTTTTTCTTCGACTGCAAATATGAAACACTGTATGGCTTTAAACTGCGGACAAGGCTAAAAACAATGTTTTTTGTGACTGGACATTGTAAATGCAACAAAACATATATTTTTATATAAAGCAATTAATGTTATTTAATAATTTTATCAAATCAGTAGTTAAAAAATTATAATTATTTTTATTTAATTTTAGCCCATATTTACAAATTATAATTCAAAAATTGAAGGTTATGTCAGATTTTTATGACATATATCAGGTTTAAATATCTAACAATAGATGGAGCAGTTTTAATTTTTTGAACTAAATTGATAAAAAACTGGTCAAATATAAAGAAAAACTAATAAACTTTATGTAATTTTAACGCAAAACTTTAAATTGCATTAAATTATTCAATATTTCATAGTAAAATATATATATATATTTGCTAATTTTGCTACAGTTTTCTTTAACTTTATTAACAAGAGATGGCACTACATGTGCTCATTCTAACACTTGATATGGAATATTCATACCGTATCTAGAGCTAGAATGGATTCATTCTGTGTTTGAAAAGTGTGTGTATTTGCTTACATTCTAAAGCAGTCGTAGAAAAAACTGTTTATATCAGGCAATAATTGCAGTTACTTAAAATAACAGTGATATGCCATTTAAAATTAAATAAAAACCTTTCTAGAACGTAATTTCGTCCATTTTCGCCCACCAAACCCTGGTAATGACTTTCCGAGCACGTTCAAATAATAGGATAAAGCATTCTCCTGCTGCTCTGCAGGAGAGAGTCACGCGGGGGATTCACATAGCGCCAGGCATCGGAAAATTGTGTTTCATTGCATTTCGGTTCTAAATGAAGACATGATCATTAGTTTCAATCAACATATTAATCGGATTTGCGGATCCGAATGTTCGAGCTTACACCCTCCATTACTTTTAGATTACTTTTAAAGCCAGATATACGGGTCTTACTATTTTAATAAACTTGAAGAATTTAACATTTTTGAAACAAAGGCTAAAACTTACACTGCTTGCACTTAAAATTAGGCCTACACGGTAAAAATAAATTACATTAAATTACATAGTCCGTAAATGGTAATATGTTGTCATAGACCGGAATGGTAAAAATTACATATTTTGCATAGACTTGAAATTTGAAAAAAAAAATATTTACTACTTAGAAAATGTTCCAAATTACAAGTCTCTGTGTCGAAGCTTCTTAGAAATATCGTAGCGTAAAGTTCATTTGGTTTAAAAAACCAAATGATTTGCACCCTTAATACGAGTGTAAACTGCTTACATCTTTCTTTAAAGATCTATTGGTTGATAAAGATCGTAATTTATAACGAATGTAAATTTTAGGCCACAAATAAAGCATTTAAGTATCGTACATAAATAATATTTACCTTTTTTTACACTTTTAACACTTTAACCTAACAGCATGCGTCGCTATCTCTCGAACAATAACAATATTAAACGGTCCGTCTCATGATGCGACGCATCTTGGTTATTGTCCAAAGCGCACGCGCGTCTTAAAATAACATAGCCCGACATTGTAAAATCATGTAAAAATATGTAAATCAATGTAAATATACATTTTTACATTATTTTACATTCTTTTACATTCTTTTACACTATTTTACATTATTTTACATTAGTTTACATTATTTTACATTATTTTACATTCTTCTACATACATTCATATATTATGCATAGTCCAGAAAAGTAAATTTACTATTCCGTACTAGGTAAATTCATGTATTTTTACATTATTTTACATGCAGTTTTTACAGTGTAGACGATTTGAGTTGATTGCTTCGTTTTCTCGATGAGCTGTTTTTTTTTTGCCCATGGTTGAAGTAAAAACAAAATAATTTTTTGTCGTGGATTGGTTCTTTATTAATAGGTCATAATCAAAAAAATAATTAAAAATATTTTTATTCATTTGTTTTTTATACGCTCCTTTTAAAATATGAGATTTTTTCGATATTTTGATGATATTTTTTTTAAAGATGTGGCTCTGATTTTTATATGAGCAATACTAACACATATGCGCTTAGTAAAAATAAAGAATGAAAAAAAAAGTTCGATTTTTTTTCCAAAATGATCAAAATTTGCATTACGTAATACTTGAACGTACCCTAAGTGCCGATGTAAAACAAACTTACAAGAATACACCGAAACCGTAGACAAAACCGAAGCAAGTAGCTGTAATAAGACACACGAAAAAAAAGTAATATCAATTTAATAGAAAAAGTAATAAAAGTTTACGCTATAGAGAAATGCGATGGGGTTGTTAACAGCGCTATAAAATACAGATAATTTCCTACAGGATTTACAAACCCGTAAACTTATAATCCTGTTACCTTGGCTTTGATGTCGTCCAGGGTCCAGAATCTAGGGATGGACACTAATCCGGTATCTCGACTCGTCTAATAAAAACATAAAAACACTATCTGCCTGGAAGACCTTCTTAGATAAAGACTTACGTTAGAAAAGTCCTTGTTTATAAGTTGTATGATATACAATATACAACAGCAATAGTTATTTTACTAGTAAACATGTTATAAAAGTTTTTTATTATTCAAATTTTGGATATGGAATCATATTGTGGGGAAATTCGTCAACGGCAGATCGTGTTTTTTTAATATAAAATATTTTACTATTCCTTAAAACGACTTTTGTTTGATTAACGCAGTGCAATAGGTTCTTGAAACCAATAACTGCTTCCTTTTTTGGACTGTCGATAGGTTTATCCAGTCTCTGCTTTTAGCAGAAGATATCGCTAGCTGTTTTTACTATTCCTTACAACGATTTTTAAACTCGATATAGAGATATATGGAAAGGATTTGATTTTCGTAGTTGTCCTTACTACCGATATGTGGCTCTGAAGAGTGCTAAAAAGCACGAAATCGATCAGTCACTTCGGAGGGACGACTGCGTTAATCAAACAAAAGTCGTTTTAAGGAATAGTAAAATATTTTATATAGATTTTTTAATTTGTAAATATCAAACAATTTAATTTAGTGTTTTTTTAATGCAAAAACGAGCCATTAGATGTTTGCTTAATCTCCGATACAGGGATACTTGTAAAAATAGTTTTATTGAGGAATCAATTTTTACTTTGCCGTGTCTATACATTTTTGAAACATTAAAATTTATTAAACAAAATTTTAACACTTTACCTACTTTAAACCTTTATCACGAATATGCCACTAGAAATAGAGATCTGCAGTATTCACGACATAGATTGGCACTTTTTGAATCTGATCCTCACTACCAAGGTGCCATTTTTTATAATAAATTACCGAACAGTTTAAGGTCTAAAAATTTAAAACCATTCTTATCTGAATTAAAACAACTGTTATTAAACAAAGCATTTTACTCCGTGGACGAATTTGGGGGTCATGCCCCCCACCAGCGAGATATATTAGCATAGAAATACCTTCAAAATTATATTTTTGGTGAATGAGAATATTTTTTTCTTATGGATGGCCCACCCTTAAAATGAAATAAATCCGCCCCTGTATAGGGAGTAACTTGGTTGTTTTAGTACTGCGGCATAAATGTTTCCCGAGCGAAGCGTAGCACAGCGGAGCGAAGTACAGCGGAGCGGAACGAGGCAAACATTTATGCTAGTGGCTAAAACACAGTTTGCTCCTATTTTTGCACGACCGACAACTTTATTTACATACAATTTAAATTAAAACACGTACATATTTATAACCAACTAATCCATTTTTCAGGTTTCTCTTAAAATCAAGATATCAATAAATCGCGAAATGACGGGTTTGCGTTTTCAGTTGTTTTTTTCAGTATGGCCGCAGAATTTTAAATGTGGCATTCTGTTAGTACAAATTTCATAGAAATTCGTTTTTTTACAAACCATGTAATAATTGCACACTATTTATAACCCACTTATCTAGTTTTTTAACGGCTTAAATAAGAAAAATATAATATATACAGAGCGATTATAAAGTGTCGAACAGTTTGAAAAGAAAATACTCTTCGTTTGAAGCCACGCCTCTGTTGTGCGCGACAAGCCCATGTGATTGCTACATACAACAGCTCGGTGGCCAGTAAAACGCATACAGCTTTCTTGCATTTTACTCATCGCTAATGCCAGTTTTGCAATAAAAAGTGTTCGGCACTTTATAATCGCACGGTATATATACATATATGTATGTACATGTATAATAAATGACATATATGTATAATAAATGATAAAAAATCATAGTCTGTCAAAGCAAGTGCGCATAGTTGCTTAACCCTAATATGGTATTATATAACCTCAATATGGCATATTATGTGTACATACTGTTGCATAACTTGAAAGTAAAGCTTTACTTGAACAAATATTCGTCGTACTTATGTAGCAAGTGTTGTGGGCTGGCTTTAGACACACATGCATAATATCTCGAGATGCTATTTTACAATGAGGTGGGATTATAAATCACAGACGAGATTCCAACTGTGTAATTTTTTTTGCTAAAATCATCAAGGAATTCTAGTATACTTTGACGCACTGATCTGTGGCTAAGGGAAATATGTTTGGAATGTGTGTGCAAGTGGGAGGCCCGATGTAGGCACGTACGCTTTATAACGCTTTTGACGGAAAGAAGAGAGCACGAATGATTCCTCCCCCTTACGTCGGAGACTTCCTTTCATGCAGAGAACTATACAATCATCAAGGAATTACTAACAAAAATATTTACAAGATCCCAGATATAAAAACTAAACCGTGATCAACAATACCCTTTTCTGACGCGAGTCCACATATATCTTATACACACTTTTATAACTTTTATTTTTATTACTTACCATACTATACTGTTTTTTCTTTTTTATTAGCAAATCAAAGTTTAATAATTACCGAAGTTTGGCTCCTTTCAAAACGTGGTCAAATTTAATATTATTTTATGCACTTTTACATAGTATAACATATACAGGACGATTCATCTGAGACAAATCACTTTATTTTTGGTATTATTCGTTATGCTATAAAAGTAAATATTATACCAGTCAATCCAGGTTGATTTTTTTAACCTCAAACTTTCAAATATCTCGAATACTATGCATTTTAGAAAAAGAAAGTTGTTTATTTTAATGGGGGTAAAAATGGCTTATTTATTTTTTATAGATATTTACGTTTTCATGCTCAACTTTGTTTTTTAGAATAGAAACTACGAGGGTGGTATGATAATTGATGAGCCTTAAAGCCATCTGGCAACACTGCATCGTAATCTTGTTGTTGTTTACATCGGCCATCTTTGTAAAGACAACGTTTATAATATCAGCCAGTTCCGTCAAATAATTTGTGTGTGACAGCTGTTTGAAGTGGACAAGTTTTGTTTTTTTTGTAAAATGGAAAAAGAATAAAAAACGATTTGGATACCGTATATGGTGATACCTCACCTTCAATTGCCACCATTAAGCGGTAGTATAACGAGTTTAAAAATGGCCAAACATCCGTGTTTGATGAGGCCCGTCCAGGACGCCCAAATGAGGTCACCACGGAGGAAACCATCAACAAAGTGCATGACATGTTGCTGAACGACCGCAGATTGAAGTTGAGGGAGATAGCTGAGACATGTGGCTTGTCATTGGAACGTGTGCAAAATATCGTGCACGAACATTTGGGCATGCGAAAGCTGTCGGCCCGATGGGTACCGCGTTTGCTGACTGTGGACAACAAGCGGATTCGTGTGACCACTTCCAAGGAGTGTTTGGTCCTGTTGAAGCGCAATCAAAGGGACTTCTTTATGCGTTACGTAACCGTGGACGAAACATGGTTATACCACTACACACCAGAGACCAAGCAGCAGTCGAAGCAGTGGACTTTACCCGGCGACCGTTTTTTGGGATTCCCAAGGTGTGATCCACATCGACTATTTGGCCAAGGGAAGAACGATCACGGGTCAGTATTACAGTTATTTATTGACTCGATTCGACGAAGAGTTGAAGAAAAAACGACCCCGTTTGGCTCGCAAAAAAACTATCTTTCACCAAGACAACGCTCCGGCCCATTCATCCCGAATCGCCACGGCCTAATTGGTTGAATTGGGCTACGAGGTACTGCCGCATCCTCCATATTCTCCAGGCCTAGCCCCGTCCGACTTATTTTTGTTCCCAAACATGAAGACTTGGCTCGGGGGCAAACGCTTCCCGAAATCATATTTTTCTGAAGAAGTTGGAGACCCGCTGGGAAAAGTGTATCGCCCTAAAAGGGGACTATGTTGAAAAATAAAACAATAAAAATAATAAAAAACAATGCTTTCATTGGTAGGCTCATCAATTATCATACCACCCTCGTATATTCAATTACTGCTATTTAATTGTCCTCAAAAAAATAAAAATCGTTTGTAAAAAACTTTTTTTTAATCAGACTTTTTAGGTTGCAGAGATAACACAGCCACATAAAATTAAAAAATTTGGATATCCGACGGACTCGACTAGTCAATTCCTATGAATTTTGAGCCCCTGAATCCGAATCTGAGGTAGGAGTTTGAAAGTTAGCTCCAATTTTCAACATAACCTCTAAAATCAAACTTTTCGCAATGTTATGATATGTTGGCAGTAGTAGTATTT
>OY294046.1:67384135-67437081 GCA_958510825.1 Brachypterus glaber
AGGAATCCTATTATAGACTGCGGTCCAAAAGTCACGCTCCCTCTTAACTTTTGAACAAGTTGAGATATCAACTTCAAATTTGAATACCTAAATAAGAAGACAACTCAAACTATCTTTTTGCTTATATTTAATATTTTCAGCTTTTAAAATGTGGACATGGGCATAAGGGGGATGTTTTAAATAGAAAAGGGGTCGTGTAACACATTATTTTAAAGCTTAGAAATTTAACCTTATTTTTTATTTTTCTTAGACTTTTTTTGGGGTTTAGAATAGGCTTGGAAATATAAATGTTAGCCATAATTTATTTAAAAAGTAATTTTAAATGATATTATTAAAAATAAAAAATAAATAAATAATCTTCATTGTATGGTCAAATGGAGAATTTTCTTCTATACAGTAGACAATAAGACACAAATTTTATTTTTAAAGAACTTTTTTTGTTTAAAATTTAAATATTTTCACGAATAGGGTTTTATTATAACTTTTTATGCGGAATAAATCCTAACTCCCGAATTCACAATATGGATTTCACATGGGCCCAATAATGTGTTAGGTAATATAACTTGTCTCTTCTTTAAGATGTCTGGTTTCTTCCCGTCTTTGTAACATGTGAATTGGTTTTTGGGTATATCGGGTAGAGCAAAAAACTTCAATTTTATCTGATTGTGGACGTTTCGAATTTCGTTTAATTCATTATCAACATTCCTTCTAAATATTAACAGTTAAATTTGTGTAGGCTCAAAAAATAACTAACAACCGCCCTAAGAGCTACCTAACCTAAAATTTTTTGATACTTTTATAAAATTACTTAGGTACAATATATACCACCAAAGTTTTCATAGTCAGAGTAGACAGAATCTGATATGTACATTTTGATAAACATCTCAATAGATACGACACCCATACAAATTACAATTAAAATAACTAATTCTAATATTTTCTGTTCTTTTATCAGTCTTCTTCTTCTTCTGCATACTGAACCGTACTTGATGCGTTTTAGTGTTCGGGGTGCTTCCCGTTTTAGTATCATAATTGCAATTTAGCTACATTATAGTATACACCACTTAGGCCATTAATTCTTCTTCTTTAGATAAAAGCACCAAAAACATTATTTTATTTAAATTTTATTTCTTTATTTGGTAGTTCAAAGATTTTTTTTTAAACCTAGAAAATGAGAAGTTGGAGTTAAAAAGTTTGATTTAAATCTTAAACTTTTTTTTAGCAAAAAGGAAATAAAAAAATTGTTAAAAAATGTTTTAAAGTTTTTATTTTTAAATTTCAAGTATTTGGGATAACGCAATATACCATTTATAGTTTATAATGGAATGCGTAGCATTACATATCTTCACGGCTTGTTATTTATAATTAACAGTCATCGGCGAATTTCCAGTGCTCGCATAGTCGCCGCGTCGATTATGGCGTTGACGCGAGGTTTTAAATATTTACATCTTTATTTCTTTTTATCTTGATTTTTTTTTAATGATTCCATTTAAACGAGTTAGGTGGGAAAAAAAGTTATCGATAAATAAAAATTAATAACTTTCGTATTATTAAAAGATAAAAATCGAATTTCGTTTTTACTTCGAAAAAAAACACCGATATATATATATAAATATATAAATATATATATATATATATATATATATATATATATATATATATATAAATATATATATATATATATATATACATATTTATAGTTAATATGTATGGTCAATATTTTTGTGTGTAATAAATTAGTCGTCAAATGTTTCGATTTAGTGACCTTTATAAAAATTTCCCTCAAAATTCAGCAAAATTATTCCGTAAGCCTATGTTCCTGTGTCTATTTTCAAGGTTGATGAGTCATAACTCAGTTCATGCCGATTACTGATAATTAAACGGCTCGTAATCTTATAAAAAGTGTTTAGCTTGAAAGAGAAACAATAATTAATTTTATTGTAGGTTGGAAGGACGAGAATTGGAAATAGATAAGTAATTATTTAAAAATAGAAGAAAATAGAATTAGTGTGGAGCATTAGGCAATTGAGAAGGAGAAAATAAAATTAAAGAATCGTGCTTATTCTATTTCGTCTAAGACTATAGTTCCCTGCCAAATGACAATGCCATATCGTCGTGTAGATTTTTGGTTCCATGCACTAATCAACTCTGTATGTACATAGAAAAAATTCGGTTAACTATTGCTTGCCCATTTTGAACATTTTCAACAATTTTGGAAAGCCTTGTATTCGTGCAAAAATTTTCAATTTTTTTTTGCGTAATTTTTCGTTTTATGAAAATTTGGAATACATTAATTTATAGAATACTCTTATATAAAATACACAAGAGGCCGAGAATTATGCGGGAAAATTCGCTATTTTCATGAAAATTTCCTTTGACAGAAAATTTGAATGAAAACTGTGATTTTTTTCCGATAATTTGAAGAATCACGAGTAATTCGGATTATTTTTTAACGATTTATAATATGTCAAACCAACTTTTATATTTTTTTCATCGCAAAATTGTTTTATTGCATATCTTAATATTTTTACAGGCATATTCTTTAACTTGGTTTATTTAATTCCATTCTCAATTGCTAAACTAAAACTTTTTTGTCCATTTTTAAATTGCAAATTATCGTTCTGTCAATAGAATAAATCACTGAAGTACTGACTAAAAGAGAAATAATTAAAAACAAAATACTACAGCGATTCTCACTAGAATTTTCTACAGTAGAAAATTCCCGATATATCTGTAATATGATTTGACAGAAATAAACACGTGGTCAGAAATTTTGTTAAATGATTGGTCGATAAAAACGTTAAAAAATAATCATGCTAATTATGAAAAAATCCATTCATCAACAAAAAGACATAGGGTCCTATAAACTCAAGATTTTTAGAAAACACTCTGATTCCTGGAAATATTCAAAATGATAAAAAAAAACATTCAGAAACAAATATCTTACAGAAGCGCCAGTTTTTTAAAAACAATACTTAGATTGATAGAAATAGTCATAAAAATTTTGAAAACATGAATTCATAAACAACAAAGTTTAAGGAGGCGCCAGGCGTACGACCTCGAAAAAATGATAAGTAGGGGACCCGGGGCGGAACGGGATGGTTAAGGTTAATGGCAACCAATTAGGGTGATTTGAAGAAAATCTTCAAAAAATTGTTAAATTATCGTTTATTCAATATCTTTGGAAAAAAACTTTTTACAAATTTTACTAAAAATTGTAAAGATTTATTAAAAAATGGAGTGAAAGAAAACTTATTTTACTCATCCCGATCAGCATTTCTGCACAATAAATAATTAAAACAATATACTACGAACTTTTCTAATAGGTATCATAAATATAATCAATAAAAACAACAGGACGTACCTTGAATCAATATCCATAAATATTTTAAATGTACGAAATATTCGACGACATCTAGATATAGATAATTCTTATCAGATTACAGGTCTGCCAACATCTAATGTGTAGTACTTTTGTGCAAACATTAGATGGCGCCACCAGTTTGTACGTTTTCGATACAGTTATACCTATTTTTGATAAGTATTTTAAATTTTCAACAGTCGGTGCGAAAGCCAATATATGCTTACTGATGATCGCAAAAAAGCGTGAAATAGCAGCTATATGACATTTTGGTAGGGATTTTCTCATTGATTGTGAAAATTCTGTAGTAGAGCAGTGCAGTTTGTTTATATATATTTTCGACATAAAATCGGTAATTTTTAGGTCGTCCCATATTTTATTAAATTAAGGCATATATTATTGACCTAAAATAGTTTATTAATTTACTATCTATTTTCATTAAATTTTTGAGAAATATTTTTAACTTTTAAATATTTATTCCATTTTTCTTGCTATTTGAATGCAAGTTTAGTGTGCACAAGCTGTTTTTTTGGGGAAATAACTTTGTTTTTCTTCTTGAATGTTTTCTTGGGTTTTGGATTCTCAATAAAATTCGACTAGACAAGAGATAGTTTATTTAAAAACAACGCGTTTCGCCGAGACCTGCTCAGTTTTTTCAGTAATAAGTACGGCTTTTTCGCTTAGAGGGTAGTGTTGTCCTTTTTCCAAAGAAAGTTCACATTGTCGTGAAAATTTAAAGAGACCTTGTCCCATAGCAATAAAGTGGGAACGTGTTTTACCATAAACTGTTTTTATTTTTTCTTTCTTTCAGGCTTTTTTATTACGTCGACAGAAGGCTTATCGTTATAAAAAATGTATTTACTCTGTACATTCTACTTTTTTGCGAAGTTTGTTTAATTAAAACACAATAATTGCAGGATTTTCTCGACATTTTCTTTTAATGAAAAAGATTTTTACTGAGCAAATTTTTTAAATTATTTTTTGTACTATCTAGTTATGTTGAAATTACAGTATCTACTGCAACACGACTAAAACACGACGCGTTGTTTTTTTGTCATATCGGTGTCGTGTTGTCGTCGTGTTTTAGTCTTGTTTTAGACTTGTTTTAGTCTTATTTTAGTCTTTTTTAGTTGTGTTTTAGTCTTGTTTTAGTAGTGTTTTAGTCTATTTTATTCGTGTTCATTTCTTTAGCGGTACATGATATAAATATAGACCCTTCACTACAGAACTGAAGGGCATTGAGTCCAGTAGTTTAGACATTAAAACAAAAAAAAAACAAATAAAAAATAGGCTTTTTACAGTTTTTTTTGTCGTACGAACAATATTAAGCGATTCTTGCAAAAAGTTTTAGGTTTTTACCCCGTTTACTTGTTCACTTACCCGTTTTTTATCAAAAAATAATTCTAGCACTACATTTAGTTGCAATTTAAAGAGTTTTGGACTTTTCCTTTTTAAAACATACATACATACATGTTTGTTTAACCTCGTACTATTCTACTTAATTAAGCATCCCCTAAGTCCAGGACTTCCTGAACCACCGGCTTATACTGACTTTCAAACGAGTTTATAGGGAGTGTCCATTTAATTAACTGAAAAAGTCAAATCGGCGGGCGCTAGTGAGAATCGAACTCACGCTAGTAGGCTTGCTATGTAAACGCGCCAGCCACTTATGGGAGGATTGGTGTAGTGGTCTACCGCGTCTGTACATGACAAATCTACTAGCCAATAGCGTGAGTTCGATTCTCATTTGCGCCGATTTGCCTTTTTCACTTAATTAATAATTGAAATTTGGCGAAGGCGTAAGTGAAGCGGACACTCCCTATAAAAACTGGTTTGAAAGTCAATATAAGCCGGTGGTTGCCTCTACTACTAGCCCACACAAGTCCTGGACTTAGAGGATGCTTAATTAAATAGAATAGTACGAAGTTTAACAAACATGTAATGTAAAAGATATACTACGCTGTTCCTTCCATTCCAACGAACATTTCTGCAAACAGACCTTTTGTTGGAAATCATTTTTCTTCTATATAAACTGTCGAAAGACGCACAAAAGCAAAAAATGGTCTTTTACAAAGCCAAAGGTTTTTCTGGCGAAAAAATAAAATATTTTGTAATGATATTTTGGAGGAATTATAATTAGAGTGTTTTCTTCTTAAAGAACTTGATTTTTCCTGAAATATTCCTTTCCTTCTTGAGCTCCGATAAGAATATATGATGAGTAGTTGGACAGATGAACTAACAGACGTGCACAAAAATATTTAGAAAGTTTTTTAGAAGACACAAAAAAAGTGTATATAAAAATTCTTGATCTAGTTTAATTTTTCTAGCTATAACTGTTCATAGTTTAATGTAGGGTTCGTAGAAAACATAACACAGATATATTTTCCACGAACCCTGAAAGTGTATAAGAAAAATGTAATTTTTGTTGAATTTTTTGACCTTACTGTGAAAGGAAAATTCTGGAAGTAGAAACATTTTATTACATACATCTTTTATACCTGTTTCATGATATATAAAAGAATGTTACGATACCCTTGGTGTTAGGAAAACATCATTTTGAAATAAAATTATATCCCGAAAGTCTTATTAATTATGGATTCGCCTATACTTTAGCAATTCAAGGTTTTCTAATACTTTTCCTCGCAGTTTTACTGCTAAGTAGTAAAACCTGTTTAATTTTTTACTCTCCAATTTACGCAAAAGACATACTTTTAAGGTAACGTTCAGTTTTATAGACTGCAAATAAGTTTCAGTGTTTCAATCGAGAGGAAATACATTTCTCCAGGGAATATACCTAGTACGTCTGGATATTAAGACCAGTGACTCATTTTCACTTTAAAGGCGGCTTTTCACGGAGCCATTTGTACGCAAGTTTGGTGCTATGCAATTTTGTTGCAAGGATGATTCAGTCACTGCGCATGCCTTCAGGCAACTTTGATGCTGTTTTCGAGACATCAAATTATTAGAACAAGTTCTATTTTTCGATAATTTTCACGCAAGATTTATAGTTATTTTCGTGGTACCAACCTGGAAAAAAGTTACCAAATCGATTTCATTTTACTAATATAGTAGCAACTGCACATGTTAATAATTATTATTATTAATAATAGGTCGGTCTGTCTAACTAAAAAACTTCCTTAAAATAGCAAATGGTAGGTTATGTTTTTGTCAACAAACGCAGAGGCACGTCAAAATGGCTCTGGTTGACAGCACTGTTTAACTTGAAATATACACTGTAAAAACGAATTGGTAAAATTCCCGAATGTATCGTGGGTAATTTTGTGGCCACAACATATTCGGGAAAATTACAAAAAAGTTGTGAAAAGCAATTTACATAATATATACTGTTTATTTATTTAAATAATAGATATCTAAATTTTACAATTTGTAAATTGTAAATTTCCAGAATAAAAATTGGATTTTTTATAATTACAAAACATTTACAAAAATAAATTGAATTTTACACATTTTATATTGTAAATTTCAGGAATAAAAATTAAATTTTTAGTTTTTTTAAATGTAATATTACAATATATATTCCTTAAAAACTAGATACAAATTTTGTAAAATTCACTAGTGAATTTACCTTGTAAATTTACAACCCGCTCGTTTGGTGCAATAACGGCTTAGTTTACATCATAGTTTTAAGTCCAGATACTACCTATCTCTGTGTAAAAAATCCTGTAAACAGAGATAGGTAGAAAAAAGTACCTGGACTTAAAATATAGTACCTATGGTGTAAACTAAGCTAATGTCACAACTCAAAACCTTTTTATTTTTTAGTCTTTAGCACAGTAAGAAGGAAAATAAAATACCAACGTTACTGTACTAATAACTTAAAAATAAATAATATTTATTTTTTAAGTTGTAACACAGTTGCATCAAATGGGCCAAGTGTTGCATTTAAAATCAAAAATTGAATAATGTATAATATAAAATATTTTATTAAACTTTTAATTAACACAAAAAGTCGAAGTTATTTTATATTTATATATTAAATGCTTAACTTACTAAATGGATGGGCCAAATCAGTTTAATCAATTTTGCACCAAACACGTATATCATTGATATCTAAATAAAACAAAATGTTATTTTCTTATAAATACTAACACCTATACAGATATTATCATATATATTGAGCATACGACAATTCACTGCACATAATTTTCACGATGTGTACCTGTCTAAATGTTATTTGATAGTCGATTAAATCAATCATGGAAGCGCACTTGCCGCGAATGCCTATAGGCACCACCCTATAGGGTGGTGGGATATTAGATTCCGAAATATATTTGGTAAAATCACAAAATTCAGTAGGAATATTGCCAAATCACGTTATAATTTTACAAAACATAATTTGTGATTTTAAATTAGAAAAATACATTTTGAAATTACAAGATTCATATTTAAAAATTACAAAATTAATTAGTGATATCACAAAATTAATTAGTAATATCACAGTTTTTGTGTAAAATTCCAAAAAAAAGGTAAAAATATAATAAATCTGTAAAAATTCAAAATAAGTTGGGTATTTTTCACAGAACCAATATTGTAATTTTCAGTACCTTTTTATCAGTGTATATAGTGAAACTTGCGTACAACTTGCTCCGTGAAAAGGCAAATGAATGTGCAACTGTTATCATGCTATATCTGGCAGCAAACTTGCATAGCACCAAACTTGCGTACAAATTGCTCGTGAAAAGCCGCCTTAAGGACTATCCAGAAGCTTGCATAAGAACATAAAACATAAGAATGCGGTGCCGTGATTGACTTACAAGATATATGGCTACACATCAAGCCAATCACGGAATCGCATTGTTATGTATTACTTCTTATGCGAGCCTGTGGATATGCCTTTAGATAAGTAAATACACAGTACTTGTCTTATCCTGTTTAGTCACCTAAATCGAAGCTGCTCTTTCCTGGAAGATTTTCAGCTTTTTCGGTTTTTTAACTTTTTTTTTGGTGTTAGGGGAAGGTAGGGTAACGGTGCGCAGTGGGTAACCGTGTGCACAACCGAAAATTCATATTACGAGGTATTTTGAGACAAGTCTGACATCCATGCTTGAGTAGGGTCATTTCAACTTAGTCTTACTTTGTAAAATGTTATCTCTCCAAAATATAAATTTATTGTCTAATAAACAAACATTACAGCGACTTTTTTAACATAGAGTAATTTTCAGGTTTTTAAATATATAAACAAATTAACTTGAGTACACATTATTAGAAATATCATTTGTGTACTCAAGTTAATTTGTTTATATATTTAAAAACTTGAAAATGACTTGATGTTAAAAAAAGCCGAAACAATTGTCGCTGTAATGTTTGTTTAATAGACAATAAATTTATATTTTGGAGAGATAGCATTTTTTCTATGGCTTAAGGCATATCCAGAAGCTTGCATAAGGGAACGTTCAAGTATTACGTAACGCTCCTAGGGGGGGGGGTGGTGGTCTAAAATGATCAAAATGTGCGTTACGTAATACTTGAACTTTCACTAAGAACATAAAACATAAGAATGCGATGCCGTCATTGGCGTACAAAATACATGGCGACCCATCAAGCCAATCACGGCATTGCATTGTTATGTTTTATGTTCTTATGTGAGCTTGTGAATAGGCACTTATTTAAATCAACTCTAATATGAGTAAGGATCAAGAATTTCCTAATTTGAGAAATATATTATTAAACTAATTATAAAAATCATTAGGGAACGTTCAAGTATTACGTAACGCTTCTTGGGGGGGGGGTCATGTTGGAGTCATGTTAATGGTATAGGAAAATTGCGTCACAGGGGGGGGGGTCCAAAATGCTCAAAATATGCGTTACGTAATACTTGAACGTTCCCTTATTTGAATATATTTTTCCCCATAGGAGCAATATTTTCCTAGAAATTGCCATGCAAAATTTAAGAATCTAGATGAATTCAGCGAATTTTAACTTTAATCAAGCTTTCTTGGAAACATGTTTCGGCGTGTCAAAACAGCACATATATTCTTTTTTTTTTCACTACAAGCTTTAGAACATACAATTATTTATGTTATGTTTTCAGACTTTGAAATAAATTTTCTTCACCTATAGCAATAATAATTTTTTCTCTCTTAGTAGGAGTAAATTTTTTAAACAATTGATTTCTGTCACTTTAGATGTTTCAGTTTCTTGTGCAATTTTTACTAATTAAACACAATAAAATAGCTTTAAATAACTTTTTATTTATTAAATATAATTAATTATAATTATTACCAATTAATACAATCAATAATTAACCAAATATTATGAAATTTTTTTTTAAAAAACTAAATTTTTAAACGTCAGTTCAAAGTATTTATTTGAGCAAATGTCATTGATCAAGGCTACTTGATTTTTATGAAAATTTCAAGATATATCATTTCTGTTAATAATTTATTTTATTATTTGAATAATTAAATTAAATTAAATAGTGCTAGTAGTGAAAAAACTAATATATAAACCACGGTAGAGAAGACTATTATAGCCTCGCACTCTTAAATCCCTTGCTGCTACGCAGCTCGGGATTTAATACGCTCGGCTTTAAAAAATGTCTTCTCTACCTTGGTATATAATTACTATTATATCATAGTAGTTTATTATTGTATTTTTATTGCTTAGTTACCAACTACATAATAGTGTACTTTATGCCCCTGCGGGCATAAAGTGCATTTAATGGCCCGCGCGGGCATAAATACACAAAAAACAGTTTTTTTTATTATTGTTATTAATGCTGTGTTTGGACTTTTTAAATGATTATGTAGTTGTGTTATTGCATACGATAACGGTTTCCAAGTGCACGGCGTGATATTCTCCCTATATTAAACAATGTATTCAATATTTCAAGAAAAAAATACTCTTTTGTAAATACATACACGGTGTATTTGAAATAGCGTAGGAAATTTTAACAGATGATTCTACATCATAAAATATGACAAAAAAATCCTATAAACATATGTCTAAAAATGCGTCATAAGGGAGCTACGCCCCTTTGAAAGTGGCTAAAAAAATCGGTTTTTATTTAATTACTCAGGGGGGGGCTTATCAGTTTTTTGTCCCAAAATTTTTTCTGTGTAACTTTTTTGCAATTTTATTTTTGAAATATGATTCCTCAGGTCAAAATACACAAAAAAGGTACTCTTGTTGTAATACTGTAGGATTAACCGTTTTCGAGAAAAATTCATTTGAAGGTGAAATTCCACGGTTCGAGGACGAAAAATAAAATACTAAAATGTTGAAAACCAAAATTTTAATGATGCAGGGCGAATGTACATTAAAAACTAAGAAAAAAACCTCATATACAGGTACTTCCAAAAATCAATCCTAATATGCACCATTTTTAAAGGGCTATGGTAGCTTTAAAAGCGTTTTTTCGACCTACATGTATGGAAACTTTTTTTCTTAGTTTTTGATGTAGAAGAACATTGCATTATTAAAATTTTGGTTTTCGACATTTTAGTATTTAATTTTTCGTCCTCGAACCGTGGAATTTCACCTTCAAATGAACTTTTCTCGAAAACGGTTAATCCTACAGTATTACAACAAGAGTACCTTTTTTATGTATTTTGACCTGAGGAATCATATTCCAAAAATAAAATTGCAAAAAAGTTACACAGAAAAAAGTTTGGGACAAAAAACTGATAAGGCCCCCCCGTTTCGCATACCCCTGGTTTAAATAAGTACGTGAAAATGATATACAAAGATGGGCCTTATTGGGATTAATTCACGTGCAAAACCTCGTTAATATATCTCAAAGGGTTCTTGAGTTATTAAATAAAAACCGATTTTTTTAGCCAATTTCAAAGGGGCGTAGCTCCCTTATGACGCATTTTTAGGCATATGTTTATAGGAACTTTTTGTCATATTTTATCATGTAGAATCACCTGTTAAAATTTCCTACGCTATTTCAAATACACCCTGTATAATGTTAAGTGGTGTAAATTGGGAGAGGGTTTTTATTGCCCAAAAAAGAATTATTCGTAAAATATTTAATATCAAATTTAGGGATTCGTGTAAGAAACATTTAAAAAAATATAAATTAATGATAATGCCATGCGTATACATTTATAGGTGTCTGCTGCTTATTCGTGAAAATATTTCTCTTTATAATAAAAATTCTGATAATCATAATTATAACACAAGGAGCTGCAATGCACTGTGCATTCCTGCCCACAAAACAGCTAGATATGAAAAATCTGTAACATATATTGGAATAAAACTTTACACCAGACGGCTATAAATGTATAAGCTTGCGCGAATATAACATCAAAATTAAAAAATTACTTTTGGAAAATTACTACGCCTTAAATGAGTTTTTAGAGAATGAACATTTTTAACAAAAATGTAAACGTAATTTTATGTAAACGTAATTTTATGTATGATATGTATTTATTTTCATGTTTGACTTGTATATCCACCTTAAGGTGGCACTTGTATGTATTTAAATTAAATTAAATTAAATTAAATTAAATTAAATTAAAAATTAAAAAAGTTATTTTTATGGTTACTATATTTTATTATCGTTTTTAATTTGAAAATGTTAAAAGTTTAAATTTACATAAATCATTTACAATGACTGAAGAGTTTATAACTTCATGTTCTAAAACAAATTGATTTTTACGACTTTGTTTACATTGGAATTATCTGGGTTTATACTCTTTTCTTACAACCTATTCCAAGTATTTTATTACATTTTAAACATTTTGTAAAACCACTGATGTTGTTGTGCATTTATTATTAATGTAAAAATAATAAATAATGGTATTTAAAAAAATATAATAAATAAATAATAAATAAAATATAATCAAGGGTACACGGGTATAGTCGTAGGTATTTCTATTTTTCGACTCTTATAAGCTCATAATCACACGCATTTTGCGTGTTCTTATAGGCTCATAAGAGGTTTGTACTTTTTGTTCTTTTGGGTTGGCAACAGACCTGGCCTATCGCTTGACGTTTTCCGTGCAAATGTCAATGTCGCTTTAAAGTTGAATTTTCTACAAAATTTTGTGTTTAGGTTATTTTTACCATGTTAGAATTGTGGCTTGGGTAATTGCAGTAAAAAAGAGAAGAGATGACTATAAAATATATCAAAATATCATTTGATCTTAGAATTTTAAACATGGTGTAAAGTGTAATGCCAATCCAAAACAAAAATCCCTAAATCAGTTATCAATTAAAATGTAAGTGTTTTTAAATTTTAGAGCAAAATAGAAAAAGTTGTATAATATGCTATAACCACTTTATTTAAAGTTTTTTTCTGTGTAGTAAGTATTTATTTTTAGTAAAATACTAAATGAAAACTTCAGGAAAAAAAAAACAGGAATGACGTCTCACGTTCTAAACAGGCAATAAGCGTAAGTTTTTACCTTCAACTTCTGACATGGTTATCGCATTATTTTTATTCCGGGGACTTGGACGCATCCCGGACAATAAACCGACCGGAGTTATTTATTGCTAAGCACACGTGACATGTCCAAGAAAACCCCACTATATCGAATTAGCCATGGAAAAACCATAAGTTAATATAAAAACAAAAGACGGAAAAACGACAGGACAGCTTAATTTAATATTTTTTGTTTAGTGACTGGGGGAATTGTATTAGAAGAAAATATAACAGAGAGAAAATATGAAAGGTTATAATATTTTTATCATACTACTTTCTTTTAACTTGAAAATTGTAAGTTGATACATTTTATATTTTACAAATTAGGTTTAGCTTATTAAGGCCTGGTTTATTGACCAAATACAGTGCGGTCCAAAAGTCACCCCCCCTTTTAACTTTTGAACGAGTTGAGATATCGACTTCAAATTTAGAACTCTTAAATAAGACAACTTAAACTATCTTTTAGCATATATTTGATATTTTCAGCTCTTAAAATGTGGGCAGGGGGGCATGGGGGAACTTTTTTTAATGGAAAAGAGGGTCGTGTGATACATCATTTTAAAGCCTATAAAATTAATTTTGTGGTTTTATTCTTGCTGTTAAAGAAAATCATACGAATAATTATTGGTTGATTTGCTAAAGAAGCACATTTACAGCCACCATTTCAGTCGATATCAAACTCTTGGTTAGTTACCAAAAAACTTAGAGTTAAAAATGAGGCGTATAGTGCAAGATTGGCCCATATGTGTTTTTTTAGATTTCCTTTTTTTTTATAAATGTAATAAGGACATCTATATCTTTCATTACATACCACCCTCATAACAGAGGGTTTTAGTTTTGGTACGATACAAGCATTTAAAGCACCATTGCATTATTAAAATTATCGCTTTTATTAGTGCAAGAGTGGCCCATAGGTATAGGCTACCAGTCAAACATATCTTGACAGTCATAAAAACGTCCAAATGCAGCGAAACGTTTTAAAGAAATTCGCCCTCCCCCCCTAGAGCGTTACGTGATACTTGAATGTCTCCTAATGGGTTGATAGTGGTGTTCGCTGGGTTATATTATTGGGGATATTGAAAAAGCCAATGCATCATTAAAAATATCAATTTTATTCTTAAAAAGCTAACAAGGCAAGTTTTACCAAGGATTTATAAATATATTTTTAGATAGATTCTTAAAAAAGCCAAAATTTGCTTTATCGAGAAAGTTATTTGTTCGCCCCAAAACAAATCATTTTCTGCACAAATGCAGAAGCGTTATGTTA
This sequence comes from Brachypterus glaber, assembly GCA_958510825.1. Classification (NCBI taxonomy): domain Eukaryota; kingdom Metazoa; phylum Arthropoda; class Insecta; order Coleoptera; family Kateretidae; genus Brachypterus; species Brachypterus glaber. The sequence continues at coordinate 67,398,155 of OY294046.1, forward strand.
CCAATTTTGTACATTTTGCTTTATTAATAAAAAATTATTACAACTTACCTTAAACTTTGTGAACAAAGGAACTGAAATCTATTTAGGTACTTGAACAATGTTTACGCATTAGTTATTCTTCATTTTTAAAGGTTCATGCTAAACGTTTATTTAACAATTCCAGAGCATAATTATTGGTATTTTGACTATTCTGTTATTAAATAACGAACATTTCTTTCACATGTAAAAATAATTAAAATTTCAAAGTAAAATGTGAGGTTAGATATACTCAAAAAAAAAACGTGTTATTGAAGGTCAGATCTCGTTCGTAATGCAATAGTAGCCCAAAATGAACACAATGTATAGTGCAATAGTGAACCACCAATTTTTTTCTCTAAGATAGTAAAGAAAGTAAAATAAATTTGTTTGTCATACATTACCTTAATGTTGGTTGAGTCTAAAAACCCTAACAGAAAATTTTTAAATAAAATAATGCGTCCTAGATCGAAGATTAAAAAATCGGAGAAATTTAAATAGACATTATCTCGATATTTCCATAAAGTGAGATGGGCCACTCTTGCACTATACTCCTCAAATAACAGTCTTTTTAATCAGAAATTTAGAATATTATTTTGTGTAGTGATTCCTTGCGGGATCAGTCGGCAGAGTTCAGAATGGGCCAGACTAGATTACTACATAATTTATATTTGGATACAAATCCGTAGACTTATTATTTAAGGTTTAGTTTTTCTGTGTATAAATATAACAATGTAACCAAATATAAATTCGTTTTTCCTTGATAATTTTTTTAGTCCTTTTTCCGGACCAACCGTTGCGACGCCTTTATGATAATCCCGGTTAGGTGTCGGTAAATCCCCGGGGGTCTCTACGTGGTGCTATTTCCGTTGCCGGTAATTTGTTGACAGACCTATTATGTATTTTTTTTTCTCTGGAGTGAAGAATATAAAACGTAGGTACATAAAACTTATGCTTAACTACGGTACTTTACATTTATTAATAGTAAGATATTGACAACAAAGTTGTATAAAATGTCTAAAAGTATGTTATAATTATAAGTTGATACAACCAGCTAAATATTACCTCTTATAAGAGGTTATATTATATAGAATCTATAATTTATTTGAGGCGTATATATATTTATAGTATTATTAATTTGAGCCATTTCGCCTCAATGACTATTTATATCGTAAAAATCTAAAACAGAAAATAAAATTAAAATGTTCTTATCAGGCGCACCTATTTCTAGATGCATCTAGAAATAGGTGCGCCTGATAAGAACATTTTTATTTTATTTTCTGTTTTAGAATTTTACGATATAAATAGTCATTGGGGCGAAATGGCTCAAATTAATAATACTATAAGGTTATATTATATTATAAGCTTAAAGTATTTTTTACATTCTAGGTCACATAAATTTTGTGGTATTAGAACCTTTCCTCCATCACGGCGGTTTTTTGCAAATTTAAACTTTTTGTTTCCGACCCCTGATTTGTTTTTGATAAATTGATTAAACACACCATAAGAAACAATTTAGGCAAACATAAAAAAATCAACCGGATCGATCGTTTTTTTTTACGATTTTTCTAATCTATTGTACTATTTTCATAGGACGTGCCTGTAGAGCAGTAAATAGAAATATATATTTTATATATAGTAGTAAAATTATTAATTATAGTCACTACATTACAAAAAGCCGTATCTCCAACGCCAAACGTCGTATATTTTTTTCTAATGAATTATTGTTTTAGGGTGAAGTCGAGCGAAATCTCAAAAATTATTCTTTAGCATTTTTGGATTTGAAATGTCATGAAACGTCGAGAAAATGTGAAAAAAGTGGGTGCTAAAAAATATCGGTCTGTCTGTTTTCTGTCTTTAAACATTGTAATTTTTAAACTAAATGTCCGATTAAAAAAATTCTTTCAATTAACGATTTAGGACTTGTATTTTGCGTGACCTTAAATATGGTTAACATTGCAGTTTTGCAAGGTAAAAACTTAAGGTGGATGAGCCAATTATTCTGCCCTGCTAAGACAAGTTGCAAATTAGATGTTTTGAGATATGGCCAGTTTTATTGTTTTTGTATGCACTTTTTAAAAACATGTTTAAATAAATATGGCGTTGGGTTCTGCTTTATTTTAAATCAAAAATAAGGAAATCCTTTGAAAAAAAAATATATTTTTGTCAGAAAAAAAAAATTGTCATACTAAATGCATTTGTTCCATCTGAGAAAGTTAGGACAAAATGATCTAAAAAGTCCAATCAAATTACTAAGATCTATAAAATTAGTCTAAGTCCTGATTAGATAGGTCATTTCTTTTTAGTAGGCACATGGGGCTAGTGTAAAGCAATACAATGGTGTGCTTATCTTAAAAAGTGATTTTTTGCAGATATGACAACTTGTCTTAGCAGGGCAGTATTGCCATGATATTTTATTCTTTACTGCATTTAAAATTTTTAATCATCTGAAACTTTATTACATTAAACATAACGTCCACTAAAGGCTCTAGTTGTCTAACTCCAAATTTTTCAAAAATGAGATTTTTATCAAATTTGCTTCATTATCTGATTACCAACATACTTCAAAAACAAAAAGTTGCATTAAACCAATATCAGCCTCAAAAAATGCAAAAATGTAAATATTTTAAGTCGCTAAGTGTCTAACTCCATCATATGATTGTGAGAAAACAATTAAATGAGAACTGTCACTAATGTCAAACTATTTCTCGACAACAGGGGATCCCGTTTCAAATATTTGTTAATTTACTGTTTGATGATAATTATAATTATTGCCATTAATAATGTATACATATTATGCCTACCTAGTAGTAATATTATATATTAAATATAAAAATATAAATTTTTTGTAATAATATTACGCGATATAATACGATAGGTATCCTCCTTTATCTTCCCTTGGAGTTAGACCATTAGTGAATTTAGATTCTGTGGTTAAAATTTAATTTTCAAATAATTTATATAAAATTGATAACAATGAAAAGTTTTAAATACATTAACACATTTAAAACATTTTTACCTGTGAACAAGCTAGTTTTAAAGTTCTAAATTGCTATAATTAAGTTTTAAATCGTTTTTTACGTCTCCTGAAAAATATGACGTTTTGGAGTTAGACCGTTAGAGCCTTTAGATGACGATAAACATATCTTTATTCTAATGGGCAAAAAATAAACAAACTGCAGGAGCTTCAAAAAAAATATTACTTGATTGTAGATTGTATACTGACAATATTAGGAACCCATATCCCAAATATTGCCAGGGTACTGAAAATAATAGTAAAGAACAAACTTACAAAAAATTATAAACCTAATAAGATAATATTGTGGCCCAATAATAATTTCAGTTGTTATTAGGTATAATTTGGGCAATTAAATAACAATTTGTCATTTTTAGTAGGCCACACACACTTCATGTATGTAAGTATCGATTACAATCTCATATCGGCCTGGCGATTCTCTTCGAATAAAAAGCAGAACCAAGATTCAGAACTCTTTGAATTCTTCGTTACTTTCTTTGCTTATTGTTTTGTTTTTGTCCTCACGGGCCACTGCAAGCTAAAGAAGCACCTGGCAACAATGCGGATTCTAGAGAGTCCGCTATACCCAGATTGCGGAGAGGATGAAACATCCTCTCATTACTTAGCCGAGTTTGTCAGATACGACAGGATCAGGTTGCAAGTCTTTGAAACTCAAAGACTCAACCAAGAGGAACTAAGAGATCTCCCCTGGGCCAATATCCTGACCTTTATTGAATGGAAGGGCAGGTTCAAGGAGGACTCAAATTAGAAAATGGCTGGGATTGTCTGAGGTGACAAAAAGGTCCAGAAATGGCCTAGTTGTCCGGCTTTGGTCAATCCAAAAATTTACTACTTACTGCTACTAAACAACAATCTCAAAAAATTACCTTTTCGCTTATTTATTGAGTGAAACACAATATGGGCCAAGAAAGCGCATGTTTGTACCTACCTATTACGTTCGATGCTACCTAGCTTGAGACAGTAACTGCGTTTTTGTGTACGCCATTACCAACTGAATACAGGACATCATATTTACAGGCATCTTTTCGATATAATACACTGGCAGTGCCATCTGTGACACAGAGGACGAACTAACAAGTTTAAGAGGTTGTGGCAATATTAGGAACATGGCAACAATTGGCTCACCCACCCTATTATAAAAAATAATTATACCTGGGCTGGATTCTCATTAATGCAATCTACTCGTATGACAAATTTCAGATTTCTAGGTCATATAGTTCCTAAGACAAACGTCTGTGAGAGACGGACAGGCGAACAGACTGGCACCCTATCGATCCTATAAGGGTTCCGTATTTTATTATTAAGGTACGGAACCCTAAAAAAATCTAAAATTTAGTCCCTATAATGTAGGTCATATATTAATGTTTAGCATTTTATAAATACACTTCTGCTCAAAAATATCGGCCCACCTAAAAAAATACACATTTTTGAATGCAAATATCTCCAAAACTATTTAATGGATTTATTCGATCTTTTTTTTATTTTGAAGCTTGAACTTTTAGCTCTTACTTACTGGAATAAAAATTATCAAACATCTTTTTTTATACCGGCAGCAATGAAAAGTGCACAGCTATGTTTTTTTACTGCACCTTTCGATATGCGCATGGTTCGCCACTGCATATTTTTTTACAATTTAATTAATTGATTTTATAGCCTAATTAAATGGAAGTAATCTCTTTTTAAATTTTTTAATTTTCCTTTTCTCGTTTAGGAGATATAAGGTTTTTTCTAAAAATTTACATTTTTGCAAGTAACAAAAAAACTACGCAATGGATTTAATTGATTTTTTTTTTAATTTGAAGCTTAAATCGTAAACTTTTATTTATTTAATTTAGGTTTCTGTTGGAAACATGTTTAAACTGAGTTTACATTGCTTAAATAGTCATGTTTTTTTTACTCGATCTTTTTTGTTGCAATTTAAACACAAACTCAAATCTTTCCATAAGTTTTAAAACTTATTCTAATAGCCACACTTATTGTGACTGATTCCGTCTTTTATTTTTTATCATAAGTCTTCTCATTTAGGAGAAATTATGTTTTTTTGGTAAATAAGGACTTTTTAAGTGGTGGGCTAGTGCCACCCCTGTAACTAACTTTTTTATGATTGACAAGACTTGTCACTTATGTGACAATACTTTTTTAACTCGTTAAAATTTTATTTAATTGTATTATTTAAATGGAAACAAGTCCGGAAGTAGCTGCCCAAGCTGTAGCTCTGCTACAAGAAGGGCACAGTCAGCGTTATGTTGCTCAACAGTTAAATATTACGAGAGCAGCGGTAAAAAGAGTATTCCAACATTTTGAGGAGACCGGTTCCTTTAGTCGACGCCAAGGAGCTGGCAGACATGGGTGCACGTCCGCTCGGGATGACCGATTTATCGAGCTTAATTCCCTGCGGAATCGTCGTCTAAATTCAGTTAATTTGAGATCACGGCTTCAAGAAACAAGAGGTGTAGCAGTAAGTAGGTCCACTATTGGTCGAAGGCTTTTTGAAAGAAACCTTTGCTCTTATAAGGCCGCAACTGGACCTAAACTCACTGCTAACCATCCAGGCTGCAGTTTGCAAGAAGACATTTAAACTGGGACAGAAACCAATGGGCAAAGGTTATGTTTTCTGATGAAACCAGGATATGTCTATTTGGGAATGATGCAAGACAGCGTGTCTACCGACGTCCTGGAGAAGGTTATGCACAGGCCTGCATTGCAGAAAAAGTTAGTTATGGTGGTTGTGTTTATAATTGTTATTAAATAATTTTAATAAAATTTAAAATTTGTTTATTGTTATTTTATTTGATAAAATATTTTGTTTAAAAAAAATTAAAAAGCAAAAAGTCCTTAAAAAGACGTTAGAACTTGTTTTTGGAGTACCATTAGAGATTTAAACAGTCTGTGCAAAGTTCGTTCGACATATATGCCTCAAAACGCAGTCTGAGCTGGGAACCAAAAAGTTGCTAACGCAGAAAACGTGTTAATTAAATGTATTTATTTAAGCTAAAGTTATAGAAGTGCAATAGATCTTTATATTCTATCGACGCTTTTCCGTCATATACAGTTTTACAGGGGTGGCACTAGCCCACTGATTAAAAAGTCACTTTTTCCGAAAAACTTTAATTTCTCCTAAATGAGAAGACTTATGATAAAAAATAAAAGAAGGAATCAGTCACAATAAGTGTGGCTTTTAGAATAAGTTTTAAGACTTATGGAAACATTTGAGTTTGTGGTTAAATTGCATCAAAAAAGATTGGGTAAAAAAAACCTGACTATTTAAGCAATGTAAACCCAGTTTAAACATGTTTGCACCAGAAACTTAAATTAAATAAATAAAAGTTAAGGACTTAAGCTTCAAATTAAAAAATAAATCAATTAAATCCACTGTGTAGTTTTTTTGTTATTTGAAAAAATGTTTATTTTCAGAAAAAACCGTATATCTCCTAAACGAGAAAAGGAAAATTAAAAAGTTAAAAAAGAAATTACTCCCATTTAATTGGCCTATAAAATCAATTAATTAAATTGTAAAAAAATATGCAGTGGCAAACCGTGCGCATATCGAAAGAAGCAGTAAAAAAACATAGCTGTGTAATTTTCATTGCTGCCGGTTTAAAAAAAGATTTTTTATAATTTTTATTCCAGTAATTAAGAGCTAAAAGTTCAAGCTTTAAAATAAAAAAAAGGTCGAATAAATCTATTGAATAGTTTTGGAGTTATTAGCATTTGAAAATGTGTATTTTTTTAGGTGGGCCGATATTTTTGAGCAGAAGTGTATATCAAATTAGTAATAAGTAATATTACCTAAATATTGCAGTAGCATATTGACAAGCGGGTCACACTTTGGTGCATTTAATTTCGATTTGACCTTTAAATTTTCCAGCCGGCCGATTTTCCACGGTATCGCACAGAGGATACGCCTGTATTATAATTAACTACATGGCACGGTCATAAATTTAAACAAAATAAAAAAGTTGAAGCCGATCAATAAAATTTAAAACGTGGTGCAAGTTAAAAAATATTTAGTTTTTCCTATTTTAAATCTTTTTTCTATTTTGCGACTCTTATAAGCTCATAATCACACGCATTTTGCGTGTTCTTATAGGCCCATAAGAGGTCTCTACTTTTTGTTCTTTTGGGTTGGCAACAGACAAAAGCCTATCGCTTGACGTTTTCCGTGTAAATGTCAAAGTCGCTTTAAAGTTGAATTTTCTACAAAATTTTGTGTTTAGGTTATTTTTTACCGTGTTAAAATTTTGGCTTTGTTACTTGCAGTGAAAAAGAGAAGATATGACTATAAAATATATAAAAATAATACTTGTTCTTAAAATTTTTAACAGGGCGGAAACTATAATGCTAATCCGAAATAAAAATCCCCAAATCAGTCATCAATATAAATGTAAGTTTTTTAAAATTTTAAAGCAAAATAGAAAAAATTATAAAGCACTCGTTTCATAACACGTTTTTAGCGTACTAGTACTTTAGAAAACTCGCCGCAAGCGGCTCGTTTTGTACTCATGCGCTAAAAACGTATGTTATGAAACTAGTACTTTAATATACTAATAAGTTATTTTTTCTTAAGCGTACTAAAATGTTTATATTTGATAACTGAACACACTAGTTAGAAGTGATCTATTTTTTTACAGAAAAAAATGAGTTCATTGTTGTACACTGTAAATAAAAGTTAGTTAGCAAAACCACCACTGGCGGCAGCACTCTTTGACTTTGATAACAGCCATACTTCAAACTTGTTTGTTTATTATGTAAAAATACTATACATTCTGAAAAAGTGTTTATACTCTTTATGGGAGGCATAGCGTAGTGGCTAGCGCGTATGTATAGCAAGTCTACTATCGTGAATTCGATTCCCACAGGCGCCGATTTGCCTTTTTCAGTTAATTAATAATTGAAATTTGGCGAAGGCGATAAGTGAAACGGACACTCCCTAGAAACTGGTTCGAAAGTCAGTATAAGCCGGTGGTTCCCTCTACTACTAGCCCACACAAGTCCTGGACTTAGGGGATGCTTAATTAAGTAGAATAGTACGAGGTTAAACAAACAAACAAACAAACTCTAGTTGGATTTTACCTAAGGCAATCCAAGTGTATACCAAATTTCAGAATTCTAAGTTATATAGTTCCTAATATAAAAGGCCCTGACGGACAATTAGACCGAAAGACGAACAGACAAATCGAAACACGGACAGACAACCTGACAACCGGCAATTATATAAGGTTTTAATTTTTCGTTTTTGAAGTACGGAATCCTGTATATAACACTAGGCAACACGGTTTCTTGTCCTGATTGGAATATATTTTTTACCTAATTTTGGGTCGCTGAAACCGAATCTGGCCTCAGAATATTTCTATTACCCAAGTTTTCTGAGAAAAATGAGATAAAAATGTTAAAAAATCGTTATTTTATCTCTCTCTTTTGTTTGTTCTAAAATCACGGGAGATAAAAATATTCCGAGGACAAATTTAGATTCAACTCAATATTAGTTAAAAAATACCCAACTTAAAACATGGAAACTTTAAATTCATAGGTAGAATAAATAGGAATATTATGAAAAAAAAATATTAAAAAAAATGGATAATGTGACAAAACTAAGTAGGGGTGGAGGGTAAGGACAAGGGTGCATAAGGGGACAAGCTTATCGCCACGTACTCATGCTAAAAATTGTTAAAAATCATTACTAGGGGGTCAAAAATGAACCAAAAAAATGTTACGTAATATGGTTCTTATGTAATAAAGTAACATTTTTATGATGTAGAACCATTAAAAAAACAACAAAAAAATACACAATATTTTGTTTTATAAATTATTTTTAAATTGGCGTAATTGCCTGCACTAAAATTTAAAAATAAGACGTGCTGGATTTTTTTTAAGGTCAAATTTGGATTCTGCGCCTTTAAATTGATAAGAAAAATATATTTTTTGGGCTCGGGAAAAAAGTTTACACTGTGTACTTTAATTTTGTTTCTTTTTCATTTATTTACTTTTTACGAACAAACTAAGCAAAATAAAAAAATATTTGTATAAATATTTTTGTAGAGAATTATATAATCTACAAATTCCTATAAAAATTTTATACAGATTTGATAGTTTTGACACAAAAGAGCAGTTAAGTAAACTCTGCACTTTCATTTTAAGCTTTTTATTTTTTTTTTCGCGTACTTACTCTGACAATAGGTCCTTGGCATATATATTTTTAAGTTCCTCGTATTTTTTTTTAATGTACCCTAAAATTTTCAAAATCCTACTCTTTTTTTAATATTTAAAAAAATAACGTTATTATTTCCTGGACTTATATCTCAAAAATTTTACGTGCTAAAATTTTTCTAAGGTCAGATTTGGTTTCTACGCCTTCGAATTAGTAAGAAAAATTTATTTTCCGATCGGGGCAAAAAAAAAGTTGAGATTTGTTGCCTAGTGTAATTAGGACAATCTTTCTCTTTGTGTAGGACGCTGCAGTGACGACTGATACGAGGACGCCTTGGCGCCGTTCCGACCCGACGGCGTCCACTTGCGTGTGCTAATGTCACTCATTTAGCTCTGTTTATGGGCAGAGCTTTATTAAAGTCTTCACAGATAGCTGCAAGAGTATTATTATAATAAGCCCCAGATCAAATTTTCTTATATTTAAATTAAATAATGCGTTTTGTGTATTTCGGTATAAAATTTATTAATAGCCGAGCCGACTTTCAGCTACCTATGTAGCCATTTTCAAAGCTCTTTTGTCCACAGGTGTCTTGAATCAAAATAAAGTTTTTTTTTCTGGCGCCAAAAACTCTCTTCACAGATTGAAAGAGGTTTGTCTGAAAAATAAAACCTGTTAATATTAAAATCCTCCCCCGAGTCCTTTTCGAGAAAATGGGGATTAAAAGGGCTTAAATGGGCCTAAATTTAGTTTTCTAGGGGTTTCATAAAAATGGCTAACTCGACGAAAAAAACTGTTCTGTTATAAAAGATAGACAAAAAAATTATCTACAAAACGCTTTTTTAATATACTCGCTAGCTTAAACCCTTACCGTTTTATAGCTCAAACAAAGTTGAATATTAAGATAGCTTATTGTCAATCATTTTTTAAGCATGCATATTTTGGGTTTTTGTAAAAAAACTCAAAAACCACAATTCCAAAAAAAAAATAGTTATTACATAAAAGATTCTTAGTTAAATTCAACACAAACCAACATTTTGTTTATCTTAATAGCTTTAATAGATCAAGAGATATATAGCTTCAAATGTTATCGTTTTAAATTTCATGTTACAATTTTTTCCTTCATATGCAATAAATTAGTTTTTTGTAAATATCTTAAAATCGAGTACGTAAAAGAAAAAAAATTATATGACTGAAAAAATAGCTAAGAAAATTATCTAAAAAACTCTGTTTTATTTGTTTACTTAGCTCTTTTGGTTTGTAAAATATAGCTCGTGAAAGTTAGATTGCAGTTATACTTATAAAGTACTTTACTAATTACGTGTGTTAATTTAAGATTGGGGTTTAAAATAAAAATAATTAGTATTTAAAATAAAAAACTTTTATTTACACAATTATCCACAATTTTCATTTGTAATTTACAAATGTTGTCTTTAACTATAGGTACATTTACTAAGTATATGAATAGAACTATAAATTCATAGGGAGTTTCTTAAATCTTGGAATAAATATAAAATCAATTTTATGGATGATCCTGATTACAGAATACAACTTAAGAAAGCTGTAGTTGAATTTTCTTCAACACATTTATAGTTCTATTCATATACTTAGTAAATGTACCTATAGTTAAAGACAACATTTGTAAATTACAAATGAAAATTGTGGATAATTGTGTAAATAAAAGTTTTTTATTTTAAATACTAATTATTTTTATTTTAAACTCCAATCTTAAATTAACACACGTAATTAGTAAAGTACTTTATAACTATAACTGCAATCTAACTTTCACGAGCTATAGTTTGCAAACCAAAAGAGCTAAGTAAACAAATAAAACAGCGTTTTTTAGATAATTTTCTGAGCTATTTTTTCACTTATATGATTTTTTTTCTTTTACCTACTCGATTTTAAGATATTTACAAAAAACCAATTTATTGCATATGAAGGAAAAAATTGTAACATGAAATTTAAAACGATAACATTTGAAGCTATATATCTCTTGATCTATTAAAGCTATTAAGATAAACAAAATGTTGGTTTGTGTTGAATTTAACTAAGAATCTTTTATGTAATAACTATTTTTGTTGTTGGAATTGTGGTTTTTGAGTTTTTTTTACAAAAACCCAAAATATGCATGCTTAAAAAATGATTGACAATAAGCTATCTTAATATGCAACTTTGTTTGAGCTATAAAACGGTAAGGGTTTGAGCTAGCGAGTTCATTAAAAAAGTGGTTTGTAGATAATTTTTTTTGTCTATCTTTTATAACAGAACAGTTTTTTTCCTCGAGTTAGACGTTTTTATGAAATCCCTAGAAAACTAATTTTAGGCCCATTTAAGCCATTTTAATCCCCATTTTCTCGAAAAGGGCTCGGGGGAGGATTTTAATATTAACAGGTTTTATTTTTCAGACAAACCTCTTTCAATCTGTGAAGAGAGTTTTTGGCGCCAGAAAAAAAAACTTTATTTTGATTCAAAACACCTGTGTGTCAGGCGTACAAAATCGTCACGATCACAATTAAAATAAACATTAATAATAATAAATAGGAGTGTAGTACGTTAACAAAGACATTTAAAATAGAAAATTTAAAATTAATTTTGACACGATTTTAAATTTTCTATTTATTATTCCATCAATCTATTTTCTAATCATCGTACAGAGTGATATTGGTAGACTGACAGTTTCGGGCTGCTGGCCCTCTTCAGTACCAAGAGTCAACTCTGCATGCTGATTAAGAAAACGTTTTTAGACTTTACTCGCAAAAGGAATATAGCCATTAGATTGATGTAGACCTGTGCGCCATCTATTTCTAGATGTAGACAACTACTCATACCTCTCCTAATCTGGAGACTTTGAATGGTAGCAAGTTGAAGACTTGTGTGTCTCAAGCACATAGTACCACTAACGGGTGGTTAGACGTAAAATTAGTAAGGACAGAAATTTTTAATTTTAAACAAAATTATAAAAATATTAATTTATTATTCCATCAATCTATTTTCTAATCATCGTACAGAGTGATATTGGTAGACTGACAGTTTCGGGCTGCTGGCCCTCTTCAATTTAAATTTTCTATTAAATTTTCTATTTTAAATGTCTTTGTTAACGTACTACACTCCTTATATTTTATAACTAAACACACTAGTTAGAAGTTATCTATTTTTTTACAGTAAAAAAATGAGTTCATTGTTGTACGCCGTAAAAAAAAGTTGGTTAGCAAAACCAAGACTGGAGGCAGCACTCTTTGACTTTGATGACAGCCATTTTATACCGAAATACACAAAACGCATTCTTTAATTTCTACAAACGGTATACATTGTCAACCCCAACATTTTATTATATTTAAATGTTTCTTATGGAATTTAAAAAAGTCAGATCGAGTTAAAATTTTTGGGATAAGTCGAGTTCTGTAAAATTAAAAAAAAAACTTTATATATAAAAAAAAAATTCAAAAAATTATAAAAAACTGAAAATTTTTTAGTAAATAATACTTTGATTAATTTAAATATTCGCGCCAACTGTGAAAAGAAATCCATAAATGGATAATTATTATTATAATTATTATAAACATATAATTTTTCCATTTTTTTTTTCTGAAAACCTTAATTTTATAATAGTAATTATATACCAAGGTAGAGAAGACACTTTTTATAGCCGAGCGTATTAGATCCCGAGCCGCGTAGCAGCAAGGGATTTAAGAGTGCGAGGCTATAATAGTCTTCTCTACCGTGGTTTATATATTAGTTTTTTCACTGCTAGCACTATTTAATTTAATTTAATTATTCAAATAATAAAATAAATTATTAACAGAAATGATATATCTTGAAATTTTCATAAAAATCAAGTAGCCTTGATCAATGACATTTGCTCAAATAAATACTTTGAACTGAAGTTTAAAAATTTAGTTTTTTTTATTTTTTTTTTTTTTTAAACATTTAGCTAATTATTGATTGTATTAATGGGTAATAATTATAATTAATTATATTTAATAACTAGAAAGTTATTTAAAGCTATTTTCTTGGGTTTAATTAGTAAAAAATTTATAAAGAACTGAAAAATCTAAAGCTACAGAAATCAATTGTTTATGAAATTTACTCCTACTAGGAGAGAAAAAATTATTATTGCTATAGGTGAAGAAAATTGATTTCACAGTCTGAAAACATGATAAATAATGGATTGTTCTAAAGCTTGTAGTGAAAAAAAGATTTATAATAGTAATTATATACCAAGGTAGAGAAGACACTTTTTATAGCCGAGCGTATTAAATCCCGAGCCGCGTAGCAGTAAGGGATTTAAGAGTGCGAGGCTATAATAGTCTTCTCTACCGTGGTTTATATATTAGTTTTTTCACTGCTAGCACTATTTAATTTAATTTAATTATTCAAATAATAAAATAAATTATTAACAAAAATGATATATCTTGAAATTTTCATAAAAATCAAGTAGCCTTGAGCTGCGTAGCAGCAAGGGATTTAAGAGTGCGAAGCTATAAAAGTCTTCTTTAACGTGGTTTATACAGAGCGGTGCAAAAGTCACCCCCCCCCCTCTTAACTTTTGAACCAGATGAGATATGGACTTTAAATTTGGAACTTTTAAATAAGACAACTTAAACTATCTTTTAGCATATATTTAATACTTTCAGATCTTAAAATGTGGGCAGGGGGGCATAAGGGCCCATTTTTTTAAACGGAAAGGGGGGTCGTGTAATACATCATTTTAAAGCTTATAAAATTCTCCATTTAACTCTATATTTTTAAATTAAAAAAAAAAATTTTGGGTTTAAAATGGGGTTGAAAATGGGCATTAATGTCAAAATTCCTCTAAAAAAAACAAATAATTTTTTATAAATGCCTAATTTCATCATAAAAAATGTTAATTATACTTTTAAACTAATTTTAATTGACATAAATAAAAATTTATAAAAAAAACTTAAAAAATCCAATGTTTTAGCACAAAAAATTGAAAAATCAAAACATTAAAAAACATTTTTAAAAAATTTAAAAATATTAGTTTAAATAGAGAATTTTATAAGCTTTAAAATGATGTATCACACGACCCCATTTCCATTTAAAAAAATTACCCCCCATGCCCCCCTGCCCACATTTTAAGAGCTGAAAATATCAAATATATGCTTAAAGATAGTTTAAGTTGTCTTATTTAAGAGTTCTAAATTTGAAGTCGACTAGTTCAAAAGTTAAAAGGGGGGAGTGACATTTGCACCGCACTGTATATTAGTTTTTTCACTGTTAGCACTATTTATTTTAATTTAATTGTTCAAATAATAAAATAAATTATTAACAGAAATGATATATCTTGAAATTTTCATAAAAATCAAGTAGCCTTGAGCTGCGTAGCAGCAAGGGATTTAAGAGTGCGAAGCTATAAAAGTCTTATAAAGAACTTTCACTTTCGGGTTTAGACCGTGTTAATGGATTTTCACTTTCCGACGTTTCGTCTCTTACTACTAGAGACATCTTCAGGGATTAATCTAAACCCGAAAGTGAAAGTTCTTTATATCTTAATGGCCGTGAAAGCTTAAAATCTAAAATATAAAAGTCTTCTTTAACGTGGTTTATTCAGAGCGGTGCAAAAGTCACCCCCCCCCCTCTTAACTTTTGAACCAGATGAGATATGGACTTTAAATTTGGAACTTTTAAATAAGACAACTTAAACTATCTTTTAGCATATATTTAATACTTTCAGATCTTAAAATGTGGGCAGGGGGGCATAAGGGCCCATTTTTTTAAACGGAAAGGGGGGTCGTGTAATACATCATTTTAAAGCTTATAAAATTCTCCATTTAACTCTATATTTTTAAATTAAAAAAAAAAATTTTTGGGTTTAAAATGGGGTTGAAAATGGGCATTAATGTCAAAATTCCTCTAAAAAAAACAAATAATTTTTTATAAATGCCTAATTTCATCATAAAAAATGTTAATTATACTTTTAAACTAATTTTAGTTGACATAAATAAAAATTTATAAAAAAAAACTTAAAAAATCCAATGTTTTAGCACAAAAAATTGAAAAATCAAAACATTAAAAAACATTTTTAAAAAATTTAAAAATATTAGTTTAAATAGAGAATTTTATAAGCTTTAAAATGATGTATCACACGACCCCCTTTCCATTTAAAAAAATTACCCCCCATGCCCCCCTGCCCACATTTTAAGAGCTGAAAATATCAAATATATGCTAAAAGATAGTTTAAGTATATTGAATATATTTAAGACGGTAAATATAACTTAAACAATAAAATTAAAATTAAAAACGAACAAAATAAAATTATATATATCTTTTTTGGCCAATAAGGAACCCGAAAATTTCTATAATTTAGCTAGCCAACGAGCTTTGGATGGTATTGTCTGTGAAAACAGTTTTAAAATATTATTGGAGGCATCGATGGATTTGAAAACAAAGGCAAGACTTCTTGCAGTTAAAGAAAAAGAATCTGGAGCCTGGCTCAATGCTTTGCCTTCATCAATTTTTGGCACACATTTAGACGACTCGTCTTTTAGAATATCGGTCAGCCTAAGAATTGGGCAACCTGTATGCGAACCACATAACTGCACTTGCGGCGAACCTGTTGATGTTTTGGGTCACCATGGCCTATCTTGCCGTAAAAGTTCAGGGAAGTGGTCTCGACATGCAGCTTTAAATGACATTCTTAAACGGTCCCTATCATCTGCTGATATACCTTCGATTCTTGAACCTCCTGGCTGTTGCAGAAATGACGGAAAAAGAGCTGATGGTTTGTTACTTATTCCATGGATGAATGGTAAAGCATTATTATGGGATGCCACATGTAGGGATACTTTGGCAAATTCATATATTAATTTAACTTGCCAAAAGGCAGGGGAAGCGGCCCGTTTAGGAGAAAATAAGAAACATTCAAGATACAAAGAATTAGAAAATAGTTATATTTTTGTTCCATTTGCAATTGAAACTTTTGGACCATGGGGTGAAGAGGCCAAAAATTTAATAGGAAATATTGGGAAGAAAATTCAAAATTTAACTTTCGAAAAAAAATCAAAGTCATTTATGATACAAAAAATTAGCATTGCATTACAGAGGGGAAACGCTGCATCGGTTCTCGGAACATTGCCGGATTCAGACCGTATGGACGAAATTTTTTATATTTTTTAATTTTATTTTGTTCGTTTTTAATTTTAATTTTATTGTTTAAGTTGTCTTATTTAAGAGTTCTAAATTTGAAGTCGACTAGTTCAAAAGTTAAAAGGGGGGAGTGACATTTGCACCGCACTGTATATTAGTTTTTTCACTGTTAGCACTATTTATTTTAATTTAATTGTTCAAATAATAAAATAAATTATTAACAGAAATGATATATCTTGAAATTTTCATAAAAATCAAGTAGCCTTGATCAATGGCATTTTCTCAAATAAATACTTTGAACTGACGTTTAAAAATTTAGTTTTTTTATTTTTATTTTTTTCATAATATTTCGCTAGGTATTGATTGTATTAATTGGTAATAATTATAATTAATTATATTTAATAAATAGAAAGTTATTTAAAGCTATTTTCTTGGGTTTAATTAGTAAAAATTGCACAAAGAACTGAAAAATCTGAGGTGACAAAAATCAATTGTTTATAAAATTTACTCCTACTAGGAGAGAAAAAATTATTACTGCTATAGGTGAATAAAATTGCTAACCTAGCCTCGGTCTCCCCTACTAAATAACTTCTTGTGTGATTTGAAGGTGAAAAACCATTTAAATTTTTCATTACAAAAATAAAGGAAATAAAAATAGAAGATGGAACTGTCAAAGACAAGGTTTTTCTCGACAGACGCACGATTGAGTTTTCAATCATTCTTTAATCATGTGTGCATAATATAAATTACTACACCCACAATATAGTTTACCTAGTAAAAAATTGAAATTTTTTATTTCATCTGTAATTTTATGCATATGTATTTTAACTCTACTCCTTAATTGTTTTATTGTAAAATAAAATTTTACATAAAAAAATGTGTAATTATGCTTTTTTGGTGGTATTTGTTGTTTTTTTCGAAACCCTGAAATTCCTTTACCATTCGATATTACCGTCGATTTATATGATTTTTAGCGAAAATTAAAAAAAAATCTACCGAACGTTTCGTTTTTTATTAAAAAAATAAATACTAAACAAGCTGCGAGAAGTAAAACAAGCCGTGTACATATGTAATGCTACGCATTACATTATATACTATTCAAAGTAATTATTAAAAAAAAAAATTAAAAAAAAAATTAAAAAAAATTTAAAAAAAATTAAAAGAAAATTCAACATTTTTGATATTTTCTTTTTGCGAAAAAAGAAAAACAAATTAAAAAAATCGTTGAATTTTTTTTTTATTTATTTTTTAATAATTGTAAAAATGCAATATACTCATTTACTGTGAATAGTATATAATGAAATGCGTAGCATTACATATGTTTACGGCATGTTTTACTCTTCGCAGCTTGTTTAGCATTTTTTTTTTTTTTTAATAAAAAACGAAGCGATCGGTAGATTTTTTTAATTTTCGCTAAAAATCATATAAATGGACGGTACTATCGAATGGTAAAAAAAGCACCGTGAAATATTCGACTAATACTTACTTAAAAATAAGTAGTTTTTTCCAATACTAATTTTGTTGCAATTTTACACGATATATGTACTAAGTACTACTTATTTAAAGGTATTGCTTAATATTTTAACCATATTATAATTTTAAAAAATAATAAGTATATTTTTAGTGTTTTTAATTTTCAAGTAATTTTCTATTGTTTTTTACAGTATGTAAAAAAATGCTTATCTATCAATTATTTAATTATTTATTTTATAATTATTTAAATAATAAAAATTTATTTATTTAATTATTGAAAAACTAAAAATTATTTTTTCTTCAAGCGTACTGTTTTATATATAACTGAACACACTAGTTAGAAGTGATCTATTTTTTTACAGTAAAAAAATGAGTTCATTGCTGTACGCCGTAAAAAAAAAGTTGGTTAGCAAAACCACCACTGGCGGCAGCACTCTTTGACTTTGATGACAGTCATACTTCAAACTTGTTTATTATGTAAACAGATTCTGTGCAAAGACCTTGTGTGAAATTGATTAAAAATGATTGAAGAAAAATATATGGTTTATACACCTACAAATCTCTCCGAAATTGCAAATGCTACATTAGACAAGTTACCATCGAAATCGCGAAAAATATACGATTTAGCGTAGGAAAAAAATGAGCTAAGGAAGGTTTAAGTTTATTTCGAAAGGGTTTTATGGGCCTATTTTAATAAAAAAAAACATACTTTATTACAGAATAAATTAAATTCAAAAATTAATATTTAAAAAATATATATTTAGGATGCTTGAAGAAAAAATAGTATGTTTCACTCGGAGGAAAAGTGCTTTTTTACTCGTCTGCAGTTTCCGGACTCCGCTTCGCGTCGTCCGTAAATTTTACAGACTACACGGAAAAAAAAAATTATAGCTAGGAGCGCTATAACACACATACCAAGCAAATTATAATCGCTTATTATATAAATACAAGGCTTTCTCTTACAATTATGGCAGTCAGTGTAAAAATTTATATGAAATACTTTAATTGTTTAGTGAATAATAAAATATAACAAATAGTATGGCATTTATAGCTTAAATAGATTTAATTTTTGTCCGTGCTAATAATTTTTATAATATAATAAAATTTCTGTAAATTTATAATAGTGCCTGTAATAAATATAATCGTGTCTGTAATATATATAATCGTTTCCAATTTATTTTTAACATTATATGTTATTGTGTCCCTTATAATCTATAGCTTAAATCACTATAATTTGCCACTGTTACCAAATATCTTATAATGTATAGCGCAGAGCCCACTAATTTCTTTCCGTGTAGTAAAAAAAAAGATTCACTTTTCCTCTTAGTAAAACAATATACTATTTTTATGCAATAGGTTATTCATTGCTATTGTTTATAATAATAGTCTCTAAAATATAAAAATATAAATTAATAAAAATGCTAAGAGCAAACCCAAATTAACATAAAATCATAAAATTTAGGAACATTTGTCTTTTAACTAAATTTCTGTACGGATGAAACCAAACAATTACACAGGACCACATTTTTTTTCTAATTCAACTGGGATTTGACTTACCATATCTTCTCGGTGAGTTTTTCCATCATGTCAGGTTTTCGACATAATTGGACCTAAAAAGAACGAAAATTGTTATTTTTGGCGAATTTGAGAAAAAATATGGTTCTCATAGAATTTTGTACATGGAAGAAAAATTTAATCAAAAATTGCATATTATGCGAATATGCATAATAGGGTGGGTCAAAAAACCGAATATATTTTTTTTTACTTTATACTCTGAAAAATCGGTTGCTAGACACCTCTAGAAAATTCTCACCAAATATGAGCTCTTAATTTTGATAAAAAGGTTCTCCGCTTTACAATTTTCCATTTTTTCCTCAGTATTAGAAACAAAAATTCATATCTCTTGGACAACTGTTCGTTAAAAAGTATTTCTCCTCATATTCTTGTAGAAAATCGAACGCTCTACAAAAACGGTCTCTTACAATTTTTTTGTCAACCTCAAAGGTTAAAGTTTGATTATTTTAAGAGACATTTCTGTTTTGCTTTTGAATTTTATAACTCGCTTACAAAATTTTTTTATGAATTGCGCAATTTATAGTTTTGTAGGAAATTAACTGCTCTACAAAAATGGTCTCTTATGATTTGTCGATTAAATTAAGCGTTTAAAAGATATTCATCGTCACACTTCAATGCTTACTAATTTTAATAGTTTTTGATTCGAAAAATTTCAATTTAATTTATGAGTTTCACGAAAATTTACACAAATTTAAGTTTCTATCGTAAGAGTAACTCTTATAAAAGTTTCCCTTTCAAATTAAATTAAAATTTTTCGAATTATTCATCAAAAACTATTAAAATTAGTATGCATTGAAGTTTGACGATGAATATCTTTTAAACACTTAATTTAATCGACAAATCAAGAGACCATTTTTGTAGAGCAGTTAATTTCCTACAAAACTATGAATTGCGCAATTCATAACAATTTTTTGTAAGCGAGTTATAAAATTCAAAAGCAAGACAGAAATGTCTCTTAAAATAATCAAACCTTAACCTTTGATATCTTTTAAACGGCGAGGTTTACGAAAAAATTGTAAGAGACCTTTTTTGTAGAGCGTTTGATTTCCCACAAGAATATGAGGAGAGATACTTTTTAACGAACAGTTGTCAAAGAGATATGAATTTTTGTTTCTAATACTGAGGAAAAAATGGAAAATTGTAAACCGGAGAACCTTTTTATCAAAATTAAGAGCTCATATTTGGTGAGAATTTACTAGAGGTGTCTAGCAACTGATTTTTCATAATATAAAGTAAAAAAAAATAGTCGGTTTTTTTGACCCAACCTAAAATTTATGAAATAAATGAGGTTAATATTTATATCATAAATTTGGGGTTATATGCAATTTATGTGATCAGATTCATACAAAATACTATGAAAAAAAAAACACATTTTCTTCTCAAATTCATTAAATGGTCTCTTTATATACACTATAAAGCACGCATAATAACACACAAAAATTAAAATGACATACTGATACGAACTAATAAATATTATAATAATACAAGGTCTGACATAAAGTATCTTATAGATTTTAAGACACACTAGTAAAAACGTAATTTTTACAGTATATTTATGGCTATTTCAAAAACTTATTTAATATATTATGTGAAATAATTTTTAAAGGATATATATTGTAATATTTTATGTAATTTTTTTTTTTACACGATATATCGCGTAAAAATAATTTTACAGTATATATAAGGTAAAATGTTGATTTAATATTTAATATAATTTTTTAATATATTAGATTATAATATCATCTGGAACGGTCAGTTTAATTGCCCAATGAAAACCTTTCTTTTAACAAATAAAAACAAACCTTATTTTCACAATAAATTTTAATTAAATGTAACATGTAAACATTCGGGTCAGTTTGAATTTCGCAGAACCGTATAATATACGTAATATGTTTTGTCGATGTTACATTAAATGTTATTGGAATCAGCAGAAATTTAAACCTATTCATAATATTATGCTATTAGAGTTCAATCGCAACTAATTAATACCCATTCTCAATTTACTAAATCATACATGTATACTATACATTATACAGTGACATTTAATAAATTGAAAACATATAATACAGGTCATATTATATTTAACTTAGGTTAAGCTTTATACATTTAAAATATTATCTGTTACACTAAAAAACACTCATACACTAGATTTCATAAATATACTGAGAATTTGTTGCCGTATTGAATACTCAAAGATTTTTTATACAACTCCCAGCAACTTTATTTACACAGACACACAAAAAAAATCTTATGTCACACAGGTGCGACATACCGGGTGAGTTTAAGATTAATCTGCATTTGATAAAAACGAAACTTGTGTGATTTGTATAATTTTACATTGGCTATAAAATGACGTTTAATTTTTTTTTTTCACTTAGGGTTGCGCTACTATTGTTTTTTTTACTTTTTTTTCGTTTTCATTTTTATTGAATAAAAACAGAATATACATTATTTATTTTGTTTTTAATTAAGATTAAGTAACTAAAAAGAAGGTAAATTATGTGTTTTTAGTTATACGATAAAAACGAAAACGAAAAAAAAAAGTAAAAAAAAACTATCAGTTTTTTACACATATGTAAAAAATTACACAGTGTTCCATTAAAAAAAACATTTTTATACCACTTCCGACGAAACCGAAAATGAAACAAAAAAATTAAATCCGCCAGTTTACAGCCAACGTAAAATTATATAAATCACAATAAGTTTCGATTTTATCGAATAAAGAATAATCTTAATTTTGGTGTGGACATAAAAAAACTCACCTGGTATACATTCCCATGTATGTTTGGCCTCTGAACACAAATCCGATGTCAGTTTTGACCAATCAGGTCTGCTTTTAAAAATAACCTCAAAAATCAGTTTTAAAACCAGCGAATTTCAACTTTTTTTGAAGTTATTTTGGGCAAAACTGACATCGAACTCGTGATCACCGATCAAAAATACATGGGAATGTATATGTCGCATAGCTGGGACAGAAGATTTTTTTTTCACCCAATTCATTTTAGCCTGTGCACACAAAAAAAACTTATGTCCCAGAGGTGCGACATATATATTTTTATGTATTTTTGATCACGAATTCAGGTCAGTGTTTCAAAATATCCAAACAGTTTGAAAACCGGCGAATTTCAACAATTTTTTGAGGTTATTTTGAATCGCTGACCGGATTGGTCAAAATGACATCGGATTTGTGTTCACCTGTCAAAAATACAAGGGAATGTATATGTCGAATATCTGGGACAGAATTTTTTTTGTGTGCCTGTTATCAGTTACATGTTTGTTTGTTTAACCTCGTACTATTCTACTTAATAACCCAGGTAGCAAGGGATGTTATGTTACAAGAAATTAACATCACTTTTGGGTGTATTTTTAAACTAAATCATAACATCACATAATATTGAAAAATAACATCTATTTAACATCACATTTGCAACGTAACACGTGTGACGTGACAAACATGTTATTTAATAACAAATAATTAACTACGCTGTGAATATATCGCATGTCACATATTAACGTGGCTTTCACGTGAATGTCATGTTATTTTGCTTCTCACCGACGTTCGAAGCAAAAAAATCGATATAAGATGATGTTGATAGAGTAAATTATTATAAGGAAATTGTATACACATTATACGATTTCCAATGGATAGGGGGCTCTGCCGGGCTTCTCTCTCTTTATTTTTGGCCTTTCCCTTCCGGATAATTAGCCAAGCCGGGCTTCTCAAGACCACGGACACGGATTAAAGGAATATATTCTTCGCTTAATCTGCAATTTCGTATTTAGAATCTATCTGTTTCAATCTGTGATTGTTTCAATTACTGATTGATTTTAAATCCGATTTTTTTATAGGGTTATAGCGTTTTTAATGGTTTTAATTTAGAAAAAGCTAATATCCTAGGATATTATTTAAATATTAAAGTAACAGTAACGGCATTCATAAGATATTAGTTATAACAGGAATGTGTATTTATGATGTCACAAACACGTTATTTTCGGGATGTCATTGTGTGATGTTATTAGGGGCGGACTTAGGACATCCCCACCATGCTACATTCTTGTTAAATGAGACTACAATCTTAACATCACATGTCACATATTAACGTGGCTTTCACGTGAATGTCATGTTATTTTGCTACCTGGGAAGGCATCCCCTAAGTCCAGGACTTGTGTGGGCTAGTAGTAGAGGGACCCACCGGCTTATACTGACTTTCGAACCAGTTTCTAGAGAGTGTCCGTTTCACTTATCGCCTTCGCTAAATTTCAATTATTAATTAATTGAAAAAGGCAAATCGGCGCCATGGCGATCAGCAATTTGTAAACATAACCTACTGCTGCCATAACTAGGCTAGTAAAAACGTCAAATTACCCGAATGTGCAAAAAAGTACGATAAATAATAAATAAATAACCATGCACTCAGAAAAATGCCATCTTGTAAAATCAATAAGAAGCCTCTTAAAATATTAAAAGTAAAAACTTTACGTTTTAGTTATGAATAATATTAATTTAAAAAAATAATTTTTACACCAAAACGTTTTTCACTCGAAAGTAAAAGTATTGTCCCTAACTTTTGTTATTTTATTGTTTTCTTAATAAAATTATAATATTTTCCTTTATATTGTTGAAAAATATCAATATATTAAAAGAATTCTTTTTAAAATAACCTTTTTTTTTGTATTGAAACCATTTACAAGTTTAAGTTATTTAAAAGGAAACATTTTTCAAACTACAATGAATATTTTTATTTTTACAATGGCTTATAAAATAAAGAAATATCTTTTTGAATTAACAAAAAACATATTGGAGAAAAAACATATTGGTTTTCTTTTAAATCATATGACTTTTGTTTGATTTTACAACGATTTTTCTCTGAGTGTGTATGTGGCTAGTTTTTAGTTTGTAAAGTAACTTCAGTTAGATATATCATAGTTCTATTTGTATTAGGCCCACGTATAAAATACATTCCTGTCGTATTGCTGTACTTCTTGCCTTATTTTTTGTCATCAGTTAACATTTTTCACATTTTTCATTGGTTCGGCAAGCGTCCATATTACGTATTCAAGTGAAAAGATATAGCGAAATTTACTTTGGTATGTGTTCAGTTTTTCTTATTTTTTAACGTGCTCTAACTCTGAATGTTCTCTCTTTCTGCAACTTAGCGACAAATACATATTGGTACTGAAAAATAAATTCAAACGCCACTGCAGTACTGCCTTAAGTAAATGTAAGGTCGCAATGCAAAACCATCATCATCAGTAGTTTGTGTGGATCTTTAAGAGACAGGCTCAGTGCCCATGACTCATTTGTCTAAAATAGAATTAGTTTGAATGGATAATTGCAGGGCTCCCACCGAATTTTTTTAGATTTTTATGACAAATTTTATGACAAAATATTTGGACAAAAAAGCGGAAATCTTCCATTTTAGGGTCGGACCGAGCCAGTCGAAGCCCCGAGGAAACTTTTTTGGTGTATTTTAATTTTAAAACAGTGTTGCAATTCAAAGTTCCGTAAAAATGCGAGAAAGCTCTAGCACCTCAGGCGATTTTTTTTTAATTTAACGTTAAATTTTACAAACTTGACTTAAAGTGACGACAAAAAAATGGCCGTCAGCCCTCCATCAACAAAGTTAGCGCCGCAGACGACATTTTTTACGAATTCTGTTAATTGACGTTAATTTAATACTGTAAACAAAATGTTAAAAGCCTCGTTAAAAGCCTTAGTGCCAAGGCGAAAATTTTTACGAATTTGAAGGTCTATGGTCCACCTAGAAAGGACCCGCATATTTGCTCAAATAAAGTATAAACTAAAATAAACTATCGACGTTGGAACTCCTGGAACCCGGGTCCCGGGAAACTTCCCTCTAAATTCGGCCCCACCTCTAACATCCCTTTCCTTAGATATAACCCTTTTAAAAATACGTTATTTGCCCATTTGCTCCATTCCGATTTTTACAAAAAAAAATTCCAACCGAGAACTTCAGGAAGGAAAGCCATGTACTAAATTTACCTCAAAGCATTTTTGAGTTATCGTGCCCACAAGAACTATCGGACAGACCACCACCCAGAGGGGTGCTGGTTTCAGCGACCTCAGAAACCCCTGTATGCCAATTTTTACGAAAATTCTGTAATCTTTTGAAAATTATTGCTCCTGCCCTGCAAAGATCAAAATTTAAAAATGAATGCCTTTCAACTCATTTCGTTTAAGGGGTGTTTCTACTTTCTACATCCAAACTAAACTAAACGTCAGAAAAAAAAACTTCTCTCCCAGGTCACTCTAAAGTATAAAGTATGAGTATTTTTATGAAATTTTATGACTTTTATGACAGTAATTTTATTTTATGACAATTTTAGAACAAACTGGGTCATTTTATGACAATTTATGATTTTATGACAAGTGGGAGGCCTGTAATTGGGGGAGTGAGTCTTTGCTGACTGATGTTGGACTTTTCATAAATTGGCGATGGGGGCGGGGAAAGGGATGGGGGGTCAGGAGGGATGGAAAAGGAGGGGAGGGAGGTGTGGGTGGAGTGAGACTAGCTGACTGATGCTGGGAACGCATCTGTCCTGAATTAGTGGGTACCATTAATGGTTGAGGACGTTTTTGATCTTTTTGTGAGTGTAGTGGTTAGCTCGTTTCATTATGGATCCCCGGGTTGTGGGTTCGAGCCCCACATAGAGCATGGATGTATAGTGGTGTAAATAGTCGGTAGATGACTAACTGTAATTTGGGTTGCAGGTGAAACTGTAAACACATTTCAGGGTTGATGCGAGTTCTGTTGAGGACCGTGCTTCTGAGGGCACGTAAAGATGGCGGTCCCGTCAATTAGGCCATAGCAGCGAAAAACGACAAACCGTATATAACAAAAAAGGTTAAAGTAATGCGTTAAAACACAAGCGCCTAAATGCAGCTCTCTGTGCAGGACTTTGTTTTGTTTTTTTCCTGGTTTGGACTTTTTTTTTAATGAAGGCCCTTGGTTTACCCTAACGTTGGTTTGGCGTCTGTTTGGTGTTTTTTTTTTTGTAAAAAAATGTTTTTCATTTAAAATATAATATTGAAAAAGGGTCAGCGCATGCGCAATTTATCAAAACGCTGCATAAAAAGCTGCACATAGGCGCTCCTGTTAAAACAGACAATAAAAATAATTTATTATTATTTTTGAGGTTATGTTAAGTTATTGATACTAATCAAAATATACATATGATACGAATAGATAAACCGAAAACTTTTTTGGGACGGAATTGCCTTTCGTTTTACTTTTGATACATGTGCTTGAAATTCACACATTTCTCAAAAAAAAAATGAGTACCTTACGAATAAATTTTCGAACATGGCCATTTTTTATTGTTGGCTTTAGTGTAAGCTTAAGTAGTCATTAGCTATAATCTTAAACAAATGATTATACGATTAAACTAGTTACCTGTGAAGTTTGATCGTAATTACATCTTGTCCAAGTAGCTCATTTAGTGGAAAACTTTCGGGAACTTGTAATACAATTGTAAGTAAAGGGTAAAGATTAAAATGTAATCACTTTGTGACAAAAAATAACCAAACGAAAGCCCAAATGCATGATAAAACTCTAATTAATATAAAATACATATATACATAAGAACGCGATCCCGTGATTGGCTTGATGTACCGCCATGTATCTTGTAAGCCAATCACGGCATCGCATTATTATGTTTTATGTTCTTATGCAAGCAAGATGGAAATTAAGTATTACTAAATGTGTCATCCGTTATCTATAGGGTATTTTTTTTTTTTAATAACTTACATTATAATTAAAAAAAAGTACGTCATACATATTTTATGTCCCTTAAGACCATTTTTCTACTTAAAGCCAAGTAGAAAAAATTTTTCACATTTGGTTTGGACTTTAGGCTCGCATAAGAGCGTAATACATAAGAATGCGATGTCGTGATTGGCTTGATGTGCCGCATGTATCTTGTAAGCCAATCACGGCATCGCATTCTTATGTTTTATGTTCTTATGCAAGCTTCTGGATGGGCCTTAAGTATTACTAAACGTGTCATCCGTTATCTATAGGGTATTTTTTTAAAAATAACTCACATTATAATTAAAAAAAAGTACGTCATACATATTTTATGTCCCTTAAGACCATTTTTCTACTTAAAGCCAAGTAGAAAACATTTGTCACATTTGGTTTGGACTTTAGGCTCGCATAAGAACGTAATACATAAGAATGCGATGTCGTGATTGGCTTGATGTGCCGCATGTATCTTGTAAGCCAATCACAGCATCGCATTCTTATGTTTTATGTTCTTATGCAAGCTTCTGGATGGGCCTTAAGTATTACTAAATGTGTCATCCGTTATTTATAGGGTATTTTTTTTTTAAATAACTCACATTATAATTAAAAAAAAGTACGTCATACATATTTTATGTCCCTTAAGACCATTTTTCTACTTAAAGCCAAGTAGAAAACATTTGTCACATTTGGTTTGGACTTTAGGCTCGCATAAGAACGTAATACATAAGAATGCAATGTCGTGATTGGCTTGATGTGCCGCATGTATCTTGTAAGCCAATCACAGCATCGCATTCTTATGTTTTATGTTCTTATGCAAGCTTCTGGATGGGCCTTAAGTATTACTAAATGTGTCATCCGTTATTTATAGGGTATTTTTTTTTTAAATAACTCACATTATAATTAAAAAAAAGTACGTCATACATATTTTATGTCCCTTAAGACCATTTTTCTACTTAAAGCCAAGTAGAAAACATTTGTCACATTTGGTTTGGACTTTAGGCTCGCATAAGAACGTAATACATAAGAATGCGATGTCGTGATTGGCTTGATGTGCCGCATGTATCTTGTAAGCCAATCACGGCATCGCATTCTTATGTTTTATGTTCTTATGCAAGCTTCTGGATGGGCCTTAAGTATTACTAAATGTGTCATCCGTTATTTATATGGTATTTTTTTTTTTTAAATAACTCACATTATAATTAAAAAAAAAGTACGTCATACATATTTTATGTCCCTTAAGACCATTTTTCTACTTAAAGCCAAGTAGAAAAAAATTTTCACATTTGGTTTGGACTTTAGGCTCGCATAAGAACGTAATACATAAGAATGCGATTGCGGGATTGGCTTGATGTGCCGCCATGTATCTTGTAAGCCAATCACAGCATCGCATTCTTATGTTTTATGTTCTTATGCAAGCTTCTGGATGGGCCTTAAGTATTACTAAATGTGTCATCCGTTATCTATAGGGTATTTTTTTTAAATAACTCACATTATAATTTAAAAAAAGTATGTCATACATATTTTATGTCCCTTAAGACCATTTTTCTACTTAAAGCCAAGTAGAAAACATTTGTCACATAATTTTAATTTAAGAATATTCCAGTTTTATTTATGGCCGATGTACATGTATTCGTTTTAGTAATTTTCCATTTGCGAAATTGATGTGTTTTATGTGTTTTCCACATTTTTCTTTACTCACTACATTCACTACTCATTGCAATCTTAATAAGCTTACTTTCTAGATTAAGTAATTTAGAGCTTGTTGGGACTTTTCGAGACTTAAATTCTAATTTTATTTACTTTGCTAAAACTTGTATTTTGTATTTCTTTAACACTGTAGTAAAAAACGTACACATTAAATATTTAGCAATAGCTTATCTGAATATAAATCTTTAATTCCTCCAGGTTACACTAGATAAACTTTATGTAGTATCTGCTATAGTTAGGTTAGGCTTATTTATAGCCTAGATTTAGTTTGTACACGGAAAGAAATTAGTGGGCTCTGCGCTATACATTATAAGATATTTGGTAACAGTGGCAAATTATAGTGATTTAAGCTATAGATTATAAGGGACACAATAACTAATAATGTTAAAAATAAATTGGAAACGATTATATATATTACAGACACGATTATATTTATTACAGGCACTATTATAAATTTACAGAAATTTTATTATATTATAAAAATTATTAGCACGGACAATAATTAAATCTATTTAAGCTATAAATGCCATACTATTTGTTATATTTTATTATTCACTAAACAATTAAAGTATTTCATATAAATTTTTACACTGACTGCCATAATTGTAAGAGAAAGCCTTGTATTTATATAATAAGCGATTATAATTTGCTTGGTATGTGTGTTATAGCGCTCCTAGCTATAATTTTTTTTTCCGTGTAATGGGATTCTCGTTTATATAAATAAATAAATAAATGTGGGTGATTGTACAGACTCAGTACAGACAGACAGTAATTTGCTGTCCCCAATTATGAAATATGAGTTTTTGTCTAAATTAGATAAAAAACTATGACTTCGATAACTCTCTAACTTAGCATATAGCGACTTTAAATTAACGAAAACAAAACGAGCGATAGTGGACTGCTTAGGTTGGGGTTGTAAAATAAGGGTGTAGAAAGAAACAAAGGGATGTGATTACCTTGGTTTGATGCAGATGATGTTCCTCTGCACAGGGTTGGATTCTTCTTGATGATGATGTAGTGAGAATAAAAATGGTGCATGGAAACGATAATATTTAACAACTTTTCGAATATTAAACGACGATTTTAAAAGATACCGACATCTTTCACGAACGATTTTTTAGTTAACTTTTCGAAATTTTTCAACGAACTCTTACTTCGCGGCAAATTAACCTAACTTAATATGAATACGCATGATTCAAAATACCAACTTCATAATACTTAATTAAAAAATCACTAACGATTTGAATTTCAAAATAACATATAAAAAAATATAATTAGGTAAATTAAACAGTTTTGTTATTAAATAATTCTAAATTAAAATAATTTTTAACTTTTAACTGCTTCCAGTCGGTCCCTGGGACCTAGATTATTTTTTTATAGAAAATTATTTGGCAAAATTTCTAATATGATGAAACAAAAATGAAGTTCATTCTTTAAAAATCTTTTCAAACTTTTTATTGCAGATTTGTTTGATTAAAAAATAACATTTTTCTACGATCTAATAGAAAAGTTAACATTTCTCCAAAAAGAAATGAAATTTTCAGATTGCAAAATAACCTATTTTTTAGCATTTTACTTTTCTGCTCGTTACCATGACAGCAAGCGCAAAATTGAATTTTGCGCGGTGGAGTGTAGGCAACCGGCATGTCAATCGTAAAACAGCTGTCAAGTATAAGCTACGAGATGTTGTGTTCCGCCATTTTTTTAATATAAAACTATTATTTATTTTGAATTAAATCTCAGTTTCTTGTGCTAAATATTTGTGTGCTAAATATTTGTTGTTACAAAGGAATTTTGGAGAGTGACAGTGATGAGGATTTTACTTCGAAACCACCAGATTTGTAGAAAACTGTAAGTGCTGCGACCTTGTAAGGTTATAAATTTAGTTCCTGAAATTTATATATTTATTTATTTATTTTAGATCGTAGAAAAAATGTTGTTTGTATTACGAGAGCAAAATGTGATCAGTCATTTTGCACTCTTAATACAAAAATAACTATTTTCAGGATTTTTTTCTAGATGCAACCTATTATAGGTTATTGGATTAGTACAATATCGTCTTGTTACTTTCTTAAAGTCGTATCTCCAAACAATCGATTTTCGGTTCTTTGTACTAATAACTTCGCTACATGATGACTGATAACTTATGCACTTATAAACTCTAGATAACTATTCCAAATAAGGTATTTTATATTGTAATAAATAACCCAGGCACACAAAAAAAGGTCTGTTTCCCCAGACTTAACATTTCTATGCGTTTTTGAGTTCGCCGATTCTGAATATGGGGTTGGTTTGACTCGGTCGGGTCTCATTTCGTTGCTAACCTCAAAAAAGTGATAAAAGTTGAAACACATTTCATCACTTTATGAGGTTAGGAACCAATTGTGATCTGACCGAGTCAAAGCAACCTCAGATTCGCATTCAGCCACCCCAAAAACTTATACAAATGTTCGTACCGTCTGGTGAACAAGACTTTTTTTCAGGTAGGTACTTGTGCACAGGCACACCAAAAACAAGGTCTGTTTCCGCAGACAAGAAAAACATTTCTATACGTTTTTGGGGTCGCTGAATCCAAATATGGAGTTGGTTTGACTCGGTCAGGTCGTATTTCGTTTGGACTTTCGTTACTAACCTAAAAAGAGTGATTAAATGGTTCAGCTTTTATCAATTTTTTGAGGTTAGCAACGAAATGCGACCTGACCGCGTCAAACCAACCCCAGATTCGGATTCAGCGACCCCAAAAACATATTGAAAAGTTTGTTTTGTCTAGAGAAACGGACCTTTTTTTGTGTGTCTGTGTAATTAGTTTATATCGATGGCCTACAAATGTGCTAAGTACCAGATGGCCTAACGTAAAAATGTGCTAAGCACCGTAACCGTTACCGGTACATAGCACATTTGTACGCTAGGCCATCGATATGTTCACTTTTTTGAGGTTAGCAATAAAATGCGACCTGACCGCGTTAAACCAACCCCAGATTCGGATTCAGCGACCCCAAAAACATATAGAAATGTTTGTTTTGTCTAGGGAAACGGACTTTTTTTTGTGTGTCTGTGTAATTAGATTTTATATCGATGGCTTAGGGTACAAATGTGCTCAGTACCGGATGGCCTAGCGTAAAAATGTGCTAAGCACCGTAACCGTTACCGGTACTTAGCACATTTGTACGCTAGGCCATCGATACGTTCACTTTTTTGAGGTTAGCAACAAAATGCGACCTGACCGCATCAAACCAACCCCAGATTCGGATTCAGCGACCCCAAAGACATATAGAAATGTTTGTTTCGTCTAGGGAAACGGACCTTTTTGTGTGTGTCTGTGTAATTAAAGTTTATATCGATGGCATAGCGTACAAATGTGCTAAGTACCGGATGGCCTAGCATAAAAATGTGCTAAGTAAGGTAACTATTACCGGTACTTAGCACATTTGTACGCTAGGCCATCGATAAGTTCACTTTTTTGAGGTTAGCAACGAAATGCGACTTGACCGCGTCAAACCAACCCCAGATTCGGATTCAGCGACCCCAAAAACATATAGAAATTTTTGTTTTGTCTAGGTAAACGGACCTTTTTTTGTGTGTCTGTGTAATTAGAGTTTATATCGATGGCCTAGCGTATATATGTGCCTAGCGTAAAAAGTACCGTAACCGTTACCGGTACTTAGCACATTTGTAACCTAGGCCATCGATATGTTCACTTTTTTGAGGTAAGCAACGAAATGCGACCTGACCGCGTCAAATCAACCCCAGATTCGGATTCAGCGACCTCAAAAACATATAGAAATGTTTGTTTTGTTTAGGGAAACTGACCTTTTTTTGTGTGTCTGTGTAATTAGAGTTTTTATCGATGGCTTAGCGTACAAATGTGCTAAGTACCGGATGGCCTAGCGTAAAAATGTGCTAAGCACCGTAACCATTACCGGTACTTAGCCCATTTGTACGCTAGGCCATCGATACGTTCACTTTTTTGAGGTTAGCAACAAAATGCGACCACATCAAACCAACCCCAGATTCGGATTCAGCGACCCCAAAGACATATAGAAATGTTTGTTTTGTCTAGGGAAACGGACCTTTTTGTGTGTGTCTGTGTAATTAAAGTTTATATCGATGGCCTAGCGTACAAATGTGCTAAGAACCGGATGGCCTAGCATAAAAATGTGCTAAGTAAGGTAACCATTACCGGTACTTAGCACATTTGTACGCTAGGACATCGATAAGTTCACTTTTTTGAGGTTAGTAACGAAATGCGACTTGACCGCGTCAAACCAACCCCAGATTCGGATTCAGCGACCCCAAAAACATATAGAAATTTTTGTTTTGTCTAGGGAAACGGACCTTTTTTTGTGTGTCTGTGTAATTAGAGTTTATATCGATGGCCTAGCGTATATATGTGCTAAGTACCGGATGGCCTAGCGTAAAAAGTACCGTAACCGTTACCGGTACTTAGCACATTTGTAACCTAGGCCATCGATATGTTCACTTTTTTGAGGTAAGCAACGAAATGCGACCTGACCGCGTCAAATCAACCCCAGATTCGGATTCAGCGACCTCAAAAACATATAGAAATGTTTGTTTGGTCTAGGGAAACAGACCTTTTTTTGTGTGTCTGTGTAATTAGAGTTTATATCGATGGCCTAGCGTATATATGTGCTAAGTACCGGATGGCCTAGCGTAAAAAGTACCGTAACCGTTACCGGTACTTAGCACATTTGTAACCTAGGCCATCGATAAGTTCACTTTTTTGAAGTTAGCAACGAAATGCGACTTGAACGCGTCAAACCAACCCCAGATTCGGATTCAGCGACCCCAAAAACATATAGAAATGTTTGTTTTGTCTAGGGAAACAGACCTTTTTTTGTGTGTCTGTGTAATTAGAGTTTATATCGATGGCCTAGCGTATATATGTGCTAAGTACCGGATGGCCTAGCGTAAAAAGTACCGTAACCGTTACCGGTACTTAGCACATTTGTAACCTAGGCCATCGATATGTTCACTTTTTTGAGGTAAGCAACGAAATGCGACCTGACCGCGTCAAATCAACCCCAGATTCGGATTCAGCGACCTCAAAAACATATAGAAATGTTTGTTTTGTCTAGGGAAACGGACCTCTTTTTATGTGTCTGTGTAATTAGAGTTTTTATCTATGGCTTAGCGTACCAATGTGATAAGTACCGGATGGCCTAGCGTAAAAATGTGCTAAGCACCGTAACCGTTACCGGTACTTAGCACATTCGTACGCCAGGCCATCGATATGTTCATAATATTCACATATTATGTTCATGTACAGAATTGATCGTAAGCAGTTTTTTTGGAGACTAATTTGAGACAGTAATACAACTATTTGTCATCAATATTCATCAACGCGTATCAAACCAAATACTTCAATGCAAAGTCAATCCCAAAATGAACCTTCAAATGCTTATATCAAATAGTAGTAAACACAAAGCACACAGAATATTAGATACATGTATATTAGACTGGGCCGAAAAATTTTAATCAAAGATCCAAACCTTTATTTTGGTCCCCTAAGTGGGTCATAAAAAGTTCAGATCAATTAAATGATCAGAAACCCAATTTTGGGGGTCTAAACTCCAAGATTTTACATTTTAAAATAAAATATATAATATATATTATATATGTGTTTTGTATGTGTTGCTAAACGAGACGACGAGCTTAAGTTATGACGCCAAAACGTTTACCTAATACTTAAAATAAATAATAATTATAAATATACGTAAAGTTTAAGGGGGGGGGGGCTATGTATAAAAATCATAAAAATTTATTTATTTATTTATTTATTTATTTATTTATTTATTTATTTATTTATTTATTTACAAATCCTACAGATTTAATGGATCCAATTACAGGGTCTGGTAAAAAAAAATAAATACAATTTTTACATATGTACAAAAAAATTAATTAATGTTTAAATCTATGATAGATTTTTTAAAAGTTTTGATATTTACGTTAAAAAAGTCAATTTCTTTATTAACGAAATTTCCCAGTTGGCACATTTTATATAGAGGTGACATTTTATATTGATTTGTTCTTGAAGTAGGAACATAAAATAGGTCTTCATTTCTAGTGGATACAGATACATAGAACAAAAATTATTTTTTTAGTAGATAAACCTTAAGAATAAAGGTTTTAACCAATTTTGGTTAAAATCGAATACAAACAAATTTATATGGCCCAGCCTAATGTATATCTGCCGACAGAATTTGACAATCTAATAAAGGATTGCTACAAGCAAGGGAATAACATTGTTGGTCATTTAACTTGCATTTTTGGTTAACCTACAAGAAGTTATACATCAAATATATTTTAGGTTAATTTAAACCCTTAAGGAATAAATTTACCAATTTGATAATTATCAAAACAATTCAGGCGTTATACAAAAATTTGTCTGTAATCGGGATATAATTAATACACTAGCAATCAAGCTGTTACACCGACAGTATATACAGGTTTATACTTAGGTTTTTCTTTCTAACGAAAAAAAAATACTGGATTTTCATTAATGTTACTTCTTCACTGCATAGGATATGTTAACCTGTTAAGTAGGCGAGATTTAAAAACGTCGCGCAGTAAAGAGAAAATTTCGCCTAGTAAAGAAAAAAATAATAATAATAATAATAATATTAATAAAGGTCTTTTTTAAAATCTATATACACGGTGTATTTGAAATAGCGTAGGAAATTTTAACAGATGATTCTACATCATAAAATATGACAAAGAGTTCATATAAACATATGTCTAAAAATGCGTCATAAGGGAGCTACGCCCCTTTGAAAGTGGCTAAAAAAATCGGTTTTTATTTAATAACTCAGGAACCCTTTGAGATATATCAACGAGGTTATGCACGTCAACTAATTCTACTAAAGCCCGTTTTTATGTGTTATTTTCACGTACTTATTTCAACCAGGGGTGTGCGAAACGGGGGGGGGGGGCTTATCAGTTTTTTGTCCCAAACTTTTTTCTGTGTAACTTTTTTGCAATTTTATTTTTGAAATATGATTCCTCAGGTCAAAATACATAAAAAAGGTACTTTTGTTGTAATACTGTAGGATTAACCGTTTTCGAGAAAAATTAATTTGAAGGTGAAATTCCACGGTTCGAGGACGAAAAATTAAATACTAAAATGTTGAAAACCAAAATTTTAATGATGCAGGGCGAATGTACATTAAAAACTAAGAAAAAAACCTCACATACAGGTACTTCCAAAAATCAATCCTAATATGCACCATTTTTAAAGGGCTATGGTAGCTTTAAAAGCGTTTTTTCGACCTACATGTATGGAAACTTTTTTTCTTAGTTTTTGATGTAGAATAACATTGCATCATTAAAATTTTGGTTTTCGACATATTAGTATTTAATTTTTCGTCCTCAAACCGTGAAATTTCACCTTCAAATGAACTTTTCTCGAAAACGGTTAATCCTACAGTATTACAACAAGAGTACATTTTTATGTATTTTGACCTGAGGAATCATATTTTAAAAATAAAATTGCAAAAAAGTTACACAGAAAAAAGTTTGGGACAAAAAACTGATAAGGCCCCCCCGTTTTGCACCCCCCTGGTTTAATTTTGCACCCCCCTGGTTTAAATAAGTACATGAAAATGACATACAAAGATGGGCCTTATTAGGATTAATTCACGTGCAAAACCTCGTTAATATATCTCAAAGGGTTCCTGAGTTATTAAATAAAAACCGATTTTTTTAGCCAATTTCAAAGGGGCGTAGCTCCCTTATGACGCATTTTTAGACATATGTTTATAGGAACTTTTTGTCATATTTTATCATGTAGAATCACCTGTTAAAATTTCCTACGCTATTTCAAATACACCCTGTATAAGTATAACAAAAAAATACGTAGAATTATACTGGGAGAGGTTTAGTTCGACAGAGAGTATCTTTGCAGACGGCATCGCATACTCTCGAGCGACTATTCTTCCATGAGCTTTAGAACTCGTAAAATTGCCCCCTGTATGTATTTAAGGCTTACTGGATTTAAAATTTTACTTCAGATATCTCTTTATTTATTAACACAGGTGGCCCAGGACTTCTGTAGCCACATCGATTTTTTCTCATCACATGAAAAATTTGTTTTTTGCACGACCAAGACTAAAACCTAATTTTACGCTTTAATTTTTGGGACTAAACTTGCCGTTTTTCTCCATAGGGAATAAAAATCATGGCAACCTTGATAATATTAAAATATTATACTTACTATGTGCTTTGCTGGTTCAAAAATTAGGTTTGGTGGTGTTTTGTAATAAGTTAGCGATTCAAATCAATTTATTTGATTTTAACAAAGAAAATCTTGAAAAATAACATTGTTATAACAATTTATACATAACTTAAAATTTATCATTTTCGTCTATTTATTTGACGTTTGTGTCAACCATATTAAAAAACAATTGAACTCGCGATAGCCATGAAACTGACTTTTCACAATTTACAGGCATCTTGATTAAATTACGAAAATAAAACAACCGATTTCAGACGCGTGGTTTTGAATTTTAATTTATCTAAATTATATTTGGTCCTGCAAAAAATAGTGTATATACCTCAGGACTAAACTTGGCTGTTTTAGTCCCTTGCATTTCTGTTTCCCTCGCTCGCTACGCTCGCTCAGGAATTAATGCAGCGGGACTAAAACAGCCAGTTTAGTCCCTTGGTATATAAATTACTATTAGAGAGAATAATAAGAGGCATTGGCCCAGGAATAAAAAATTGACAAAAATCTGAATTTTTGCATTCGGTCATTTTTAACATCGATGATTGAAAAGTCAATTTTTTTTAAATGTTCGATTTTGCTAAAATTTTGTATTTATATATAGTAAGCGCATTCTTTTACTAAATTTAGTTTTGCAATTGGAATGCAAAAAACTTTTGAAAACCTTTTAAAAAGTTTTCAAATGTACATGTAGATTACATAATTACCCTTTATTGTATGTAATGTAAGAATAATAAAGCCATAAGTAAAGGTAAATTTATTTAATAAATCTTCAGTCGTTGAAAAGTATAGTTTGACTAACTGAATAATCAATATTTTTCTTTATTAAGTTCAGTTACAATTCTTCTTGTTACATAAGTTAAGATTATACGTGAAAACTTTTACAATTTTTTAAACAGATATAAAGTGAAGTCATTTAAAAAGCTTGTCATACTCGAAAAGTACGAGCTCTAAGAAATTCACAGTAAGCTGGTTCAAAAATATTTTTTTTTTCTATTTTGCGACTCTTATAAGCTCATAATCACACGCATTTTGCGTGTTCTTATAGGCCCATAAGAGGTCTGTAGTTTTTGTTCTTTTGGTTGGCAACAGAAAAAAGCCTATCGCTTGACGTTTTCCGTACAAATGTCAATGTCGCTTTAAGTTGAATTTTCTACAAAATTTTGTGTTTAGGTTATTTTTACCATGTTAAAATTGTTGAATCAAAATTAAAAAATTTATTATGTCTACTCCAAAGTTTTTTATTGAAGCATTTTATTTATAAAAAATAGCTACAATTGTTTCAACCCTTGAACTTAGGGTCATCTTCAGGCTAAAATAGTCAAAAAATTTAAAACAAACAACACGGACTACATTATAAACATACACATAGCTTGGTTTATAATGTAGTCCGTGTTGTTTGTTTTTAAATTTTTGACTATTTTAGCCTGAAGATGACCCTAAGTTCAAGGGTTGAAACAATTGTAGCTATTTTTTATAAATAAAATGCTTCAATAAAAAACTTTTGAGTAGACATAATAAATTTTTTAATTTTGATTTATCAAAACTCCAATATGAGAATGGATCTCGATCACAGTTATTTAAAATTGTTGGTTGGTTAATTGCAGTAAAAAAGAGAAGAGATGACCATAAAATATATCAAAATATCATTTGTTGTTGTTGTTGTTGTAAACTGTAATGCCAATCCAAAACAAAAATCCCTAAATCAGTCATCAATTTAAACACGTGTTTAGCGCACTAGTACTTTAGAAAACTCGCCGCAAGCGGCTCGTTTTCTAAACTTGTATTCGTGCGCTGAAAACGTTTGTTATGAAACTAGTACTTTAATATACTATTAAAGTACTCCTCACTTAAATAAAC
>OY294046.1:67437281-67514364 GCA_958510825.1 Brachypterus glaber
AAATCGGAATCTTATTTCAAAAATTTAAGGTATTTTATTAGTAACTTCTCCACTTTGTTTTTATTTTCCTTGATTTCAAAAACAATTTTTTCTTCTGGCAATTTTCTTTAAAAGTTTCATAAAGTTATGGTTTAATAAAAGCATTTGTAAATGTCGCTCGTAACTTGTGTTTTTATTAGAAAATTCAACTCAAAACATTTTATACAAACTTCTTGTAAAAAAATCACGCACTTGTTAAAATTCCCCTAAAAACTTTTATGACAAGCTATATTTAGAGTTGTTCTACCTAGCGGCGGTTCCACCATTAGGGAACGTTCAAGTATTACGTAACGCTTTTAGGGGGGGGTCATTTTGGAGTGTTACGCCCATGTTAATGGTATAGGAAAATAGCGTTACAGGGGGGTGGGTGGTCCGAAATGATCAAAATTTGCGTTACGTAATACTTGAACGTTCCCTTAGAGTCTGGGCAAATAATATACCGCATACAAATGAAATGAAAAATATCAAAAACAAGGCTATTTTTGACCTATAAAAATTATTCACTAAGCATAGACAAGATATTGTAACAGAATAGAATACTAATATTTGTCTGTCTAGCTGTCTGTCCTATCAAAGGTTTTCCCATATTTTCCAAATACCTTGAAGTCTGAAACTTGCATGCAAATAAAACTCTTTTAAGAGTTACTTAAAAGTAAGCTATTGAGAAAAGCAAATAACTTTTACCTCAAGAAGGAACATGATGAAATCTACCGTATGCTTTGTTTGAAGCGTGAACCAACTACGGTGAGGGGCTGGTGGGGAGTGACTATTCACTCACAGTCTAATGTCGTAAAAAGACTGACAGGGGTACAGTGTTGCCGATTGGAAACATATACTTTGGATATTTTATTGTAAATTTTAAGAAACATTAGTTCTGTATGAGTTTTATATAAACTTGTAGTTTAATTTTAATAGATTTAAATATACTATATTATTAAACATAATTATAGTATACACAATAAAGTTTTTTACATTTTTAATTTAAGTATAATGATTTGAATTCATGATAAGGTAAAAACTACGCAACATCGCTACTAGGTAGCCTGAAAGTCGACTAGCGACATCTACATTTTACACAAAGTTGTATCGCGTTTCTGTTAGTAAATAAACAAACAAAAAGATGACACCTTCATAAACATTGGTCTGAAATTACTTCTTGAGGTAAAAGTTCTTTGGAGAAAATTCAAAAACCTCAAAATTTTCTTTCGGGGGATCCTAAGCACAAAGCAGTTGTTCATTTACAAAAATGAAGAAGGCGCAGATATCACTGAATATTTTTTCCAACTATTATATCATAATGTCGGTTTCAACCAATAAAATATAAGGCGTAAAAACAGTTTAATTATATAATATTATAACAAAATATCAACTTTTGCAAAACTAAGATAATTATCATGTCTTATTAGCTTATTTTTATTCTATATTAATAAAATTTTACAGATAAGATTCTTCTTTATTCCAAAAATTATAAATGGCAAACATTTATTGTGACAAAATAAATTAACATCAAATTAAATAAGTTCTTTTGAAAAATATAAATTGCAAAAAATGGTTTCAAAAAACAGTCCTGCAATACACCTGCAGATTTGGTATATTCATATGAAATATCAAAGGATAGTGCTCGTTACGCCTGAAGAAGATAAATGTGAAAACATTTTTTAGCTATAGCCATGGATGCGGTCTATGGGTTTTGTACGAAGCCTAGTATATTAGAAAAGTGGCGGGTGTTATAAAACTAGTACTTTAATATACTATTTTGCTGCTCATACGAATCTAAGTTACGATGCCGTTAAAACCGCCGCTAGACAGAGTGACGCTAAACATATTTGAACAAAATCTGGCCTATGTTTTTCAGCGCCTTTGATAAAACGAAACCGAAAGAAATTCGTTTGTTTCTGCTCAAAAGAAGCTGATGCCATATGATCAGTAAGTTAAAAGAACAGAAGGGTGCTCCCTTTATAACACAATAAAGTCAGTAACATTTGTTGTTAGCAGTTTTCTCAAATTTTGTTGATAATTAAATTTTCACAACTGTACAACACAGGACACGATGTTCTAGAAGAACTTTTAAATGACATGGCCACTTCCATTTTTTTTTCTTTTTGGAATTTGTTATATGAGCTCTAATTAAAAAAAAAAGACCAAAATTTTAAAAATCGTTAGAGCCGTTTTTGAAAAAAATGTGTTTTTTATAAAATGTCTCCGATATTTCACGCTAACATACTCGGTTTGCCATCGATATCTCGGATTTTGACCAAACTTGGCATAGTGGTACCAATATGGTACCTAAGCACTCCATCCAAATTTTTTTCCAAACGGTATAAGTATATTCTAAGTGGATGAAACAGAGAGGGGGGTTAACTTAGCCTTATACGCATATGGGTGGTGATAGGGAGACGAGGGGGGATATAAAATTTATGGTAAAATTTTATTATCACTAAATGAGTATGTAACCTAATTTTAGTTTTAAATTATCTTGTTTCGGTAAAAAATAGATTTTTTAAATTTTAGGGGTGGGGGAGTTGGGGGGTATGTTTCATATCAAATTGTATTGTCAGCCGAGTTAGGCAAGTGTACCAAATTTTAGCCTTCTAAGTATATTCTAAGTGGTCGAAAAAGCCTTTGGCAGATTTGCCCTAAACAAACATACATACTAATAACAACAAACATTGCAAGTTAAATAAAAGCTTGTAAAAAATAGCCTAATCTGAATGTAATAAATGTAATGTGTTTGACTTTGCAAGTTAAAAATATATTTTCAGGGTACCTTACCACCTTTTTGAGGATTCTAGCACCCAAAGAAACCTGGCGATTTGGAAATTACTTAATTTAAATGTGGTTTAAAACATATAAATTCAGCCCGGAGAAAATAATGAAATAGAAATGGTTTGGACTTTTTAGATTATTACTTTGATGTTAGACATTACAACAACAAAATTTTGCTAAGATTCTTAGCAAAATTCTTAGTAAGAATGGCTTTAAATCAATTTGGTTTTTGCAAGAATATTACTATAAAATTTTTGTATGAATCCGTGAAAAACTTCATGATTATTTCGCGCCCTAAAAGTTAATGTAAAATATTTTTCTCTGTGTATAATAAAAGAAATATTTATTATCGCTTGAAAACATATTTTTTCTTACAAAATAGTCGTCTACTGAGCGTAACTCTATATGATATGTCTTGAGGACTTTGTTTATGGAAGCGAATCGATGTCACATTTGGATGCAAATGAGCGAGAAGCGTCGCATCGTAGGACGCTTTGAGATATGAATAGATGCCATAAAGTACCAGGAAATATGAAGCTGAGGACGTGCCATAGTGGACCGATCTTTAAAAATATGATCAAAAATTGAAAGTTACATAAATGTCAACAAATAGAAACAGTAGGTATTTAAAAGCCGACGTCAAGGCTTGTACATCACCACATGTGTGGTGATGTATGTATGTACGTATGACAATGCACACTATGCATTGACATAGTGTTAGAGGGAAGTTGTGGACCATGCCCGCTGGGCACACTCAGAAAATTTCGTTGCATTTTTAATATTGCATGTTATTTGTTAATAAATATTTTTTATTTATGTCGCCACCATTGGTCTACTTGTGATAATAAATACTGCAATGTGTGTATTGTATATAAAATGTTGTCATACTAATATAGACACCGTGCTGGTACATTTGGATGCCCACGCAAGATGTGTTTATTAATACTGTAACATTTGGTAAATTATATCACAATTATATAAAGAACTTTCACTTTCGGGTTTAGACCGTGTTAATGGATTTTCACTTTCCGACGTTTCGTCTCTTACTACTAGAGACATCTTCAGGGATTAATCTGAAACTAAGTTTCGAATCAACTTGTGTCACTATTTATGACGAGTTGTGGTTATTCACCCGTGACGAGGTTTTTCCTATCAAAGACTTCCATATTGCAGGTAAGTGGTAACCAGTGTCCCGATTGATATTGTTAGGATGCTTGATGATTTCTATC
Source organism: Brachypterus glaber (assembly GCA_958510825.1). NCBI lineage: Eukaryota > Metazoa > Arthropoda > Insecta > Coleoptera > Kateretidae > Brachypterus > Brachypterus glaber. Next base: position 67,441,316 of record OY294046.1, read on the forward strand.
GATTCCCGTATCTTCCTTGGCATTTTTCTGTTTTCTGTTAATATTTGTTTTGTTTCAGACAAATTGATTTTATGACCTGTTTCATGTACATGTTCGGCTACTGCCGATAAGGAAATTTGTTTCTTTCTTATATTGCGCTCATGCTCTTGAAGTCTTTTAGAAATTTTTCTCTTAGTTTCACCTATGTAAACCGTACCACAGGAGCAGGGTATTTTATATACGCCCTCTGAACTCAGGGGTATGCCAAGGAAGATACGGGAATCGATAGAAATCATCAAGCATCCTAACAATATCAATCGGGACACTGGTTACCACTTACCTGCAATATGGAAGTCTTTGATAGGAAAAACCTCGTTACGGGTGAATAACCACAACTCGTCATAAATAGTGACACAAGTTGATTCGAAACTTAGTTTCGTTTGGACTTTTGATTTTGATTAATCCCTGAAGATGTCTCTAGTAGTAAGAGACGAAACGTCGGAAAGTGAAAATCCATTAACACGGTCTAAACCCGAAAGTGAAAGTTCTTTATATCTTAATGGCCGTGAAAGCTTAAAATCTAAAATCACAATTATAGTTTGGTATATTTTAAGTTGTAGTTCTTGTGTTATTGATCTAGTTTAGTATTAAAGATTAATCACCAAATTACTAAATTTTATAGCATGACATAAAAATTATATCCATCTGTTTTTTATTCTCGTAACAGTCATTTTTTAATTGCCTCACGGAGCACCCATTTTGAGGTGTTAATTACACAGGTTCGCAAAAAAATAAAACTCAATTATTATTTTAGAGGCTATATTTTTCTTAAGTATTTTTGGGCTTTCAAACCGAATTTAAACATGAAAAATCTCGCGGGCATTAACTTGTTCAAAAAAAGTCCAAAAGTATAGAATGCAACAGAATTTCTGGTATTTATATCAATGGGTCCCTGACCATTTAAATAAATAAATGATTCCGGTGTCAATCCATTTGTCTTAGTCCATGCAGTATCATAGACTATAAAAAAAATAGGTTTTAAAGCACAGTGGTATAATTTGGGTAAAATCTGGTTAAATAAAAAAAAACTACGTTTATATTAAATTTTCAGTCAGTTTGGGTACAATAAAAGTAAAATCTATCAACAACAGGTCCCATTTTAAATATAAAACATATTTTAACGTACAGTGGTCCAATTTCAGATAAAAAGTGGTCAAACCATTAAAAAAAGTGTTTTGCTTTGATTAAGAGAAATGTACTATGGTCTGTTTTTTCAAGCAAAACAGTAAATTAAAAATCACATAGTAAATATTTTTACAACAAGTTTGAATAGTATATGTTTGTGTATATGATATAGTTATGTTTCATAAAATAAACTACTCAGTAACTTCACACATCCAATATTCGAATCTGTTTGAAAATATTTACTGTGCGATTTTTAATTCACTAATCTTGCTTGATGAAACAGACCATAGTAAAATCAGATATTTTACGCACAGTGGTTTTATTCGTATAATATTTAATATTTTTTATTGTTTTTATGCCTGCCTGAAGATGTCATAGTGATGTAAGGGCACATAAGAAATAGGGCTAAAACATCTATAACTTTATACTAATAAAGATTTTTTTTAAAATGATGATACTGCTACCCATCTAGGAAATTATTTTAGAATACCTAGGTACATCGTTACTCACTGAATATTTTTGCCGTGTATCATAACTTTTATGTCTACAATATACTTAATACACACCACCCTTTAATATTTCAAAACCAAATAAAAACATACTGCAGATAAGCGTGCAAACTTTACCCCTTTTTCCCCTAGAAAACTATTTCAATTAACAAATATATACTTCTAAAAAGCGTCCACAATATCAGATATGTTGCGCAAACCAAAAATACCAAACACGGTAAGCTCACGTGAGAATATGCATTTTGCGTGGCACTGCATCGTTTAGGGGGCAGCGGAGAACTCCAGGGGGAGACAGTATAGGTAAAACACTGAAACACAACTGCAACGGTTGTTATTTTGCGGCCATTTGTGAATTTTAATGTGAGAACGAACATATAAATTTAATTGTCTACTAGCGCAAACTTATATATATATACCAAAGCTTTTTAATGGTTTACCTTGTTTTACATACACATTAGATTCTACTTTGAAATTTAACCATTTAATGCCGTTTAATGAAATGATTTGACATAACAGGTTAATTTGTAGCACTGTGTACACGGAAAAAAAAAATTATAGCTAGGAGCGCTATAACACACCAAGCAAATTATAATCGCTTATTATATAAATACAAGGCTTTCTCTTACAATTATGGCAGTCAGTGTAAAAATTTATATGAAATACTTTAATTGTTTAGTGAATAATAAAATATAACAAATAGTATGGCATTTATAGCTTAAATAGATTTAATTATTGTCCGTGCTAATAATTTTTATAATATAATAAATTTTCTGTAAATTTATAATAGTGCCTGTAATAAATATAATCGTGTCTGTAATATATACAATCGTTTCCAATTTATTTTTAACATTATTAGTTATTGTGTGCCTTATAATCTATAGCTTAAATCACTATAATTTGCCACTGTTACCAAATATCTTATAATGTATAGCGCAGAGCCCACTAATTTCTTTCCGTGTAGCACTAATTTAATTAAACACTTGTTCTAAATTATATATTACTAGCCTACGTAATATGTAGAAAATAGAACTTCCTGTTTTGAGTCTTAACCCCTTCCGCTCCATTGTGTCCCCGTATGGATATTTGTAGGTATAGCACAATATACCACAATATCAACGGTTAATAATAATAATAATAATAATAATATTTATTTCTCTAGTTATTTTTTTTACAAAGTTTATAGGTTTACAGTTTGTGTTTAAATATAACTAATTTGTATGAATTAACTCTAAGAACAAAGTATCAGCTTAATATACTTTATTTTTGTGAAATAATTTTGAGTTGCCACCTAAACCTGCGGTTTGTGTGTGGCAAAACCTTTGAGCTAAATCAATATTTGTAAAAAAGGAAAAAATTATGTTTACAATGGCTTTTATAATTTATATTTTTGTGTGATGTCGATACCGAGAGATCAAAAACACAGAAAGTATGAAGTGGTAAATATAAATTTATAAAGCATAAAAAAATTGACAAACTAAATAGATTAGAGATTAGAGGAATAGAGCTACAGAGGGGAATATTTGATGGAGAGCTTGCAGGGGATAATAATAATAATAACAATAACAATAATAATAGTAATAATTAATCATAAATTATTTTAAAAAAATTATTTTCATTTATATTAATAAAAAAAAATTACTTCCAGTTTAAACTTGTTAAAACGAACTATCTGAGCTATTTCTTATGGTAGAAGATTAAAAAATTTTGGATTGAAAAAAAGAAAAAAAAATTGAGTAAAACATTTTTCAAATAAAGGTACTTTTATACTGTTGGACTGTCTTGTCTCATAAAATCTCTCTCCCTCAGGCCTGTTTTTCTTAATTCAAAGAAGTGTGTGTATAGTTTTCTAACGCTTAATAGATTGAGTTCCTTATATAAGAGATCTGTTGAAAAAAGACGTGGTTTTTTTAGGATTACTTTAAGAATATTATTTTGCGCTTTTTCTAACGGATCAATAGCGTTCTCGTAACAACCCCCCTAAGCTATGATACAATATCTCAAAATTGATTCAACCAAGGTGTTGTAAACAATGATTAAGTTTTTTCTGTTTAAAATATCTCTTAGCTTATAAAATTGATAAACAAGGATTCTGGGCTTTTTTATCAAGTTTTCTATGTGTAAATTCCACTTCAAATGATGATCAACTTCTAGTCCAAGGTATCTAATTGGTTGGATATTTGTTTCGGGATTTTCCATATATATTTTAATCTGGTGTGAAGACCTGTACCTTGAAAAACCGGCTGGAACGGAAGGGGTTAATATTTTTTACATCAAAATTCTTAATTTTTGATTTTAATTACAGACAAATCTATAGATTGTAGTAAAATCGTTCTTTGTTTTAGCATTTGACTATAGAAATAGAAAAAGTTAATAAATATTATAGGGAGCGTTCAAGTATTAGGTAACGCTCCTAGGGGGGGGTCATTTTGGAGTGTTACGCCCATGTTAATGGTATAGGAAAATAGCGTTACAGGGGGGTCCAAAATGATCAAAATTTGCGTTACGTAATACTTGAACGTTCCCATACCTACTTATTTATTAAATTAAAATACATGTGATTTTACTTTAATCACACAAAATCATATATCTGTGCCTGAGAAGGATTGGGCGTAAGTACATAGTGAAACTAGTAGTCTTACGCCAGTCTACACTGTTAAAAAAGAAAATATTTGTTGCCGTAGTAGTCTCAAATAAGGAGAAATTCCTATGTTAAATTGCAATAAATGTACATTGGCTGATATTTTAAAGGGTAACAGGACACTCGTGTTAGTTTTTCTTCGGGTGGTTTACGTATGGGGTGTCCGCTATTTTGAATTTTAGGGATGAGTGCCGTTATCTCGCTAAATATACGATAAAAATGCATATAACCAATTTTGTTGAGAAGAAAATTTCCAACAATTTTAGTTTGAATCATTTTCTTAATATATTAATAATAATCGGGTTCAAAAATGGCCATGTTGGGGATGAAATTGTTTTTTTTTCGATTTTTTAGCTAAATTATTCATCCGAGGATAAAAGTGGTTACAAGCAAACTTTCACCTCTTAAAATTGTATTTAAACTTTGTATACACGGTGTATTTGAAATAGGGTCGGAAATTTTAACTGATGATTCTACATCATAAAATATGACAAAAAGTTCCTATAAACATATGTCTAAAAATGCGTCATAAAGGAGCTACGCCCCTTTGAAAGTGGCTAAAAAAATCGGTTTTTATTTAATAACTCGGGAACCCTTTGAGATATATCAACGAGGTTTTGCACGTCAACTAATCCTACCAAGGCCCGTTTTTATGTGTTATTTTCATGTACTTATTTCAACCAGGGGTGTGCGAAACGGGAGGGCTTATCAGTTTTTTGTCCCAAACTTTTTTCTGTGTAACTTTTTTGCAATTTTATTTTTGAAATATGATTCCTCAGGTCAAAATACATAAAAAAAGGTACTCTTGTTGTAATACTCTAGGATTAACCGTTTTCGAGAAAAATTAATTTGAAGGTGAAATTCTACGGTTCGAGGACGAAAAATTAAATACTAAAATGTTGAAAACCAAAATTTTAATGATGCAATGTTATTCTACATCAAAAACTAAGAAAAAAACCTCATATACAGGTACTTCCAAAAATCAATCCTAACGGAGCTATGGTCTCCAAAATATGCACCATTTTTAAAGCGCTATGGTAGCTTTAAAATCGTTTTTTCGACCTACATGTATGGAAACTTTTTTTCTTAGTTTTTGATATAGAATAACATTGCATCATCAAAATTTTGGTTTTCAACATTTTAGTATTTAATTTTTCGTCCTCGAACCGTGGAATTTCACCTTCAAATGAATTTTTCTCGAAAACGGTTAATCCTACAGTATTACAACAAGAGTACCTTTTTTATGTATTTTGACCTGAGGAATCATATTTCAAAAATAAAATTGCAAAAAAGTTACACAGAAAAAAGTTTGGGACAAAAAACTGATAAGCCCTCCCCGTTTCGCACACCCCTGGTTGAAATAAGTACATGAAAATAACACATAAAAACGGGCCTTGGTAGGATTAGTTGACGTGCAAAACCTCGTTGATATATCTCAAAGGGTTCCTGAGTTATTAAATAAAAACCGATTTTTTTAGCCACTTTCAGAGGGGCGTAGCTCCCTTATGACGCATTTTTAGACATATGTTTATAGGAACTTTTTGTCATATTTTATGATGTAGAATCATCAGTTAAAATTTCCGACCCTATTTCAAATACACCGTGTATTACGAATTTTCATTTCAATTTCATTCATCAATTTTGTTACGCTTACAGTGCACTGTACTGCAGTGGGCGCTGAAGGTCGAGTTGCGCCCTCTGTAAACGTACCATAGTACCTATGAAAATGTATAATATATGAAACTTATAGAGAATTTCAAGAGCTACAAGTTTTCTCATAACCACTTTTATTCTTCGATGAATAACTTTTTAAAAAATGGAAAAAACTAATTTCACCTTCAACATGGCTAGTTTTGAATTAACTACATTTTTATTAATATATTAAAAAAGGATCCAAAATTTTTGGAAAAATCATCCTTTACAAATTTTTATCGTAAGATGCACCCTAAAATTCAAGATAAATTATATAAAAATTCGCTGCGGTTATTCAGGATGTTGGTCACTAGGCTGGGTCAAAAAAAAATTAGTTGGTAGGTCCTACAGTTTGTAAATAGAAGGACACTAAAGCGCATAGCCAATTAACAATTGGTCGTTTCAAGAACTAACCATATAAGAAATACACTATAAGAGAAAGTCAAATACGTGACCGTGAAAAGTATTCAGGACCCGAACCTGTGTTTTGGCTTCTAGGTACGACTGAGCGATGGCGCCAGCTGTATATGAACTTGATTGTTTAGTGGGAGTGGGGTGAGGGGTGGTATATCTGTCAAAACAATTGAAATTTTACTCGTGATTTGCAATTTATTGTGCTTTTATACCGAACTTTTATTGTGATGTCTAATACAAAATGTGTATTGTACCGTATTGCAAGGATCAGTTAAGTAAACGTCACCGTTTTCCTAGTGATGCAAACTTATTTAATGTGTGGGTCAAAAACATTAATAGTGCCAAGTTAAATAAAATGACTAAAGGCAGGGACTGACACTGTCTTGAAAAGCTTCTTATTATTTTGACTGAGCTATTTAGGGCAGGGACAGCCCCTACACAAAAAAACTTATTGATTTGACTGAGCTGTTTAGGGCTGGGACAAATGCCCTAAAAAGCTTCTTACCATTTTTACTGATATGTTTAGGGCAGGGATGGCCCCTATCGAAAAGAGCTTATCAGTTTGACTGAGCTAGCCTTAAACAGCTGTTTAGGGCTGGGATAGCCCCTGGCCAGAGAAGCTTATCGGTTTAACTGATTCATATTGTTTATCTGTTAAATGTAGGAATACTAATTATAAAAACTTTGCAAATGTGCTCTGCCCTTAGGCAGTATATTGTGTATAACACTCAATTATATATGAAGGCAAATGTTTACTCCTCATATATATTTATTTATAATAAAAAGTTAACTGTTAAAAGTTCGACATAATTGTTTTAATTTCCTATGTACGTTTAAAATAAAATATATAAAAATCAAAGCCAAGTGTTTTTTTTTAATTATATAGGTTTATTTAGCAAAAGATAAAATTTCATATTTTTAAAGTTTAACAAATTTTACATTTAATTAAAATTTCGATTCATATATTGTTATTTTTAATTAATGTGCGGGTTAGATAACCCACTTGTTAGACTTTAAAAATTTGTTTTATCTTTTGGTGAATAAACTTAAAGTTTCAAATAAAAATACAGAGCTTTTCCCCATTTTTACAAAATTGATTTGGGAAAGCAATAGTAATCTTTATTACCGACTTCCGTAGGTTATCTGTATTATCGGCTGTCGTTGACCGTGAATTTAGTGAATTTTAAAAAACAACCGCTAATGACGGTACAATAGTTTTCTATCTCTATCATTTGACTTTCTCTTATAGTGTATTTCTTATATGGAACTAACTTTTCAACGCGCGCGTATCAGCGCTTACGACATGAGGTTCGAAGAATTAGATATATTTGATATCTATGCTATGTATATATTTTATGCTATATTTGCTATGAATTCAATCATACATTTCAGATTACTTATTTATCGTGAATGATATAAATTTTTATAGGAGAAGCTAGAAGTTAAAAATTAAAATTAGTTATTAGAGTTATTTTGTATTAAAATTTAAGATTCTAGTAAAAAAAGCAATTGTTGAAGTATGGAAAATTTCCATTTTTCCTGAAAACACCAGAAAATTTCGATTTTCCGGTTTATTCTAGATGTTCCCCATTGCCAAAATTTACCGGCTTACTTTCTAAAGTATTGAGAAACCTTCCAGCCATACCCAAAAACCCAACTAAAAAAAATTATTCGACCACCCTAATGCAGACCAATGTCAATAACTTAAAAATTAAAAATGGCCGAGGTTGACTCCGTCCTTAACCACCGCCAATTTGAATTTTTAAGTTTAATTTTGTTGAATATTTCGATTTTCGGGTTGATTCTGGGAGATGTTCCCCATTGCCAATCATCACCAAAATTTACATGCTTATTTTCTAAGGCACTAAGAAACTTTCTGGCCCTACCCGAAAAGCCTATTGGTCTGTTTTTGTTCGAAAATATTGCCGCCATTTTACTGTCGTAATAATGTAGCCCCCGAGCCTACGTCACACGCGCGCATTTACCTCCCTACAATGCTGCTTTGAATTGTTATTATTATTATTTTACATTAATTTTTTATCGAGTGCCCCCTAGGTACAGATATATTTCCTTATATTTAAAGGAAATAACTAAAAGGATATTCAACAATTATAATCGTCAAATTTTGAAGAAAATAAACCGTAATTATCGTAACTAATGAAATTTTATTTCATTTACTGTCTATAAAACTACAAAACAAACTCACATAAGTCATTTCTAAATAATAAATAGTTCTTCTAACCTAATTGGACTTTAAATTATTTATGTGCTTTTTTTCCGCATTACAGATGCCTGTATAAACTTAACATCGTTGGTATAGTCCCTTTACCTAAGTCGAACTCCTCGCCATCTCCTTGCCGACAAATTTGGTCGTAAATTCACTCTTTCTCGCAGCCCCAGCGACCTTTAATTTCTCCCATGTGACGTACACCCTGTGCTTTATGTGTTTGCGTGAGTGCCCGACCTGCTATATGTCCGCAATTGATTTGCCCCTTGTACCCTTGCACCACCATTTGCTTCTTGCTGTCCTATTTGTGAAGTTTCAGGTGGATACGGACCTTATACTAGTTCGTGTAAAAATTGAATTCGCTTGCTTGCAAAACATCTTTACACTACGATATTTAAAGAACGCTTTTACATAGAGACTTGAAATATGAAGCATTTTTTCTACTACTTAGAATTTTTTTTCCAAATTTGAAGTCTCTGGGTCAAAGAGCTTTTGAAACTTCGTAATGTAAAGTTTGCAAGCATACTTAAGTTTATAGTTTGACACACGGTAAGTAAGCTACGACGAAAGGGGAAGGTATTCGCGGAGCAGCTAGCGCGCTCTCAACTTTAAGTTTAGAGGGTCATATAGCAGGTTGGGTGCAAGTGAGAGATATACACATTCTTTCGATAGCTTCAGAACAATACTAAGTAATTTTAATATACCTCACCATGTTAATTTCATAAATTTAGACCGATCGTCATTTGTTTCTGTTCATTTTTGTTTATAACTTTAAACATGACCTATATTGTTGCTTTATGAAGAGCAAAGGATGTACAAAATACCGAAATTCAAACAAACCTCGAATAATTCATATAAAATAATAAAAAAAAACTATTTCGATGTTTCTTTGTAGATTCATTGATTTTTGTTGCATTTTTTACAATTTTTATTTGACACATAAAACTAAAGTTAAAAAATACTTGTCAAAAACAACAATAATTTTGCGCATGTGCAAGTTTGTCGTAGATGCGCAAGGCATATTTATTTTCCGCAACGGCTTTGGAGGTCTTTCCTTGTTTATGGTAAATAAAACAATCGCACACGCGGCAGCTGGCGCGTGGTTTCATTGGTTAAAACACTCGAATGTTGCGAGAGTAGGGGTGTAGAAAATTAATCAGGTCAGTACGTAAGTACTTGCGATGAAGCGTACAATGCATTGCAATAGACCGTTATATATAAATATTTTGTTTTGAGTCCTACTCTGTCACTAAATCCGTTGTTGTCACGTGCATTTGTTTACACTTACTTCATTTTGAAGTTGAATATACTATAGACATTTTGAAATGAAGTAAAAAAATACTACTACCAAAATAATACTTTCCCTATAATTTTTTCAAAAAGAAAACGCAAAAAAGTACAAAAAATGCAAAAAAAAACAAAATCAAATGAATAAGTCACGTGAATAGCCTCTTACTTAATTCGTTCTCAAACAAGCATGATCAAGAAAAAACAGCAAAACTTTTAAAAAGTCACTTTTTACGTGTAATGTCACATTTCTCATTCATATATACTAGCACTTACGCCAAAAAGTAACCTGCTCATCACTATAAAATCTTATTCTATTTGCGGTTCATTTGTGGAAAATGACATGGGGGAGAAATATGAGCATTTTGAGTAAATATGTAATAGGTTCAGGTTTATTAGTCTTATACTAATATAATGAGCAATGACCGGGAAAATAGACTGAAAAGCATCACTATAATACAGGGTGATCAGTAACTGAAACTGAAAAAAAAGTTTCTATAAAGGTTGGTCCGGAAACGATCCCTAAGGGAGCTACGGTCCTTCGAAGATGACATATTGAATAGGGAAAAAAAGCATCAATAAAATTTTAATGCTGCAGGGTGATTCTTCATTTAAACTGAGCAATAAAGTGTTCTTCACCAAAACATCTAAATTTAATATTGAAGGAGTACTAGACTTTTAAAAAGTAACGTTTTTGGTGGCACAAAATCTTACTTCCTCTTAATTGAATTTTTTTTAAACGGTTGCTCCTACAGTGTTACGCTATATGACATTTTTTAAAAAAAGTACACATACAAAATTTTGGGCAAAAAGGTGTTAAGCCTAACATTTTTCCGTCTAGGTACGCCTCTGGATAAACTCAAAAAAGAAATTAACATAAACTTATTGCCCTTATTAATACTAGTATACATGCAAAAGATCGTCGCTGTAGCTTAAAGGGTACCAGAGTTATTAATTAAAAACCTTATCCTCAAAACATTTGACGACTAATTTGTTACACACAACTATATTGACTCCACATATTAACTATAGATATGTATATATATATATATATATATAGGTGTTTTTCAAAGAAAAAACCGATATTCGATTTTTATCTTTTAAGAATACGAAAGTTTTTAGTTATTATTTATCGAAAACTTTTTTTCACATCTTACTCGCGTAAATAGAATCATTAAAAAAATCAAGATAAAAAGAAATAAAAATGTAAATATTTAAAACCTCGCGTCAACGCTAGAGTCGACGCGGCGCCTATGCGAATACTGGAAATTCGCCGAGTACTGATGATTATATAGACACTTAATTTAAAATTCATTTGAAAAGTGCAGCCTCTAATAAAAAAGACACTATGTTCAAGTCTTAGAATAAATTATATACGTAACTGTTTCGAAAACTTATGCAATTAAAAGGAGTGAAGCGACATTCGAGAAAGTAATAAGCAAGTAGTTTTATAAGAAATTAAGCAACATGCTCCCGTTCTGATAGAAAACTAAAGTTTTATGGAAATGAAATAGTTGGTTACAGAATACATTATTACTTTCTTTAAGTGACAACCTGCAGGTTTTATATGTAAATTGAATTTCTGTTAAATTGGCTTAATTATATTGGCACTTAGTGCTACTAAGAGTGCCGATGTATTGAAATCTTCGCCGAAAAGTCAAAATCTTTGACCACTTTTTTTTTCGCCTTTCTCGACGTTTTAGACCATTCTGAGTCGAAATCAGTAAAAAAAAAATTTGCGTCCATCTGTGTGGCTGTCTGTCTGTCTGGGTGTAAACTCTCTAACTCCATTTCTACACGAGATATCGACTTGCGGTTTTTTGCATATTGTTTCTTATCGTATTCCGAAGAACTAATTAGATTTTGGGGGTAAACGATTGGGGGTAAGGGGGTAAAAATAGGGTAATACTCCTATTTTTAGCGTTTTTTGTTTATAATTAAGGCAATTATTATTATATTTGGTTAATTTAGCACTTATATAAAAGATAATTTCTGTGGGGAAAAGCTGGGTTTGGATTGAAAAGGTGATTTTAATAGATGCTAATTACTGAAAAAATATTTAAAAAAAATCATCGTATGGTTCTCCCAAAATATATATTTTTTATTTTCATTTACTCAGATTATTTAAAAACAGATAGTGGGTATTTGACGAGAAATTTGGTTTGGACACAATATTGAATGAAAGTGAAAAAAAATCTTGTGTCAAATTAGCTACATGTTTCACAATTTAAGACATATCCACAAGCTCGCATAAGAACATAGTACATAAGAATGCGGTAGCGTGATTGGCTTACAAGATAAATGGCGGCACATCAAGCCAATTACGGCATCGGACTATGTTGTTATGCGAGCCTGTGGATAAGCCCTTATACACAACTTTTATAGCACATACTGGCTGTTAAATATAAAAATAAGCCCATATGAAAAAGAAATCTTCAATCTTGAATCCAAAAAATTAATTCTTAACGAAAATAACAGATGATATCAGCGCCGATTCAGGCAGGGCTTTTGGCTGATTATCTTTTTATGTGCAGCCCACCGATGTTAGAGAAAAAACTCCACGGGATTTTTTTCAAAAACGCCCCGTTTCGAAAATATGATTTTTTTAAATTTTTTCAAAATTTTTAAATTTCTTGAAAATGAGACATTAACGTGCAATAACTCAAAAAGTATTTTACCTAGAGAACTGCGGTTTTCGCCATTAAAAAAATATTATTTTTTTCTATCAAATTTTATAAAATTAATTTCGACAGTTTTTTGGTTTTTACCAAAATTTTCGAACTTTATTCGCAGTAGGCATGGAAAAAATCCCGTTTACCGGTTAAAACTACTGTCTGCATGTCCTATATTATGCCTGTTTCATGATAACAGATTTGTAAAATATACAATAATACTGTATAACAACCCAAGTAACACGATTTATTACTGCCAGCAACATAAAGGTTCTAAAACGGTTATTAAATATTTTTTATGTTACTTGTAGTCTCTTAACGGTTCTATTAGAGAGCTAGTATTACTACAGATTTCGAAGGTGTTAAGAGTGTGTTATAGAACTAGTAGCGGGTCCAAAGTCCAAACCAAGCGGGTCTATAACGGTGCTATATCACGATATATCACCAGTAATAGTCATAATCAGTTGAGACAATTCGAGCTAACATTCAAAATGACATGATCCTTATATCAGAGTGGCTTCAATCTCACAAGCTAACCCTTAACATTAGCAAGTCTGGATATATGTATGTATATAAGAAAACAATAAATACAAAAGATCCAATAACCTTTGGTACTCACACTTTAAATTATATACAAAAAACTAAGTATCTAGGCTTGCTGATTGACGAGACGTTGACTTGGAGAGAACAAATTGATTCTCTAAGGAAAAAGGTTGCTCCAGTTGTGGGGATATTGTGTAGGTTAAAAAAAATAAATAAAAATCTTCTCAAATCAATTTACTATGCACTTATACACAGCCATATACAGTACCTGACAATTCTCTGGTATCAGGCAACTGAGAATTTACTAAAACCTATTAAGATACTTCAAAATAAAGCTCTTAAAATACTTTTTTCACTACCATGGACATACCATACCAAGGACATTTATTTGAACTTTAAAGTTATGTCACTTCACGCCGTTTATGAATATCAAAACTCAATATTTATTAAACAAATCCGCGAAAATATAAGGCACTCTAATATAAAATTAAATCTAAGGTCAGAATTTCATGATTACATGATCAGAGATAATTTAAATATTAATCTTCCAATATTTAAAACTAATTTGGGAATAAAATCAGTCTTGCACAAAGGAGCTTCATGCTTTAATAACTTACCTAATGAGTTAAAAATCTTACCATATAAACAATTTAAGATTAAACTAAAAAAGCATATTTTAAGTCAAAACTTACTGTGATGTAGATGTAATTAATGTAGGTATATTTTTTAAATATTTTTTTAACAGTTTTAACGTGTAGTTATGTAATATATAGGTCTATAAGTTGATATGTAATATATTATAGGTACTATGTAAGTATTTAAGGGGATGAACCATATAAATGTAAATTTCTGGTTTTTTGAATAAATGATTAAAAAAATAGGTAATGGAGAGTGATATACCACCGATATACCACCATTTTGTGTTACATGGGAATATATTAGATTTTGTAACTTTTGTATTATAAATATTTTATACCAAAGAAATATTTTGTAATTACATAATAATATGACTAAACTTCTTATCAGATATCGTTGCAGAAAATGAGAATCCTTAAGTAAGAACATATAGAACACTAAATAAATGAGACTGTCAGATAGTTTAAAGTGCAGCGTACCGCGAGCGCCAACTGTATCTCGACGGCGTCCAAAACGACGCTCAATGACGCTCACAAATTTCAAAAGTTTGCGGCAAACCAGCTCCCGATCTGGGGATAATTTGCCAAACCTTCAATAGCTCTACAGGAACCGGAACAGTTTATTTCTTGGCTGGAATCAGGTAGTTCGCTGTTTTTAATTTAATTTTGGAAATTATCTCTTTAACCTTTTTTATAAGTTTTATTATACAACGTATAAATCTACAGGGTGATCAGTAACTGCCATGCCAAAATTTAAGAGGTGATTCTACATCAAAAAATATGAAAAAAAGTTTCTATAAAGGTTGGTCCGGAAATGAGCCCTAACATATTGAATGGGAAAAAAAGCATCAACAAGATTTTAGTGCTACAGGGCAATTTTGTACTTAAAACTGAACAAAAAAGTATTCTTCACCAAAGTCTAAATTTAATATTAAAGGATATAGCCTTTTAAAAAGTAACGTTTTTGGTGGCACAAAATGTTACTTCCTCTTAATCGCATTTTCTTGAAAACGGTTGCTCCTACAGCGTTACACTATATGAAATTTTTTATATATTTTTACTCAAGGAATCCATACTTTTTACAAAAAATACAAAAAAAGTACACATAAAAAAGTTTGGTCCAAAAATGTCTTAAGCCTAATACATTTTTCCGTCTAATGACGCCCCTGGATAAATAAAAAAAAATAAATTAACATAAACTTATTGCCCTTATTGATACTAGTATACATGCAAAAGCTCGTCGCTCTAGCTTGAAGGGTACCAGAGTTATTATTTAAAACCCTTATTTTTATTACAATTTTAAAGGGCCGTAGCTCCCTTAGGTCTTATTTGCGGACCAACCTTTATAGGAACTTTTTTTTATATTTTTGGATGCAGAATCACCTCTTAAATTTTGGCATGCCAGTTATTGATCACCCTGTATATTCCAGCAGTGGCCCAAAAAAAAACATAAATATGACACCTTAATACTTTTATTAAAAAAAAAAACTTTGATAAACTTAAACAACATTATTAAACATTTCACCAATAAAATGTCAGAATTATTTGATACATTTTTCATTGGTTAAATTCTTAGTTTAGTTTTAATTGGTAAACTTGGTAAACCATCCATTAATAATTATTATAATATAAAGATTGTAAAAGAATGTAAAATAATGTAAAAGAATGTAAAAGAATATAAAAGAATGTAAAAGAATGTAAAAGAATGTAAAATAATGTAAAAGAATGTAAAAGAATGTAAAATACATAAAATAAATTTAATTATATTCAAGAGTGATGATGACAAACTATTTATTTTAATTATATGATATTGTGAATAATACAAATACATATTAGCACATAACATAAAAGTGGCTTTTAAGATAAATGCCTTTATAGTATATTAAAGTACTAGTTTCATAACATACGTTTTTAGCGCACGAGTACAAGTTTAGAAAACGAGCCGCTTGCGGTGAGTTTTCTAAAGTACTAGTGCGATAAAAACGTGTTATGAAACGAGTGCTTTATACAATTTTTTCTATTTTGCTCTAAAATTTTAAAAAACTTACATTTAAATTGATGATTTAGGGATTTTTGTTCGAATTGGCATTACAGTTTTCGCCATGTTTAAAATTCTAAGAACAAATATTATTTTGATATATTTTAAAGTCATTTCTTCTCGTTCCAACTGCAAGCAACCAAGCCACAGTTTTAACACGGTAAAACATAACCTAAGCACAAAATTTTGTAGAAAATTAAACTTTTAACAGACGTTCACAATTGCACGGCAAACGTCAAGAGATAATAATAATAATAATAATAATAGCTTTATTGTCCAACAGAAAATAACCAATTACAGGACAAGTATATAAAAATATACAATAAACATAATAATAAAATTAGGGTTAAACAAATAAAATAAGTTACAACAATTTACAATAAAATAAATAAATATTAACATAAATTAATATAAATACAATCAAATTAAATGAATACATATTGTAATAACTACTCTTGCTCTGGATTTTCCGTATAGAGAATTTCACTCAGGCTGGAGTAGTTAATATCAACGTTATCACAGAAACAGTTAAAATTATTGCACATGATATAAATTGGAGATTTTTGTAAAATATTGGTTCTTGCAAAATTATTGTAGAATGTATCAACATCTCTGGAGTTATTGCGAGGTACTTGAAAGTTGATTTTGCTAAGTAAATAAGTACAATCAATCTCGTTTTTAATAAGTCTTATTAAAAAACAAAGTGACATATTTTTTCTACGAAGATCTAATAGAAGTAATTCAAATCTGTTTAATAATAAAATTTGATTGGTACCTTGCGGTGGATAAATTTTTTCGACCCTAAAATTTAAAAATTTCAGAAATCTTCTTTGTACCGATTCAATTTGATCTTTTTGGTTTTCGTAAATTGGATACCATATTAAAGAACAGTATTCTAATTTTGATCTTACAAAACTAAAATAGAGCGTCTTCAAACAAGCCGAAGAGGTAAAAGTTACAGTATTACGAACAATAAATCCTAGTAACCTGGAGGCAGAATTACAAATATTATTAATGTGAGGTGAAAAAGATAATTTTGAGTCAAATGTGACACCAAGGTCTTTTATTTCATTACACCTCATAAGCACTTGATCACCTATGACGTAGTTATACAGTATTGGTTTTAGTTTACGAGTGTATGAAACAACCTTACATTTACCAATATTTAATTTTAGTCTATTTGTTTCGCACCAAGCATTAACTTTATCCAGTTCAATTTGTAATTGTTGACAATTGAAAGTTTCTAATATAACAGCAAATAATTTTAAATCGTCGGCGAACATAAGCTTAAAACAAATTAAAATTAGCAATAATCCGTTAATAAAAATCAAAAATAGCAAAGGGCCTAGGTTAGACCCTTGCGGATACCAGACGTAGGTAAAATCATTCTTGACATAAATCCATTGAAATTAACAAATTGTAATCGGTTAAATATGTAAGATTCAAACAAAAGAAGTAACAAGGGATTAAATCCAATGCAACGTAAGCAATCCAGTAAAACGTAATGATCTATTTGATCGAATGCTTTCATAATATCCGTGTATATTACGTCAACTTGACCACCTTTGTCAACATTTTCTATAACTATATCATTAAAACAGGCAAGGTTAGTAACAGTAGACCTTTTGGCCATAAACCCATGCTGATTGGGTGATAAAATATTATTTACATAATTATAAATATATTTATAGAGAATTGACTCAAAAACTTTTGCAAAATTACATATGATGGATATTGGGCGGTAGTTACTAATATTACTCGGATCACCTGATTTTAATACAGGACTAACCCTAGATACCTTCCACAAATCTGGAAAAGTACAGGATTTTAGAATTAAATTAAAGAGATAATATAATGGTAAAACTAGACTAGATGCGCAATCCTTTACTAAAAAGCTAGGGATTTTATCTACTCCGCAAGTCATACCATTTTTAAGTTTTTTACAGGCTAGCAAGATGTCATATTCAGAAATATTAGAAATATTTATAGTTTGATGATTTGCGTTATTAGATTCAGAATTATTAATAGGGGATGATGGTTTATATACACTGGCAAAATATTCCGCGAAGGCATCTACTATGGATTGGGGGTTGTCATAATTGTTGTCATTAAATTTCATTTTGCCTGGTATACGAGTAGTTTTCTTTTTTGAGTTTATGTACGTCCAAAATTTTTTGGGTTCTTCATTTACTGAGTCTTCGACATTTTTTAAGTATTTTTTATATGCCTGGTGTATATCTTTTTTAATTTCTGAACGAAGACGTTTAAATTTGTTAAAATCATAAATGTTATTATGTTTTTTATATCGCCTGAACGATAAATCTTTTTGCCGTATTTTCTTAATTATAAATACAGTAAACCAAGATGGATACTTTCTAGAACATTTACTTTTAAATTTGTAAATTGGAACGTATTGGTCAAAGCTATATTCTAAAATTCTATAAAAATAATCTAAAGCCTCATTAATATTTGTAAATTTACTAAGCTCGGACCAGTTAATTTCGGAAAGATACTTATATAAACCCAAAAAATTAGCTTTTTTAAAGTTATAATTTTTTTCAGTAAAGTTTTCAGGAAAGTTACTTACTTTTGTAGCAGAGACCTCTAAAAAAATATCCAATGGTGGATGATGAGAGTCAACAGGTACTATGCCTTCAGATTCGCTTACTTCGCATTTGATATTCGAAAGAACTAAATCTAAAAGTCTGTCATTTAAGTTTGGAACTGCATTAAATTGTGTAAATCTAGTTACGTCTAAAAAATTAGTAAAAGTTTTACAATAGTTATCATGTAAATGAGGATGGTTGTAATTAGTTACATTAAAATCTCCCAACAAAACTAAATTTGAGTTATTAAGGCATTCACAAAACGATAACAAATTTAAAAAATCATCAAAATCTTCATGCATTATATCATGTGCAATATAAAGACAAATAACAACTAAAAATGTGTTTTTAAAATCAATTTTACAACCTATTACTTCAATATTATTTTTATGGTAGTTATTTGTTATAATAGATAGGTCCAACTTCGTTACATTTAACTCAGGTTTGGTTGCTATCAGAGCACCGCCATATCGACGGTCACTGCGAAAAACATTATACATGTCACCAAAAAGTTCTGATGACTCAACGTTGGATAGGATCCATGTTTCTGATAGACAAATAATATCAGCATCCATATCGGATACTGCAGCGTAAACTCTGTGAATTTTAGTATTTAAACCTCTCACGTTTTGATAAAACATTTTTAAAATAGAGGTTTGTGGTAGTTCATTCGACTTAGACGGTTTCAGATTGGCTGGACTCGTCTCGAAAAAATTTAAATTTTTTTACAAGTGAACCTTCCGGCCAGTTATCACCGTTTAGCATGTCGGACAACATACTATAATTTGCAGTAATTTTGAAAGCCTCCGTCCTGGCATTTTTCCATTTAGGTAATAATGCAATTTCGATGGTTTCTCCTGGAAATTTATGATTGACATATCGTTTCATTTTATCCACAGTAGTTCCCGTAGAAATTCTACCGACGTACATATGTACTTTTCGCGGGACAGCGTCCATAGCCCAGTCCTCAGCACCCGATGATACCGCCTTGCCAAATACAAACGTGGTGGTACTGCGCGCACTGACTTTGCGTTTGCTTTCGCTGGACTTATCATTTTCCTTATCAGACTTCGGGACCGTCGATGCTTTGTTTACATTCGGAATCTGATTGTTGACACTCTCCGCATTCTTAACATTTTTTTGACCGCACTTAATTGCATAAGAATTGGTGTTTACTTTATTAGCATTATCAGGTGAAACATTAGTTAAGACTCTTACCAGTTCTATATTGCTCTGTTTCAAATCTTTAATCTCTTGTTCCATAGTCTCAAGTTTTTCATAAATTGAGGTAAGTTCATCACAAAACCATTTTTTTAAACATTCTGCAATAGCATCACTTTGCATCACTTGTAGAAGAGCCTTTTCGGCATCTTGTATTGCTTTTGTTTTGGACATTTTCGAAGTTTAATTAAGAGCGGTTAAAAACACGTCTACACTCGGTGCGATATATACCTAAAGAGATAGACTTTTGTCTGCTGCCAACCCAAAAGAAAAAAAAGTAGAGACCTCTTATGGGCCTATAAGAACACGCAAAATGCGTTTGATTATGAGCTTATAAGAGTCGCAAAATAGAAAAAAGTTTAAACATAGTCTTATATAGAAAAGTGGTTTAATAATTCAGAAATATACCAAAATAGAATGCATAATGATTTATATGACTTTTAGAACAAACAAATAAGCAAATCAAACTACAAATAATGGTCCAATTCCCCCAATATATTTCATAAACCGACCGCGGTTTGGACTTTTTATGAAATATATTGGGGGAATTGGACCATTATTTGTAGTTTGATTTGAAGTATTAACCCCCACAATGGATCCTTTCGTTCATTAAATAAGCAAATTTTTATTCAAACAGTTTTTATTTTAAAAAAAGGCATGAGCTGCTTTAAGCATACATACATTACATAATATGTATATGCAGCTTATGTATAGGTAGATACATTTATAATTATAATTAATTGCAAAATTGTATCCTAAAGTTAGTTTAAACTTTGAAAACTTTGTTCCTCTTAGAAATAATAATTTTATTCTCAACAGTAATAACACAATTGGATGGGGAAAATTCCAGAATAAATCGACTAATGTAATAAAAAAAAATTGCCTGCGATATAATTGGACAGAAAAAAACCCATGGTCACATATAAATGCTGCCGTGTAAGACAATATATCTTGACAAGGACACAAAAAAGAATAAAACAGAAAATTCATTTTTTTTAGATAGGACATCTTGTTTAAGGAGAGCAGAATCGCTGAAAGCGTTAAAAAATGTCTATTTAGGTGTTTTTTTCTACGATTTTACGTAAACAGGCGTTTAAATTATAAACAATATTTATTATTATGACGTCCCCTTAGCAAAATATATATCTGGTTTAGTCAACGTTGCAATAAAAAAAGCTTAAAAATAATACAGAATGGATGCTATAACTCCTAAAGCTAATATGTTGGGTTGGGTTTTGTACTGACGAAAATGTTCAAATTTTCGAAATAATTCGACTATACTACAGCTATACTATACTTTTGTATGCAGTAGACTAAATTTTGCATCTTATGTTTGGAACCCTTTGTATGATGCTCACCAAACTCGTATAGCGAGGATACAAAATAAATTATTACGATTTCTGGCTTTCAAGAATAATATAGTTATTATCGACCACAATTATGAACTAATAAGAAAACATTTTAATTTAATTCCTTTAAACTTGCAAAGAGAATTTAGTGACATTATAATCCTATACAAGTTATTAAACAACATTATTAACTGCCCAGAATTATTATCAAAAATAAATATACATGCTCCATTGGCAAATGTCAGAAATTACAATTTGTTTGTACTACCTAACAGAAGAACAAATTATACCGATAACTCCACCATTTGCAGAATGTTAAGATCCTCAAATGTTCATTGTTCAGATATAGACATGTTCAATATTTCTCTAAACGCCTTGAAAAAGTATTTAAAACACTCTGTAAACAATTTATAAATTACTTTTCTTTCTTACACTATGGATAATTGACGTATTTTAAGAATGGCGTTACATTGTTATTTCTAAGAGGTTACTACCTTTGGGCTTGTTCCTGTTTGTAACCCTCATTAAATAAATAAATAAATATCCAACGTTTAGTCAACGTTGCAATAAAAAATGGTAAAATAAGCCTTAAAATAATTTAGAATGGATGATATAACTCCTAAAGCTAAAAAAAATAAAATTGCTGCAACTCATAACCAAATATGCTATTTATAGAATTACTAAAAAGAAAAATTATTATGTACTAAAAAGAATAATTATTAATTATCCTAATTACAACTATTGTGATCAAAGGATTTTTTTCTTTAATAATTAACCCCATTCATTAGTTGAAAATGACATCTAAGTAAGTACGAAATGATAAAATCAATTGCCACGCCAATCGTATAATTTTAACTAACGCAAAAACAACCCCTTTTATGATATCCATCCGCCCTTTAAATTTTACGCGGAATAGGGTTTAAATGAATCATTCATTTGTTTCTTGGTAATTTGATGAATCATATTTTCGGGGAACATTTGCAAGCCATTTCATAAAAAGCTAATTTTATTTCAAAGTTTTAACAACTTCCAAGAAATTTCATTATCTGTTTTGTCTTAATTTTAATCAATGATTAATAATCATATATCTTATATCCTTTTCTTAACAGAAGTTTAGATACTTACTTATACACTCAAAAAATATGCGCACTTAATTTAAGAAGTAATTTTACATTACTAATATAAAAAAAAATTCTTCAAGCGTACTAAAATGTTCATATTTTATAACTGAACAAGAAAGAAGTGATCTTTTTTTTTACAGTAAAAAAAAAGAGTTCATTGTTGTATGCCGTAATAAAAAGTTAGTTAGCAAGACAGCCACTGGCGGCAGCACTATTTGATTGTGATGACAGCCATACTTCACAGTTGTTTTTTTATAATGTAAATAGGTCGTTGACTCGAAATTCTGCAAAAAACGTTGTGCGAAATTGATTAAAAATTATTGAAGAAGAAAATATGGATATGTACACATACAAATATCTCCGAAATTGCAAATGCTACATTAGACAAGTTACCATAAAAATCTCCAAAAGTGTACGATTCAGCCTACGAAATTTTTTTAAAATGGGCTAAGGAAGGTTTAAGTTTATTTTGAATGTGTTTTATTGTTCTATTTTAATAAAAAAAACATACTTAATTATTGAATAAATTAAATGCAAAATTTGATATAAAAGATAATATTTAGGACGCTTGAAGAAAAAATAGAATTTTTATTTATTATTCCATCAATCTATTTTCTAATCATCTTACAGAGTGATATTGGTAGACTGACAGTTTCGGGCTGCTGGCCCTCTTCAGTACCAAGAGTCAACTCTGCACGCTGATTAAGAAAACGTTAAATTAGATTGATGTAGACTTGTGTGCCATCTATTGCTAGATATAGACAACTACTCATACGTCTCCTAGTCTGGAGACTTTGAATGGTAGAAAATTAAAGATTTGTGTGTCTCAAGCACATAGTACCACTAACGTGTGGTTAGGCGTAGAATTAAAATAGTATGTTTCACTCAGAGGAAAAGTGCTTTTTTACTCGTCTGTAGTTTCCGGATTTCGATTCGCGTAGTCCGTAAATTCTACAGACTAGTAAAAAAACTTCACTTTTCCTCTTACTAAAACAATATACTATTCTTAAACTTGGCCCTAAAGCCGTAGTAAACAAAATTGGGGGCTGGGGAGCATATCGTCGCATCCCTTGCAAAGGGGCTTATCTCAAAAAATTGCTAAATTGAGTTAGACCCTTGGGTGGCATCAAAACTGTAACCTGCAGCTACCCTGATTAATAAAAATATTATTAATTAAATAATAATATTATTAATGGGAGAATTAGCTCAGCGGTCTAAGGCATCGATATAGCATTGACACTGAGCCAATGATCGTGAGTTCAAACCTCACTGGCGCCGATTGCCTTTTTCAGTTAATTAATAATTGAAATTTGGCGAAGGCGTACTCCCTAGATATATTGGTTCGAAAGTCAATTAAAGCCGGTGGTTCCTTGTACTACTAGCCCACACAAGTCCTGGACTTAGGGGATGCTTAATTAAGTAGAATAGTACGAGGTTAGCTGAAGGTTACTGTTTTGATGCCACTCAAGGGCCTAATTTATCAATTGTTTGAGATAAGCCCCATTGTAAGGAAGTCGACGATATATGCGTAAATAATATTTTATACACGGAAAGAAATTAGTGGGCTCTGCGCTATACATTATAAGATATTTGGTAACAGTAGCAAATTATAGTGATTTAAGCTATAGATTATAAGGGACACAATAACTAATAATGTTAAAAATAAATTGGAAACGATTATATATATTACGGACACGATTATATTTATTACAGGCACTATTATAAATTTACAGAAATTTTATTATATTATAAAAATTATTAGCACGGACAATAATTAAATCTATTTAAGCTATAAATGCCATACTATTTGTTATATTTTATTATTCACTAAACAATTAAAGTATTTCATATAAATTTTTACACTGACTGCCATAATTGTAAGAGAAAGCCTTGTATTTATATAATAAGCGATTATAATTTGCTTGGTATGTGTGTTATAGCGCTCCTAGCTATAATTTTTTTTTTCCGTGTACGTACTTTACTAACAAACCTTTTTTTAAAATATAAAACGTTAAGCAAACTAGTAGTTAATTTTAATTATAATTGTTTTTTATGATTATAATAATTATTATTATTGGTATTGTCCCTTAGCAGACTTAAGTACTATTATTTTTATTTTTCCTCTAAGCCTTCCTTATTAATTACATCCTTGTTATATTATATTAAGAATTTTGCAGCAATGAAGCATAAAACTAAGCGCATGTGTTTTCCTCCTTCAGTTTCTTGGTTATGAGATACTTGAGCCCTTTTGGAATATTATTATGTTTATGAGCTACTTCTGGCAAATGCAATTCCCATTATTTTAATACGAAACATTATTATTCTGAGTTGGCTCCTTAATAAATATAAAATGCTTGATTATAATAAATGTACAATATTTTAAATAAAAAAGTTGTTATAGAGCCACTACCAATATGTCTGGGGGATGTGTACAATATATTTAGTTTCATGTTCCTTGTCAGTAGCAATAAGGATGCAGAATGGCTACCATTAAATTTGATGGTTACAAGCACACTGTACATATACATGTATATACCGAAAACTGGAAAGCATAAAAGGATTTTTGATATTAATATAACTTTACATTCAGGTCTTATTCTTAAAACTGTTTATACAACTGAACTATTTATTTAAATTCGTATAAATAAATCTGACAGTAGACTCTAAAATGTAGAGTTTTAGGGTTTATAATAAAATCTGTTTATATTAATTTATATATTTTTGTATAATACCTAATACTTTCCATTTAGAAAACCTGTATCCATTAGCCCAAACCAAGAGGACTAGTATTCAAAATCTTTTTGGTTATTTTTGTAGATAACACTGGTCTACAATTTTTTATTTCCTCTCCAAGGACTAAACCTATTATGCCTTAACTATTTTTGTGTACTGCAACTGAAATTTCACTTTTAAGAAACTTTCAACAGCGTAGATTTCCAGTAAAACCCGGTTTTTATTAGAGATGGATTACACGAGCCCAAAAAAGTAAACTTTTTCGGATTCCTCTGAGGACAAATTTAAATCCTGAGCTTGGGTGCGTAAATGCCATTTTTTTGAAAATCGGTTACTATTTCAGGGGGTACCGAGCAAAATACTAGGGGCGGCTTGGTTTTAATTATATGCTTTTCGTTATCGCTTATAAGTTGCCATTTTTTAAAAGAGATTCATTAACTTTTTGCCTTTTCCTAAGCTTAAGAGTTCTAGAGTTCTACAGTTATATATGCTCAAAATCCAGTGTCAGGGGCGATAACCTGCTTCTCGAGTTATCGCCCCTGGCCGCCCTCCTTAGTCCAACACTGGATTTTGAGCATTACATTATAACTGTAGGACTCTAAAGCTTAGGAAAAGAAAAACTAAATTAATCTTTCGTTAAAAATGCCCAAGTTATAAGCGATAACGATTAATTAAAACCAAGGCGCCCTCACTATTTTGCTGGGTCCCCTGAAATCGTACCCGATTTAAAAAAAATGGCATTTAGGTAATCCCCACACCCTGACCTTGATTTAAGTTGATTCTCAGATAAACCCAAAAAAAAATACTTTTTCGGGCTCTCATTACCGATCTCTAATAAAAACGAACATTCGATTTCAGCACACAAAATACTTAAGGCATGATAGGTTTAGTCCTTCGAGAAAAAACAATTTTTTTTGTAAGCCAATAACACAAAGGTACAAAAATTTACAAAACCTATATTTATATAAACAATTAGGGTTTCGCGAGAATCGAAAAAGCGTGAATTCCTTTTTTTTTCTCTTTTCGATTTCGAAAAATCTCAAGACAAACATGTAATTTAAAATATTAAGACAAGACGAGTGTCACGTTGTCGAGACTTAAGGCTTTTAATCAAGAAGTCTCGATTCTTGGCTCTTGATTAAATGTTTGTACCTGTACATACCATACACCTACTACGACAGTTTTAAGAAATTTTTGTCAATAAATAAAATTTGTCTGGTCTAATGTGTGGGATGTATCAACGCGTCATTAATGTGTGGAATGTATCAACGCGTCATACCAAGGTCAATCAACCCTGCCAAAAGTCTCGATAATCAGGATGAAAAGTTACGTTTCACGACTCTCGATAAAACAATATTTCTGCAAATAACAAAAAAAAAAAAATAGTTTAAAAATATTTTGCTAGACTTCCTCGGGAGTACTAAATGAGATTCTCCCTTCTCTTGGCCTTATATACCTCACATGGCGTGATATTTTGTTTTCCCTTTATGCCCTATTATCACAGAAATATCTATATACAGAATGAACACAAAACATAATTGATATTTCTCGATACAACGAACAATATTACGTATTGGAAATTGCTCTTATGGTGAATAGTCATGTAGTTATGGCTTTTTACTTTATTAAGTCAATTTCTTTTCATGAAACATTATTATTTCTCAATGAAATTTAATAAATGTACTAAACCATAATAATATACCGTGCGGGACAAAAGCAAACTAGATCAATAACACAACAACTACAAATTAAAGTATACCAAACTATAACTGTGATATAATTTACCAAATGTTACAGTATTAATAAACACATGTTGCAGTTTCGGTAATTAAATTGCACGTTATGCGTACCGGTAACATTTTTTTCTATTTTGCTAATCTTATTAGCTCATAGGCCCATAAGAGGTATGTACTTTTTTTTTCTTTTAGGTTGGCAACAGACAAAAGCCTATCGCTTGACGTTATCCGTGCAAATGTCTCTTTAAAGTTTAATTTTCTACAAAATTTTGTGTTTAGGTTATTTTTTACCGTGTTAATATTGTAGCTTGCTTACTTGCACTGAAAAAGAAAAGACATGACTATAAAATATATCAAAATACCATTGGTTCTCAGAATTTTAAACATAGTGTAAACTGTAATGCCAACCCAAAACAAAAATCCCTAAATCAGTCATCAATTTAAATGTAAGTTTTATAAATTTTAAAGCAAAATAGAAAAAGTTGTATAAAGCACACGTTTTTAGAGCTATAGTACTTTAGAAAACTCGCCGCGAGCGGCTCGTTTTCTAAACTTGTACACGTGCGCTAAAAACGTATGGTATGAAACTAGTACTTTAATAAGGACAGAAATTTTTAATTTTAAACAAAATTATAAAAATATTAATTTATTATTCCATCAATCTATTTTCTAATCATCGTACAGAGTGATATTGGTAGACTGACAGTTTTTTTTTTGAAGAGGGCCAGCAGCCCGAAACTGTCAGTCTACCAATATCACTCTGTACGATGATTAGAAAATAGATTGATGGAATAATAAATTAATATTTTTATAATTTTGTTTAAAATTAAAAATTTCTGTCCTTACTAATTTTACGTCTAACCACCCGTTAGTGGTACTATGTGCTTGAGACACACAAGTCTTCAACTTGCTACCATTCAAAGTCTCCAGATTAGGAGAGGTATGAGTAGTTGTCTACATCTAGAAATAGATGGCGCACAAGTCTACATCAATCTAATGGCTATATTCCTTTTGCGAGTAAAGTCTAAAAACGTTTTCTTAATCAGCGTGCAGAGTTGACTCTTGGTACTGAAGAGGGCCAGCAGCCCGAAACTGTCAGTCTACCAATATCACTCTGTACGATGATTAGAAAATAGATTGATGGAATAATAAATTAATATTTTTATAATTTTGTTTAAAATTAAAAATTTCTGTCCTTACTAATTTTACGTCTAACCACCCGTTAGTGGTACTATGTGCTTGAGACACACAAGTCTTTAACTTGCTACCATTCAAAGTCTCCAGATTAGGAGAGGTATGAGTAGTTGTCAACATCTAGAAATAGATGGCGCACAAGTCTACATCAATCTAATGGCTATATTCCTTTTGCGAGTAAAGTCTAAAAACGTTTTCTTAATCAGCGTGCAGAGTTGACTCTTGGTACTGAAGAGGGCCAGCAGCCCGAAACTGTCAGTCTACCAATATCACTCTGTACGATGATTAGAAAATAGATTGATGGAATAATAAATTAGTACTTTAATATACTATTAGCAAACTAGTACTTTAGAAAACTCGCCGCAAGTGGCTCGTTTTTTAAACTTGTACTACTACTAATCTAAAAACGTATGTTATGAAACTAGTACTTTAATATACTATTTAAAGCGTACAGCGGTTTTACAGCACTTTGGAGTCAAAAAATAAATATGGCATTTGCTGGCTTTATTGTCGTGGACTCAATATACCCTATATGGTCTGTTTCACCAAGCAAGATGGTAAATTAAAAATCGCACAGTGAATATTTTCAAAACAGATACGAATATTGAATGTGCGAATATACTGCGTACTTTATTTTATAAAACATAACTATATTCTATACACAAACATATACTATTCGAACCTGCTGTAAAAATATTCACTGTGCGATTTTTAATTTACTCTCTTGCTTGATGAAAAAAGCCATAGGGATTGCAATCCCGCACTATGGTCTGTTCATCAAGCAAGATAGTAAATTAAAAATCGCACAGTGAATATTTTCAATAGATACGAATATTGGATGTGCGAATATACTGCGTAGTAAATTTTATAAAACATAACTTATTCACTATTTCAAAATATTAAAACCAATCTTATCAATATCACAATTAAATACTGTATACGACGCACTTGTAGAATCACATTTAAGATATGGAATTCTTGGCTGGGGTGGAGTATATAATAACCATTTAAATGACTTGGAAACTGCACAAAAAAGGATACTTAAAATAATTTATAATACCCCTATAACTTACCCTTCCGATGAGCTTTTCCAACTATCAAGAAAGATGGATTGTAGACAATTGTATCACCTAAGTCTCTTGATTCATACACATGCTGAAAAAAAAGAATTTAAATTAGTAAATACAAGAAGAAATAAATACTTACCTATACCAAAGGTGCACAAAACTATTGGTCAACGTAACGTTAATTATCTGGGTCCTAAAGCTTATAACGACCTACCTGAAAATATAAAAAACATATTAGTTACTAAATCATTTAAAAAAACCTGCAAACATTATATATTACAACAACCTAGACAATATTCTAATAACCTAATAGATTTAAAAAATGCTTACCAATAAACAATTTCTAGTCAAACAATTGCACAAAAAATCTAAAATACTTATTAACAAATAGTCCTTAGTCACTCAACTTACTTAATCAACAAAATGTAGTACCTTTTAAGCCTTTTTATGTATTTAATTTTAATTTTATATGTAATTTTGATTTTTAATTTATTTATCTAGTTATGTATTTTTAAGTCTTATTTTATGTTAATTTAATTTTATTTGTATGTTTTGGTTTTTAATTTATTTGTTTACTTTTTTGATTGTTTTTGTTTTGTATCTTTGTCTTTATTATTATGTTATACATTAGGTTAGTCTAGTTTTAGTTTTTAGTTTAATATATTATTTAAATTTTACACTGCACACACAAATAAGCTAGACTTATTTACGTGCATACTATGCATATTTATTGTAAAATAGGTTTATTACAATAAATATTATTATTATTATTATTATTATTATTATTATTATTATAACTATATTCTATACACAAACATATACTATTCGAACCTGTTGTAAAAATATTTACTGTGCGATTTTTAATTTACTATCTTGCTTGAAAAACAGACCATAGTAACAACTATATTGAAATAAATGCGTGCACATTTGCAACACCCCCTAGCGTGCATTGATACAATTTTTGCAAATTATATATAGAACAATATATGGGGTAGTTGCATGTAGGGTGAATTAGTAATAACTATTATTGCTGACCAATATACCTATGCATAATACTGTATTATTAATACATCTAATCAACATATTGCATTTTTTATTATTTAATTAACTGTGAATAATGTGGCATAAATTTTTGATTTTGTATGCTTTAGAAAAAAACTTCGCATAATACTTATTTATAATACAAGGGCGAAAAGTTAAATTTTACGATGGAGTAGGTTTTTAGAAGCCGAGGGCCGGCCCATAGGGCCGGCCCGAGGGTAATAAACCTAAGAAATCGAAATTTAACTTTTTGCCCGTGTATTATACAATATTTTTTATTCGATTGTTACTTATTATAATAAATTATTAAAATATACTTAATTTTAAAGTGCGAAAAATATTTCTTTTTACTGTCTTATTACTTGTCTAGTTATCCATGACAAATTGCTGTCCAATAAAATCGCTACAAAACAACTGAATCGTTTCTATTGCTTGCGGTTTCATTTTCAAATTAAAAAAACTATAGCTTGGTGATTAATTTCTGTTAAAATGTGTCTGTTGTGAAAATAATACTTGTGAAACCGTTCTATGAATATTATAAATATTGAAAGTGATTTTACAATTGAAATTTTGAGGTTATGTTATGGAATTTTTTTTATTTTGTATGAAATGATTATAATAACTGTATCTGGTCAAAAAGAACGGTTAGTTCAAGTCCA
The DNA here is from genome assembly GCA_958510825.1 of Brachypterus glaber. Lineage (NCBI taxonomy): Eukaryota > Metazoa > Arthropoda > Insecta > Coleoptera > Kateretidae > Brachypterus > Brachypterus glaber. Next base: position 67,471,862 of record OY294046.1, read on the forward strand.
AAAGTGATCAAAAGGTCATATTTCTTTATAAATATTACAGTAAAGGTAAAGCATCTTCTTTTAAAAAGCTTAAAATTAACAAGTTTTAGTTAGTGGGCGAAAAAAACTTTTTGGACCTAGGGCCACAAAGTTCAACTTTTCGCCCGTAAAACATTAACAAAAAGTGTCGCTTTTAGAATCAATCGAATAAAAAAGTATTTTATCCAATACATACAGATAATAAGACAATTACCAGCTTTATTTTAAATATATAAACTCAATAATAACCCCCGCGTGGGTTTTACTTTATTAAGTGAATAATTATTTATTTTACCCACTCAACTGTCACTTGTCAAATTATTTTCTTGTAAATGTCATTAAAATTTTTAATAAAAATATGAATTCCTAAGCTATTTATTGGATAAAACCTTGTATGGCACTCATGGGTAAACCGATAATGCCCTCTCGAAAATTAACCTGCTTGGCTGACGCCAGGTTAATTTTCTCATGGGCAATATCTTACTTTACCCACTAGTACCATAAATAACTATTATGCCTTTTATGTTTTAACGATAAAAATTGTTAGCTAGAGAATAAAATTATAAAAAGAAGCATTTTGATTTTATTTATCCACAATATGTTAATATTCTTTCTATTCGGTTATCATTTTTTTAGGGAATTCATATGCCTGTACTAAAAGTACGACTTATTATCCGTGTCAGAAATAGACTGCAGTGACTCATTTGCGAGAGTGTACTAAAAGGCGAGGATCATACGAATTCGGGTGCGGTTCGCGTAACTTCGTCTGAGGGTAATCCCCTATACGAGAACAGCATAATACTTTTTAGGTATTAGTCACTGCGTTCTATTTCAGACACGGAGAATAAACTATCAATGTAATTTGTTATTATTGTTATTGTTATTAACTTATTTTTTTTACAAAAATTGTTGGATTATCTTGTTTTTGTACTAATCGCTTTGTCAAAAGTATCATTATCCTTGCTGTACTTTTTTTATAACTGGTTAACCAGTAACCGGTTACTATCATTTCATCAACGTTCATCGTTTTGTATTGTATTATCAAATACTAAGCCGAAAATTTAGTAATAAATGTTCACTGTTAGAGAATAACTTAAATGTTAGTTATAATTCTCTAATTAGAGAATATACCTTACAATTTAATAATAATTTTAATGTAGTTCCTGGATCCTGGATAGGCAGTAGGATCAAATTAACAAAATAAACACTACAAACCCAAGAGGTAAAACAATAAGCCAATTTATGAATGTTTAATCGAACTACACTGCTAAGGCTATTATGCACTTCAAATTTAACAATAAGCTCGTTATTTGCTATAAATCAATGGCTATTAATCATTTGTTATTCAACAGGGAGAAGTTCTTAAAATAATGAAAATGAAAAGATGTTTCTATACCTACATACAATTTTCTTATATAGGTATAAATATATAATATTCTTATATACCAGAAAATAAAAACACTCTGGTCACTTCAGTCAGATAAATAGTAAAAAAATAGCTATATTTCTGGTTATTTTTAAGTGCATGATGGGGTAATGATGTGCATTCCCCTCATTCAATTAACTAGTAATAAAATTAAATAAAAAACAAGTTTTTAAAGTTAAAACTTTTCTAATAATTTAATGTTACGTATAACTAAAAAGTAGAAAACAAAATAATTATAAAAATGTTCCAAAACTAGATTTTTTAAAGAAGGGTTTTGAAACGTTCTTTAAACGATCAAAAATTCCAATACTTTTCTTTTAAAAATTTATTTTTTGAAACCTGTATACATATCTTGTTAAACACAAATATTTTTGCATTATTTTCTGTTTTTATCTTTTGTGCTTAATTCCCCAACAGGTGCGCACCATTAACCCTTGGGGTGGGGAATTTTGCGAAAATGCACTTTTGTAGTTTTACATTTTTACTGTGATTATGGTAAAAGCTACCTAAGTTTTGATGATAGTTTAATAAGTTAATCTTGTTTTGCCACTTTTTTTTGTAATATTCATAAGGTGCCAATCATCATCAAGTTTCGCTTAGGTGCGCACTTTTACCCTACTTTCCCCTACAAAGTGTATTTTTTTTGCTGTCTTGCACTGGTAATGATAATGAAAGCTGTTGGAAACTGAGTTGTAGTGAGTGGGTTTGAATGTATTTATTTTGTTTTAAGGAACTTCCTCTAGTGGTAATTGTGAACTTTTAACATACTAAATGTATACTTTTAGGTGCTATATTAATCACTAAAAATATATGGAGGTGTTATTTAAACGAGACAACCGATATACAATCAACGAACTAATAACTCTTCTTTCTAGAATACGCATACCGTTAAAATAAAGTATCGCCAACATCTCGGTTTGTTTGTAAACAAATAGTAGGTATATTAAGGCCTGAACAATAACAATTACCAGTAACTGGTATTGTTGTCTCTGTTAGAACAAAGATGTGCGAGTAAGACAGACGAATGTTTATGTTGCCGACGTTTTTGTCGGTTTTAACGAATGAAATGCCTATTCTAGAGAGAAAAGTTATTAGTTCGTTGTATACAATAGGATCCCTGAACAGGATCTTGGGTAGTTTAGTGTCATTCTGCGAGGGTACTTATTAGGTTTGTTTCGGTTCTCGAAAATCTTTGTTCTGAACCGGCGCAGTTGCAACTGCTCAATATTCAGTCGCAACTGCGCCCATTCAGAACAGTGATTTTTGAGAAACAAAACAAATTCATTTAGCAGGACCCGTTTCGACGTAAGTACACAATATACAATATATACAATATTCGATAGAATAGAATCGACGAGTGCACTAATCGAGATAACGTTCCCTATATACAACGTCATAGATAATAGACGTAAACTGCAGTTTCATGTTGGTGGATTTGAAGTTCAGGTATTAGAACGGTTAGATATGTTTGGCTGGCATTCTACGTATCCTTATCTGGCTAGGTTTTGCAATTGGCATGGTCGTAGTATTGCTTGGTATTATGGATACTTAGAAATTTGTAATCCCTACTAAAAATGCCGAGTAAACTACGGGTATAACCAGGTAATTTTGGCCAGTTCTAGCTGGTTTCAGTAGGTTCACGGTCTTTAGTTCGAAAAAAAAAAGTTCGCAGCAAAAAGTTCGTAAAAATGTTTTCGCAAAATTTTAGTTCGCAAACTTTTAGTTCGCAAAACCTTTAATTCGCAAAAACTTAAATCTCATAATTTTAATTAGCAAAAAAATAAGTTCGCTTAGTCCTAAAGTTCGCGATTGTAATTTTACAGTTTCTTTTAGTAGTTTTGTTAAAAATCGACCATTTATAATTTGCAGCGACATTATTGCTTTAACTTTGAAATAAATAAACATAAATAATATGAAAATTAGAAAAATATTTATATTCATTTATTAATAATATTTTAATTAATTTACATTAAAAAAGGTATACATAATATTTCCGACATAATAATATTATTACAAAAAAAAATTGGACCAATACCAGCACAATATCCAAATCACTTTACATATGACGCAAAACAAAACATAAACCAAATTGGCTTACTGAAACCCAAACCAAAACGAAAATATAAATCTAAAACCAACCCAAAACTAAAATTAAAGTGACTCAAAAATTTATGTTTATGTAATATGTAATATTATTAAACTAGAAAATAAAAATTACAAAAAAATTAATACAAATTATAGCAAATACCTCTTTAATATTTCACGGAAAGAAATTAGTGGGCTCTGCGCTATACATTATAAGATATTTGGTAACAGTGGCAAATTATAGTGATTTAAGCTATAGATTATAAGGGACACAATAACTAATAATGTTAAAAATAAATTGGAAACGATTATATATATTACAGATACGATTATATTTATTACAGGCACTATTATAAATTTACAGAAATTTTATTATATTATAAAAATTATTAGCACGGACAATAATTAAATATATTTAAGCTATAAATGCCATACTATTTGTTATATTTTATTATTCACTAAACAATTAAAGTATTTCATATAAATTTTTACACTGACTGCCATAATTGTAAGAGAAAGCCTTGTATTTATATAATAAGCGATTATAATTTGCTTGGTATGTGTGTTATAGCGCTCCTAGCTATAATTTTTTTTTTCCGTGTTTAATTGTGTTTTTGACATAAAAACGTAATACCTAAATACCTAAATGTAATGGCATTAAACTTCAAACAGTGCACTGTAGTATAAAGTTTAATATCCACTCTGCCTGCTAAGCTGAAAGGTCCTATCTGTATATGGTAAACCTATGTAGATAGGACCTTTCAGCTTAGCACGGTCGCACTCTATTTAGAGACTCTACTGTATTGTGGCCTTTTATTAAAATGCCACAATTTAGCACCAAAATAAAACAAATTAAAGTTTTGACATACGACCTGTTGCACTTAAAGTGATGATATGGTATATTTCTAACCTAATAAGAAAATGAAACATTTACAACTCGAGAGATGCTATTTTGACGAGGCGCAGCCTCTTATTAACTTAACTTCTTAAAGTCCTTGTATAAACAAAAAATATGCAGGGGGCCAGTATAAAAAAATACAGCAGGTGAGCGAAATCAAATTAATTATATTTTGAAAATTAAATCATGAAAAAAAAAACGCAATATACTATCCAGTTTGAAGAATATACTCTGGAATGCGAAGTATTATATATCTATACGGCTTGCTTATATATTTTGGCTTTATTACTAAAGTAGGTTCCTCACAAAAACCTAGTTAAGGAATGTTACAATAATTTATTCTGCATAGCAAGAATCATCATATCGTGATATCACTAATAAAACTATCCTCAAGGTAAAGTTAATTAACAAAGCTTAATTAGTAATTTTCAACGAGGTAGATACGCCAATGTTTATCTTAGGACGAAGCCGTCAACTTACTTTAGGGTCACTCCATCCAGCGGTGGTTTTTTGACAATCGTCGTTAAAGGTTAAAATACAACTTTTGAACAAATAAAACATGCCGTTTTCTTTGTCATGAAAAAATAAATGTATAAAGGAGTTTTTAGGCTTACGAAGTTAATACTATACCGGGTGTTTCAGGATAGTGGTCCACCCCTTAACTTTCTTAATTTTTTAGGTAGGATCGTGAAAATTTATGGAGCTAAATTATGTATAATTAGGGTTTTTTGACATAGTTAGATTTTTTTTGGCACTTCTGTTTCGCCGGAAATAAATCGAATTTTAGATTTTTAAATAGTACCCTTATATTTATACTTGTATATTTTACATATTTCGATCCAGAAATCAATTTTGAAAAACAAGCATGTGTCACTTATCAATTTTTTACAGGACATGCCATTTTTTATTTAAATTTAAATTTTAAATCTTTAATGTTTTAATGTCACGATCTTCCAGATAAACTATTCATGTGTCACACATGATGTGGGGTATCAAAATGTTCGCAAGAATATTCTCTCTCATTTTAACCTTATGAGCCACCCTTTTCCCATTATAAAATGACTTATGGACCGATGAAATTTTAAGACCGCACCAAATTAAGGGTATTGAAAAAAAATTGTATTTTTCTTAAGATACTAAACCAAAAATTAAGCGAATAAGCTAATTCAAGGCAGCCTAGATTTAAATTAAAGATTTTAATAAAAAATTGACACATGCTTGTTTACAGAGTTGATTTTTTAATCTAAATGTAAAAAATATACAGGGTGTTCCATTCAATAATCGAAAGTTTGATTCATTTCCGGCCAAACCGGAAGCGCCTAATTTTTTTTTTAAAGTCCCTTGGGGTTCGTTTTAGGATCTATGTTCCTATAGTGGTTTTTCATGTATTTTGATGTAGAATGGTCTCCTTTAATATGAGACATAAGGCTGCAAACACTTGTATAAGAAGAAGAATATAACCATACTTTCTTGGAATATAACATTGTTAGGTCTGTGATGTTGCTATAGCAAAGGGAACGGCGTGTTTCACTTGTTTAGAAATTGGCGGTAGACGCCACTGGATGGAATGACACTAACTTACTTCACTAAAATAAACTTTACAAAATAGTTTTGGTTGCAACTTTGCCAGACTTATGTTAACTGTTTCTGTAAATTCTATTAAAACCAAAATATACTTGTTGTTGCTTGTAGTTTTGCTATTTGTCCTGAGTTATCTTAAATATATTACTTCTGCGTCATGCATAATTTTCTTTATCGTGCACTAACACCTTTTTCTCGTATCGCGATGCTTTCAGAAAGACCTAACAAATAAATAACTAAAACTGTTCAATTGTTTCATTTATCATTATTATATGAATTTATGGTACATAAATGTATGTAACATAAGTTACAAATTGAGAAAGGAGCTTAGGTTCGCTGAGTAAAAATATTCATCAAAATAGTTATTTATAATACAAGGGCAAAAAGTTAAATTTTTTGATTGAGTAGGTTTTTAGGGACTCCGGCCGACGCTAATAACCCTACGAAATCAGAATTTAACTTTTCGCCCGTGTTTTATACAAGTTTTTTTGTTTTATTGTTTATAATTATAATCAATTAGTAAAATATACTTATTTAATTCTAAATTTCAAAAAATATTTCGTTTTATTATAATATTACCCACCTAGTTATCCATGGCAAACTATAATCTAATCAAATAGCTAAAAAAACGATTGAATATGTATTTTCTTTCGTCTGCGGTTTCATTTTTAAATTAGCTTAGTGTTTTGATTAATTTTTGTTAAAATGTTTCTTATGAAAATATTAATACTTCTGCAACCGTTCTATAATAATATTTTAATATTATAAATATTGATATTGATTTTAAAATTGAAATGTTGTGTTTGTGATTTGTTTTAGTGGATGAATCGAAAAATGAACATTAGATCATATTTCTTTATAAATATTACAGTAAAGGTAAATAATCTTATTTTAAAAAAGCTTGAAAATAACAAGTTTTAGTTAACGGGCCAAAAAAAATTTTTGCTCCTAGGCCAAATTACTCTTGACCAAGTACCTACATAACATAATAATCTTGCAAAATTTATTTATTTTATTTATTTATTTATTTATTTATTTATTTATTTACGGGAAAGCCCCATTACAGTAAAGTATAACAAAAAATATATAAGCTAATAATTAAGAATACTAACTAAAAGTAAAATATAAATATAAAAACAAATGGTGAAATGAATTATTAATGATCTTCAATAGAGCGAATAGAGGATTTAAATTTTTTTAAATTTCCTAAAAATGGATCAACTTTCGATTGATTTATAAACTTTAAAGTTAAGTTTAGTGGTGTTAGTGCCGCATAATTTGTACTGTGATGCGCAATAAAAAATGTATTTTGTACACCCCTTGTATTTCTAACAGGTACTAAAAAATTAATTATGCTTAGCCAATCAGGACAATCAACTAATCCGTTTATCAATTTAAAAACAAAACAGGCATTAGCTATATTCCTCCTAGAATCGAGTGACTCCAGACCAGTGATCCTTTGAATTAAACAGTAGTCATGACCAATAGTTCTAAAATTCATTTTATAGGCAATTATACGCAAAAACTTATGTTGAATTTTAACCAACAGTTTTTTATCTTGAGCTGTGTAAGGAGACCAATGAGGGTACAATATTCTAGATTCGATCTGACCAGAGATTTGTATAACATAATTATAGTATTTGTAGAAAATTGTAAACAGTTTCGTGTTACAAAGCCTAGTAGTTTGTTTGCTTTCAGAGAAATATTTTTAATATGTTCTGAGAAATTTAAATTTTCACTGAAAGTGATACCCAAGTCTTTAACGGATTTGACATATTTTAATGGCTCACCATTGATGGTATAGAAGGAATTAAACTTTTTAAGACCTCTGAAAAAACTTATGAAACAGCACTTTTCTATATTTAACCTCAGATTGTTAGCTGTGGACCAATTAAAAAAGTCCAAACCAATCTTCATAAGTTTTTATAATTTTGAAAAATTTAAAATCGTCAGCAAATATTAAACCCTCGCTAGACTCCAGACACTGAACCATGTTGTTAATAAATATATTAAACAACAGTGGGGCGCAATGTGAACCCTGAGGTACACCTGATAGTACTTCTATGACAAATGATAAAACCCCAAGTATGTGAACGTACTGTTTCCGATCTATTAGAAAACTGCAAAACCATTTTATTAACTTTCCATCAAAACCAAACATAGCAAGCCTAAGTAAGAGCATGTTAATATCTACTGTGTCAAATGCCTTAGAGAAATCCGTGTAAATCGAGTCTAGCTGCCAACCCTTCTCTAAGGCATATAGAATTTTTTCTCTGTAAATGGCAAGATTCGTTACAGTGGAGCGTCCAGAAAAAAATCCATGTTGACGAGTAGATAGCCTAGGCTTGCATTGCCAGGTTAGTTGTTCACACACCAAACTGTCCAGTAGTTTAGGTATGGAAGATTGGATGGAAACACCTCTATAGTTTTTAATATTACACCTCTCGCCACTTTTAAAAATAGGTACAATAAAGCTTGTTTTCCAGATATCTGGAAAAATACCGGAATCAAGTGATAAATTAAAAAGAATACTTAAGGGTGACGAAACAGTGCAGTTACATTCTTTAAGAAGTACATTAGGTACCCCGTCAGGGCCAGCTGAATATTTTGCAGGAATTTTTTCAATTTTGTTAAATATATCCAATATAGTGATTTTTCTAAGGGAAATACTTGAAGCCGAAGAATTTTCTACAACATTGTTTGCGGTAATATTATGAGCCTGATAGACAGAGGAAAAATATTCTGCAAAGAGATTTGCGATGTCATGAGCATTATTAGCACTTCTATCTTCAAGCTTCATAACATTAGGTATGCCATTGTTCTGTTTTTTATTATTAACAAAAGACCAAAAGTTAGTAGGATTAAATTTTAAAACGTTATCCACCCTATTCAAGTATGTACTATAAGAATCATCTGCCAGTTTCCTACATCTTGCCCTTAGTTGCGAAAAGACTTCATAATCTGCAACTAAACCTGTTTCCTTATATCTTTTGTGTGTACCCTTTTTTTGAATTATTAAACTTTGAAGCCCTTTATTAAACCATTTTGGAAAATTGGTTTTAATAAACTTTTTCTGGGGAACAAAAATATAAGAAAGAAACAAATTTCCTTATCGGCAGTAGCCGAACATGTACATGAAACAGGTCATAAAATCAATTTGTCTGAAACAAAACAAATATTAACAGAAAACAGAAAAATGCCAAGGAAGATACGGGAATCGATAAAAATCATCAAGCATCCTAACAATATCAATCGGGACACTGGTTACCACTTACCTGCAATATGGAAGTCTTTGATAGAAAAAACCTCGTCACGGGTGAATAACCACAACTCGTCATAAATAGTGACACAAGTTGATTCGAAACTTAGTTTCAGATTAATCCCTGAAGATGTCTCTAGTAGTAAGAGACGAAACGTCGGAAAGTGAAAATCCATTAACACGGTCTAAACCCGAAAGTGAAAGTTCTTTATATCTTAATGGCCGTGAAAGCTTAAAATCTAAAAAAAGAGATATACCAATATTTAAAATTTCATAAAATTCCTTAGTTGCAACGTTGCAGTCTAAATTATTAAATAATTTTTCCCAATCAATAGAAGAAATAAAGTTATTAAGAGCAATATAGTCTGCGTTTTTAAAGTCATAAAATAATTCGGAGTAGGTAAGAGAATTAGTAATATTTTCGCAACCAACAGAAAGATTAAAGTTATAAGCAATGTGATGAAATGAATTAGGTAATAAAAGATCATAAGCAAGAGATGCATAAATTTCAGAGTCATTTGTAAATAACAGATCTAAAAATACCCCTCGATTGTTTGGAATAGTATTAACTTGTTCCATATTTAAAAACGTAGATGACTCCACTATAGTTTCCTCACAATCGACAGTAGCCGCTGTTGGAAGATTAAAATCACCAAAAGCAGAGATAGATGCATCCGGGTATAGTAGTGCAATGTATTCGACTGCAGAACAATACTCTTCATACTTTTCTACAGAAGAAGATGGTGGAATATAGACACCTCCAACAACACAAATTTTATTTTTAAATGTGAGCCTAACGTAACATTGTTCAATTTTATTAAAGATTGTGTTAATTAATTGAGCACACCAGATTTTTTTTACTAGTATTAATATACCACCACCACGACTTTTATGACTTGTATTTAATGTTCTATCGGACCTAAAGATATCATAGTTTTTAAGTTGAAATTCATTATCAAATATTTCACTGGATAATCCACTCTCAGCTATTATTATTATATCATAGTTTGAGGTTAATACGGCGCGGCTAAATTCTAATATTTTGGTCTTGAGACCACCAACATTTTGATAATAGCAAAGTAATGGGGCTAATTTTGGTTTTTTTTTTATCAGCCTTATTAGAAATGTCCAATTGAACTATTTGCGGTGTACCATTTTTATATTTAATAACTAGGTTTTGTTCACCATTGGCTATTCTGTTGTTGAGTTCAATTTTAAGGGATTTATAATATTCTTGCTGCATCTTAGTTTGATCAGAGCTTACTTTATATTGACCTACAAGATTTTTCCTGTTCTTCTTTTGGAGCTTCTTTATTGGAGAAAATGACTTTTAGAGGCCTGGCGTTAGTTCCTTTTTTGCCTACCCTTGCCACCTTCTGGATATCGTTACTAGTATTTAGTTTACTAAATATATTATTAACTTTAGCTTTGTCAAAGTCAATACGCTCTTGAAGTTGCTGAGACTTAGATTCTTCTACGTTGTAAACCATGATATTGTTAGCCCTGAGTAATCTTTCTTGAGTTTCAACGGAAAATACTTCAATGCTAGTATTTGGACTCTGTTTTAGATTTAAAACTTCATTTTCTAAATCGCCAACATGTTTTTTTAATTTTGCTATTTCGGACTCTAATTTTGTATAGTTTTGAATAACCAGAGGAACTTTTTTAAAGTTCGATCTGCATTCTTCACAAAAGAAAATTAACGATCTTCCCTTATTTTCTGCTGCACCTAAGTCATTATTGCTGAGACCAGAGCAGATGAGTAAGTGTAAATCGCATTGGCAGCAGTCGCATTTGATATATTTCTCAGTTCTTCTAATTTGGGTTTTGCATTTAGTACATTCCATAATGGTTAACAATTTCTTAAATTGTTATCGAAAACAACAATTTAATTTAAAAGGGATACTTATTTTTTAAATAAAATACAGGATTAATTAGAATTTTAGTAACATAAAATAATAATTTTTAAGTAAGCTTTACATGAAACAAAACTGCATAAGGATTGCGGTATAATTGTGTAATTCATACGTGATCGAGGTCGACAGGCAGTTACGCCTCCTTTAGCCTTCCCCCTTAATCTATTTTGGCACCAAAGCACAATCCTCGGTTATATACATATATATGCACATTATCGGCTTAGCCTTATCCCCGTGTTCCTGATTTGCTTTAACTAATTAGTATATCGTGTAGCAGTTAGTATTACATCACTTTCTTGGCTCTGTATATTATTATAGACGAACAACTTTATAATCCCTTCAAGTTCTCTGTTAAACAGTGTTCCAAACTAAAACTTCACATATAGTCTAAGAGCTGGTGACCATTTTCATAGTTAGTTTTTTTAGACTCAATTTTAAATGCACTGTAAAAAGTAAACTCAATATTCAGTTACAAATGGATTATAGATATATTTATACAGAGCGGTCCAAAAGTCACCCCCCCCTCTTAATGATGTATCACACGACCCCCCTTTCCGTTTAAAAAAATTTCCCCCTATGCCCCCCTGCTCACATTTTAAGAGATAAAAGTATCAAATATATGCTTAAAGATAGTTTAAGTTGTCTTATTTAAGAGTTCTAAATTTGAAATCGATATCTCAACTCGTTCAAAAGTTAAGAGGGGGGGGGTGACTTTTGGACTGCACTGTAGATATAAAATCGGAAGTTATTATCAATATTAGGGGTGGGTTATACGGAGGTAAAAAAAAATATTTTTTTGATCTAAGTGAGTACATCCTTAAATTTTTTTTTTAAACCGGATACGATTTCGGACGGAACCAGCCGAAAAATATCAAATCTAGAGGGTTTTTGGTTATAAATCGGTTGTTTTTTGAGGTAGAAAAAATATTTTTGTTATCGTTTCCTATATTTTAGGGGACTACCAATACAAAAAAAATGGCAGATCCAGTGTCGCACGTAAGGGGGGGAAAGTAGGGTAATTATTTTCCGTTCTTGTAACTTGTTTTTAGAAAATTTTGGTTGTTAATTTTTCAAGAATACAAATTGTTTTTTACATAATTTTTATTTAATTATATTTATGGTTATATTTTTTATATATTCACGTTATAAATGTTAGTTATTTATATTTAATAAATATTTTTTATTTGAGAAAAAAAATCATTAAAAAACTATGAAAGTAGCGTTTTACAAAAAACCGTATTGGTTTCGGTTCTAGATTCCAAACACCCAGCTAGGTGCGTCTAAAGGATTTTGGAATGCTAAATAACAAAATCTTTAGTCCAAGTTGCACTTAATTTTACTTTCCCCGAGGAAAGTCTTGCGTTAATAAAAAAAAATTAAAAATTTGTATTGCTGTTTTTAGGTTTCTCTTTTTTAAAAAGATCATTTCCGCAAAAAAATCTGTCGGCCTGTCCGTCTGTCGGTCTGCCTATCCGGGAAATTTATGACCACGATAACTTGAGAACGTTTTGTGCTAAGGCTTCAAATTTGGAAAATAGGTTGTTTAAACAAAGTTCTAGGCTGGGGAACGTTCAAGTATTACGTAACGCAAATTTTGTTTATTTTGGATTTTTCGGGTTCGGGTTCGCTAAAAACTACGTGTGCAAAACTTAACAAAAAATTATTTAAAAACACTTAAAAACACTACTTAAATAACACTTAAGAAAACACTTCTACTTAAATAACATCTCACCAAATACTGCGCATCAATTATAATTGATAATAATTATTGACTAAAGGAGCTCTATTGACTGAATCACTACGGACTAACTACTGACTGGATCATTGCTAACTAAATCACTACGAACTAACTACTGACTGGATCATTGCTGACTGAATCACTACGAACTAACTACTGACTGGATTATTGCTAACTAAATCACTACGAACTAACTACTGACTGGATCATTGCTGACTGAATTACTACGGACTTACTACTGACTGGATCAGTGCTGACTGAATCACTACGAACTAACTACTGACTGGATCAGTGCTGACTTAATTACTATGGACTAACTACTGACTGGATCAGTGCTGACTGAATTACTACGAAATAACTACTGACTGAATTACTATGGACTAACTACTGACTGGATCACTAATGACTGAATCACTACGGACTAAAAAATTTCGGACTGACTATCCGTGCAGCGTTTGCCCATTTATATGCACGTATGAAATATTCCAGAGATTTCGCGGCTCTACTGTTCTAAAACATTCGCGAAACTTTTTCGGAGTCTTTGCCAAGCCTTGTTCTTCCCTTACTATTTTGCCAAACTGTAGGTCACTGTTCGACATTTATAATTTCGTAATAATATAAAAATTATGATCCTAATTAGTGGAAAATGCTTTTAATACCGCCTGGTTCCATTTCGATTAACACCGTCCACATTATCCAATTTATTTAACTTTGCGTAGCAAATATTTTATGTTTTGAATTAAAACTTTTAATAGTTTGTAAACATTTAATTATATTATTTTGATATTAGCTAAACAATAATTTTGATACCATTACGGTAATAGTATTATAATAATATAATATTAATACATAATAATAATATTAATAATAATAATAATTATTATTATTATTATTATTATTATTATTATTTCTTACAATATCTTAATTTTTACATTTGAAAGCAAAACCACCAGAAAAGTTTCTGAAAAACTTGTTTTTGTTCGATTGATTCTAAAAGCGACACTTTTTGTTCATGTTTTACGGGCGTAAAGTGGAACTTTGTGCCCCTAGGGTCAAAAAGTTTTTTTCTCCCGCTAACTAAAACTTGTTATTTTTAAGCTTTTTAAAAGAAGATCATTTACCTTTACTGTAATATTTATAAAGAAATATGGCCTTTTGGTCACTTTTGGTCTTGAACTAACCGTTCTTTTTGACCAGATCATTTAATACAAAATAAAAAAAATTCCATAATATAACCTCAAAATATATGTCAACTGATTAATCTGTATTCACCCACTAAAATAAATTAAAAACACAAAATTTCAATTGTAAAATCATTTTCAATATTTATAATATTCATAGAATGGTTTTACAAGTATTATTTTCACAACAGACGCATTTTAACAGAAATGAATCACCAAGCTATAGCTTTTTTAGTTTGAAAATGATACCGCAAGCAAAGAAACGATTTAATTGTTTTTGTAGCGATTTGATTGGACAGCAATTTGTCATGGATAACTAAAGTAATAAGACAGTAAAAAAAATATTTTTTGCACTTTAAAATTAAGTATGTTTTAATAATTTATTATAATTAGTAACAATCGAATAAAAAATATTGTATAATACTCGGGCAAAAAGCTAAATTTCGATTTCGTAGGTTTATTACCCTCGGGCCGGCCCTATCGACCGGCCCTCGGCTTCTAAAAACCTACTCAATCGAAAAATTTAACTTTTCGTATTATAACTATTGTGGTGGAAAATTAGTTTTAAGTAGGCATCTTAAAACTAATTTTCTAAGAGTCTATGTATATATATATAAAATATATAAATCAACAGTTTTTTTGAAAATGAATGAAAATGAAAATTTACAATAAAACATATTTTCTTAAACTGTTAAATAATTTTAACAGTATAATACATTTTTTTAAGATATAATTTCTTGAATCGTATTTTTATTTTCTAAAATCCCTTTTTTGCTTCCTAATACATATTTGGCATACTTTTTTTTGTGTGTTTTTTAGATCCATAGGAAGAATTTAAAAATATGTATGTTTAAAAACGAGTGGATCTATAAAGGTTGGTCCGGAAATGAGCCCTAAGGGAGCTACGGCCATTCGAAGATGACATATTGAATGGGGAACAAAAAAAAAGCATCAATAAAATTTTAATGCTGCAGGGTGATTCTTCATTTAAAACTGAGCATAAAGTATTCTTCACCAAAATAACTAAATTTAACATTAAAGGAGTAATAATCTTTTAAAAAGAAAAGGTTTTCGTGGAACAAAATGTTATAATGTTACTTCCTCTTAATTGCATTTTTTTAACGGTTGCTCCTACACTGTTACACTATATGACATTTTTATGCATTTTTACTCAAGGAATCTATATTTTTTACAAACAATCCAAAAAAAGTACACATAAAAAGTTTGGGGAAAAATGTGTTAAGCCTAATATATTTTTCCGTCTAGGGACGCCTCTAGATAAATTCAAAAAAATAAATTAACATAAACCTATTGCCCTTATTAATCTAGTACACATGCAAAAGCTCGTCGATCTAGCTTAAAGAGTACCAGAGTTATTAATTAAAAACCTTATTTTTAATTTTAAAGGGTCGTAGCTCCCTTAGGGCTCATTTGCGGACCAAATTTTTTTTTATGTTTTTGGATGCAGAATCCCCTCTTAAATTTTGGCATGGCAGTTATTGATCACCCTGTATAATACAAAAAAGTCTTTACTAGATACTACATGTGGTATTAATATTTAGCGAAAAATTTTTCAGAACCAAATTACAGATTTTAGATGCTAAAATAATTGATGTAGATACAAACAATTTTTTTGCTATTGAACTGAAAAGGCTCTTGATTTTAAGCTGATAATTCATATAATAAACCAACTACGGCTTATTGCTGCAAATGCCCTTTGTGCAATTAGTTGCCATTCTGTATCCCCATTGGCTCGACAATGCCAATAATATTATCAGTACGCCTGCCATTACATCATTCATCAATCATCTACATAATTGTTTTTAGATATTAGTTTACACTGTAAAAACAGTTCAACCAGGTTTCTCGCAATTATTATAGGCGATTTGTTGCCAGCAATTGTTAAAGTAAATTTGAAGCCTAACTGTATTTTTAAATAGCGATTGTAAAAATACCTTAACTTTTAATTGGGAGGATTGGAGTAGTGGACTACTGCGTCGTACTTGACGAGTTTACACCGGCACCGATTTGCCTTTTCAGTTAATTAATAATTGAAATTTGGCGAAGGCGTAAGTGAAGCGGACACTCCCTATAAATTGGTTCGAAAGTCAATTAAAGCCGGTGGTTCCCTCTACTACTAGCCCACATAAGTCCTGGACTTAGGGGATGCTTAATTAAGTAGAATAGTACGAGGTTAAACAAATGTAATGTAATGTAATTATAGTGTGTAAACTGTAATAAATATTACAGTCAAACTACTATAATCGTTGCTGTAATTTTAATGTTACTATGAATATGACCTATTGTTACAAGCACTTCCTGTATTTTTCAAGGGATATTACAACCTAACCTGTGGTTTAACTTAAAATTTACAAATAACATAAAAAATTAAGTATTATTACAGTTTTTTGTAAATTTTCTAACATGAGATAGTATAATTCAGTATTTCCTCACAAGGATAACTGCTTTAAATTTACTATCACTTTTTACAGTGTATTTGAACCATGAAGG
The DNA here is from genome assembly GCA_958510825.1 of Brachypterus glaber. Classification (NCBI taxonomy): domain Eukaryota; kingdom Metazoa; phylum Arthropoda; class Insecta; order Coleoptera; family Kateretidae; genus Brachypterus; species Brachypterus glaber. Next base: position 67,488,475 of record OY294046.1, read on the forward strand.
CATATTTAACTTAATCAGTTACACACTGAAAAAACGACTAAAATAATTTTTCAACGATGACTGTTCACGGCGCAATTTTTTAGGTCAATAACAAAAAAAATAGCCCAACGCGAAACTAGACTTAAACGGTTCATTTCACACCTAAGTTTTAAAATCCTAAAGAAAATAAAAACTTAAGAAAGGCCACGCCACAGGCAAACAATTTTACTGTTTTAGTTTTAAAACAATTTAAAATTTCAGACCTCCACAATACCCTCTCGCCCTAAGTAAAATAGGTACTCTAAAATGAAAAACAAGAAAATAGTATTTTTTTTAAATATTAGAAACACTAAAAAATGCACCACATGTATTTTTTAAGCTGAAACACTGCAAAATTAAAAATTAGAAAGTCTTGTTGATTTGTGTTTTATTAATATAAATTTTTATTATTTTTGAAATATTTTTTTTTATATTTTTATTAAATATTATGTTTTATATTGCACAATTTCTTATTTCTCACTGCACATTTAAATTTCCCACTGCACATTTTGTCTCCAACTGCACTTTAAAATAATCCCTGCGTCAATGTTCATTTCATATACGAAATGAGAATGGATACCCAAACTCTTTCATTTGAACCTTTTCCATAAATTTAAGTCTTAAGTCATCGGTTAAAATTGGCTAAATACCAGTTGCTAAACTTAAAATGAAAAAATGATTTTGTTATTTTTAAATATTTTATGAACCTCTTTTGTATTTCTAGAAAAAATAAATAATAGAACATTTGTACACCGTGCGATTATAAAGTGCCGAACACTTTTTAATGCAAAACTGGCACGAGTAAAATTCAAGAAAGCTGTGTGCGTTTTACTGGCCACCGAGCTGTTGTTCGTAGCAATCACATGGGCTTGTCGCGCACAACTCTAATAAAGGCGTGGCTTCAAACGAAGAGTATTTTCTTTTCAAACTATTCGGCACTTTATAATCGCACTGTATGAGCTTATTGTTATCAATTGAAACTTAATTAAATTCTAAATATTTTAATACACTATATTATGTTTTCGCGCATATTTCGTTTTGAAATAGCTAGTATATCTTTTGATCCTCTTATACGTTTCAGTTTAATTTTAAGCCACTATTTTGCAGGATTTAATATGGTGAAATATCAATATTAATATCCGCCTATCCAATTATATTCGACAAGCTTTAGTGTTTTTTTTATTTTATTTCCTGTTTTTTGAAGTTTTTGTAATAAAAAAGTTAATAGTTTATTCTACCAAGCGTGATCTTTTTTATATGCGTTTTCCAGAACATACACGGTGTATTTGAAATAGGGTCGGAAATTTTAACAGATGATTCTACATCATAAAATATGACAAAAAGTTCCTATAAACATATGTCTAAAAATGCGTCATAAGGGAGCTACGCCCCTTTGAAAGTGGCTAAAAAAATCCGTTTTTATTTAATAACTCAGGAACCCTTTGAGATATATCAACAAGGTTTCGCACGTCAACCAATTCTACAAAGGCCCGTTTTTATGTGTTATTTTCGTGTACTTATTTCAACCAGGGGTGTGCGAAACGGGGAGGGGGCTTATCAGTTTTTTGTCCCAAACTTTTTTCTGTGTAACTTTTTTGCAATTATATTTTCGAAATATGATTCCCCAGGTCAAAATACATAAAAAAGGTACTCTTGTTGTAATACTGTAGGATTAACCGTTTTCGAGAAAAATTCATTTGAAGGTGAAATTCCACGGTTCGAGGACGAAAAATTAAATACTAAAATGTTGAAAACCAAAATTTTAATGATGCAGGGCGAATGTACATTAAAAACTAAAAAAAAAAACCGCATATACAGGTACAGAAAAAAGTTATGTGATTTTTACAGAATATGTAATGTAAAATTTCATTTTCCTCAAATTTTTACAGAATATGTTCCGTAAAATTTTAGTTCACAATTTTTTACAGAATATGTTCTGTAAAATTTTATTTCACACAAATTTTTACAGAATATGCTTAGTAAAATTTTATTTCATATGAATTATTATAAAATTATACAGAATACAGGGTGTATTTGACATTTTAGTATTTAATTTTTCGTCCTCGAACCGTGAAATTTCACCTTCAAATGAACTTTTATCGAAAACGGTTAATCCTACAGTATTACAAAAAGAGTACCTTTTTTATGTATTTTGACCTGAGGAATCATACTTCAAAAATAAAATTGCAAAAAAGTTACACAGAAAAAAGTTTGGGACAAAAAACTGATAAGCCCCCCCCGTTTCGCACACCCCTGGTTTAAATAAGTACGTGAAAATGACATACAAAGATGGGCCTTATTAGGATTAATTCACGTGCAAAACCTTGTTAATATATCTCAAAGGGTTCCTGAGTTATTAAATAAAAACCGATTTTTTAGCCAATTTCAAAGAGGCGTAGCTCCCTTATGACGCATTTTTAGACATATGTTTATAGGAACTTTTTGTCATATTTTATCATGTAGAATCACCGGTTAAAATTTCCGACTCTATTTCAAATACACCCTGTATTCTGTATAATTTTATAATAATTTATATTAAATAAAATTTTACTAAGCATATTCTGTAAAAATTTGTGTGAAATAAAATTTTACAGAACATATTCTGTAAAAAATTATGTGAACTAAAATTTTACGGAACATATTCTGTAAAAATTTGAATAAAATGAAATTTTATATTACATATTCTGTAAAAATCACATAACTTTACGTTAGCAGTATTCTCTTTTCTTCTCTTTTTCAGGACATACAAACATCAAGTTTTTATAAGTCCAAACCTATCTGTATATTATATACATTTAAAAAGCAAGGTGACATGCGGTATACCTAGCGTCTACTTGCTAATGTAAAACCAGGTGAAAAATGCCAGCCTCTTTTTAAAAAGTTAAAAATCTTACCTCTGCCATGTTTATACATTCTCTACTCACTTGTGGAGGTTCACAATAATCTACCTCGCTATACACCTAACTCCCTTTTTCATGAGCATACAACTAGAAATGCTGATAAATTAAGGCCTACTAAATTCAGATTAACCAAATCTATAAAAAATACTGTAAATTTTCAATTGTATAATCATTTACCAGACAATTTAAAAAATCTTCAATCGAAAAAAATTCAAAAATAAAGTTAAAAAACTTCTTTTAAATCATTGTTTCTACTCCGTCGAAGAGTTTCTGAACCATAAATTTGAAATTTTGTTGTGCTACCCTGTATAACCTCACTTTTTTATATGTAATTTTTTTTAAATCTTATAAAAATTTTAATTGTTATGTTTCTATATATGTATTATCATATATAGGCAATTTTCTTGTGACTTGTCAAAAACATTTTATGTAACTTGATCAAATAAATATTCTATTCTATTCTATTCTATTCTACGTTAGCGTCCTTCCGGCTATGAACACAAAACTAACGTGTAATACCTGCGAGATCAGCAGTGTTGTCATGTTTACTGGATTCCACCTTGATCGCTATGTATATGGCCAAAATATAGCAATATTTACCATAATCGCCCTCTACCCTATATACATTAGAACTAAAATGTATATTAATATACCAAAAACGTCCAAACTACGTTATGTTCTGCGAATAAAGCGCCAAAAATTACATAATATATTAGGTAAAATTCGATAATATATTATGGGAAAATTAAAAATTACATAAGTCATGCGTAATAAAATATTCAATTACCATAAAAAACTTTTAGAATGTAAAAATTCGCTTGTTATGTCTTTTTTAAAATCTGATATGTATTATAAATCTACCCTTATAACTTCCTGGAGAAGACTTCTTTTCACTATTTTAATTTAATTTAGTTAAGGGCTGTGCATTGTTGGATCGCTGTTTTTTTATGGGTATTAATTTGTTTTCTTTTGGCCTGTTTAGAATGGGCAGAGATTTTTTCGCTCCCACTTTAGAGGAGTAAAATGTCTCTATGGTCTCTGTATGGGCCATATGATGCACATTTTATATGGTCAGTGCTAATAATACTGGCGACTTGATTTGTGGACTGACCCTTGGTTGTTTCCTTATTTTTAATATTATTTTGTTTCCTTTTTCTGTAACTTTGTGTTTTTTATATATTGTTAGTTATATGGCTATAGCTGGAATGAATCTATTATTATTATTATTATTATTATACAGACAGGTCCAGGCAACGGTGTACAAGAAGGATAAGGTGTTAAAATTAGTAGTTTGTTTAATATTTACAAAAAATGGTATTTGGGGGTTTTGAGACTCGCTAAAAATGAATTTTATATTTAAAAAATTCTATCAGTACCCTTAATGGGGTAGAACCACCCCTTTTTGATATATTTTTTAGGTAACCTGAAGCCGAACATCGGTCCTATTTGAAAAAGAATATCCCCTGTTCACTAATTACGCGATTCTAGTCGTTTTTGGGCGTTCATAGCTCCGTTGCTTTTGATGGTAGAAAAAAAAAAGTATAAATTTAAAGAAAATTTTGTCTTCTATAAAATCGAAAATAACTCGTTTTGCGCTTAAGTGCAATGAAACGGAGTTATAGGCGAAAAACTGAAAAAAGTGCGAATTTTCGGCACTTTTTTCCGAGATGTCGGAGGGAGCACAGGGGGTGGGGTGACGAAAACTTGGATTTTTCACTACCTTACCAACCTAAACAACACAAAAAATCTATAACTACCGGACCTTTTGTAGAGTATTATCCCTCTATTCACTGGACTAATTTAAAAATGAATTACAATAAGAAACATTTCCATTCAGTATTATATTTTTAATAGATTTAATTCTGATAAAATTAGTCAACAATTTATTATTTTTGGACAAACCGTACAAATTTCAGTTTCCCGATGACAAATTTATTTTCTTATGAATGAGTCTCAGTTAATAACAAAGTAGATAAATGCTCAAAACCATGAGATGAGACAACAACAAAAACTGTATTAAGATAGTATCTGATTGATTAAGTAAGTAGAGGAGTGGAGATTACATGTGCCCTTAGAAATAGAAAACAAGTTGTGAACACATATATTGCTTTTTTTTTGAGAGTATACTCTTCACATGTTAACGGTACCAACCCAAGAACATAATATGAAAGTAGGTACTGCGTATGATATTGTGTAATAATTTACAGTATTATTAATTTGAGCCATTTCGCCTCAATGACTTTATATCGATGAAAAATCTAAAACAGAAAATAAAATTAAAATGTTCTTATCAGGCGCACCTATTTCTAGATGCGCTGGTAAGGTATTGCGTTTAAAATAATACTTATCTGCTATATCTTCTTTACCTAAAAAATATTAGTCAATACCTTACCAAAGTTTAAAAATTTTGCCTAAATAAAGAATTTTTAATAAAATTCTTGATAAATCGTTAAAAAAATAACGAAAAACTGAATAAAAGTTAACTTCTAACGTTTCGGCATCTAATCTGATTCCGTTTTCAAAAGTCCAAACGAAAATTATTGGTTTTTGAAAGAATTTGTGCAATATTTGGCTTTATCAATCAAAATATGACAAATGTCAAAATATGTCATTTCGAGGTAATTGAAACAGACACCTGTAACAATAAACAGGTGTAGAGAAATTAATTTGGAAAGGGCGTTTTTGTTGAAAACGTGTAGTGAAGTTAATTTGGAAAAAACTTTTTTATTGAAAAGAGGGCAAAGTTAAGTTACCGCGTAATACTTCATCATTAAGTATTGGCGTCCAAATATTAGATAAAGATGAAGAGCATTCGCTAATACAGTTAACTCAGCATAATTTTATGAAAATTGATTCTTCTCGAAATGGCATATTTTGACATTTGTCATATTTTGATTGATAAAGCCAAATATTGCACAAATTCTTTTAAAAACTAATAATTTTCTTTGAAAACGGAATCAGATTAGATCCCGAAACGTTAGAAGTTAACTTTTATTCAGTTTTTCGTTATTTTTTAATTATTTTAACGATTTATCAAGAATTTTATTAAAAATTCTTTATTTAGGCAAAATTTTTAAACTTTGGTAAGGTATTGACTATTTTTAGGTAAAGAAGCTATAGCAAATAAGTATTATTTTAAACGCAATGCCTTACCAGCGCATCTAGAAATAGGTGCGCCTGATAAGAACATTATAATTTTATTTTCTGTTTTAGATTTTTTATTGATATAAATAGTCATTGAGGCGAAATGGCTCAAATTAATAATACTGTATATATATATATATATATATATATATATATATATATATATATATATATATATATATCAAATAAATTATAGATTCTATTATGTAATAATATACGTGACACTTGGATCAGTGTGCGTGTACCTTTACGGCCTTTAAGGCTTTTAAGGGACTGTGACTGTTAGCATTATCTGGCTGCTAGCATCGAAATCGCCGTTTCTGAATTTTAACAGGAATTTATCTTTTTATATTTGCATATTGTAAATATGGTCTTAAATAAGTAACATTTATTTTTCAGGGGCTTTTCTTTGTATGTTTCTAACTCGCTCTCAATGTATTTTTAATTTTCTCAGTGTTTCTTGTAGGATTTTATGTGATCCGCTAAAATTATATATTTATTTTCATAAAAGTCTATTCTTTCTTTTATAGTGTAAAACTCAAACAGATTCCAAAGAAATTGATTAGAATTTACTGAAACTATAACAGTATATGCTCTAAGATTACATTATTATGTACACACAGAGAACAAATATTCTAATATGAAGTATTTGTGATACCGTCAAGTGGGGTCGGTCCCTTATGAAAAACTGCATAGCTGTTGTCTTTTGTTGCCGCCCGCCAAAGTACTTTTGCGGTCCCTTATGGAAAATTGTCAGATAACTGACATAACCAAATTAAAACTAATTTTACTTATTATATTTGCCTTTTTTTGTTAAAAATATTTTTACAAGCTAATAAAAAATAGCGTATGATACACGGACGAGAAATATATCTCGGTCTTAGGCGGTTGTGAATCTCAGCTCACGCCTCGATTCACAATCTCCGCATGCGACCGAGAAACATTATTTCTCGTCCTTGGATCATAATATACTATTTTATTGTAGTTAAAGAGTTGGTTGAGTGACCAAAAGCGGTCAGATGTGTATGTTTTGATTTTGTACTTGTTTTTGTGTTTAATAAGCTGTTTTATGTATTCTTTAATAATTTTGCATATCATTCACATTTTTTGCTGCACTGTGATAAAATCCAAATATAATATTTTTAGGGAATTTTCTTTTTGGGTTGGTATTGAAGACCTAAATTTATGTTGCCTAACGTATTGGACTGCTGTCTATTGCAAATGCTTTAAAAGAAAGTACATTTTTTTAATTTTTGCTTGAAGGAAGTTTTTTATGATTGAAAAAAAAACAACTATTTAACTAAAGAATAGTAAAAACCTCTTAATTTTCGGATAAAAAAAAGCCTTACAACTGCCAAAAATTGCATGTTAACGAATCGGAACCGGGTGTAACTCACACATACATATTTAAATATTTTTGTTCATCATGGACAAGAAAAACTTTGTATCGCTTTTTTTTATTTGAAAGGAGCCTTAAGAAAATTTTTTATTAAAACATTGATTTCGAAAAAGTTGATTTTACTCTTTTCGGTATAGATATGCGAAGAGTTTAATAAATACGACGATCGACCCGACGGCAATCGAGTCAGGCGCCGGCCGGCCGGGCGTCGCGGCGCCCTACCTGCGACAATTTAATGGTGCTGTTGCTGCTGGTTTGCATATACATTTTACATCCTTATTTTGGGAATATTAGATAGACATTTAAGTCAGGGGTTATTTTAAGCTTTTTTCGCACTGAAAAAATAGGAACACAAGTTACCTTTATAAAATTATCTCTCTTTAAGAAAATCGAATAAAATAAATATTTATATAAAAGGCAATAAAAAGTAATAGTATATTGTTTTACTAAGAGGAAAAGTGAAGCTTTTTCCACTAGTCTGTAGAATTTACGGACGGAAACTACAGACGAGTAAAAAAAAAAAACGTTTCCTCTGAGTGAAACATACTATTTTTTCTTTAAGCATCCTATATATATTTTTTTAAATATTAATTTTTGAATTTAATTTATTCAGTAATAAAGTATGTTTTTTTTTTATTAAAATAGACCTACAAAACCCTTTCGAAATAAACTCAAACCTTCCTTAGCTCATTTTAAATTTTTTTCGTAGGCTTAATCGTAAACTTTTCGCGATTTCGATGGTAACTTGTCTAATGTAGCATTTGCAATTTCGGAGAGATTTGTACGTGTATAAACCATATATTCTTCTTCAATCATTGGTAATCAATTTTACACAAGGTTTTTGCACAGAATCTCGAGTCAACCACCTGTTTACATAATAAACAAACAAGTTTGAAGTATGGCTGTCATCAAAGTCAAAGAGTGCTGCCGCGAGTGGTGGTTTTGCTAACTAACTTTTTTTACGACGTACAACAATGAACTCATTTTTTTACTGTAAAAAAATAGATCACTTCTAACTAGTGTGTTCAGTTATAAAATATAAATATTTTAGTACGCTTGAAGAAAAAACATATTTTTTTTATTAAATAACAAATTTCTTAATGCGGCTTTTAATTTAATGAACATCTGAATCAAAAGTCTCGGAGAAATAAGGACATTTATGTCTTATAAGACGTAAATATTTTTGTGTGGCTATTGCCTTTGTTGACTTTAAATAAACTTAATATTTTAATTGGGGAACAAGAACTTTTAGGCGCAGTTTCGCCAGCTCGTTATTATTTTACATTATTTTTAGGGATCTGCGACGGTTCAGGGGCAAGTTCCTTTAAAGTTATCCCGATTTATTTAAAAATAAGGTGTCCCTCGAGCCCTCCACTAAAATTGTAATTAGTCCAAAATAAATATTATTCTTCCGTTTTTGGATTAGGTCAAGTAATACATGAAATACACCGAAAGCAATTTTTTTTATTGTTAAGCTTTTAACAAAAAGGAAAATGTACATCTTTCAGTATTCAGTATCCAATAAAAAATACTTTTTTAGAGAACAACAATTTTAAAATAACAATACTGTGTATAAGTTAGTTTTTATAGTAACAAATAGTAGACAATTTTAATTGTTAATAATAAAAATAATTGTAAACAGAAAAGTTGCAGTTTATTGTTTATAAATAATGTTTTTTTTTATGGCAAAATTGTGGTAAACATTTTTCATCAATTAAATTTTTATTATGCATAATATATGACTTGATTAAATATATAACTCATTTCTGTATAGATTATGATAAAATATTATTATTTATTTATTTATTTATAGATTTCTATTACATTACATTTTGTTTAACCTCGTACTATTCTACTTAATTAAGCATCCCCTAAGTCCAGGACTTGTGTGGGCTACTAGTAGAGGGAACCACCGGCTTTAATTGACTTTCGAACCAATTTATAGGGAATGTCCGCTTTACTTAGGCCTTCGCCAAATTTCAATTATTAATTAACTGAAAAAGGCAAATCGGCGCCGGTGAAAATCGAACTCACGCTATTTGGGTAGTACACTCGTCAAGTACGACGCGGTAGTCCACTACACCAATCCCCCCATCAATTAAATAAATCTATCTATTTTTTACCATTTTAAACCCCTTTCCCCCTCTTCATCATAGTCACTGTAACCGAAAAAAATACGTCACGCTATGGAAAACCCCCTATGAATAAAAACAAACAACAAAAAAATACAGGAACAAGTTTTTCCTCTCTTTGATTGATTAACTTCAATGTTAATAGAATCGATAATTTATTTGAGGCGTATATATATAGTATTATTATTCAATGTTAATGTTTTTAAACCTACAAAAATAATTTTATTAAAAAATAGGTTTTTAACGTGACGTCACACTGGGTTCATATCCCCTTCCCCTGATCACACTACGTCACTCTAGGGTCACACTCTCCCCCGTAATGCGTGACAAAATTAATGGATGGTCCCTTATAAAGTTTAAATGAAATATAAAACGTATTGCACTGGTTAAAAGAATATTTTAAAAAGCAAAATTTAATTAACAAATCATGTAAAGAAAAGCAGATTTCCTTTTATATGCTTTTACACTCTACTGCAGGATTGAGTCATTTCACATATGACATGTTTTTGTTATTATACAAAATGGAGACATAGACGCAATTTTATTTATTTCAACGACGCACAATGGGCAAATATGTTACATTCCTAAACTGTTGATTTATAAGTTATAAAAAACATATATCGCCTTGTAAATTCCGAAACATCGTATCTGAAAAATGACCACTTGACAGGTATAACAAATTATCCTCTTTTATTCAATTAATAATAATAAATAAACAATAATAAGTTCTTATTCATATAAATTAGTCAATTATTAAATTACTACCTTACTAATTCCATAAAAAAGAATAATTTCTAGTCTCTGACAAGTTCCCATTTTTCAGATACGACGTTTCGGAATTTACAAGGCGATATTCAAATCCTTTAATTTCATTCTATTCCATTATTATTATTATTATTTAGTTTTAGGTATGAAATTTTGTTCTAAAAGAGAAATACTAAAAAGCAAAATACTACAGCGATTCTCACTAGAATTTTCTACAGTAGAAAATTCCCGATATAACTGTAATATGATTTACATTTACATAAATAAACACGTGGTCAAAAATATTGTCAAATGATTGGTTGATAAAAACGTTAAAAAATAATCTGTACACGGAAAGAAATTAGTGGGCTCTGCGCTATACATTATAAGATATTTGGTAACAGTGGCAAATTATAGTGATTTAAGCTATAGATTATAAGGGACACAATAACTAATAATGTTAAAAATAAATTGGAAACGATTATATATATTATTACAGGCACTATTATAAATTTACAGAAATTTTATTATATTATAAAAATTATTAGCACGGACAATAATTAAATCTATTTAAGCTATAAATGCCAAACTATTTGTTATATTTTATTATTCACTAAACAATTAAAGTATTTCATATAAATTTTTACACTGACTGCCATAATTGTAAGAGAAAGCCTTGTATTTATATAATAAGCGATTATAATTTGCTTGGTATGTGTGTTATATCGCTCCTAGCTATAATTTTTTTTTCCGTGTATAATTTCACAGAAAATTGTGTTCTGGTAAAAATCAACTTCATCCTCTGTGCATTCCTTTAAGAAAATAGGAACTTTTGCCTGTTTTGTCACGCGTCGAGCTTAAATTACGCCACACTGACATTTGTACATCTCCCTGGCCTCATAAAAATATAGTAATTGTAGCTTTTCCTTTTTCTTATATGTATGCAGAAATAGATACTTTTATCCATATGGCGTTTACGAAATAGCCGGTCTTGTACGGTTTTCTTTTTTGCTTTCCTTTATTTTTATTTCGTAAAATTTTACCTGAATACTAAGCGAACTTTTATCTTAATATTTAACAATAAATATAAATTATTAACTTTATTGTATTAGATGTATCGGAAGAATATAAATTACGTTTTAAAGTCCTAATTTCAATTGTATTGGAAAATTTAAATATTCTATCAGGAATAAATAAATTTTGTTTTTCTTTTTGCAAGACGAATAAAAAGGACTTTTCAATTTATTTATCCTTCTCAGAAAACTGTAAAGTAAATTTACTATTTAAAGTAAGAGTGGACCTATGCTTCCTACTTACTATTTTATATATTATTAAACACTAGATTAAGATAGAATCTAGCTACACGGTAAAAAAATAATATAAAAATATGTACCTTTTCTAGACGGCTGGAAAAATAAGGAAGTTTATAAAATAAGATATTAAATTGACTTCACTTTTCCTGTATTTTTGGACCGTATCCTTTTGTTTTTTCTTTGTAGATTTATCTGATTGTTTTTCTGGCCGCACAATTATCAGAAATTTATTAAAAGAAAAATTAATTAGGTAAAATTAGTTTTACCTATGCACTGTAAATGAAAATATGGTAGTTTCACAGCAAATAAAGTAGGTCATATGTTACCAGCAAAGAAAGTGGTAAATTTAAATCAGTACTGTAAATTCACTGTTATGTGTAAAAATTTGAATTTTCATTTTGGTAATTTTAGTGATATCTTTTGTAGAATGTAAGCTATAATTATGGTAATTTTCAAGCAATATTGTAAAAGTGCCGGGTTTTTGGACCACATGCATGAGTTTTAATGCAAAATCATTGTACCGACAGGAAAAGAGCTGAGATTTTACTAAACCGAGTAATATTGAGGTTAATTTAATAAATATTGTAAATTCCCATTCTGACATGGTGAATTTGCTTTAATTATTGCAGTTAATACTACTGAAAGATTGACGGAAAAATTTAGAGTGCGACAGGAAAAGAGCTGAGATTTTACTGAACCGAGTAACATTGAGGTTAATTTTAATAAATATTGTAAATTTACGTTCTGACATTGTGAATTTTCTTTAATTATTACAGTTAATACTACTGAAAGATTGATGGACAAATTTAGAGTGTGATTGCAATTTTACTAGTGTCAAAATTTGACATCAAATTAAAAATGTAAAAATATCTCAAAATTTATTAAAATGCATATCTGATTACAAATCTTTTTGAATTAAACATTATTTTCATTTATGCAAAAAATGTTGTGCCCTACTATAAATAATAAGCGAGATATCGCTATAAATTTTAGTTTTTGTCCATTTTGTCCCCCTTTTCCTAAGCTAATGTTAACCATAATTAAAGTGACGCAAATAGAAAAGGTCCTGAGATGTTTGGTGAAAGAATTTTTCAAATCGGACATTTCGTTAAAAAGTTATAAGGTTACATACAAACAGACAGACAGACATTTTTTTATCACCCACTTTTTTCACATATTTCCGACGTTGCATGATATTCTTAAGCCGAAAATGCATTTTTTTTTTAATTTTCTGTCGACTTTAATAACGGGTGTTTCCACCCGTATTAAAGAACCATTAAGTCTAATATGGTCATTTTTGTGAAATAAAGTCCATTATCTTCTGAAACCGAGTGGCTCAGATCTTACATTTAAAGGTTTTATAATGTAATAATACTAACAGGATTAACTCTTGGTTTGCGTTGGCAAGCCACTTAACTTAACCATACCGTGAAAGAGTAAAGGTCGATTCAGGCATAATTATCACTAACTTCACTAAACTGAATTAAAAAATTTAGAAATTAAGAAGGTTAAGGAACTATATACTAATAACCTCAAATTCTATAATAAATTTTTCGTGGTATGCAACAATTAAGATAAAAGATGAAATATACCATAAAATAATGATACAATCTTAAAATAAACCATAGGAAAAGAAGAATTTCTGAACTACACTAACTTTTGCGCAAAATATTACAAACAAACGTTATCCAAGTATCAAAATAAAAATGAAGATGGCGACACCTTTGTATTTTAAAATTCGTACATTTTAGACTTTAAGGAAAAAGTACATAAGAAAATAAAAGGTACTTTTGGAGATAGTTGGTTTTAAAACAGACCCAACAACTGCAAATGTAGTAATAATCGTCCTACGCAATAGATATTTGTTTTTGTTTTACTTATTCAGTCGTATTTACACATGCTTATTATCTATTTGGCAGTTACCTTATTATTGCATACCCCGGAAAATTTGAGGTTATGTTTCTTAATTCTATTAATTTCTTAATTCAGTTTAATGAAGTTAGTGATAATTATGCCTGAATCGACCTTTATTTTAAACGTTTTCAGTGTACAATTACCTCACCTACTACCCACTGGTAATAAAATATTGATTGATTTGAAATAAATAAATCAAATACGATAAAACATACATAAACCTTACCAATAACCATTACATTAACATGTTTATTGGGTAAAGTCTCTTTTCAGCATCCTTAGCACGTAAGTCAATCATTACTTCGTCATCAAAAATCAGAAAAGTACTGAAATCCTGCAAGCTAAAGATTTGCAATGAAATTCTGGGATCATACTTAAAGTAAAAGGCTTTTGGTGATAAACGTTGTATATCTTAATCTTGATTGATTCTCAATATCTTTGAAGTAATAACCTCTAAATGATGAAATGGGGAAAATATTAACAAAGTTTGATGGCCCAATCAGAACTTATTGCTTAAAGTTTTTATCTTTACAAAGAATATATTCTTTTTCTACTTTTTTTAATTTAAAACGCTTTGAATTTAGTAAGGCCATTTAAAAATATACACACAGAGAAAAAATTCTCGAAGTATTTGTGATACATGTGATGTATCTAAGCAAACTTGTTGCAAGTATAAACATATTTAAGTAATTCAAAAAAATTCATTAATTTGTTTTAAGTTCAGTTAGTACTTATTTCAAAGAAAATAATATTAGTACAACTTTTCATTATTTTTAAAATTTAAATTTTTTTTTATAAATGTCTATTATAAAAGTCTTTCATTTAGGTTTCATTAAAACTAAATACAAGAAATTTTATTATTCAAGTCCAAGCATTTTGCGCGATTTAAGTTCTTTACCTCGAAAAAATTTACCTCGCAAGCAATTACCTCGAAGATTTTGACCTCGAAAAAAAATACCTCGCACACCGTTACCTCGAAAAATTTTACCTCGAAAGCCCATTACCTTGCACGAAAACTTACTACTTCGAAAGGACGTCACCTCGTAAAAAAATACCTCGCACGGACATTACCTCGCATAAAAAAATACCTCTAAAAGACATAAGGGAACGTTCAAGTATTACGTAACGCAAATTTTGATTATTTTGTAACGTAACGATATTTTCCTATACCATTAACATGGGTGTAACACTCCAAAATGACCCCCACCCACCCCCCTAGAAGCGTTACGTAATACTTGAACGTTACCTAATTTTCTAAAAATTATTAAAAAAAACCAAAACATTTTTTTTTTTGAAAAAGAAGGGAAATTTAACAGTATTAAACTTAGTTATTTAAACCAACAATATTGATATATTCACAAATAATCAAAAAGCTGCCAATAAATGCACATTTTCATCATATTTTACACATTTGCAAAAAAAAATTGTCTTTGTACACACGATATTTATAATACATAAAGTTTTATACACCAAACCCTCGATATAGGTTAACCGATTCATTTTGAAATATGTACTAAAACTAAAAGCAAATAATTGCCCATATTAACTTTAAATTTAATCAATAAATGATAAAATATGAGCTAAAACACTACAATATACCAGAATCGCAAAGAAACAGATAGAAAATTAAAAACTACCCTTTTCGAGGTAAAACCCGTTCGAGGTATAATCTTTCGAAGTAATGTCATTTCGAGGTAATGCCTATGCGATGTATGTATGTATATAATGTATTGTCAGTGCGAGGCAATATTTTTCGAGGTAACATCTTTTCAAGGTAATGTCCTTTCGAGTTAATTTTTTTCGAGGTATTTTGTTCGAGGTAATTGCTTGCGAGGTAATTTTTTTTGAGGTAAATACCGGTCCCTTTAAGTCCAAACCTACACAGCGTAGTGCAGACAATACGCAGAATCTCTATAAAATAAGATAAGATAATTTATTCGTGTTAATAACCTATAGTTTTACACTTGTCAACTATGAAAAAAATAAATACATAAATAAATCATATTAAACGTCTGGGTTTGTGCGCCTGTATATACTCAATGGAGCTCTCTACAACTAGAATTATGAAACAAAAGACGTCTACCCTATCTCTATCTCATTTGTGCTACACTTTCCAGCCAACCAAATAAATACTGTATTTATTTTTCATACAGTATTTATTTGGTTGGCCGGAAAGTGTAGCAGTGAGCGGCACGAACGAACATAGCTAATGTGAATCTGTAGAATAAGATAATTCTACTAAAATTTAGATGGCGCCAGTAATTTCTTTTACAAAAATAATATAGTTACACTTTTCGCCCGGCCAAGTAAATATTGTATTTGTTCAACAAAGAACAAATACAGAATTTGTTTGGTTGGGTGAAAGTGGGAGTGTATGTATGTCTTCTATCCTTTTTGGGTAGAACTTTTGTCCTTGTCTAATCTAACGGGAGAAATTGCCATTGAGCCAAAAGAGAAAAATCATATACCGATGGGTGGTATTAAGCATATATGCTTCGACGCACATATACGTGATGCAAAAATAAAAAGAAAAAACAGCTGGGCTGGCAAAAAAAAATAATAATATGAAAGGATGTTTCCTTGTGTCAACCAAGGCCCTTACAAGGGCATAAAAAGAATACACAGAAATAAATAATTTAAATACTGGGATACTCACTGAATATTATTCAAAACGATCATTTAAAACGATCATAGCGATCTATATAGGGTGGACCATAGGGTCAGACTTATTAAGAAACTTAGATGGTTTAATCAGAAAGTTATAACGACGTACAATCTTAAAAAAAGTCCTCAAAAAAACTTATTTTATAAAATAAAGTACGGACAATAACTTTTACTACTTTTGTTTTAAATAAAGCATTTGACTAAAATTCACTTTCTTGTTCATTTTTTAAGCCTATTATACTGTGGTAGTATCACGTTTTTATGGAAACATTCGATTATAATTTTAACCCTTGAACAGGAGCACGTATATTTCATATTCAATGGTTTTCAACAAGGTCAGTTGTCTTCTAAAACTCTTTAAGTTTGGAGTGCAGGATTTCAGCTATCTTTTTAACAATCTAGCGCTAACACATTCGAAAAATAAAGTACCTATCTTGTATTTTAGCACTGCATATTTTATTATTTTACAATAAATATATATTACATAGGTATACTGTCATGTTTGACTGGAAAGCAGTAACTCCATTTATCAATAGCAGCGTTTTCAAAATTTTACATCAGATACGCACGGACGTTTGCCTAACTTTTACAGGCGCGCCTGCTGGAAGGTGATTAAAACTAGGTTAAATTAATCTGTATTTATTTATTTTTCTTATATTTTGGGAATGCTGTGTTCTATCGGAAAAAATTAATAGACGTAAAAAATTTGGTTTGTAAGAAAAAAACTATTAAAAATGTCATAATAACATTAATACTTTTAGATATATAGCACGGTTCACCTGGACGATTTTAAATAAAAATTTCGTGGACGACCCTACATTTTTTGGATTAAAACATAACTGATGACATCAGAAATCAATTCCCATTTGAAAGAAAATCGTAAAAGATTAAAAAACGTTTTTTTATCTTTCTAAAAAAGTGTATCTTTTACGATTTTCTTTCAAATGGATGTCATCAGGTATGTTTTAGTCCAAAAAATGTAGGGGTCCACGAAATTTTTATTTAAACTCGCCCAGGTGAACCGTGATAGCCATACTAAGAAAAAATGTAAAGTTTAGAATTAAAAAATATAAATATATATTATTCAATAAGTTCCTCGCCTATTATTATTATTATTATTATTATTATTATTATTATTATTATTATTATATTATTATAAAATAGGAAGGGGTTATTTGCAGGTCCGACGTCCATTGGCCGATTTTTAGGGTTTTTAAAGCTTTTAAGGTATCTTTTTCGTCAGAATTGTATTTTTCTCGTTTAAATGGAGGGGCGTGCCCCCCCCCCCTATAACATCATAATCACCAAAAAAACGAAAAAACCAAAACAAACTAAAGAATTAGGTCATGTGACGTTGGACGTGAAAATAGCCACTTCCCTAAATAAATAAATAAATAAATAAATAAACACCCACCCGGTAGATACATGGACAAATGAGAAAGCCGTATTATCTTATTATTCAATTTTTTTTTTGAAACCTTTGGTCTTTAATAAATAAATAAAAAAATAAAAAAATAAATAAATAAACAAATACCCACCCACCCGGTAGATACAGGGACAAATGAGAAAGCCGTATTATCTTATCAGTCAATTTTTTTTGAAATCTTTGGTCTATTCTATATTTTTTTACCTAAACAAAATCAACCTTTAACCTAAAATCCATGTCAAAATTATATTGTGTTCAATTTTTCTTTACTTTGTAAATTATTGTTAAAAATGATATATCATAAGTAATTTTTTTCACGGGTTGTTAAACAACAAAATACAACCTTTGTTTCCAGAAATATTCCAATATTCTGCAACAAAACGTTGCTGATTCAATATGTCCATGATAAAGATTTATTACGGTGGAAAGAACGGTTTAAAAAATATAAAAAAATAAATTTATATTCATCTTGGAACTTTACCAAACTAAGCTCATAAAATTAATTGAGCGAACGTATGTTTTCTTATTAAAATTGACTTCATAAATACAAAAAAATGATTATTTAATACGCAATATAATATATAATGTAAATTCTACACAAAAAAAAAACAATCTATTTGCCTCAATCAGAATAAAGTAAAATATAGGACAACCTATTTTTTGGTTAGTGCAACCAAAAATCTCTAACTGGAAACTAAATATTTGTTACATATTTAGTTAATGTATCAAATATGTAGTTGGTTATCATTTTATCATAACTTATTTTTATGGGATACAATTTAATAATGGTATAAATTGGTTTAATAATTATAAATTAAAAAAAAAAATATTAAAAAAAGAAAAAATTGTCATAGTTATTCTTCATATTATTATATTATAGTGACCGTTGTTCTTAGCAAAGAGACCAAATTTTCTCAATTTAAAAATAAAATTAATATTTTTAATATAATACTTTTTATATTTCTCACTCCCCTTTTCATCCAATTGGCTTTCTCTAAGATTAATTTTAGGCATTATATTGTTTTTTTGAGTTTGGAATATATTTATTTCTTTATTCTGCAAGAGTTTTAGAAAGAACAATGTTAACAGAGTAAAAATTTGCATAATTTTTCAAACATGTAACGACGTTCCCTATGTTAGCAACAACGGTTCCTTTTCGTGGGGACCGTCGTTGAGTTAAGACACAATTAGTGGGATAGACTCATCCTTAACCAAGAAAAAACTGTTTTTATTGAATTCGGCTATCCCCGTAAACCTTTTGCTAATCTTAATATTAACATGGATGGTAAAACTTTTCAATGCGTCGAATCAACCTCTTTTCTTGGGCTAATAATCGATAAAAACCTCTCATGGTGTGAACATATTAAAACGCTTAGTTCAAAACTTAACAAACAAGTTTTTCTCTTAAAATTCCTTCGAGATAATGTTGACACAAAGACAATGTTAAATGTATATTATGCAAATGTTCAGTCATAATTTGGGGACAATCTGTTGATATTGAGGATATTTTAATAATTCAAAAAAGAATTCTAAGATCCATGTTTAAATTAGAGTATACTCAGTCTTGTCGTGAAGTGTTTAAAGAATACAAAATTTTAACAGTGGTGTCCCTTTATTTGTATAAATTGTGTATCTTTGTTTATAAAAATTTTAACATGTTAATGTCCCATAACAAAGTTCACAACTATCCAACTAGAAATAGCAATCAGCTGGTTATTAATAAATACAATTTAAGTATACACAAGAAATCACCACACCACGCTGGTTGCTATTATTTTAATAAAATACCGACCAATATAAAAAATATTAAATCTTTATCTAGTTTTAAGATTAAAATCAAAGAGCTCTTATTACAAAGGACTATTTATAGCCTAGCAGAATTCTAAGATTGTATTTTATTTCTTATGATGAACATATGTTGTAATATTCATTTATTTATTTTGTCTACTTTGTTTTCTTTTTTTTCTTTTTTGTTAATTTATTAACTCTTTAATTATATTGTATCTGTCATGTTTGTTTTTATGTATATTTAGTTTTATTTTATTGTATCTTATTACCACTTGTGTAAATACCCTCATTTTAAGAATACTTACTGTTTTTGTTTTTGTTTTTATAAAATTTTTAATTTTTTTTTCAGTTTGTATTTAATAAATATGGGTATTGAATTTTGAATATGAATATGTGACCTATCCAAATCTATTGTAAAATAGCCTACTGGATCAATAAAGTTTATTTATTATTTATTTATTTGGATCAAGGTCTTTGAGATCAGTTCCTGCAAATTTGAGGTTAGGTATTGTATATGTTATTGTACAAATCTAAAATGTTTAGTCTGAGATATAATTAAAAACAATTAAGATAATATTAGGGACCGGCGTTGTTCATTAAAAAAGTACGCATTAAAATAACATCGCTTAAACTAAATTTATTAAATGCATATTTACAATTAGAAATACTTACCGCTCTTAACACGTAATGAAAATACTTGGTACTGATCTTCTACTAATAATTTTAACGTACCACGATCGGCATTCTAGCAGTGTCGGATTTTACTAATATAAGAAGCGTTCGATTTAAATTGGGAGACATAAGTTATTTTTTTTTATTCAAACCAGTATAAGATTTTCCAAGTAAATAAGTCTTATGACGTAAGTTAACAGTTCTTAGATTAACTAAAAAATATTTTGCAAAGTTCAGTTAAGGTAATCTACATACAAATATGGATTGTATGTCAAAAAAGGTTGCGGGAGACAAGGGATCGTTGTTACGTTTTTTAGGTTAATATATCAGACTTTCAAAACAGACGATATTTATAGAAGCTATTAGTAACTGAGTATCAAAACCAGTTAATATTGAAGACATTTAATTAACTAAATTGCACAAAAAGTCCATATTTAAGTTTTTTTGGAGCTAGAGACATATTTTCTCTCATTACTGAATTTTGTCCCTTATAGAGGGGATTACTTTCAAAAACAATAGATTTTTCCTGAAAATTTCAAGTCGATTATTCGTTCTTGAATTATCGTGTTTACAAAAATCGTGACATCGGACAAACGGAGGGGCAGACGGACGAACATTTGATAAAAAAAGTTATTATTTTATCATAAAAGAAATTTATATTCAAGATTTTTTTGTCTAGGACGATTTTTGAAATTTTTTGAAAATTCGATACTACGGCATATTATTCTAGAGCAGGCGCTGTGAATAATATAATAAACAAACTTTAGTTGCATATACAGAATTCTGGTTGCACTAACCAGAAAATAGTTTGTGCTATATTTTACTATTTGAGGTAACTGAATTGTTTTTCCGTGTAAGTAAAATTTAAATTCAAGAAATTAAAACTGTAAAAAGTAGCTTGAAAAAAAAATAAAATAATCAGACTTTTTGCTATTGACTCAAAAATGTAAAAACTTTATAAATTGCAGTTTTTTGTTAATATATACGTCAATAGAAAGCTTTTAAAAATTAAATATTTAAACAAAGTAGCTTATTAAATATATGGGAATCAAAATAGATTACCACATTAAATGGGACAAATATAAAATTTACAATTTATATTACTTTTTCGATTTGATTTGTATTCAATAATATTTATCTATTCACTGAAAAAACAATCTGGTTGGGGAAATGTCTCTGCCTCACAAAGGCTTTTATAAAAAACATTAAAATATAATCCTTGCCAAAAGTTCGAATTATTGAAACTAAAACAGGTAACACTAAAGCACCTTCGCAAACTCTCATTGCTAAAAAAATTATAGAGAAAAAATTCAAATATCATATAACTCATAAAATAAAAATTATTAATATATAAAGAAAAAACAATAAATTCTAACCCTCAATAACAAAAAGTCCAAACCAGTGGTTATAAGCGAACTTGTAGCTCTTGAAATTCTCTCGAAAAGTTTCATATAATATAAATTTTCATAGGTACTTTGGTACGTTTACAGAGGGCGCAACTCGACTTTCAGCGCCCATTGTAACCGTAAAAAAATACTTATGAAAATGCATAATTTATAAAACTTATAGAGAATGTGAAGAGCTTTTACCTCCGATGAATAATTTGGCTAAAAAATCGAAAAAACGATGTCACCCCCAACATGGCAATTTTTAAATATTTATAACTCGATTTTTATTAATATATTAAAAAAAAATGATCCAAACAGAAATTGTTGGAAATTTTCTCCTTAACAAAATTGGTTATATGCATTTTTATCGTAAGATGCATATTTAGCGAGATTAAAATTCAAGATAGCGGACACCCCTTACGCAAATCACCCGGTGAAAAACTAACAGGGTATGTATTCTCGGGCTCGAGAGAACGCATTCCCGGGAGAAAGGTAGTGTGGGTTGCATATTCTTTCTCTCGAAACGCAAAACTACTTATTCTTGAACTTCACTTCGCACGAAAATTGAGGAACTTTACTTCTACTACTCGGGATCGTGAGAAGCGGTCGTTCACGGAAATTTTGACATATAAGTTAGTCGCGCGCATTCGAACATAACCCTATTTTTGCTTTGGTTTTGTGTTGTTAATTTGAATACCGTTTTGTTTTATAATAGTTAATCGTAATTAATAAAAGATTTTTTATATTTATAAATTATTATACATTATTATACATATATATGTATAATATTATAATAATAATAATAATATAACGATGGACGATTTGGAAATTGTGGGGGCTGTTGCCCTTTTGGGAGATCTGCAAGATGCGGAAGATCAAATGGAGAACGAATAACGGGAAGTGTTGGCTAGGGCCGACCCTTTCCAACTTTCCAACAAAAAAATTATAGTGAATTCAGGGCTAAACAGCCCACTATTGAAAAGGGGGTTGTCCTGAATAAAATTTTAAAGTATTTTTTTTGTTGGCTGCTGGTGGGCGCAGATCTGTTTCTGTTTTTATTCTCATTTCATACACATTAATTTTTAGATATTAATTATAAAAATTATTCAAACCACAAAAACTTGTTTACAAATAATGAAAATAATTACAGCCTGCGCACGCAAACTCGTTTCGCATAATCTGATTGGTTAAAATCCGCTAAAATACTTGGCAACGCTGCAGCCGGCTGCAGAGATCCCATCACGCTCACTAATGTTCAAGAATAGCATTTTTTTACTTTGTGGAACTTTTATATGATATGATCAGTTCCCTTCCTACGAAAATTGTTCACGTTCTCTCGAGCCCGAGAATAGATACCCAGGAGTGTTCTCTTATTATCCACTACTACCCTTTAAGATATCGGCCCGTGTACATTTAATGCAAATTAACATAGGAATTTTATTTTATTTGACTGGACTAACAGTGTATATTATACAATAGTAAACTAAAAGTGAACTAGCGTTATACGCCTGGGTAGCGATTCACATTACATGTGATGTGATGTTCACATCACAGCACCTGATCGCCAACTTTAAAGCAGTTGTTTTCGATAGCCTGATACATCCCGTAACGTAACGTAACGTAACGTAACGATATCACATGGCATTCACACAAGGAACTAATAACTCTTCTCTCTAGAATAGGCATTTCATTTGTAAAAACTGAAAAAAACGTAGCCAACATATACATTTGTCTGTCTTACTCGCACAGCTTTGTTCTAACAGAGACAACAATAACAGATTGTTATTGTTATTGTTCAGGCCTGAATATACCTACTATTTGTTTACAAACAAACCGAGATGTTGGCGATACTTTATATTAACGGTATGCGTATTCTAGAGAGAAGAGTTGTTAGTTCGTTGCATTCACATGATATGTGAATTGCTGAATAAAGTTAGCCTCTCTCTTTCTCCATCACAATTAAGAGAGAGAAAGAAAAAAGGTTAACTTTACAATTGTATAACAAGTGCGTTGGCTTACTTTTGGTTCAATCGGGATTCGTGCATAGTTTATTGTTTTATAGTGCTTTAAAGTGATAAATAAAGAAAGAATATCTGCAATACGGTAAGAAATCTGTAGGTTTGCGGAATGGGGCAAAACGAGATCGGTAAAATGTATTTGCCTCATAAAGACAAGATGTCACACAATCGATTGGACAAAGGAACAAGCCGATGCCCGCCTCTATCGCGGCCGCCGCCACTATGGGGCTGATATTGAGAGGGACACCGCGACATACACTACACAAACAAGGCAATTTGATGCCTAGGGTCAATCCAGGAACGGGCCAGGCAATCAAAAACTATTTTGGTCCAGCAAAATTTGCTTCTGATAAAAACTGTATGATAACTTGATGACAATGAATATCTTAAAAATAGTTATTTATAATAAAAGGGCGAAAAGTTAAACTTTTCGATTTAAGAAGCCGAGGGCCGGCTGATAGGATCGGCTCGACGGTAATAAACCTACGAAATCGAAATTTAACTTTTTGCCCGTGTATTATACAATATTTTTTATTCGATTGTTACTAATTATAATAAATTATTAAAATATACTTAATTTTAAAGTGCGAAAAATATTTATTTTTACTATCTTATTACTTATCTAGTTATCCATGACAAATTGCTGTGAAATCAAATCGCTACAAAAACAAATGAATCGTTTCTTTTGCTTGCGGTTTCATTTTCAAATTAAAAAAGCTATAGCTTGGTGATTAATTTCTGTTAAAATGTTAAAATGTTGTGAAAATAATACTTGTGAAACCGTTCTATGAATATTATAAATATTGAAAGTGATTTTACAATTTAAATTTTGTGTTTTTAATTTATTTTAGAGGGTGAACATATATTGACATATATTTTGAGGTTATGTTATGGAAAATTTTTTATTTTGTAAGAAATGATTATAATAACTGTTTCTGGTCAAAAAGAACGGTTATTTTAAGACCAAAAGTGACAAAAAGGTCATAATTCTTTATAAATATTACAGTAAAGGGAATGCATCTTCTTTTAAAAAGCTTAAAAATAACAAGTTTTAGTTAGCGGGCGAAAAAAACTTTTTGGCCTTAGGGCCACAAAGTTCAACTTTTCGCCCGTAAAACATGAACAACGAGTGTCGCTTTTAGAATCAATCGAATAAAAAAGTATTTAATTAAAAATTAACGAAATTGGCCTCTAAAAAAATAGGTTAGGTAAGTTAGGACTTTTATGCCCAATAAGTTATCTATTAGGTAATTTTATCTGCACATTAAACCGGCCCTTAGATACTTAAAAGCTACACTGTAATAAATACTGCTGCCAACAAAAGAACACTTTCTCTAAATTCATTAAAACTAAAAAAAAAAATAAATTAATAAATAAAACAAAACTTTTTTTCAAAAAAAAACTGTTTTTTTGTAACTCGTTTTTATTAAAACCCATCCCAGCCTAGATCTTTAATAAGAAACTTATTATCCAAATTTGAAATATTTAGCTCAAAGCGTTCTCAAGTTATGGAGGCCGCAATTTTTCAGGACACAAAAGACCGACAGATTTTTTTTTAACGGAAATTATATATTTTTTTAAAAGTCGAGAAACTTAAAAATGCAACAAGACTTTTTATGTTTTACCAAAGCAAGACGGTCCTCGGGGAAAATAATATAAGCCCGGTCCTGTAACCACTAGCAATTGAGTTGCCATTAGACTAGAGTAACCAATTTCGAGAATTCCTTTAGTTCCTGATGTCAGTCTTATTTAAAAGAGTGGCTTTACATGTAGAATACTCAAACACGTTTCCTTCGCATACACCTTCGCAACGTCCTGTCTCTGATTTGATTTTTTCTTCGTATTTCAAGCTATCAAGGGACGAAAGGGAACAGTTTCAATACCTTATATTACTTTTACGATATTGGATCGAAAAACGTAAAAGTATACGATAAACAAGTAAATATCTTAAATTTTAAAACCTAGACTAAACCCACTTTTATTACAATTTAATTTATTTAACCTTTTTTAAAATGCGTTAGCCCTGATTTTCGCTGTTAATGGACTGCCGCCTATTTAGATTAGATAAAGAGAAAAGTTCTACAGAAAGAGATAAAAGTATAATTATTATTACATCGGCACTTAGTGCTACTAAGAGTGCCGATGTATTGAGATCTTTGCCAAAAAGTCAAAATCTCTGACCACGGTTTTTTCACATTTCTCGAAGTTTTAGACCATTCTGAGTCGAAATCAGTAAAAAAAAATTTTGCGTCCGTCTGTCTGTCTGTCTGGGTGTAAACTCTCTAACTCCATTTTTACATGAGATATCGACTTGCGTTTTTTTGCATATTGTTTCTTATCGTATTCCGAAGAGCTGATTAGATTTTGGGG
>OY294046.1:67514564-67668836 GCA_958510825.1 Brachypterus glaber
TGGACTGCTGTCCATTAGCCCTTTACTCTACTCGTTTATATCTATCTAACTATTTTGTTTTTAGTATTCTTCTATCACAACAAAATTTTTACTGTATTTTTTTCTATCTGCCACCTCTCTAATTGTCCAAACTAACAATACTGTTTTTAATATGGTTAATTTAACCAAATTATTTAATCAATCCACATTTAATTTTATTCAGCAATACCGTATTAACCATATAATGGTTAGTTGAACTATATTATGGACCATAACCATGGTTATGGTCCAAACCATAATTTATGGTTGAATTAACAATAGCATAATATGCTATAATATATTATATAACATATATTTGCGGACATAGGAATACACTATATAGTTAATTCAACCATAATATAATTAAATTAAACATATGTAATATGTTTAAGTTAAGCATACGGTATTATTGAATGCTTTCTCTACTTTCCGTTTAATTCTATTTCAATCTAAAAATTAATTTATTTACTAGAGAAAGGACATTAAAAAACGATATACAGTGCGTGCATTAAGTCTGGAATCACCCGATTAACTTTTTAGTTACAAGTAAAACACAAAAACCCTCGGACAGGTCGATTTTTATTTTTAATTTTGCAAATTATGGTGTAATAAAAGTTATTAAAATTTGCAACCCCTTGCACCCTCACCCCCCAACTTTTTTTTTCAAATAGCAACCTACCCCTTGTGACACATCATTGGAAAGGTAATTTAATAATCTTTCCAACAGTGTATGATAAAGCCTAATTTGTTAAAGGGTCTATGAAAAAAACGCATGTTTTATTTAAACATTGTTTGTGTGAAATATTACGCATAATATGGTAATTGTTGCCCTATTTCCTACTTGGCACCTTCCTGAGAATCTAAATAAGGTTGTTTTAAACATACTGTAATATTTTATACCCTGTTGAAAAATGCAATTTTTTTTCTTTTTATTGACCAATTTTGTTTAATATTTAATCGATTTTAATCCCGTTTTTTTACTGTCCACTGTCAAAGAGCTGAAGGACATCAATTTGAACATTTATAGTGAACTAAAGTTATACTTTACATGTCTTTATAATAAACTAAATTGTGCATTTTATCATTAGCCCTTTACCAAATTGGGCTTTATTATACACCGTTGGAAAGCTTATTAAATTACCTTTCCAACGAAGTGTCACAAGGGGTAGGTTGCTATTTGAAAAAAAAAAGTTGGGGGTTGAGGGTGCAAGGGGGTGAAAATTTTAATAACTTTTATTACACCATAATTTGCAAAATTAAAAATAAAAATCGACCTATCCGAGGTTTTTGTGTTTTACTTGTAACTAAAAAGTTAATCGGGTGATTCCAGACTTAATGCACGCACTGTATTACAAAGTTTTATTACTGATGGTGTTCTCACCAATTACAACCCTCTTATTTTAGATTTTAAGCTTTCACGGCCATTAAGATATAAAGAACTTTCACTTTCGGGTTTAGACCGTGTTAATGGATTTTCACTTTCCGACGTTTCGTCTCTTACTACTAGAGACATCTTCAGGGATTAATCTGAAACTAAGTTTCGAATCAACTTGTGTCACTATTTATGACGAGTTGTGGTTATTCACCCGTGACGAGGTTTTTCCTATCAAAGACTTCCATATTGCAGGTAAGTGGTAACCAGTGTCCCGATTGATATTGTTAGGATGCTTGATGATTTCTATCGATTCCCGTATCTTCCTTGGCATTTTTCTGTTTTCTGTTAATATTTGTTTTGTTTCAGACAAATTGATTTTATGACCTGTTTCATGTACATGTTCGGCTACTGCCGATAAGGAAATTTGTTTCTTTCTTATATTGCGCTCATGCTCTTGAAGTCTTGTAGAAATTTTTCTCTTAGTTTCACCTATGTAAACCGTACCACAGGAGCAGGGTATTTTATATACGCCTTCTGAACTCAGGGGTATTTTGTCTTTTGTTGAAGTCAAACATTGACCTAATTTTTGATTGGACCGAAATATAGGCTTAATATTTGACTTCTTCAAAAGTTTACCTATTTTATCCGTGATACCGCTTACATAGGGAAGTATAACTTGTGTCTGTCTGTCATTGTCACTATTGTCCTGTTGTTTGGGTCTGGGATTTCTGTATTTGTATATGGTCTTATTAATGTCTTTTTTGGTATAACCGTTAATGGTCAAGGCTTTGGTTAGTTTAAGGAGTTCTGTGTCTAGGGAATTCTTGTCTGAAATCATGAAAGCCCTATGAACAAGTGAATTAACTACTGAGCGTTTTTGAGAGGGATGGTGATGTGAAAATGCGTTTAGGTATCTGTCCCTCTTAGTGTTTCTTTGTTGAAGGGTTGTTTGAAACAAGTTTCAACATATCCTTAAGAATATTTTGATATTAAAAGCAATAAATCACATCGAGTTAAAGGCAAAACAATAATAAAATTAAGTTAGCAAAATGCATGTCAAAAGATAGAAGTAATAAAAACTTTTTGCAAAAAAAAATAAATCTACTTCTATGTCTCTAAAAAGTAAAAAAAAAACTTAAGTCGGTGCCAATTTCACCATTCCCCAAATTAATTACTAAAAATTATTTTTTTATTATTTTATTATTTTTTGCTGTGAAATTGGCACCGACTTAAGTATTTTTTATTTGTTACTTTTTAGAGACACAGAACTTGTAGATTTGTAACGTCCTGTAAGCTAAATTATAGTTATCCTTCCATCTCGGCAAGCTGGTAACGTCATAACGCACTGTTAGTGCGTTGGGACGCCATTATCTTAAAGATAAATAAAAGTAATATTTTTATTTCAGCGCCCAAGAGTCCAACCAACCTTATTTTAAATGAAATACTAAAGAAAATCTTGTTAAACTTTAAGCGTTAAGTAATAATCAAATAACGCCTTATGGTAAAATCACAAAATTTATCATTTTCTCTTTGTATTTTAATATTACAGGTCCAGGGATTAAAGTTTAGCGGCATTTAAAAATTCTTCAGTGTGCCGTAATATTTGAGTGATCCTTTAATCAAGTTATCCGGCTTATCCGAGTTATGGGATATTTATCTAAAAATTTGGTTAGTAGTAGAGCCAAATTAAGCCATTTTTAATAAAAATTGCGTTAAAATGATTAGATTTATCTTAATTATCCGGCTTACCCGGCATTATCCGAGCGTCAAATTGAAACGGGACCACCTTATGAATGTCCTCTTTAAGTTGCAAAAGGTTTTAATAAATTCCGTTCATTCGTTCAAAAGTGATGCGGGAACAAACATAAAAAAACAAAGTCACACGTGGAATTGATAACCTCCTCCTTTTTGGAAGTCGGTTATATTTTAAACGAAACATCTTTAATTTAATTTTTCTACTTAATTAGCTGCTGGCTAATAATTTTTTATCTTATTAAATAATATAGGATTTTGTATGTTTGAAATCCCTCGGAGCTTTAGTTATTGAATACAAGTTGTTATATTAACAAACGCAGAACAGTGTTGTATTACATCAGCACTTAGTGGTACTAAGAGTGCCGATGTATTGAAATCTTCGCCGAAAAGTCAAAATCTTTGACCATGTTTTTTTACACATTTCTCGACGTTTTAGAGCATTCTGAGTCGAAATCAGTAAAAAAAATGTTTGCGTCAGTCCGTCTGTCTGTCTGTCTGTCTGTCTGTCTGTCTGTTTGGGTGTAAACTCTCTAACTCCATTTTTACATGAGATATCGACTTGCGGTTTTTTGCATATTGTTTCTTATCGTATTCCGAAGAGCTGATTAAATTTTGGGGGTAAACAATTGGAGGTAAGGGGGTAAAAATAGGGTAAAACTCCTATTTTTAGCGTTTTTTGTTTATAATTAAGGCAATTATTATTGTATTTGGTTAATTTAGCACTTATATAAAAGATAATTTTAAATTGGTCAAAAAATGATATAAACAACGTTTTCCTAAAACGGATTGTTTTTGAGATATTGACGTTTAAAGCAGTAAAAGATTTTTTTAGCATATCTCACATATTTATAACCCGATTTCAAAAAATTATAATTATAAAGCCCTATAATAATGTTATATACAGTTTTTTTGCTAGAATATAATGTTTTAAAGATACAGAATTTAAAATCAAAACACCAAGTTTGAAATTTGCGAAAAGTGTAACTATATTATTTTTATTAAAGAAATTACTGGCGCCATCTAAATTTTAGTAGAATTATCTTATTCTACAGATTCACATTAGCTATGTTCGTTCGTGCCGCTCACTGCTACACTTTCCGGCCAACCAAATAAATACTGTATTTGTTGTATGAAAAAAAATACAGTATTTATTTGGTTGGCTGGAAAGTGTAGCACAAATGAGATAATGATAGGGTAGACGTCTTTTGTTTCATAATTCTAGTTGTAGAGAGCTCCATTATAATAAAAAGAGCGAACTTCGTCAAATGCAAGGCTGTGATAGCGCTTGAATTGGCAGTTCCTATTTGAAGGTTGCTTCAGCATAAGCCTAAAGGCCTATCCAGAAGCTTGCATAAGAACATAAAACATAAGAATGCGGTGTCGTGATTGGCTTACAAGATACATGGCAGCACATCAAGCCAATCACGACATCGCATTGTTATGTATTACGTTCTTATGCGAGCCTGTGGATACGCCCTTACTTGAAAACCAATAAAATGCATTTTCCTACGACCTAGTTTGTAGTTAGTTCTTATTTTCCACCCGTTGCCATGGCAGCGGTCGAAAAGTAACAGTCAGCTGATTTTAAATATCTGCTGTCAGAAAACAAGTGAACGTCAAATTAATAAAATTAATTTTAAGACAATTTTTAGGTTTTTTAGATGTTTAGGTGTTTAAGAAAAATAGAATACGCACCTCGACGCAAACCTATTTGAGTGCTTTTTTTATTCGGATATACTATAGGTAAGGGGGTAAAAATAGGGTAAAACTCCTATTTTTAGCGTTTTTTGTTTATAATTAAGGCAATTATTATTGTATTTGGTTAATTTAGCACTTATATAAAAGATAATTTTAAATTGGTCAAAAAATGATATAAACAACGTTTTCCTAAAACGGATTGTTTTTGAGATATTGACGTTTAAAGCAGTAAAAGATTTTTTTAGCATATCTCACATATTTATAACCCGATTTCAAAAAATTATAATTATAAAGCCCTATAATAATGTTATATACAGTTTTTTTGCTAGAATATAATGTTTTAAAGATACAGAATTTAAAATCAAAACACCAAGTTTGAAATTTGCGAAAAGTGTAACTATATTATTTTTATTAAAGAAATTACTGGCGCCATCTAAATTTTAGTAGAATTATCTTATTCTACAGATTCACATTAGCTATGTTCGTTCGTGCCGCTCACTGCTACACTTTCCGGCCAACCAAATAAATACTGTATTTGTTGTATGAAAAAAAAATACAGTATTTATTTGGTTGGCTGGAAAGTGTAGCACAAATGAGATAATGATAGGGTAGACGTCTTTTGTTTCATAATTCTAGTTGTAGAGAGCTCCATTATAATAAAAAGAGCGAACTTCGTCAAATGCAAGGCTGTGATAGCGCTTGAATTGGCAGTTCCTATTTGAAGGTTGCTTCAGCATAAGCCTAAAGGCCTATCCAGAAGCTTGCATAAGAACATAAAACATAAAAATGCGGTGTCGTGATTGACTTACAAAATACATGGCAGCACATCAAGCCAATCACGACATCGCATTGTTATGTATTACGTTCTTATGCGAGCCTGTGGATACGCCCTTACTTGAAAACCAATAAAATGCATTTTCCTACGACCTAGTTTGTAGTTAGTTCTTATTTTCCACTCGTTTCCATGGCAGCGGTCGGAAAGTAACATGCGGCTGATTTTACATATCTGCTGTCAGAAAACAAGTGAACTTCAAATTAATAAAATAAATTTTAAGAGAATGTTTGCGTTTTTTTGATGTTTAGGTGTTAGGTCTTAAGAAAGATAGAATAAGCACCTTGACCTCGACTATTTGAGTGCTTTCTTTTATTCCGCTATACTATAGTTCGCCGCATGAAAGAAAGTCTCCGACAAAAGGGGGAGGAATCATTCACGCTCTCTTCTTTCCATTAAAAGCGTTATAAGGCGTGCGTGCCTACAACGGGTCTCCCACTTGCACACAAATCCCAAACATATTTCACGTACCCACAGATCCGTGCGTCAAACTATAACATACATACATACTAACTTTTTTTATATATTTTTTTTGAGGTACTAAAATATTTAACTGATACTTTTAATCATAATTGCCTTAGAGTGGTTACGTTTTCTTTGTAATTAATGTCTAAATATTACCATGAATAAACATTGATTAGAAAAAGAATAAAATTGCTAATATTAAGAATTATTAACATTAATTATAAGTAATTTGATTTAATATTTAGGATTAATTTTTTTTTTCTCGCCAAGTCTTGATCTAAGTAATTAAGGCGTTGACAGAACAATAAATCACAAGTTGAAAAGTACTAATTTCATTTAATTAATATCTCTTAAGCCTGCGGTCATGTAGATGATAAATAACTCAAAAACTGGCACTCTGCGGCCTCTTCTGCGAATCACAAGTGATTTTTAATTACAGAAAGTTTAATTTTAATCATAACTTTGTTCGGTTTCATTTTCAAATGAAATTTTCGTAATTCAGATATAATTGAAAAAATAAATATCTTGCCAATTTTAATTACATGCTGTGAAGATGTTTGTTGCTTCGTATTTTACAGAGCGGTCCAAAAGTCACCCCCCCTCTTAATTTTTGAACCAGTTGAGATATCGACTTTAAATTTGGAACTTTTAAATAAGACAACTTAAACTATCTTTTAGAATATATTTAATACTTTCAGCTCTTAAAATGTGGGCAGGGGGCATGGGGCACATTTTTTTAAATGGAATCGTGTAATACATCATTTTAAACCATTTAACTCCATATTTTTTAATTAAAAAAAAAATTGGGTTTAAAATGGGGTTGAAAATGGGTATTAATGTCAAAATTCCTCTAATAATTTTTTAAATATGCCTAATTACATCATAAAAAAATATTAATTATACTTTTAAACTAATTTTAGTTGATATAAATAAAAATTTATTAAAAAAAACTTAAAAAATCGAATGTTTTAGCACAAAGAATTGAAAAATCAAAACCTTAAAAAACATTTTTAAAAAATTTAAAAATGTTAGTTTAAATAGAGAATTTTATAAGCTTTAAAATGAGGTATCACACGACCCCCCTTTCCATTTAAAAAAATGCCCCCCATGCCCCACTACCCACATTTTAAGAGCTGAAAATATAAAATATATCCTAAAAGATAGTTTAAGTTGTCTTATTTAAGAGTTCTAAATTTGAAGTCGATATCTCAACTCGTTCAAAAGTTAAAAGGGGGGGGGGTGACTTTTGGACCGCACTGTATCAATGATTATAATCAATGTTATCAACCCAAGTAACACGCTTAGATTTTACAGCTTAAATTGGCTGTACCTCGCATTTTAAACCATTGTTTAGCTTTATTTCTGTAATTTAGTTTGCTGTATTTAGGATTTTTTATTAAATAGTACAAAATAACACAACAGCTCTGCCGTGCTAAGCTGAAAGGTCCTATCTACATAGGTTTAAGATATACAGATAGGACCTTTCAGCTTAGCAAGGCAGAGCTATTTGTGTTCTTTTTTATATACTTTAAAACTATCTTAAAACAATGAAAAATAATAGAAATTTAATGCACTTTAAAACCGCTTAATGCTAGCATTATTGCCTCACTCACTCTTATTGTCAAAATGGTTATCTATCCGGCGGTAAATAACGGAACTAATTCATTACAGAAATCTGTAACTTAAATTAATATATTTTATACAGGAAGCTTGTCTTACTTACAGCCTATAGAGCCGGCTAATAGATGGCCATGATGTAATAGCGTCGCCATTTTTTGCTTTCCTTAGTAATTAAAAATTTAAATATAAAAAAAAATTAACTGTGTATTAAGTAAAATAAAAAAAAATAAAAAAAAAACTTTATTAACATCAATTTATTTTAACTAATCTTCACTATTGCTGGGGCCCGTAAATTATAACAAGTTTTTGTCATCACTTTTCAAAATAATATCTTATTCGCAACTAAATTATTTGTCAAACAATTCATAAAAGTCCATTTGTTATCACAATAAATATTATATTGTTATTTTATCTAACAAAGATATTTCTAGAACAGCTGTTCTCTAGAGTAAAGTTTATGACAATATTATATTATTAAATTCCCTAAACTTTTATAAAAACATTTAGATATTTTTATCGTTTTATGTTGGCAACAAGAAAGACAGGATATAGCTGTAGTCTATCTTTAGGACGTTTTTAAAAGCGATATTCCAGCTTCTGTGAAACCCGCACAGCAACCATGTACTGACTCTCCTAAATTGGCCAAATGCTGTCGCTACAAAACTTCACATCTCGTTTATAGAAAGCTGTTACAGCTTTAAATTGGCAGACATGACATAGTGAGAGAGACTTTATAGCTACTTGTGCTACTTGGGAATAACACTGCTCTACACTCAAAAATTTCCTGACATCATTTTAGTTGATTCTAGACCTATTTGATGAGCTGTTTTCGGAACATTGCTTCGTTTTCTCGATCAGCTCCTTTTTTTGAGATATAGCGCACAGTGCTTTTTTGCATATAGTTGTAGTATTATTTTTAAAACAATCGAAGACTTAATATCATTAGCCAAGGGGTTCAACTGAACCACAACTTTACCCCAAAATACTTAGGTGTCACACTGGACAGAACACTCACATATAAGCCACACTTACAAAAGGTCTCCGGTAAAGGTAAGTCGAGAATCAAAATCATCCAAAAACTTGCTAATTCATCCTGGGGAGCCGACGCGGATACACTAAGAACTTCATCTCTAGCCCTCGTTTACTCGACCGCCGAATACTGCGCCCCGACATGGATTAACAGTCATCACACTCATTTGATAGATACTCAACTTAATCAAGCTATGAGATTGATAAGTGGAACAATAAAACCAACTGCGATCCAATGGTTACTTGTTTTGTCACACATAGCCCCCCCGCAACTCAGGAGAGAAGCAGCATTAAAAGCGCTGCACGATAAGTGTAAAACAAACCTAGAACTTCCCATTCACCTTCATGCAGCCCCACTCATGAATCAGACACAAAGGCTTAAATCCCGCTCTCCATCATACAGAACAGCTGCTAACATGCCCGATGACTTTGACATTAACAACCGATGGATGAGTTTATGGAGTGATGGAGATTGGGCCAATAAAGATCTTGTGGACGACCCTGCTACCAAAGTCCCTGGATTTAATCTTCACCGCAGGCAATGGTGTGAGTTAAACCGCATACGCACCAATCACGGAAGATGCAACCAGGAGATGTACCATTGGGGACTTGTACCCTCTACCCAATGTAACCACTGTGGCCACCCGTCCCAAAGCATAGCCCACCTGTATCGTGACTGTCCAGAAAAAACTTTTGATGGTGCTTTGGAGGAGATACATCGTCTAGAACCAAACGCTGATAATTGGCTTCAAAATGTCGACTTGTGACTGTGATCTTTCACCTTTTTTTTATATTTTTTTAAAATTTAATTGTACTGTTAATAATGTTAATTTGTTCATACGAAATATATATATTTTTAAAAAAGAAAAATAATTAAGGTGTAAAAAAATGTTTCTTGTAGTAGATTGATTGATTAGATCTAACCCAAAAAAAGAGGATAGCCTTCTAAATTCAAAAAATGAGATGGTTTTGCATTGTTTCGCTATATTTTCATGAAAATTTTATATAAATACTAAAGATATGGCTCTAATTTTAATAAGCAACAATAAAACACATGTGAGATTTGTAAAAATAAAAAAGTTGTAGATTGAATCCAGTAACGGACATTTTACGGGAGTTATTGAGAGCAGAACAACAATATTTTGAATTGTTTAATATTTATTTAATGTTATTTTAATGTTTTAAAGGTGAGCAACTTTTTTTTTAATTTTTCGTTTTGTTTTTTTCATAAAAATATAATTTTGGGGCGGGAACACGATAAAAAAAAGTTTACTGCCCTAGTGGCTGTTCTAATTTTTTTAGGGGCTTAGAAAACCATTAAAATGGGATTGTCCGTATTTTTTTATTGAGAAAAAAATGTATTTATGAAACTTAAATATTAGATAAAATATAGAAAAAAGCTAAAAATCTCAGTATTAAAAACGTTTGACTTACGAGCTTTTAATACAGACCAGTCGATATAGTTTCTTCCTATCAATTAACGTTTTCAAGTTATCGCACTATGGACCAGAAGAGGTTTGTGGCCAACATTCGATGTTTAGTCTATTTTTGTAAAAACTGTTATCTAGGAATTTTTGAGTTTGCTGAAAATTGAAAATTCAAAATTCTAAATGGCGGATCCAATTAGGGAAAGTTCAAGTACTACGTAACGCTCATAGGGGGGTAGGGGTCATTTTGGAGTGTTACGCCCATGTTAATGGTCTAGGAAAATCGCGTTACAGGTCCAAAATGCTCAGAATTTACATTTTGTTTTGACCTCGTACTATTCTACTTAATTAAGCATCCCCTAAGTCCAGGACTATGGGCAGGCATTAGAGGGAACCACCGACTTTAATCGACTTTCGAACCAGTTTATAGAGAGTGTCCGCTTTACTTACGCCTTTATCAAATTTCAAATATTAATTAACTGAAAAAGGCAAATCGGCACCGGTGAGAATCGAACTCACTCTATTTTGGGTAGTAAACTCGTCAAGTATCACGCGGTAGTCCACTACACCAATCCTCCCATCAAAATTTGCGTTACGTAATACTTGCACGTTCCCTTAGTGGCAAATTGTCATGCATATAAATTTTTCCGGTGGACCAAAATATCACGCAGAATCAACATGGGGAGGGGGTCTAAAACTGTTCAAAAAATGATATAATTTATGGTCAGCCCCTAAAACGTATTGTCGTTTTCTATAAATAAGTAGTTTGGATATTGGACCATTGCACACAGGCGGAATTTTCTAAATTTATGGCCAAAACCCTTAATAAGCTCCAATTTATACCAACATTTGTATTTAGGGGTTTTTGGGGCTGCTGAATACAAATTTAACATTCAAATTAATTTTTACAAAATGGCGGATCCAATATGGCTGCCGCCTATATCAAAATTTGCAGATGGTGAATATCGAGGTGGGGTAAGGGGGTAAAATGTGATAAAATTTTTTTTTTAAACCTTTTTTTATTTTTTCTTTTCGTTTTTCAAAAAAAAGATATTAGCAGGGGATATTAGCAGCAAATTCTTGTTTTAATAATCAGCAAACACATTAATCTTCTCAACCAAATGTAAAAAGTTGCTTAATGCTGATTAATCTGAAGCTTTTTGCGAAGTCGTAATACAAGTTTTAAAAAAAGCAACCAAATTTACAGACTAAAACTTATGACTTCCCCTTTTAAACTCAATAATCAAAAACAATACTTTTTTGTAAAAAATAAATAGGTATATACCTACGGAATTTAAATCCATTTTAAAAAACTGCTTAAAAAAAGCTACAACTTTGATATTTATATTAAAAAAACTTGATTTTTCGGGAAAAATAACGTTTCAAAATTAGTTTCTTGAAACCCGATTTTTGAACTGACATTTTCGGATCATTAGTTTTGATAGAAAAACGACTTTGGCACCATCTATTGGTACAGTTCATAGAGAAGATAAAAAACGAAGAGGCAACTATTTGAAGCAATTTCGCTTTCGAGGGTTTTGGCCATGAATTTAGAAAATTCCGCCTGTGTGCCTTGTACAAATAGATACACGGAAAAAAAAATATAGCTAGGAGCGCTATAACACACATACTAAGCAAATTATAATCGCTTATTATATAAATACAAGGCTTTCTCTTACAATTATGGCAGTCAGTGTAAAAATTTATATGAAATACTTTAATTGTTTAGTGAATAATAAAATATAACAAATAGTATGGCATTTATAGCTTAAATAGATTTAATTATTGTCCGTGCTAATAATTTTTATAATATAATAAAATTTCTGTAAATTTATAATAGTGCCTGTAATAAATATAATCGTGTCTGTAATATATATAATCGTTTCCAATTTATTTTTAACATTATTAGTTATTGTGTGCCTTATAATCTATAGCTTAAATCACTATAATTTGCCACTGTTACCAAATATCTTATAATGTATAGCGCAGAGCCCACTAATTTCTTTCCGTGTATATTACGAAGAGTTAAACAAATGCTCGGAGCAGTTGGCTCCAACTAGCTGCTCCTTTTTTGTCCATTCGGTTTTGCAAAAGCCGAATTCAAATGGAAAATGTACTTGAAACTATTAACGACTACACACAGTGTGACCCTGCATTTTATAAGTTTTAAGAGATGTGCACCAAAAGTTTTTTTTAGATTAATAAAATAGGTTTATTGGTTATTAAAAATCACTATGTTTAAAAATCGCAACAGATCCTTTTGATAATTTAAAGCCTATTTTAATATTTTTTTTTATTTTCTTTTTTTTTTAACTCTTTTAAACGTATTATCTTGCCTAATAAACTTATTTAAAAAAAATTACGCTAGTGAGCCCTTCAATGAACCTTAAAAAAAGTTTAAACAATTATAAATCCTATTAAATACCATTTATTGCGCGTTAATACCTGAATTAAATTACAAATTAGTATTGTATTTTTCTTATGGTGCATTCATACCGAAATTAACTACACTAACGAGAAAAATAATTAATTTTTGGTCTATACTGCGCAGGCGTAGTGAAAATTTCAACTTAACTAGAAAACTAATTAATTTTATGACTACACTGCGCAAGCGCAATTATAAATTACTTACCTGTACCGAAGCTCTAATTAAATACGCGCGAATTTAAATAAAATTAATAAAATTTCGAGCCTGTAAGGTTAATTTACATTCTGTGATAAAAAAACAATATAGTTGAGTGAAATAA
The DNA here is from genome assembly GCA_958510825.1 of Brachypterus glaber. Lineage (NCBI taxonomy): Eukaryota > Metazoa > Arthropoda > Insecta > Coleoptera > Kateretidae > Brachypterus > Brachypterus glaber. Next base: position 67,527,531 of record OY294046.1, read on the forward strand.
TGAAGCCACCAAGCTAAAATTGCTATTCTCTGGCTACAGTTCAAGAAAAGGTTGACCTAACCTCAAAATACGGCGTAAAGAAGATGTGTTCTGTGGTGTTCACTGAAGGAGACTTCTGATAAGTCACTTATCATAAGTGAAAAGGTGTTTTAACGTATTCATTCGCTGTCTCCTAGTTATTTATAATGTAGGTAAGTTAGTTTTTATATTCGAAGAGCAAAATAATACTCGAATAATTCCTATTATCTTACTCGTACCATGTAATATATGATCCAAATCCTGTTTATTCATTTAAAGTTTCTGTATAAGTGTTTTTTATTTATGTTTTGAACGAGATAAGCTAAGTTATAACTTAAGGGCAATGTGAGTTAGGATTACAAAAAAGTAAACAATAACTTATTAAAATAACTAGAGTAAACAGGATATTTATAAATAATATATGCTATTAGTTTTTGTTTTTAGGATCAGATCAAAAATAACCATTTATATAGAAACAGACTAAGTCTTTATTACATTATAGGGATGATTCATCCAATATGAAATTTAAGAGTTATGCAACGATATGACAATGAATTATACAGAAAAATCCATCACATGCAGCATAAAAGGTATGTAAATTTACTTAAGTTTATGGTGTCAGACTGACACCATGATGGCCTACCAGGTAAAGTGTTGGGGTGGTCATATATTTACAAAAAAAAATTAACGGACAACAAATGGGGTGGCCATACATCTTCAATAAAAAAAGGAATCAATTTTAAAAGTACAAATAGAATATTTGTACAAATAAAACTTTTATTCTCCTTATGCTAATTGTGACATTTGTCCCTTGGCCATGGATTCCTGCTTTAAAAAATGCCTACATAAAAGGGGTGATACTTTAAATATGTAATGCAAAATTCAGCTATTAATAGCTAATATATTTTAAAAACCCTCCCCCATGTAACACAATAATAGTTACCAACTATAGTGTGAATTTAGTAACTTGTTTTGACGCTGACTTGCCTGTTCGAACTGTATTTCACCGATTTTTGCTATTTTTAATAGTTTTATAATGCTCCATCGTCACATATAATTGGAATATTTTATATTGTCACTTTCAGCTACACCTCCCCTTTAGGTTGGTGAAGTTAAATTTAATTTCCGACTTTTCTTTTAGAATATAAAAAAATATATTTATTACCTAAAAATATGGCCCCTCCAAACAGGGCCGGACAAAGCCAGCCCAGGCCCTGGGATACTTTATTCCTGGGCTCCCCATTTTTCCAAAAGGTCCTCGCCTCTGAAAAAAAAAAGCTTCACTCCTAGCAGAAAATTTTCGCCAGGCCGTCCTTGCAAGCCCGGGCCCCGGGGATTCTTACCCACCGTTCCACCCCCCTTGAATCCGGCCCTATTTCTTAGTAAATTCCCTCAGGGAAGTGTCTAAATGTAATTTCCCATTTTTCTTTTAGAATAGAAAATGTCAACATCCCAGAGTCAAAAATTGGAAAAATATGTTCCAAATTCGACAGATGAAGATGGTTTGGAAGCAAAAGAAAAAAATACAAAATTATTGGATGAATTAAATAAATATGATAACATTTTTATGTAGTTTTATTTAACGTTTTATGTGGTCCATATTTTTTTCTATGTAAATAATAAAAAATTACGATGAAAACAAACATTTAACCCCCCCCTTTTACCCCCTCTTCACCCCAACCAATTTTGCTCAAATAGGAACTTGTCCAAGATAATATAAAAATACATTTGCATACCAAATTTCAAGTTGCTAGCTCAAATAGTTCAGTTATCGTGGATAGACAGACAAACCGAAAGACAGACAGATATCATTTTTTTTTATTTTAGATTTTTCTCGATGTTTTAGAAAAAATAAGACGATTTAAGAAAAAAAAAATTAATTTGAGAACGTAAAGTAGTTGTTTATTTTTTCAATTTATAACCAAGAATTTTTTCGAAAGTACCGTATAATACTATTCTAGCGATAGAATCTACTGCAGGCGCTGTATACGATTTACAAAACAAAAAAAATATACTTGGAACAACACAACTAGTAAATTGCGGCTCAACAGACACGGTCTAACACCACAACTTAACCTCGAAATGTCAAGCTGGAGTTTGTCTGAAATGTTTGTATTTTATTTGTATCTCTTAATGTATCAAGCCGAGGGGTTTATTTATTGAAAAAAAAGTGTACAAGGATTGTGAGAATCAAAGGATTGTGGAAGATTGTCAAAAATTTTAATGAAGATTGTTAAAGATCGTAGGAAGATTTCAGATGATTGTGGGGGATTGTAGATGATTATGGAATAATAAATTGTAGGATTGTAGAATATTGTTGGATAGGTGTACAAGCATTGTCCAATAAATAAACCCCTCATATCAAGCTGAACTTTGAAATTTTGTTTGTATATTACCGTGCTTCGGAGGGCACATAATTAGGCCATAACAGCAAAAAACGACGTTAAACAGTATAAAACAAACATGTTTGTATATTCCGTGACAAATCTTGTTTTTTCTTGTATTTTTAAATTGTAATTTTTATATGTAAATGTCTTACCGTTATTATTCTTTTAGTCTCAAGGGCTGAAGATGAAGCAAATATAATGCTTTGAAACATGTTCCCATTACAATAAAGGAAGTAGGAGAAAAAAAAGACTAATTTACTTAACTTTTAAATATTTTAAAATTCCTATCTGGGTACTATGGCTTCTGAACGTGAACTTGAACACGCCTAATGGATCACACAATCAAAATTATTTACATTTTTGTGTAATATACATATTTATTTTTAATTTAATACAAGGCGGTATTGAAAAAAAAAAGTGTTTGGCAATTTGTCAATGATCAGTGATCATTCATTGGTCATTTATAAAATCATCTTTTCAAGCAAGTGCAAGGATCATCATTCGAGTACAAGTATTGTCAAAGTTGTTACACCTTAATAATTTTTATTCAAATTTTGGAGAATCAAGTAGTATTGTAGAACACAGTTTCATTGGCTATGCTGCTCATGGCTGTATTTAATAATAATATAAATGAAATAATTTTCAATAAAAAAAAATTAACCAGGACATAAAAATTAATTTTATATTTATTTTATTTACTGTTGTATACATGTATATATAATAATAGTATTTCTATTTAACTTTTGAATGGATTAGGATATTAACCTGAAATTTAGAACACGTAAATAATATGATCCAAATTAACAAATATACACCATAATAGGGTAAATAATTTTTGAGGGTGATTCTACATCAGAAAATATGACAAAGGGAGCTGCCCCTTTGAAAGTGGTCAAAAAATTCGGTTTTTATTTAATAACTTAGGAACCCTTTCAAATATAGCAACAAGGTTTTACATGTAAACTAATTCTAATGAGGCTCATGTACTTATTTTAACCAGAGGCATGTGAAACTGAGGGGGCCTTATCAGTTTTTTGCCCTAAACCTTTTTCTGTGTAACTTTTTTTAATTTTATTGGAACATGATTCTTCAGGTCAAAATACATAAACAGGGTACTATTGTTGTAACAGTGTAGGATTCACTGTTTTCAAGAAAAATGTATTCAAAGGTGAAATTTCATGAAAAATTAAATACTAAAATGTTGAAAAACTAAATTTCAATCTGCATTATTCTGTATCAAAAACTAAGAAAAAAAGTTTCTATTTATACATGTAGGTCGAAAAGTCGCTTTTTTAGATTTTTAGGAGACCATAGCTCCCTTAGGGTTGATTTTTGAAAGTACCTGTAATACAAGTCCTGTATATAAGGTATTTTTCTTAGTTTTTGATGTACTTAATCCTACATCATTAAAATTTTGGTTTTCAAAATTTTAGTATTTAATTTTTCATCCTCAAAACCTGAAATTTCACCTTCAAATGTTTTTCACAGGCTCTTCCTATATATAGATAACATATATTTAATTTTACATTGCTTATAATATATCAATATTAAATATTTTTAAATTCACTTTTTTTAATTTTCCTTATTCTACTTATTTTATTTTACATTTGGTTTTATGTCATTTAAGTTATACATTGAAAAATAACACATATCAAGACAGCATTGCATTAAAAAAAAAAAGGTTTAATGATTTTTTAAAAGAAGTAATTTCCAGACCCTTTATATGACTAGGCAAGCCATTGTATGTATAGTTAAGTTTAGATTAGTTCATATCATTGGTTCCCTACTTAGTCAATGTTCATATGCAAAGGATCATTGCTACACTGATAAAAATGGATTTTCAAAAAGTATTTTTATATTTCAGATGTAACAAAAACATTATGTATACCGGATATTTAGAAGAAAAAAAGTGTAAAATTACGTGATACATAGGTACCTTAAAATTAAATAAAACTTGTAAATGTTCAGTATTTATCTTGTTAATGTTAAAAACGAAATGTAAATTTCCAGTATCCAATACAGGTCATTTTGATGCCAACTCCAAAACCGGAATATTACATTTCGTTTTTAACATAACATAACAAGATGAATTTATTTTATTTATTTATAGGTACTCATTTTTGGGACCTTTGAAAAAGGAATTTTGTACCACAGTGTTTTACATTACTATTATAATAATAATTTAAAATTTACAAATTTAATGTAATTTTAAGGTATGTATCACGTAATTTTACAGTTTTTTTGTTGTAAATATCCGGTATGCATAATGTAAATTTTGGTTACATCTGAAGTGTAAAAATACTTTTTGCACTGAAAGAAATGTTAAAAACGAAATGTAATATGCCAGTTCTGGAGTTGGCATCAAAATAACCTATATTGGATACCGGAAATTTACATTTCGTTTTTAACATTAACAAGATGAATATCGAAAATTTACAAATTTTATGTAATTTTGAGGTATGTATCACGTAATTTTACACTTTTTTTTGTAAATATCCGGTATACATAATGTAAATTTCCGGTTTACATAATATAATTTTTTACATCTGAAATGTAAAATTACTTTTAGCAAATTTATTTTTATCAGTGTATATCTCAAAGTGTTTCTAAGATATTAAATGAGAACCAAATTTTTTAGCCACTTTCAAAGGGGCTTAGCTCCCTTTCGACGTATTTTTAGACATATGTTTATAGAAACATTTTTCATATTTTATGATGTAGAATCACCCCTTAAAACTACAGACCCTATTTCAAATACACTGTGTATATTAATAATAAGCTTATATCTTAAGCAGTTTAAAACTTAAAGAGGAGGGGAAGGCAGACAGAACAAGGTTACCCCCTACAACTTTTTTTACTAGTTGTCCTGGATCTTCTTAAAACAAAATCGTCCCGGCCTATTGTGCAGCACCATATTCTATAAATATCATATTTGGTCCATATAGAGATTTTTGTAAGTCCTTTTGTCATCATACATAGTCTCTACAGACTTTTATTTCTGCTATTTTCATGAAAATACCATTTTCTATTTAAAATTAGCTAAAAAAAAATGATAACTTATTTCCCAGCCAAATCTCCATTTGCTTTCATTTTACCTATTTTTTTAATTTTGGTAGTACTATGAAAGCAAATTGGGGCCAAATTTATACACTTTATACCCTGGGTCTTGCTTTATTAAAGACTTGAGAAGTTTCATATTTTGGCTACCCCCTAACACCCCCTTATTAGGAGCGAGAACCAGGGTATGTATGAATTTTGCTTCAATTTGCTTACGTAATACTTGACGCCCCCAAAGCCTCTGAAAAAGCTTTTTTTAAATATTATTGTGCATTTTCAATTTTTTTTTTCATATTTTTGCGTTTTATAACGTTTTATATTGAAAAAAAAAATATATAATTTCATGCATAAAAGGGTGTCATGACCAAGTGCACTTGGTTAGTTGGTTAGCTAGTTGTATCGTAACTCCTGAACCTCAAAAGCTCAAACCCAGGATCAGTTCTGGCCTCTTCAATCCCAGCATTAAGAAGGAAGGATATAATCCCGGGTATTTGGAATTGATGGATTGTTCATTTCAAACTCAAATAATCAAACAAATTTTAAAGACCTAAATACTGAATTAGTTTTCTAAAATTTACCATAGGGGACGTGAATAAAGTATGTCACACTTTTTTTTGGTAATTTTTGACCCCCTTGTCACATTGAGCCACACAGCACTGACCCTCACCCCTCCCCCTATTGTTACGTCACGTTAAATTATATAAAAAAATGAACTTACTTTAAAAATTGTTATTGTATTTTCTTGAAGTTCCTTGAAGTAGAAATAGTAAATCGAGGGGAAATTTGTTCATTAAAAAATGTACATCTGCTTCCAATTTGGTTGTGGAAGTACTTACTAATTTATTTCAAGTACTTCCATGTACTTTCAGATTTTTGCAAGTAGTTCCATATACTTCCCCATGTTTGCAAGTACTTCCATGTACTTCCAAGGCAAGTAAAAAATACGGATCTCACCTCTCATCTCACCATGTACTTCTGCCTCTAAAAAAAAAGTTATACAACTATATTTTACGATTTTAGTAATTTCTAACATCAGTCCTGAAAATCCCAGGATCTACAATTTAATATAATACTACACTGACCAAAATAAATTTTATTCCGATAGCCTCAATAATAATACCAAAAAACGATTGATCTATCTTAGCTGAAACACCTGGTATATTCTTTCTTCACTGGATAACAAGGCTAATTATATTCTGCAAAATGCAGTAGGTCGAAGTAACAATACTAAAATATAGATACGATATTTTCTGTAGTAGTATTTAAAACACAATTTTAAAACCTAACCTCAAAATTTTAATTTAATAAGCTATTTTTTATTTCATAGCTTACTTATAGAAAAACTAACATATAAAACTGGTGTGAAATCCTCCTATCATATACAGAAACTATTATCATTTTGTGATATATCATAAAAACACTTGTATAATATGTATAATTAAATTATTATAATATTCATACCTTAATACATTAGATTTTTCCTTCAAGAACGTCATGCGTTCTTTTTGTTGTTTGAGCACCATATTGTTGTAACTCTTAGATTTGGTTCCTTTAGTGAAAGACTGTCTATGGTACTAATAGTTAAACTGAAATCAAAATACATCAGCATAAATTTGCCATTCGATTAGGTACACAGTTTTTTGTTGACAAGCTCACCAGCTATGACTTTGAAGAGCACATTCGAAGAAACATTGTGTCTAATTATTCACTTGCACTGAATAAAGGCCTACATATTATAGAGAGCCACAGAACACAACTCGCACTAGCCACAAATCACTAACATTTTAAGGTTATGTAAACATTTCGAAATATTTTGGGCAAACGGCTGTAAAGTCATCTAGATTTTGGCATAATATTAGGCACCTATAGTGTTTTTTTTATCACAGAATGCAAATTAACCCTACAGGCTCGAAATTTTATTAATTTTATTTAATTTCGCGCGTAATTAATTAGAGCTTCGGTACAGGTAAGTAATTTATAATTGCGCTTGCGCAGTGTAGTCATAAAATTAATTAGTTTTCTAGTTAAGTTGAAATTTTCACTACGCCTGCGCAGTATAGACCAAAAATTAATTATTTTTCTCGTTAGTGTAGTTAATTTTGGTATGAATGCACCATTAAACATCTAAAAACTAAAAACTTTTAAAAAACGATACCTTAAAAACTAAATTAAATCCTATTAGATGAAAATTCAATAACTGCCTTTAAAAGTTGCTGACCATAGCGTGGGTCGTTTGGACTTTTTTCCAGATGTTTGAGATCTGATTCGAGTTGTACAGTTTTTGTTGTACCAAAACATTTATCGACGATTTTGTTCATCACATTGAATGACGCAACAAATTGCATAACCAGAACTTGATTCACATTTCCCAGTACTTCTTTTGATGTTAATTCATTGGCATGCTTTAAGAGCTTTCTACAAGCATTGCAACGTCAACCTATCCTTGCCCCTATTGTCATTTTTCTCTGCAATAAATGAGAGCGTATAAATCTGCTGCCAAGGAGCTAAGAACCTATGGTGATTTGGAAATTAATTTTAATAAATTTAGTTTATCATTAGATAAGAACATTAAAAGAGCCAAAGAGTCTTTTAGTGTTGTCAATAAACCTTTGTTTGAAGAGAACGAAAATGTGCGAGTTTTTCAGAAGTGCATCATACCGAATTACATTTTCTGCAAGGATTTGTGAATTACCTCTTTTGGAAAGGCCTGGTCCCATTGCTGGGAAGAGAGAACGCTCTTAAATGGCCCAAGAATTTAAATATAATTGCCAAGAATTATCAAGGAGAAATTTTCGATGGCAATGCTTGTAGAAAGCTCCTAAAGCATGCCAATGAATTAACATCAAAAGAAGTACTGGGAAATGTGAATCAAGTTCTGGTTATGCCATTTGTTGCGTCATTCAATGTGATAAACAAAATCGTCGATAAATGTTTCGGTACAACAAAAACTGAAGTACAACTCGAATCAGATCTCAAACATCTGGAAGCAGTTTTAAATGATTCCGGGGTATCAAAAACTCCTAAAATTCATTGCATATTGCATCACCATAAAGACAGTGTTTCCTATTTAGAGAGTGGCTTAGGAATTTGGTCAGAACAGGCTGGGGAGTCTATTCACAGAGAATTCCTTACTGTCTGGAATAAACACAAAATGAATAATGTTAACGACCCACGCTATGGTCAGCAACTTTTAAAGGCAGTTATTGAATTTTCATCTAATAGGATTTAATTTAGTTTTTAAGGTAACGTTTTTTAAAAGTTTTTAGTTTTTAGATGTTTAAGAAAAATACAATACTAATTTGTATTTTAGATTTTAAGCTTTCACGGCCATTAAGATATAAAGAACTTTCACTTTCGGGTTTAGACCGTGTTAATGGATTTTCACTTTCCGACGTTTCGTCTCTTACTACTAGAGACATCTTCAGGGATTAATCTGAAACTGAAAATCTAAAACTGAAAATCCCTGAAGATGTCTCTAGTAGTAAGAGACGAAACGTCGGAAAGTGAAAATCCATTAACACGGTCTAAACCCGAAAGTGAAAGTTCTTTATACTAATTTGTAATTTAATTCAGGTATTAACGCGCAACAAATGGTATTTAATAGGATTTATAATTGTTTAAACTTTTTTTAAGGTTCATTGAAGGGCTCACTAGCGTATTTTTTTTTAAATAAGTTTATTAGGCAAGATAATACGTTTAAAAGAGTTTAAAAAAAAAATGAAAATAAAAAAAAATATTAAAATAGGCTTTAAATTATCAAAAGGATCTGTTGCGATTTTTAAACATAGTGATTTTTAATAACCAATAAACCTATTTTATTAATCTAAAAAAAACTTTTGGTGCACATCTCTTAAAACTATAAAATTGCAGGGTCGCACTGTGTACAATTTTAAGGAAATTGAAGTTTGGTAAAGTTCTAATGACGTGAAATAAAATGAAACCAAACAAAACATTTAGTTTTACTTGATTTTACTTCCACCTTTTATGTACTTTTACTGCGTTTAGTAAAATGGCTATTAAGCCGAAACTAGTTAAATGACATTCTTAGTTAATAAATTAGTTCAATTTTTATTTTTATTTGGGTAAAGTTTAAAAGGAGTGAATTAGATTCTAATTTTATTCAGTTAGTTATGTAACATTTAGTGGTTAACAAGTTATGATTAATAATAATACTTCTAAAGTTTATTTTTTTAAGGTATAGTTATTTTAAATTTGCTGCTAAATACTCCACAAAGTCCGATTTACACTGAGCAATGTGGCTTGTTTTGAATGTCAACATAACCAAAATTTATAATTTATGTTTACTTACTTTGTTTTTATGATGTTTTGATGTAAACAAAAGAGAATTGATAATGCTGTTGCTAAAAACACTTTTGTATTCCTGTAGAAACAAAATTTGCTTATAAAATCGCTTTTATTCCAATAATTTAGAGGAATAAACCTTTGTTTTGTTCTCGTTAATGGCACGTATGTACAAGGAAAAAATAGAAAAATATAATTTAATGTGATTATCAAAAATACATTTAGATATTTTTAATAAATGCAATATAAAAAATGAACCTACATGTAATTTTCTGTAATATTATATAATCCGTAATTTATAATAGTTGTAAATTAATGTAATTTTATATAATTTTACATTATTGTAATTTTGTGTAGGCAAGTCTTTTACATTAGTTAAAAAAAATAAATAAAAAAGTTTGGGGCAAAAATGTGTTAAGCTGCCCACATTTTGTTCGTCTAGGCACACCTCTGGATAGATACAAAAAAAACTAATTAACATAAATAATTGCCCTCAATAATACTAGTATACATGCAAAACCTCGCCGCTCTAGCTCAAAGGGTATTATTAATTAAAAACTTTATTTTTAGTACAATTGTAAAAACAAATATTAACAGAAAACAGAAAAATGCCAAGGAAGATACGGGAATCGATAGAAATCATCAAGCATCCTAACAATATCAATCGGGACACTGGTTACCACTTACCTGCAATAGGAAAAACCTCGTCACGGGTGAATAACCACAACTCGTCATAAATAGTGACACAAGTTGATTCGAAACTTAGTTTCAGATTAATCCCTGAAGATGTCTCTAGTAGTAAGAGACGAAACGTCGGAAAGTGAAAATCCATTAACACGGTCTAAACCCGAAAGTGAAAGTTCTTTATATCTTAATGGCCGTGAAAGCTTAAAATCCAAAATGGGTCGTATCTCTCTTTGGAAAATTTTCCTATGCTAGTTTTTTATGTTTTGTTATGTAGAATCATTCCCTTTATTTAGTGCTAAAAGACCGTGTATTATAATGCTTTTAAAAGTTAGAAATTGGTTAATTACTAAACGATTTTGTCAATAAAATATTTACATTATTTGGGCAATGTGTTTTAAGGCAAATAAATAGTAGATGTGACCTTTAGTCTGTGGACCCTTTCAAGCTTTCGAAGTTCAACTACCCTCAACATTGTCCATTATGAAAGCTTCTATCGTGTATTCCTTTCCTCTGGTTTCCTTCCGCCTTTAAATCTCGACTATACTGCCCCAACTAAGCAGAAGGTATTAAGCCATATGTATAAGTTTTAACTTAATTGTAAAAAAATCCGAACATTTATTTTAATTTTTGTGTCATTATAATATATTGTGTATAAAAACTAATGAACATTTCTACCCTATTAGTTTTCATACGCTATTATTAAGGCGGAGCAAAAAAATATTTAAAGAATTTTATCTTATGCAAAACTTACATGGTTGTTTTTTTTTTGATACGTTGAAAAAAAAAACACTATATTGGATAGACAATATTAATACTTTTTAAATTATATGCCCCTAATTTACCATCTATTCCCTTATTTATTCTACCTTGTGTCTGCATTTCTCTTTCGCCCTATTCATTCAAGTATGGTTTTAGCTGCTACGACTATCCAACAAGTTATATATATAGAGTTTTAATTCCCTTTCCTCACGGAACACCCTGTATATACAGGGTGTTTCATAATTATTGTGAAAAACTGATAGAGGTTGTAAAGGATATCAAAATAAGCAAGTTTGCCTTATAAACCCCTATCCGGAAATTTGCCGTTTGGGCTCCAGGAAGAAAAAAAGAAAAATAGCAATTTTTACCAGTTTATTGATCCACGTCCTTCAATATATGTGTATACACATTTTTTTTGTGCTTGGGGGTAGTTTAACCCTCTTTGTGGGGGTGGATGTTCATAAAATCCAAGGGTGATACACCTTTACGTGTTTTTTAACTTTTATATTACAGAAAAATGTATTTTTTAAATATTTTCGATTTTTTTTATTTTTTAACCACTTGGATTTGATGAAAATCCACCCCCACAAAGAGGGTTAAACTAACCCCAAGCACCAAAAAAGTGGTGTATACACATATATTGAAGACATTTTGAGCAATTTTTATTAAGATGTATCAATAAACTGATAAAAATTGCTATTTTTATTTTTTTCTTCCTGGAGCCCAAACGGCAAATTTCCAGATAAGGGTTTATAAGGCAAACTTGCTTAATTTTATACCCTCTACAACTTCTATCAGTTTGTCACAATAATTATGAAACACCCTGTATGTATATTTTTTAAGTTTTTTTTTTATTTTTTTATATTTGTTTTCAAAAAAAAAATTTATTAAAAAAAATGTTTTTTTTTTGAAAAATTAAAAATAAATTTTAATTTTTTTTAAATATGGGAAAATGCAATATACTATATACTGTGAATAGTATATAAATAATGGAATGCCTAGCATTACATATCTTCACGGCTTGTTTAAGTTTCAATTTAATCTATTTTGATCTAGTAAGGCACAACAAACAGACAATATACTAAATTAGTAGTTGCATTAAATCAAGTCGACTTGGCAAATTCTGTCAGCATGGCCAACTAGAGGTCGAATCCTTTATCAACTGTAGGTACCATAAGGTAGACATTTAATTTGTCAACCTATTCTGCTCATCGACCACAAAATTACGGATCGTAACATGAACCGTAATTATGGAAATTACCCATCGCGACATAATAATTGAAATATTACGGACAATAATATCACGTTTTAGTGGGTACTATGTACTTGAGAAAGTTTTTTCAACTTGGATTAGGAGAATAGATAAGTAGTTCTTTAGACCTAGCACACGGAAAAAAAAAATTATAGCTAGGAGCGCTATAACACACATACCAAGCAAATTATAATCGCTTATTATATAAATACAATGCTTTCTCTTACAATTATGGCAGTCAGTGTAAAAATTTATATGAAATACTTTAATTGTTTAGTGAATAATAAAATATAACAAATAGTATGGCATTTATAGCTTAAATAGATTTAATTATTGTCCGTGCTAATAATTTTTATAATATAATAAAATTTCTGTAAATTTATAATAGTGCCTGTAATAAATATAATCGTGTCTGTAATATATATAATCGTTTCCAATTTATTTTTAACATTATTAGTTATTGTGTCCCTTATAATCTATAGCTTAAATCACTATAATTTGCCACTGTTACCAAATATCTTATAATGTATAGCGCAGAGCCCACTAATTTCTTTCCGTGCAATAAGCATTTTTTACTAATTTTAACTACTACTACCTAGCGTGCAACCCATACAGTACACAATATCCCCCGATGTCCTCAAAATGTCGCATGTCCTGAGACATTAGTCGTATATCCCAAGGATACTCCGAAAGGTACGTCCTGTGGATATACTGCCCGTATATCCTAAGGATATACGGTATGTCCTTCGTACATCCCAGGGATGTCCCGAGGGCTGTCCCGTGGATGTCCTTTCGGGATATCCTACGAGGGCTTTATTTAAATTTACCGCATTTTTCTTACTTTAATGGCGGATGTTTTTGTCGGCGTTTGTGGTCTGTTTATGTGTGTAAGTTTTTTCCACAATTATTATTAAATCTTTATATTGTGTTTTCCTTTGTTGGACAATTTTGTGAATATTACCCTTCCCTGAGGAAGGGGTAATACTCCCTCCGTCTTTTTTGCTTTACGTTTTTTATGGACGAGCCCATGGCCTTTGCAAAGGCTAATCGTAGTGCTTTTTGAAAAATTTATGATGAAAAAGGAAATATATTTCGTAGATAAGTTACTAATTATGTACAAGTGTCTCCGAAAAAAATGGGTATCAAATAGTATTGGTTTTATTATTTTTTTGTGAAACTATTAGCTATAACTTGCACCTAGGTTGTTTAGGTGACAAATTATACAAAAAAAATTGTAATACCCACATATACTTACATTTAATTTATTCTGAAAAGTATATAACATTTTGTATTATTATAATTTATAATATAAATTGTAATTATGAAATAAAATAAACTTACTTACTTACTTACTAGGTGCAAGCTGCTAATAGCAATATTTCAAAAAAAAAAACAAATTTCATAGCAACTTTTATCGGGTACAGTTATACAACATTAGTAGCTATCTTTAGGACAGTCGTAGGGTACATCCTCAGAACATACCTTCGGCATATCCTTTCGGAAGTCGCTCGGCTTCCCGTTTAGTAACAAAGTATATCCTGAGAATGTCCTACGGATATCTATAGACGAAATCGTATATCCTGGGATTGTCAGAAATACCAAACGGATATTCCGGAGATATCCACTGTATAAATCTGTGCTATCTGGGCAGTATCTGACGATATTTGTTGGGAAAATATATGTAATTGTTTTCTTGTTTCTCCAAAATAAATCCGACAGATAAGTTTTGAAATAAAACTCCTCGTATATAGGTTTAGATTTAATGATACATTAGATTGAGGGGAAATCTGATACATTGAAAAATGCTTTTTGGGTAAATGGCTTTATCGTAATCTAATAATAGATTTCAAGTAATAAAGTAGAAGTATATATTATATGTCTATTGACAGTCCTTTATGATACATATTTATTATGCTGTTCTATCAAAATTTAATAAACTACCTTAATATAATTTGTTACATTTAAGGAGTAAGTATTCATAATAATTTAGAAATAAAACATGAGTTTCTAACTCAGTTAAATCTTTGCTTGAAAAAAAACTTTTCTTTTAAAATAGATAACAGTAGCCCACAAAAATTAAATTGGATTCCAATATGATATTCCTATGCATTTTTTTCCGCTGAATCTGAATCCGCAACCCGTTTAACCCCTTCACGTCAAGATTTTGATATAACCTCAAAAAACACTCGAAAAACTACAGAAACCGCTAAAATAATTTATGGCATACCACTGTCACCCCCCTGTCACCAAATTGCTAATTCTATACCTGGAACCCCATAATCCCCTAACCTCATAATACCATAGCCGCATAACCTCAAAACCCCGTAACCTCATTAAGTAGAAAAATCTAGTTTGGGAAAAACAGAACAAATTCTTCAGTTTTTTTTTTGTGGAACATAGTCATAAGTAAGTAACTCAATAACCCCAAAATCCCCTAACACCCTAATCTCAAAATCCCTTCACTACTACTACTACTACATCCCCTTAATCCCGTTATCCTATTCTGTGGAGAAGTCCGGTTAAAAAAAATAATGAAGTAGACCTTGATTCATGACTTCACTCACAAAACTCTTATGATTTCGAGAACCGGACTTCTCCACAGAATAGGATAATGGGATTAAGAGGTTATAATATATGAGGTTACGGAGTAAAGGGCCTGTGTAATCTAATAAAAAAAAGACAATTTTATTAAGAAAAAATATTTACTCCCATGTGAATTTTGTTAATTTAATCGGATTATAAAATAAATAAAATCTTCCCTATGGCAATTTCATGCAAGTGCCAAATGTGTACTAAAATTAAAAGCTTTTTTAAAATTTCCTATTAAGGTCATTCAAAGTATAGAATTAATAGTCAGCTATTAGGTAAATGATTACACATATAAAAATTGCAATTTTCTAAACTAAGTTAATCAGAAGCAAGGGTGGCGCCCGCTAGTCGCATTTTTAGTTTCATTTGCAAATGGTTTTAGCCAGTCAACAAAGCAGGAAAAACGTTGCCTTGAGTCAAAAGTCCAAACGATCAAAAACAAAAGAAGTAGTAAATTGTTAAAGTTTCCGTCGCCATTAGTTTTTTTTTTATTTAAGGCTTAATTTTATATACACGGAAAAAAAAAATTATAGCTAGGAGCGCTATAACACACATACCAAGCAAATTATAATCGCTTATTATATAAATACAAGGCTTTCTCTTGCAATTATGGCAGTCAGTGTAAAAATTTATATGAAATACTTTAATTGTTTAGTGAATAATAAAATATAACAAATAGTATGGCATTTATAGCTTAAATAGATTTAATTATTGTCCGTGCTAATAATTTTTATAATATAATAAAATTTCTGTAAATTTATAATAGTGCCTGTAATAAATATAATCGTGTCTGTAATATATATAATCGTTTCCAATTTATTTTTAACATTATTAGTTATTGTGTCCCTTATAATCTATAGCTTAAATCACTATAATTTGCCACTGTTACCAAATATCTTATAATGTATAGCGCAGAGCCCACGAATTTCTTTCCGTGTAGGTCATTTATTTAAATAGGAATTAATTTTAATGGAGATTTCTCCATTTAGATTAGACAGGGACAAAAGTTCTACCCATAAAGGATAGAAATAATATCTCCAACATAAAGAAAAAAAAATATCCTAGGTTTTATGTTGGCTGCGCTGTCAGTAACGCCATTTTCTTTAGCCACTGTCATTGTGTGAGCTGCGTTTGATATTGTTTTGATTTCAGTTTTTTGTGTGTTTTATTAAATATTGTGTTTTTATTGACTATTATTATTATTTTACGAGTTTTGATATTTAAATATTGTTTACCAAAGGTAAGTTCTTTCTTTATACCTTAGATTTAAAGCCTAGGCGAAATTCGTTTGGACTTTTGCAACCCTTGTAAAAACATCTTTGCATTTTGGTAGCTATAACAGAAATAACGCTATAGTCATAAAATTAATTTCTTGAAATGTAGAAACTGGTAACGATATTAAAATATATAACAATAATATATAGTTAATAATAAATATGATAAACATTAAATAAATTCATATTTACGTTTTCATATTTGAGGTTATGTTTTGTAAATAAATAAACAGATTAAGCAACCAACCTAAGAACAATTAATAGGATTTATATTTCATTCTTTATTTTACTATTTTAAAAATCATCAGTTTTATTTCTTAGCAAAAAATATTAATTTCTTTAGCTTTATTTACAAAAATCAACGGTAATTGTTGAGAAAATTTGAAAAAAAAATGCAATATTTAATTTATTTAAGTTGGTAGTGGCGTGCCGTACACAAATGAGATAGAGATAGGGTAGACGTCCTCTGTTTCATAATTCTAGTTGTACAGAGCTCTATTAAAATTAGAGGGGAGAGTGAGATCAGCTCACTGATGCTGGACTTGCAACCGTCATAAAATGTTTAGATAATTTTCGATCTTTTTGTAGTTGCGTAAACGTAATTGAGGAAATTTAAAATGAGGGGATAGAAGTGATCTTGGTTGTCTTGTATAAAAGACTTGCTATGGCCGATATTTTTCCTTTTGAGAAAGGGCATGTCGCAAACTGTATGAATTTGGGTGTTTCTCATGCACAAAAGAAAATGTCATTATAATTTTAATACTAAATTTTATTTGTAAATACATATTTGTTATTTATATCGCCACCATTGGTATTTATTACTTTACTTGTGATATTAAATACTGCAATATGTGTATTGTATACAAAATGTTGTCGTACTAACATAGAGACCGTGCTGGTACATTTAAATCCCCACGCAACTTGTGTTTATTAATACTAGCATGTTATAGTAAAAATTACTGCAATATTTGGTAAAGCATATCACACTTATAGTATGGTATACTTTGAGTTGTTCTTAAGTTGTATTGCTGATCTGGTTTAAAGTATGTTACAGTATTCTGAAAAATTAACAACTGGTAAATAATACCAACATTTTGATTAGTAATAATATAAAGATTGCAACCACATACAATGACACACTGATAAAATAATCGATCCTTTTTTTACTTTTCTCTGTATTATTACTAATCAAAGTTTTGGTAGTATTTACCGATTGTTATTGTACTAAATACTGTAACATACTTTGAACTAAGTCAATAACACAACAACTACAAATTAAAATATACCAAGCTATAACTGTGATATAATTTACCAAATGTTACAGTATTAATAAACACATGTTGCGTGGGGATCCAAATGTACCAGCACGGTCTCTATGTTAGTATGACAACATTTTGTATACAATACACAAATTTCAGTATTTTATATCACAAGTAAAGTATTAAATACCAATGATGGCGATATAAATAAAAAATATGTATTAACAAATAACATTCAGTATTAAAAATACAACGAAATACGAAATACAATGGGGAATTAAGGCATATTCAGAGTACCCTTGTTAAGTCTAGGC
Organism: Brachypterus glaber; assembly: GCA_958510825.1. Taxonomy (NCBI): domain Eukaryota; kingdom Metazoa; phylum Arthropoda; class Insecta; order Coleoptera; family Kateretidae; genus Brachypterus; species Brachypterus glaber. Next base: position 67,545,429 of record OY294046.1, read on the forward strand.
ACAATAAATTGGATAAATGGAAAAAATTACCTAAGGTTCTGGTGTGGGCACGTACCCTGCTGTGTCATTTCTGGCTCGCTGGTTGTAAGTAGGAGGGAATGGATGGAGTGTGTTGTGTGGATTAAGCACTTTTCCGTAAAGTTAGGTAGTTACTACATTTAATCTACAGTAAACTTAAAACCTGGCAAGAACGTCGCGGTTCTGTCAAGCAAGTTTTCTAATCTCAATGTGATACCACTACATAAAAATACCATTCTCCTAGGCGTAAGGTTGAGCAACTTATTATACTCTCAATTGTATAACAAGTTGTCTATACTGCAGTACACTGCAGCCTGTTTTGGAAGGCTTGAAGTTTGGATAAAAAGTTTTGTCGAGGGTGATATTATTTCAGGAATGAAAAGTGATTTTGTTTTTATTTATAAAGACTGTAAAAATTTAAAAATTCGACAGTCCTAGATTTGATGCAAAAAAAAGCACTTATTGACTGGGCTTTTTATAAAGTGCCATTTAATGGTCGCAAATATCCTGACACCCGTTTTACGATTAAAACTCCCATAAAATATGACGAGTTATGGCATTTGTAATGCCATCGTACAGACCGATCGACGACATTCATTTGTTAAGGGATTGACACAGGGGCGTACATTGTAAGCCGTACAATAATCCAAAGGAATGCTGATTAAAACATCTAGAAACCAACTGAACAGTTGCTAGCACCTTCTCAAAACATCGGCACTAGGCACTAATTTGAAACGTTATGAAAAGGAAAGTTGTGTGATCACGTGAATAGGCAACCATTAATACACCTGCATAATTTATTAAATTTTGAAAGTCTGTATATCCAAAACATTATATTCTAGCAAAAAACTATATATAGCCGTTTTTATAGGGCTTTAAAACAGCTTTCATTTAAAACAATTTTTTGAAATCGGGTTATAAATGAGATATGCTAAAAAAGCGTTTTACTGCTTAAAACGTCAGTATCTTGAAAACAATGCATTTTAGGAAAAAATAGTTTGTAACATTTTTTGACCAATTTAAAATTATCTTTCATATAAGAGCTAAATTAATAAAATAACTGTAATAATAATTGTCCTAATTAAAACAAAAAAAAAACGCCAAATGGGTTTTACCCAATTCTTACCCCCTTATCACCAAAATCTAATCAGCTCTTCGAAATACGATAAGAAACAATATACAAAAAACCGCTTGTCGATATCTTATTTATAAATGGAGTTATCGAGTTTACAGACAGACAGATGGACGAAATTTTTTTTTTACTGATTTCGAAAGGTCTAAAGGAAATGTGTAAAAAACATGGTCAAGATTTTGACTTTTCGGCGAATATTTCAATAGATCGGTACTCTTATTAGCACTAAGTGCCGATCTAAATAAACATTTATGCTAAATAGTTTTTATTTAGCCAAGGTCAGAGGAAAGTCTTTGCTAGACGAGTCAGATTTGCGAGACGAAATACGAGGTTCGCAAACAGTCAAGTCCAGCAAAGAAAAAGTTTTATTTATGACGCACACAATGTTCTTTAAACGGCCACAATAAAAATAAAGTGTTTAAATTGAGAATAAAAATAATTTTTATTGTTTTGAAAATTATTAACATCAAATATATTTTGTATCTGAAGTTACCTTTCAGGGTGATTTTTTGGGAAGGAGTTGTCTTCACTCAGAAAATGTCATTGTAATATTAATACTAAATTTTATTTGTAAATACATATTTGTTATTTTTATCGCCACCATTGGTATTTAATACTTTAATTGTGATACTAAATACTGCAATGTGTGTATTATATACAAAATGTTGTCATACTAACATAGAGACCGTGCTGGTACATTTGGATCCCTACGCAACATGTGTTTATTAATACAGTAACATTTGGTAAATAATATCACAGTTATAGTTTCGTATACTTTAAGTTGTAGTTGTTGTGTTATTTATCTCGTTTAAAGTATGTTACAGTATTTAGTAAAATAAAAATCGGTAAATAATACCAAAATTTTGATTAGTAATAATACAGAGAACAGTAAAACAAGGATCGATTATTTTGTCAGTGTGTAATTGAAATCTTTATATTATTACTTTTATTTATGACGCACACAATGTTCTTTAAACGGCCACAATAAAAATAAAGCGTTTAAATTGAGAATAAAAATAATTTTTATTGTTTTGAAAATTATTAACATCAAATATATTTTGTATCTGAAGTTACCTTTCAGGGTGATTTTTTGGGAAGGAGTTGTCTTCACTCAGAAAATGTCATTGTAATATTAATACTAAATTTTATTTGTAAATACATATTTGTTATTTTTATCGCAACCATTGGTATTTAATACTTTAATTGTGATACTAAATACTGCAATGTGTGTATTATATACAAAATGTTGTCATACTAACATAGAGACCGTGCTGGTACATTTGGATCCCTACGCAACATGTGTTTATTAATACAGTAACATTTGGTAAATAATATCACAGTTATAGTTTCGTATACTTTAAGTTGTAGTTGTTGTGTTATTTATCTCGTTTAAAGTATGTTACAGTATTTAGTAAAATAAAAATCGGTAAATAATACCAAAATTTTGATTAGTAATAATACAGAGAACAGTAAAACAAGGATCGATTATTTTGTCAGTGTGTAATTGAAATCTTTATATTATTACTAATCAAAATTTTGGTATTATTTACCGATTGTTAATTTTTTTGAATACTGTATCATACTTTAAACTAGATCAGTAAAACAACTGAACAACAACTCAAAGTATACCATGCTATATGTGTGATATGCTTTACCAAATGTTACAGTAATTTTTACTATAACATGCTAGTATTAATACACATGTTGCGTGGGAATTTAAATGTACCAGCACGTTCTCTATGTTAGTATGACAATATTTTGTATACAATACACACATTGCAGTACTTAAATCACAAGTAAAGTATTAAATACCAGTGGTGGCGATATAAATAAAAAATATGTATTAGCAAATAACATTCAGTGTTAAAAATCCAACGTAATATTCTGAGTGAATCAATGGCGATTTCTTCCGTTAGATTAGACAGGGACAAAAGTTCTACACAAAAAGGATAGAAGACATACATACACTCCCTCTTCCACCCAACCAAACAAATTCTGTATTTGTTCTTTGTTGAACAAATATAATATTTACTTGGCCGGGCGAAAAGTGTATCTATATTTTTTTTATTAAAGAAATTACTGGCGCCATCTTAATTTTAGTAGAATTATCTTATTCTACAGATTCATATTAGCTATGTTCGTTCGTGCCGCTCAGTGCTACACTTTCCAGCCAACCAAATAAATACTGTATTTGTTGTATGAAAAACAAATACAGTATTTATTTGGATGGCTGGAAAGTGTAGCACAAATGAGACAGAGATCGGGTAGACGTCTTTTGTTTCATAATTCTAGTTGTAGGGAGCTCCCTCGGGAGCTCCATTAAAAGAATTCTTTTGTTTTAACAAAAAGAAAAAAAAAAGGTTTTGACACAGAAATGTGTGATAACCCATCGGAAAAAATACTTCTAATTTATAAAGATGGAAAAATAATCCAAAAAGGATAACCATTTAGGCTTTGTTTGAGATAAGCTGGAGTTAATTAAATAAATCTATATTAATGAAACATAATTTTACAATCTAAACTTTTAATAATTTATTTATAGAGGCTGTTTCACGTATGAAGCCATTAACTGAAGTTAAAAAATATAAACATTTATTATTTGCATTCCTGTTACAGCAAGAACCCAAAGTTTTATTTTTTTATCTATATACAATGCGGTCCAAAAGTCACTCCCCCTTTAACTTTTGAACGAGTTGAGATATCGACTTCAAATTTAGAACTATCTTTTAGCATATATTTGATATTTTCAGCTCTTAAAATGTGGGCAGGGGGCATGGGGGGACATTTTTTTAAATGGAAAGGGGGGTCGTGTGATACATCATTTTAAAGCTTATAAAATTCTCTATTTAAACTAACATTTTTAAATTTTTTAAAAATGTTTTTTAACGTTTTGATTTTTCATTTTTTTGTGCTAAAACATTCGATTTTTTTAGGTTTTTTTATAAATTTTTATTTATGTCAACTAAAATTAGTTCAAAAGTATAATTAACACTTTTTTATGATTAAATTAGGCATTTTTAAAAAATTATTTGTTATTTTTTTAGAGGAATTTTGACATTAATACCCATTTTATGTAAAACAGATCTTTTACAATTCGCTAGTAAATTTAATTAGCAGAGAGAAAATTAAAGGGTACCATTTATTTTTTGAGAAAACTTCTTTGCCAGAACTTTCTTTACTAAAACTATATTAGCCTTATACCGAGTGTTTTTTTTAACCTGAAACTTTCAAATAACTCAAATACTATGCATTTTAGAAAAAAAAAATTTCGGACAAAATTTGTTTATTTTAATGGTGGAAACAAAATGGCGTATTTATTTTTTACGGATATTTACTTTTTCAAGGTCATTTCAAGGTCAACTTTCTTTTTTTAAGTACAAACATATATTTTTTTACTGTTATTTAATTCCACTCAAAAAAATAAAAATCTTTTGTAAAAAACTTTTTTTGATCGGACTTTTAGTTGCAGATATAACACAGCCACACAAAATTAAAAAAGTTGCATCCCCGACGAACTTGACTAGTCAATCCCTCTGTATTTTGAGCCGCTGAATCCGAATCTGAGGTCGGAATTTGAAAGTTAGCTCCCATTTTCAACATAACCTCAAAAACATACTTTTCGCAATTATATGATATGGTTTTTGAGGTTATGAATTTGAAAGTTAGCTCCCATTTTCAACATAACCTCAAAAACATACTTTTCGCAATTATATGATATGGTTTTTGAGGTTATGGTAAAAATGAGAGCTAACTTTTAAATTTCGACCTCAGATTCGGATTCAGCGGCTCAAAATACATAGGAATTGACTAGTCAAGTTCGTCGGAGATGCAACTTTTTTGATTTTGTGTGGCTGTGTTATCTCTGCAACTAAAAGTCCGATCAAAAAAAGTTTTTCACAAAACATTTTTATTTTTTTGAGGGGAATTAAATAACAGTAAAAAAAATATATGTCTGTACTTAAAAAAAACAAAGTTGACCTTGAAATGACCTTGAAAACGTAAATATCCGTAAAAAATAAATACGCCATTTTGTTTCCATAAAAATACACAAATTTTGTCCGAATTTTTTTTTTTCTAAAATACATAGTATTTGAGATATTTGAAAGTTTCAGGTTAAAAAAAAACACCCGGTATATTATCTCATTGAAATAAATTCACATAGAAAAGTGATTTTCAAGAAAAAAAAAATCTATAAGATAAAATGTCGATAAAATGTATATACATACTCATATATGAACATAATGAGACCTAAGTAGGTGAAATCAGCACATAATATACTTGTGCGTACAAGTATGTATACAGGGTGATCCATAACTGGCATGCCAAAATTTAAGAGGTGATTCTAGATCCAAAAATATAAAAAAAGTTCCTATAAAGGTTGGTCCGGAAATGAGCCCTAAGGGATCTAGGGCCCTTTAAAATTGTAATAAAAATAAGGTTTTTAATTAATAACTCGGGTACCGTTTAAGCTAGAGCGGCGAGCTTTTGCATCTATACTAGTATTAATAAGGGCAATAAGTTTATGTTAATTTATTTTTTTAATTTATCCAGAGGCGTGCCCAGACGGACAAAATATATGAGGCTTAAAACATTTTTGCCCCAAACTTTTCTATGTGTATGTTTTTTGGATTTGTTGTAAAAAATATAGATTTCTAGAGTAAAAATACATATAAAATATCATATAGTGTAACACTGTAGGAGCAACCGTTATCAAAAAAAAAATGCAATTAAGAGGAAGTAACATTTTGTGCCACCAAAAACGTTACTTTTTAAAAGGCTATTACTTCTTTAATATTAAATTTAGCTGTTTTGGTGTATAATACTTTTTTGCTCAGTTTTAAATGAAGAATCACCCTGCAGCATTAAAATTTTATTGGTGCTTTTTTTTGTTCCCCATTCAATACGTCATCTTCGAAGGGCCGTAGCTCCCTTAGGGCTCATTTCCGGACCAACCTTTATAGAAACTTTTTTTTATATTTTTGGATGTAGAATCACCTCTTAAATTTCGGTACGCGAGTTCTGGAACAGGCTGTATATACAGAATAGTATATTCTATAACTAGTATGGAATAGACAATATTCTGCGAGAGCGGAAAGTTTGTCATACGAGCCGGTAGGCGAGTATGACGGTCCCGCGAGCGCCGAATAACTATTCCATACGTGTTGTAGACTATACTTTTTCTTCGACTACAAATATGAAACACTGTATGCCTTTAAACTGCGGACAAGGTTAAAAACAACGTTTTTTGTGACTCGACATTGTAAATGCAACAAAACACATATTTTTAAATAAAGCAATTAATGTTATTTAATAATTTTATAATAATAATAATAATAATAAACGTTTATTGTATAAAAGATTACAAATCTTGTTACAAGAAGTTTGAATATATAAAAAAAAATACAAGAGAAGAGAAAAAAAAATACACTAAATACTAAACCCTAACTATTTAAGTAATTTGATGGATATTCATAGATAATTTAATAAAAAGAAAAAGCAGAAATTTTAATACAAAAAAAAAGTTAATTATAAGAAGAAACGATAATACCAATATTTAAAGGTTAAAGACAAATAATTTTATCATATCAGTACTTAAAAAAGATTTTTATTTAATTTTAGCACATATTTACAAATTATAATGCAAAAATTGAAGGTTATGTCAGATTGTTGTGACAGATATCAGGTTTAAATATTTAAAATAGATGGAGCAGTTTTAATTTTTTTAACTAAATTGATAAAAAAATTGGTCAAATATTAAGAAAAACTAATAAACTTTATGCAATTTTAACGCAAAACTTTAAATTGCATTAAATTATTCAATATTTCATGGTAAAATATATATATATATATTTTTGCTTATTTTGCTATAGTTTTCTTTACTTTTATAAACAAGAGATGGCACTAAATGTGCTCATTCTAATACTTGATACGGAATATTCATACCGTATCTTGAGCTACAATGAATTCATTCTGTGTTTGAAAAGTGTGTGTATTTGCTTACATTCTAAAGCAGTCGTATAAAAAAGCTTATTAATTTTATCATTGGTTCATAAAATATATGCTGAGTGTTATATAAATTTAATTAATCAAAATTCATTTGTATAAAAGTGATTAAAGGCCAAATATTAATACGCGCTCGTGTTTACCATTTCCTCCCCATAAGTACCACCCCATGTTTGCATTTCTTGCAAATACAAACAAAGGCCGACATAAAACCGCCAGTTTATTATATTTGAATACACTTAATCATCGATTTTCTCCCTCGGGCAGAAAAACTTTGTACGTGTTAGACGCTGAAAATATATGGCTTATGGTTTTAATTCTGTTTTTATTATGCTCAAGTATTTAGGGGAACATACATTAAAATTGATTGCTTAAAAAGTAAGACAGGATATGAATATTGTCTATAAAATCGAATTCGTGTATTTTTAACCGACTTCCAAAAAGGAGGAGGTTATCAATTCGACGTGTGACTTTTTTTTTATGTTTGTTCCCGAATAACTTTGGAACGAATGAACGGAATTCGATGAAACTTTTTGGTCCCGGATAATTAAGATAAATCTAATCATTTTAACACAATTTCACTTAAAAACGGTTTAATTTGGTTCTTCTACCAGCCAATTTTTTAGAGAAATATCGGATAACTCAGATAAGCCGGATAATTTGATTAAGGGGTCACTTAAATATTACGGCACACTGAAAATCTTTTAAATACCCCTAAACTTGATTCTCCGGACCAGTAATATTAAAATATCAATAGAAAATGATAAATGTTGTGATTTTACCAAATGGCGTTGTTTGATTATTACTTAACGCTTAAAGTTTAAGAAGATTTTCTTTAGTATTTCGTTTTAAATAAGGTTGGTTAGACTCTTAGGCGCTAAAATAAAAATATTACTATTATTTTTTATAAATTTATCTTTAAGATAATGACGTCACAACGCACTAACAGTGCGTTGTGACGTCAGCAGCTTGCCGAGATGGAAGGACAACTATAATTTAGCTTAGATGACGTTACAAATCTACAAGTTCTCTAAAAAGTAAAAAATAAAAACATAAACCTATCGACAGTCCAAAAAAGGAAGCAGTTATTGGTTTCAATTGGCGGCAATGTCCACCGTGGCATTGATTAATCTGCCCCCTACCGACAGCGTGCATTAGGTTGTTAAAACCAATAACTGCTTCCTTTTTTGGACTGTCGATAGGTTTATCCAGTCTCTGCTTTTAGCAGTAGATGTCGCTAGCTGTTTTTGCTTTTCCTTACAACGACTTTTAAACTCCATATAGAGATATATGGAAAGGATTTGATTTTCGTAGTTGTCCCTACTACCGATATGTGGCTCTGAAGAGTGCTAAAAAGCACGAAATCGATCGTCACTTCGGAGGGATGACTGCGTTAATCAAACAAAAGTCGTTTTAAGGAATAGTAAAATGTTTTATATAGATTTTTTAAATTTGTAAATATCAAACAATTTAATTTAGTTTAAAAAAATAATTGTTAGTAATTAATTTAGGGAATGGTGAAATTGGCACCGACTTAAGTATTTTTTTATTTTTTACTTTTTAGAGACATAGAAGTTGGTTAATTTTTTTTTGCGAAAAGTTTTTTCTCAACCTACCTTTCTTATTTTTTTGGATTAACATATTTTTGGTAATGTAGGGGGTAAATCTTTTTATCCATTCAGATAGTATATTTTACATAAAATTCCTAGAATAAGAGGCAATTAAGGTTATGTTTGCGAGTTTTGGGTATACAATTCCATCAAAGCAATTGAGAACTGTTAAATTTAAATAAATTCTTAAACTGCGGTATATATTTAGTTAGTAAAACAAGTTGTAACCTATGTTGCTTCGCATTTATCAAGATAGTTTACAAACTTTTTACATGCCGAATCCAAATTGCCAAAAAAAAAAATCAAAAGTTCAGTTTTCGAGATAATCCACCCTAAAGTGTTTATAGGGGGTAAATTAGAAAAAGAATTATTATTTTAAAAAATGCTACCTGGGAATTTCAACCCAATAAGGGGTTGTAACCATCCTTTTTTATATTATTTTATATAACCCGGTAAAAAGGTATCTAGGGGTTTTGGGACTGGCTGAAATCGAATTTTACAATTAAAAAAATTCAATCTCTACCCCCATTCAGGAAGGAGTAGATAAATCACATATTTTCATTTAATATATTTATGAAAGTTAATATCTAGTAGTTTTGAGGTACACATCATTCCCCCATTAAGGGGACGAATCTACCCCTTGTTATATATTTTTTAAATAAACTGATAATAACATGCAGGTCCAAAAATCGCTTTTAAATCTACCATGGCCCTTTAAAAATGGTGAATTTTTAGAAGACCATAGCTTCCTTAGAACAGATTTACAGAAGTACATGTATATTAAGTTGGTTTTTCTTAGTTTTTGATGTACATTCACTCTGCGTCATTGGAATTTGGGTTTTCAACATTTACTCATATGGGCCATTCCAGCGTTTCGGGTGTTACACTATTACACATTAAAACGCATTTTATTAATCCTTATTGCACTAATAGATTGGTACATGTGTGCTACAATTACACTAATATACTAGTTAAAAAAACTGTTAAAACCCAAAATAAAATTTTAAAAACATTAAGGAAGATATTGGCAAAATTTCTTTTAAATTTTATTTCAGGTTTTAACGGATTGCTTAACTGGTATATTAGTCTAATTGTAGCACACGTGGACCAATCTGTTATTGCGTATTAATAAAATCCGTTTTAATGCGTAATAGTGAAACACCCGAAACGCTGGAATGGCCCATATGTGAAATTTCACATTCAATTTAATTTTCCTCAAAAACGGTTAATCCTACAGTATTACAACAAGTGTACCTTTTTATGTATTTTGACCTGATAAATCATGTTCCAATAATAAAATTACAAAAAAAATACACAGAAAAAAGTTTAGGGAAAAAAACTGCTAAGGCCCCCCGTTTTGCACGCCTCTGGTTAAAATAACTATATCAAAATAACATATAAAGATGGACCTTATTAGGATTAGTTGTGAAACCTTGTTGCTATAGCTCAAAGGGTTCCTGAGTTACTAAATAAAAATCGATTTTTTAGCTACCTTCAGGTTTAGCTCCATTACACGGAAAAAAAAATTATAGCTAGGAGCGCTATAACACACATACCAAATTATAATCGCTTATTATATAAATAGAAGGCTTTCTCTTACAATTTTGGCAGTCCGTGTAAAAATTTATATGAAATACTTTAATTGTTTAGTGAATAATAAAATATAACAAATAGTATGGCATTTATAGCTTAAATAGATTTAATTATTGTCCGTGCTAATAATTTTTATAATATAATAAAATTTCTGTAAATTTATAATAGTGCCTGTAATAAATATAATAGTGTCTGTAATATATATAATCGTTTCCAATTTATTTTTAACATTATTAGTTATTGTGTCCCTTATAATCTATAGCTTAAATCACTATAATTTGCCACTGTTACCAAATATCTTATAATGTATAGCGCAGAGCCCACTAATTTCTTTCCGTGTACGACGCATCTTTTTTTCTTATTTTCTGATGTAGAATTACCCATTAGAATCATTGATGCTATTTCAAATACACCGTGTATGTATCTTAGAAAATATACTTTAGGTCCCCTTCAAATTGTTTATAGTGTATAAATTATTTATAGAGAAGACATACATATATGATTGCGAACTGTAATAGTATATTATGCACCGAGTATGCGAACCTAGTTTTTAGTGCATTCGATGTGCACTGAAGTGGTTTGGGTCGAGGTGCGTATACTATTTTTCGTACGGCCTAACACCTAAACATCCAAAAAACGCAAACATCTTAAAATTATTTTGTCAATTTGAGGTTATGTGTTTGACGTTTACTAATTTTTTGACAGCAGATATGTAAAATCAGCTGAATGTCACAGGCAACGCACACAGGTAAAAAATACCAAAAAAGCGGAAAAAATCATGAGGCGTCGAAACACCCTCATTCCAATTAAAAATTTTAATTTACCCCCTCTCCCGCCTAAGGGTGTGGATGAAAAAAAATCTGCTTTGAGAAAAAGGTGTCCCCCTTGATATTGAAGCTTAATGCCAAATTTCAAAAAAATATCTTGTACGGTTTCTGAGATATCGTTTAAATAACCGTTTAAATGTCCACCCGGTATGCAGTGTGCCACTTAAATTTAATTTTTTAAGCAAGACCGCAAACATTTAAAAAAAATGTATATACATCATTTAGAGGACACTAAAAGGTTTATAAATATTTAACATTCGACGCTTCATGATTTTTTCCGTTTTTTTTTTGTTGGTATTTTTTAGAAGTAGGCACTAACTACTAAATAGATCGTAGGAAAAAAAACTGAAAGCAATATCTTCTTTGTAATCTAAAAATACTAATAGCACTTTCAGCCGCGAAGAGTAAAGTAAGGGTTGTGTAAGAGTTTCATGTAAACTAAAGTGGTTAGACTTGGGTTTTGTAATTTATTTTAAACACATCGAAGATATTAGAGAATCTAAACAACGTCGAACTACCGTTCCGAATCTAAAAGTAGACATTCATTCATTTAATTCGTTTTTCAACAGGACCGTATTCAAACAAAAAGAATAAATGTGACAGTTATATATTTAAGTAAAAAAAAAAATATTATATTTAATGAATATTATTCATGTAACTGATAAAAGGTATTCTTTGTACGCGTGTTTTTAATTCATGATAATATTTTTGAACTGAAGTTTAGTATATTATTCCATCCATCTATTTTCTAATCTTCGTACAGAGTGATATAGGTAAACTGACAGTTTCGGGTAGCTGGCCCTCTTCAGTATCAAGAGTAAGGTCAGGGACTGTTTTCTTAATCAGCGTACAGAGATGACTCTTGGTACTGAAGAGGCCAGCAGCCCGAAACTGTCGATGATTAGAAAATAGAAAGAATAACAAAATAATATATTTTTTTAAATTTTGTTTAAAATTAAAAATTTCTGTTATAAATTCTACGTCTAACCACACGTTAGTGGTACTATGTCCTTGAGACACAAGACTCTTCAACTTGCTACCATTCAAAGTCTCTAGACTAGGAGAAGTATGAGTAGTTGTCTACTTCTAGAAATAGATGGCGCACAAGTATACATAAATCTGATGACAATACTTTTTTTGCGAGTAAGGTCAGGGACTATAACAACACTAAATGTTTTATTTATAATTATAAATATTTAAATAATTATTTAATAAATATTTAAAACATAAGCATGCTTTATAATAATTAAATGTTTGTTTATTAATATTGTTAATTTTTAAACCGATAGTTTATTAATTTATTAATTTAACATTTATCTCAACAAAAAATATAATAATATATCGTCGGCTTACAAGTAAAAGGCACTAAGTCACTTTTTTGCAAAAATGGGATTTTTATGGTACTGTAATTAATTTTTGGTGATCTATCTGCAGGTAAACCGAACTAACTTCTAGGTGGACTGCCAAGGGAGTTATGCGCTATACAAACGCACCAGTTTGATTTTGAATAAAATTTTATCTGGCAATAGGCACTAAGTCACTTAGTGCGTTTTACTTGTAGATTATTTCAAATGTTTCTGCACTAAACGGCTTAGTGTTTGTTTGGCGAAACGTGCATTTTTGTAACAATTATTACTAAAATTAAAAAACAATAGTGAAAGTTAAATTTGTCAATATCTCAAAACCATGTTTTTGGACTTAGTGCTCTTTACTTGTAAGCCGACGATATAATATAATAATATTATTAAAAAATATTTTATTGTAACAGCACCTATAAATTTATATTTTTTATTCGTTTGTTGTCGAAAATACAGGGTGCCCGGAAATGATGGTCAAAAAACTCAAGGGGTGATTCTACATCAAAAAATATGACAAAAAGTTCCTATAAAAATATTTCTAAAAATGCGTCGTAAGAGAGCTAAGCCTCTTTGAAATGACTAAAAAATTCGGTTTTTATTTAATAACTTTTTGAGATATAGCAACGAGATTTTGCAAGTGCAAACTAATCTTAATAATTTCGATTTCGTAGGTTTATTACCCTCGGGCTGGCCCCATCGGCCGGCCCTCGACTTCTAAAAACCTACTCAATCGAAAAATTTAACTTTTCGGCCTTGTATTAAAAATAAACATTATGGGTAAATCCATGGTAACTGAACTGGCAGAAAAAATTACACTTTCTTTTAAATATTTTAATATATTATTATTAAAGATTGTTTGTTATCTATTATTTTTAAAGAATGTATATTAAAAACTAATAATATAATAAATTATTGTAAAGAAAGTGCCATTTTTTCTGCGGCTGTAACGTCAGCTACCATGGACTTGCACTTATTAGGTTGACAAGCAAATCTGCCGTTCTATGAAAGAACTCCGTAGCATACCAGAGTTTTCAAAATATTACACTGAGTTGACGTGAAAACGTTGCTATGCGTCAAATCGAGATACGGGTATCTTTCAATAAATAAGCGATTCAAACAAACAAATTTATTTAATTTTAACCTCTATTTTAACAAAGAAAACCTTTAAAAGTAACATTGTTTAAATCACTTAAAATGTATCGCCTTTGTCCATTTTTTCGAGCTGACGTTTGTGTCAACCATATTATAAAAACATTGAACTCGCGATAGCCGTGAAACTGACTTATCGCCATTCACAGGTAACTTGATAAAATTAAATTACGAAAATAATAAAAATAAATAATTTTCATTTTAAATATAGTTGTCGGTCGTGCAAAAAATAGTGTATATACCTCAGGATTAAACCATAGCCCCTAGCCCCTAGCATGATTGTTTCCCTTGCCTCGCTACGCTGTGCTCGGGAAACATTCATGCTGCGGGACTAAAACTTATTGATATATAAATAAATATTTTTTTAATAACGCAACACTTTCTTCGGGGGAAGTAAACGTGTATGATACACGGACGAAAAATGATTTTAGGCGATGACTCGGGCGATTACGGTTGCCAATCTCTGCAATCTACTATTTTTGTTGGTAGTAATATTTTTTGTTATTTTTATCCGATATCGCCTTGATATCGCCCTTGATATGGCCTCATATCGCCTCTCGAAGGGACGAAATACCGCCCCTATGACTTGCCCCTCGTTTCTATCGATATACAGGGCGGGCCATCTAAGACGTATAGGGAATTTTTTGGCGTTATTTCTAAAGCTATAAATTTAAAATTAAAACTATTGATTATTTATAAGTATACCTAATTGAATAAATTTTATTTTTATATCTTTTTCCAATATAAAAACAATAAACAATTAAGAAATTTAAATATTTTTGCTATTGTTTGAATAAATATAACAAGAATATCATGACAGAATTAAGATATTAACAGTTTTAACAATTATTGAAAAAAATCTAACATTAGTTATTACCAATTCTGTTTTGGTAAACATTAATGATTTTGTTGCAGTTTTCAGCTGCATTTGCTATTTCTATTATTCCTTCAGGTAACTTTTATCTTCTTCTTAAAGGTTCATCATTTTATTATATAACAAGTTTACAATTAAAATTGACAACACAATTGATACGAACAAACTAGCTTAGGACGCTGTCGTGTTGATCGGTTGCTATGGAAACAAGTGTCTTAGCCAATGATGTTACACATTTGTATAATCAAGTTACTTGTTTTTATGAAAAAATTATGCGTGCGGAAAAGACCTTCTTTCCACATGCAAATGCGTGCGGAAGGAGACGTCTTTCCGCACGCTAGTAGAAAAAACAATTTTTGCAATTATCCCATTAAGGATACATAAAGAAATACTCCAGAATCTAGGCGCATGATTTTTTTTTTTTATTTTATTTTATACAAAATATGTCACAATGTGACATTGACACATTAAGACGTTTTAGGAAAAAATATTAACCTAATTTTATATTTAAAATAGGTAGATAGGTATTATCATATTTTCCAATTTGCCTTTTACATTTAATCCGTCACTGATAAGGACAATATCCTGTTTTCGTTTAATTCGCTTTGAAGTAAAGTCTTCACCAATCACAGTATAGAGAATTTAAGAATTGAAGGAGGCTTTGTTCTTCTCAGAAATTCACATGCAAAGTCCAAAATTAAATTTGCATATTTAATTATACGACGACCTATTTTACAATTGAATATTCGGTGGTGCCCTTAACCCCTTCACAGTGCAGTGAAAATAAAGTTTTCGTGCCAAAAATGAAATTTGAAAAAACATGGTACTATATTGTATGTTTTTGGGTCGGTGAATCTGAATCCGAGGTCAGAATTTAAAAATTAGCGTTAAAAATGGCGGATCCAATAGGGCGGATTAGATTTTTAAAGTTGCTCGGGTTTGCTTGAAACTTGTTACTCGGCGGTTTTTTGGGCCGCTGATTACGAATGTAGTGCCAGTTTTTCAAAATTCAAAATGGCCTTCCAATATGCCGGATTAGATTTTTAAAGTTGGTCGAATTTGCTTGAAACTTGGTACTCGGTGGTTTTTGGGGTCGCTGATTAAGAATCTGGTACCAGTTTTCCAAAATTAAAAATAGCGGATCCAATATGGCGGATTAAATTCTCCGAGAAACTTTAAAAATCTAATTGGCCGCCATATTGGATCCGCCATTTTGAATTTTGGAAAACTGGCACCAGACTCGTAATCAGCGACCCCAAAACCCCCCGAGTATCAAGTTTCAAGCTAATCCGAGCAACTTTAAAAATCTAATCCGCCATATTGGATCCGCCATTTTGAATTTTGGAAAACTGGAATCAGATTCGAAATCAGCGACCCCAAAAATCCCGTGGTGTTTCAAAATCCTGCTATAGCGGTCATACACATTAATGCCACGAACTTATTTTCCTCTATAGAGGTCAATCACTGTGAAGGGGTGAAAATACCACCACTTTATTTTGGGGCATTAAGATTTGTACGAAAAATCCCAAAAACAACAAGATGTCTTAAATTTTAATGCTTTTAAAAGGCATTTAATTAAACTATAGTTAAGTTATTTTTTGCTATCGATAGTGTGACGTAATTTTTAATGGAGGTGTCGTACAGCGTAAGGAATTGGTAGCCCCCACTTCACGAGGGAGTCAAAAATTGCAAAAACTAGCTCTGCGTGTCGTAATGAACAGATGGTGTCATAAATGCTATAACCTAATTGTTTATTTTTTACATTTTTAGAACAAGGCGCTAGACTTTAAAATTAGCAACGTCTATTTTTGAATGTTGCCAAAGGTCATTTAGCTCTTTTCGCAAAGCCTACACTGAAAAAAAGTTTTATTTCTGTCAAATAAATTTTATTTCTGTCAAATAAAACATTTGTTTACATGACCTAATATTTATTTGACCCAAATACAATTTATTTTACACAACCAAATATTTATTTGTCCATATCCAACCAAATATTTAGTTGACGCAAATAAACTTTTTTTTCAGTGTACATCTAGGTTATGGGCTCTTTGAGTTCTGATGCACCATAATATCGCATTCTAAATATAGTAAACATGTTCTTGTTCTTAGTTTCAGGGCCGTAACGAAGAAAATTATGTGGGGGGCGAATGAAAAATATAAAAGTCGTGAATTTACGAAAAAGTTGTATACTTCACAAAAAAGTTGCAATTTTTATTAATTAAAAATATAAAAGTTGTCAATTAATAACCTTCTGGTTAAGTTATTTATATTTGATACCATGATTTTTTTTCGATTTCAATAGCTACGACCCTAGTGTAGCAGGTAAAATAAAATATTTCGCTGTTAATTTTAGCTGTCTGAAGGGTTTTTTAATTTTCTGTCACAACCAGTATACAAAACAAAACTTTCTTAAATGACTTATAAAAACTTGTCTTCCTTTTAAACAAAGCATTCACTTATTGCACTTTAACACCCCCAATAGAGGAGAGAAAAAAATGAAGATTAAACTTTCATAAGAGCTTAACCACCACGAAATTTGTTTTTTTTGAAGGAAAAAAAAATAATTACATTTATTGTTTGCAGAAGCAAAGTTTTAACAAACAATATATATAATAGCACAATTAAAAAAAAAATACAATAAATGTACAAACTAGGCACTTGTTAATCAAGAAGGACCTTTTATTTCCTAAGGAATAAACGTAAAATCTCGTAACTTTTATTTGACTCACATTACCTACGATTTTGCATGTAAATTTACATATTTATTTTTTACAGTGAACTCTGTAAAATTAACTAGATTTCACATGTAATTTTACATGTAACGTGCATATAAAATTTTAAAATTGCATGTAAAATTGTAAAATTACATGTAAAATTGTAAATTGTAAAATTGTAAATTTACATAAAAAATTTACTAGATTTTACATGTATTGGCATTGAATCACATTTACGTGCAGAATAATGTATAATTACATATTTATTTTTTACAGTGTATGTAACCAATTTCGTGCAAAAACGTCATATCGCCAAGTAAAAGTATTTAACCCCGTATGAAAGTTGTCCTGTTCAATTGAAAATGCAATTAATTAAGTTTTTGTTCTAAAAAACAGAGAATTTTAATTGTATGCTTGACTTGTTAAGTGTTCTTCAGAATTCGAATGAAAATTGAAATTAAATCACGAGCATGCAAAATTTAAAAATATTATTTTAATGATGAAATTTAAAAAAAATACATATTTTTTTCTGAATATAATTATTTGCATATTAAAATTGTGATAGAGAAAATGCGCCTAATTTCGGATGGTTTCCAAATTTCGGATAGTAGTGTATTTAAGATACTGTCTGCAAAGGTAAACAGAAACCTACTTTTATGTGAAGCCAAAAGTCAAACTAAATCCGTCCTGTAATATGATAACGGTAGAGCTTCTCCCCTTTAAATGGCAGCACAAATCGTTTATATTGCAAATGGCAGTTTTGTGCTCAGTTGCATTATTATGCTTGTTTATTTTATAAATAATCGTTATAAAAGTTCGTGATTCTGTCTTGGGTAAGTTATGATGTTAGTTAAGTTGATCCACTATTCATAATTAAGCAATTTGAAAACGTAAACATTCTACAAATTTCTAATCTAAAAAGCAGAAAGTTGCCTAATTTCGGATAGACCATTTTTGTGCATTTGATTCCCAATTTCGGATATCCGCAAGGTAATTATTATTCAGGATAACCAACCATTAATTATTATTTTTATAATGATACAACAAACTAAGATAAACAATTTTGAAAAAACGAAAATTACCTAAGATACTAAGATATTCGAAATTGGGAATCTAAAATTATAGTTCCTATAGTATTTCGTAGAAAATCGCTTAATGATTAAATTACGTCTTAAATGTGAAGGAATAACAAGAAACATAAGCAATGGGATCCAGATCTACTCTTGAAAAATTTTTTTCGAATATGTCCGAAATTAGGAGCCCTTTTTCAAATGCACAAAAATGCGCTGATTTTTTTTAACCGTGTTTTTTGGAAAAAATAAACTGTAATAAAATTGCTTTTATAATAAATCATGGTTCGCTATAATAAGTTATATCTGGTTATATAAAAAAAATATCAAAAAGTAATTCCGAGTATTAAATATTGAATACATTGTAAATGGTATCCGAAATTAGGCGACTTTCCTCTATAAAACAAAGAATGGTGCATATAGTACAAACAGAACACTTAACTCGAAAAATATATAAATTCAAATATTCAGTTTTATATTTATCAGGCAGCTTCATGTTTATATAGTTTGACGCACGGATCTGTAGCTACGAGAAATATGTTTGGAATGTGTGTGCAAGTGGGAGGCCCGTTGTAGGCACGCACGCCTTAAAGTCCAAACCAAATGATTCCTTCCCCTTTCGTCGGAGACTCTCTTTCATGCGGAGAACTATATTATTTATTCTGATTGTTAAAAAAATAACGAGAAAAACTTTTTTTTTAGGTAAACGTGTGGTCCATATCCACTTTTATAAATAAAAATTATATTTTAGAACTTTGGATAACAAACCTATTTTCAAAAAAATATTAATCTTAAGGTACAGTGGGTTAGGCTAAATGTGACACCCAGGGTAATTGTGACATGTCCTGTTATAATTCTTCTAAACAAGTTTAAATCAAATCGACATTTTACGCGAAATAGATAAGATAATTTTTGCGTTTTTTTTTATGTTAGGTGTTAGGTCGTAGGAAAAATAGTATAAGCACCTCGACGCAAACCATTTCAGTGCACTCGAGTGCTCCCATGTCCTAAGTTCAAGTACTCGGTGCGGAATATAATATACTATTGTTTTGATTTACAATTTATATGCTATTTTAATATACAAGTTTTATTTAACAATTTTTTTACTAGGAAGTAATATCAATCAAAATATTTTACCAGTAGACTTTTTTATAAGAATTTATTTCCCACAGGAAACTATTATTACTATTAAACCTATTATTACGGCTGTCTACACCGAGGGAAATTCATGGAGGTAAAAACAACTGCCAAAAGATGTTTAAAAAAGCTATTTAACTGGTTCAATCATAAACTTTTAAAAATAAATTATTCAAAAACTAAGTTTCTTGCTTTCACATCATATACACAAAATTTGCCTGAATTAAACAGCCTTAAAATTCATAGTAATTGCAATAACCAGTTAAATTGTTCTTGTACTACAATACAAAAAACAGATAGAATAAAATATTTGGGTCTAACGATTGATTGCCACCTGCAATGGAACTACCATATTTCTGACGTCTGAAATAAATTAAGGAAACTAATGTATTGCTTTAATATTTTAAAACATATTCTATCCTTAAAACTTATTAAGGGAGTATATTTCGCATTTGTTGTATCAATATTGGAGTACGGATTAATTGCATGGGGTGCAACGTCAAGTACTCACATTGAAAACCTAAGCGTCATTCAAAGAAAAATTATTAAAATTATTTAAAAAAAACCTCCCCGATATTCTACCGAAAGCCTTTTTATAGAATTTAATGTTATGAATTTAAAAGAACTGTACGTACTATCTTTAATGAAACATTACTTAAAAAATTAAACCTGCATAAATTTAATAAATCATCCGCACGACACTGTTCAAAAGAAAAATCTAAATACCCATTTAAATATAGCTAAAAATTATTTGATTTACATAAAAAAAATATTTAATTTATTACCCATCGAATTAAAAAATTAAAAAATTCCAAATACACGTACAAGTCATCATATTGGGAGGCATAGCGTAGTGGCTAGCGCGTATGCATAGCAAGTCTACTATCGTGAGTTCGATTCTCACTGGCGCCGATTTGCCTTTTTCAGTTAATTAATAATTGAAATTTGTCGAAGGCGATAAGTGAAACGGACACTCCCTAGAAACTGGTTCGAAAGTCAGTATAAGCCGGTGGTTCCCTCTACTACTAGCCCACACAAGTCCTGGACTTAGGGGATGCTTAATTAAGTAGAATAGTATGAGGTTAAACAAACAAACAAACAAACATTTTACTACGGTAACCGATTCTCAGTGCAAGATTTATAAAAAAAAAATAGATTTGGATTACCGATAACTCAGAAACGATAAAAATCATTCTAAACTTATAAAAAAATTAACTTTAAATTCTTAAAATAGATCTCACACTTTAAACATGATTGCTTATTTCGAGCCCTACAAAAAAAAACATAATAAAAAAGTATAAAATCTGTGTATATCACGCACAAGCTAAAGTTTATTTTTTAAGGTATAGTTATTTTAAATTTGCCGCTAAATACTCCACAAAGTCCGATTTACATTGAAGCATGTGGCTTGTTTTAAATGTCAACATAACCAAAATTTATAATTTTTGTTTACTTACTTTGTTTTTATGATGTTTTAATGTAAAAAAAAGAGAATTGATAAAGCTGTTGCTAAAACACTTTTGTATTCCTGTAGAAACAAAATTTGCTTATAAAATCGCTTTTATTCCAGTAATTTAGAGGAACGAACCATTGTTTTGTTCTCGTTAATGGCACGTCAACGTTTTACGTTTGTGTAAATTGGGCCTAGTCATTTCATCTTACGTTACTATGGTAATTTCGAGATTGTTTACAAGCGGGAAGGTTTAAAATAACTATACCTTAAAAAAATAAACTTTAGTATATAATTTAATTAAGGTAACAAATTTGAAAGTAGGTTGTAAAATATGTTTTGTACATGTGTGTAAATAATTAAATATATAAATAAATAGGTTCTACACTAATAATTACCATAATAAAACAGAAACATGGTTTGGACTGCAAAATTAATATCGTTTTTGCTTACTCACTGGAAAATATGCAAACAGGATTTGTCAATATATGAATTTATTGGCATCGTTGATAGAGTGTTAGTCTATCAATTCATAATTTTATCGCCATTTATCGTCATTTGCTTTAAATGTATTTTCCACGTGTAAAATTATCAGTAGTAATATCATAAGTGCATGTTGAATTATTAATAATTTTTTTACTGTATTAAAAAATATTTTGCTTGGCAATTGATTGAGTGCATTTTTCGTGTTACAAAATTTTGACGAAAAATGCACGAAAACAATTTCCTTAAGCAGAATAATTTTTTATATACAGTAAAAAAACTATGTATAATTCAACATGCACGAATGGTTTGGTTTATTTCACAAACAAAATAAGGAAGTATATAATTTTACAATGTTTTATGTTGTTTCATATTTAAATTAAAAATTTAAGAACTAAACAACAATATTACTTTACAACTATAATTAAAATTTTAAATCTCAAATTTGAGCGCTTTTTAAATCCACGATGTTCACTTGTTCGGGAATGTTGCCAAGTCTAAACTTTGCTCGAGGGATATTTTATGCTTGAGATTATTCCAATAAAATAGTTGTAATCACATATATTAGCATTTAAATAAAGATCATTGATGTTTTTGTTTAAAAAGTTTAGTTATCAACTGAAAAGAAATAAAATAACGGGTGTTTCCACCCGTAAAAACAATTTCCTATCGGTTTCTAATAAGCTTTGGCAACGCTGTACTGGCACCAGCGCAGTCATTTGATGTTTTGATTTCCGTAATTCTTTACTGAAAAATATATTTTTAATAAATAAGTTTTTTTAATTAGTTTTTAGTGGCTGTTTTTATTACCAAGATTCAATTAAATAAATTAAAATTTATGAATATCAATGATTTAAAGCTTTTAGATGGAAAGTGCAAAAATATAATCTATTACCTGAAATTAATTAGGGTTTATACCTAGGATATTTTGGTAATAAAATAAGCATTTATATTGCTTATCAATAAAAATAAATTAACTAAAGGTAAGCTTCACAAATTTAAAACACATTTTGCAAAAATATAACATTTATTAATAACTAACTTTCGGTTTCTTGTTTTCCTAGTAACCAAGAGATACTTGCATATATGCAAAAATTATCAGATTCATTTTGATTTGATTGGTCAAGAAACTAAAAATGCAAAAATTATCAGATTCATTTTGATTTGATTGGTCAAGAAACTAAAAATGCAAGGTTTTGATTGGCCTATATCGTCGTAAAGAGCACTAAGTCCAAAAACATGGTTTTGAGATATTGACAAATTTAACTTTCATTGTTGTTTTTTAATTTTTGTAATAATTGTTTTTGGAAAAAAACTACCGCAAATTGCAATGACATGTTTGGACATAATGATGTCCCATTTGCAGTTAAATAAAGAAACATTGAAGTAGTTTAATTCAACTAAATTTAAAAAAATACATGGACTTATTGCCTTTTAATTGTAGGCCCACGACTTACAAGTAATAAAAAAATATAAAAACAACTATTTAAAATTAAAACCCTTCTATTAATTAAACGTAATGTATAACTATAAAGTAGAAAACAAGACGTTTACATAAATTTTCAAAAACTAGATTTTTAAAAGAAGGGCTTGGACTTTTTGTTTGTTTAAAGAACGTTTCCAAAATTAATAAAATTAATTAGTATTAATTATATGAGACTGCTTACTATGCCCGAACTAAGACAGTTTTCAGAGGCCATCGGATGTGCCGGCAAAGAAGCATCTCCTAAAGTCAATAATTATAATGAATCATTATAATGATAATAATTATTAATGATAAAACACTTCACGGTGCAATTCTAAGGGCTGTTTTCCGAACTTGCCGCGGTCTTTAGTGTTTTTCTTATATTCTTGTTATTTATATAGAAACCAAGAATTTAAGTGAAATATTAAAATAACCTATCAGTTAAAATTTGAATGCGTTTGTCAGTACAATAAATAACGCGATATTGTATCATATAAATGATTTAAGCAATTATATTTTTATAAATTAACTTTTTTTAGAAAGTCGCTTAGTGCAGAAACATTTGAAATAATCTACAAGTAAAACGCACTAAGTGCACTAAGTGACTTAGTGCCTATTGCCAGATAAAATTTGAATCAAAATCAAATTGGTGCGTTTTGTATAGGGGGTAACTCCCTTGGCAGTTCACCTAGAAGTTAGTTCGGTTTACCTATACATAGATCATCAAAAATTAACTACAGTGCTATTAAAATCCCATTTTTGCAAAAAAGTGACTTAGTGCCTTTTACTTGTAAAATTATCAAATTAAATTAATTTGCAAATTTGGCGAAGGTGCCAACATTACATTACATTACATAACATTACATAATAAGTTTATTAACCATAATTTACAGAATCATTGTATACATTATTTATAAATTTATTATTGATGTAAGTTGCGGTAATTTAAAACTTGCCTAGAGTAATTTAAAACTTGCCTAAAATGAAAGTTAGAATGAAAACAAACAAAAACTTTTGGCTAACCTCTCTACTCTAAATTTCTCTACTCCCTAACATCCCTACTCCATAACATCCCTACTCCACAACAACTCTACTCCGTAACATCTCTACTCCATAACATCTCTACTCCGTAACAACTCTAATCCACACTATAAGGATGTTATGGAGTAGGGATGTTAGGGAGTAGAGAAATTTAGAGTAGAGATGTTAGACTGCCAAACTTTTAACAAAAAAAAAATGAACCGACTTCTAGGTCTCCAAAAAGTAAAAAATAAAAAATAAGCCGGTGCCAATTTTATCATTTCCTAAATTAAATATTAAAAATTATGTTTGTTGTTAAATTATTTGCTGTGAAATTGTCACTTATTTTAATTTTTTACTTTTTAGAGACATAGAAGTCGGTTATTTTTTTTTTTTTGTTAAAAGTTTTTATTTTTTACTTTTTAGAGACAGAGAACTTGTTAATTTGTAGCGTCATCTAAGCTAAATTATAGTTGTCCTTCTATCTCGGCAAGCTGCTGACACGTCACAACGCACTAAGATTAATTTCTAAAAAATGAATTTAGTAATATTTTTATTTCAGCGCTCCAGAGTCCAACCAATCCTATTTTAAACGAAATACTAAAGAAAATATTTGTTAAACTTTAAGCGTTAAGTAATAATTAAATAACGCCTTATGGTATAATCACAAATTTTATTATTTTCTTTGTTATTTTAATATTACAGGTCCACAGAATCAAGTTTAGCGGCATTTAAGCCTGTCGTAATTATGAGTGGCCCCTTAATTAAGTTATTGGCTTATCCGATATTTCTCTAAAAATTTGGTTGATATTAGGACCAAATTAGGTGAAATTGCGTTAAAATTATTAGATTTATCTTTACTACCCGGCTTACCCGGCATTATCCAAGCGTCAAATTAAAAAGAGAACACCTCATGAATGCCTTCTTTAAGTTTTAAATAGTTTCATCCAATCCCGTTCATCCGTTCCAAAGTTATGGGCGATCAAACATTAAAAAAAAACAAAGTCACACGTCGAATTGATAACCCCCTCGTTTTTTGGAAGTAGGTTAAAGACTGATTGTTTTTTTTTACTTTTTAATCTTCAGAGTAAATCATAAATTTGGCATAAGAAAAATAGCGGAAAAATAATAATGACAGATAAAGTTTACATGGACATAATAAAATTGGAGTTCAGCGCAAAAAACCGTTTTTAAAGCTCCAATTCGCTGTCACTGTCAAAAATTGGTTAAAAATAGGTGACGTCATTCTTGAACAGCCCCTAACCTCCTCCCCTCCTAGTTCGTCAAGTAATCAATGGCGAAATATTAAGGGTAATGTAACAAGTTATTACTATCGGTAGTCTTTGCATATCGTCTTGTAAATTTCAGGACGTCTTATCTCAAAAAAGACAACTTTACAGGAATGAGAAATAACTCTTTTTCGCATTATTCATAGGTTGAAAATGTACTTTTTTAATATAAACTTAATACATTTTTAATGATTAACTTACCTTAAGTCATTTTATTGTGTATAAAATAAATAAATACAAATAAAAACCTAATGTTTATAGATACGACATTTTGATGCTAAAAA
Source organism: Brachypterus glaber (assembly GCA_958510825.1). Taxonomy (NCBI): domain Eukaryota; kingdom Metazoa; phylum Arthropoda; class Insecta; order Coleoptera; family Kateretidae; genus Brachypterus; species Brachypterus glaber. The sequence continues at coordinate 67,570,905 of OY294046.1, forward strand.
TTAATAAAATTTTTTAAGATACGAGCTTTGAAACATTATTAGCGGAACGCACCTCTTGCATCGCATGCGCAGTGTTATTCAAACTGTCATTTTGCCAAGGTTGATTCAAACACCGATCAGCTGATCGGTGGATTCATAGAACAAAATATATATGCAAAAGGTGCGTTCCAAGTCAGTTAACTAAATTTAAGAGATACGAGGTTTTAAAATTTATTAATCTGTAATCATCTAAGATACGACGCTACTATTTTGCTTATATTTTTGTTATTTAAAAAAAATAGCACGTGAAACTTATTTTTTAGATGACAATTAATAATATAAAGCGTTTAAATCCAAAATCTCAAAATCGAAAAAAATTGAGATACGACGTCCTGAAATTTACAAGACGATATATTATATTTTGATGTACTTCAGTGTTAATGCCAGTGGCAAAAATACAACGACTGCGCAGAAGATAAGTCCCGAATAACATTTAAAAAGAGAATAAAATTATTAGATGTTAATGGAACATTACATTGTTATCTATGAATTGATTACAAAGTATAATCAAACCCCAAAATTAGTGTAAAACAAATGATATTAAGTTAATTAATAATTATGCAATTTTTCACTGTGTATATCCTATATTCTATAGATTTAACAGTATTAGCGTTTATAAATCTATTTACTCATTTAAATATTAAAATATTTTACAATTATTGACGTTTTATGGATTTATGTGGATTATTATATATTTATAAACAATAAAATTTGTTTTCTAAATATTAAATTTAAAATAAAGCAATTTTATTTGTTTTTTATAGCACAGTAGTATATAATTAAAACACCAATGAATAATTTAAGGATGCTAAATTTAATTCGTGTTATTACTGCAGTTTATTGCAGAAATGTTTTAAAATAAATATACCGGGTGTTTTAACTCTATTTTGATAGTGCTCACTTATTTAGTAAAATAGATAATTAAATTTTGCATAAATAATTTTAAATTAGACATCGAGAATCAAAAAAAAAACACAAATAAAAACTACCCCCTTGTCCCCACTTAGGCTATTCAAAGAAGTCAAAAAATATGAGAGTACGTACTATTTGCAAACTTGGGGGGTAAGTTCTAAAAGGGTGTTTTGTTATTGTTCCTGTCACAATTTCTATTCATTAAATAAAGTTTTTTATTTATTTTTTCTATTTTGCGACTCTTATAAGCTCATAATCACACGCATTTTGCGTGTTCTTATAGGACCATAAGAGGTCTGTACTTTTTGTTCTTTTGGGTTGGCAACAGACCTGGCCTATCGCTTGACGTTTTCCGTTTATCAAAATATTATTTGTTCTTAGAATTTTAAACATGGTGTAAATTGTAATGCCAATCCAAAACAAAAATCCCTAAATCAGTCATCAATTTAAGTGTAATTTTTTTTTATTCTAGAGCAAAATAGATAAAATTGTATAAAGCACTCGTTTCATAACACGTTTTTAGATCACTAGTACTTTTGAAAACTCGCCGCAAGCGGCTCGTTTTCTAAACTTGTACTCGTGCGCTAAAAACGTATGTTATGAAACTAGTACTTTAAAATACTATAAAGACCTTCTCGGGCCTTTTAGATATTTTACACGATATTTGTTTGACATTATTACAATAATTTAGAATAGATAATCTTCACTATAACCCAATCACTTTAGATTAAGTTCGATATAGGAAAGAAAAAAAATTACAAGTTAGAACTTTTCACGCAGTTAAGTTAAACCAAGACTTGGTGTAAGATAATATGATCTTGGATAAAGATAATATGATCTTGAATCAAGATAATTACATACTTGGTTTAAGATAATATGATCTTAAATAAATGGTTTAAGTGGCTTTAATTTAAGGAAATGTCCTTAAATCTAGGGCCTCAAATGCCAAGATCACGCCGGACTTGATACAAGACAGTCATGGCGTTGAACATATCAAAAGCCATGGCGGCTTTGATTCAAGATATCCTTTTTTTCTGTGTAATAATTCTAAAACAAGATGCATTATATCAGATTAAAAAAAGCGACTATTCAAATATTCATATAACTGCAAGTGTTTCTTGGGTATATTATATTCAATAACAATATCTTCCCTCTGTTAAAATTTAGATGCCGTGCCCTTTTTATAGTTTATGATTCAAATAAAATTTTATTGCTCAGACTTGAGTTTGATGAGTGGCGCCACCTCACGTAACGCGCTCTGTACTAGAATGTTTGTGAGTCATCACAGGATATATTAAGGATTGAGCCAACGTCAGAAATGGGCCTTGTTTTCTGGTTACAATTTAGAAAATCGTCGTGTTGCGCTAGATGTTTATAATTGCAAGTCCTTTGTGAACAAATTTTGCTCTACACGGTAAAAATAAATTACATTAAATTACATAGTCCGTAAATGGTAATATGTTGCCATAGACCGGAATGGTAAAAATTACATAGTCCGTAATGGTAATGTTTTGCATAGACCGGAACAGTAAAAATTACATAGTCCATAGTGGTAATATTTTGCATAGACCGGAACGGTAAAAATTACGTAGTCCAGAATGGTAATATTTTGCATAGACCGGAACGCTAAAAATTACATAGTCCAGAATGGTAATATTTTGCATAGACTTTTTATTATAAAAACAAACGTAAAAAAAACGATCAGCTTGAACTTTTTTTTTTATATTTGCCTACAATACTTATGGTGTGTTTAATAATTTTAAAAAAAATTAACATAGTCATATTAAAAGTGCTTTTAAAATAACTTAAACACTACGATATTTCAATAACGCTTTGACATAGAGACTTGAAATTCGAAAAAAAAAATATTTACTACTGTTTGTTCCAAAAGTCCAAAAAGACCAAAGAGCACGCGCGTCCTAAAATAACATAGCCCGACATTTTAAAATCATGTAAAAATATGTAAATCAATGTAAATATATTTTTTACATTATTTTACATTCTTTTACATTATTTTAAATAAATTCATGAATTAGGCATAGTCCAGAATAGTAAATTTACTATTCCGTACTATGTAAATTCATGTATTTTTACATTATTTTACATTACCACTACCAATAAAACTATCTTTCCATTTTTCAAAATTCGGATGCTCTTAAAGTTTGTTTTTTACTTGGTTTTAAAGTATGAGTTACTATTTCAAGAATTTTATCACTTTTATTTTTTATATAACAAATTATTAATTTTGCTACCCCTTACTTTTAAGCTAAAGCAGTCATGCCATTCCTATGTTCCTTAATAATTTTCGATTTCGACCCTTTTTCTAACAAATCAAGTCGAAGTCTTAGATTCGAAACCAGAAACTATACTAATAACAGAGACTATCTCTGCTAATAATTATAAATTAAGAGAAACAACCACATAGAAATATGTAAAAACTTGTTAAAACTAGTCGTTCACGTTAACGAGAGTTTATTATGTTCTCGCAAAGAACTTTTACCTAAAGAAGTAATTTCAGACTAATGTTTATGAATGTGTCATCTTTTTGTTTGTATATTTACTAACAGAAACGCGATCAGCTTTGTGGTGTAAAATGTAGATGTCGCTAGTCGACTTTCAGGCTACCTACTAGCGATGTTGCGTAGTTTTCACCTTATCATGAATTCAAATCAATATAAATATGTAAAAAACTTTATTGTGTTTACTATAATTATGTTTAATAATATAGTATATTTAAATCTATTAAAATTAAATTACTAGTTCATATAAAACTCATACAGAACTAATGTTTCTTAAAATTTACAATAAAATATCCAAAGTATATGTTTCCAATCGGCAACACTGTACCCCTGTCAGTCATTTTACAACATTAGACTGTGAGTTTACACATTCTTTCTCTTTCTTTACGCGTAAGTGTAAACAATAGTCACTCCCCACCAGCTCCTCACCGTACTTGGTTTACGCTTCAAACAAAGCATACGATAGATTTCATCATGCTCCTTCTTGAGGTAAAAGTTCTTTGTGTTCTCGTTACAGAGAAGTCAAAAGAAAAAAATCTGTGTTCACAAGACCGAATAGTTCACATATACGCATGTTCACATTATCGAGCTCATACTGTATTTGACTTCTATCCGGAAAACTAAAGTTAAAGTTCTTTAAATGCGTCCTTAATAATTTTACTGAATCCAAACCTATTTTAAAAGTTGTAGAAAATCTGTAAGCAAGCTTCTATAGAGTTAACTCTAAACTGACAAACAGTGCCTTTCTGGCTAGAGTATATAATTTTCCAAGGATTTAAATAAGAATAAATTGCAAGGGGAAATTTCGTTCTAATGTTACAAATTTTATGATTAATGAAAATACAATTCGTAAAACATTATTCAAACAATAAATCAAATAAATTGACTACTTATTTAATATTTATTCAATATAATCTAGATAGCTAACAACAGAGAGAAATAATAATGTTTATTGAGTAATTAAGGGGTTGTTCTGATTTTTCAGGCAAAAAATTGACGATATTTAGATATTTTTTTCAGACGACCTGCATTATTTTTATGTACAAAACTTTTTACAAAGTATTAGGCAACTCTTAAAGTTCATAAATATATCTGCAGCACGGGCTGAAGTTAGACACCTCAAAAATACCATAGTAAACGGTTCCAGCGATAGCTCCGCCCCCAATGGTCCGAAACACAAAAATCAAAAACAGTCTTGTTAAAAATTACATTCTTTAGTTCGCTAGTGACATAATAGACATAAGTAAAAAATCCAAAAAACAAAAATTCCACGCGTACTTTAGTGAAAAAAACAAAAATATGCCATTTTTCCTACCAAAAACAGGTAAAAAAGGGGGAATAAAAAATAAATTACTAACCTTTGAAAAAAAAATTACACTGGCAAACTAGCATGATTATAGACAAAATGCCGAAAAATTTAAGTCAATATGTTAAATAGTTTTTTTTATCGCTGGAACCGTTTTGAAAAATTGTATTTTGTGGAAAACGCGTTTAAAGTTTTTTTTTATATTTTATATATACAAAAAAAGCACCAATAAAATTTTAATTCTGCAAGGCGATTTCACAATAAAAACTGAACAAAAAAGTATTCTTTACCGAAACAACTAAATTTAATATTAAAGGAGTACCTAATAGCCTTTTAAAAAGTAAAATTTTTGGTGGCACAGAATGTAACTTCCCCTTAATTGCATTTTTTTTTAAAAACGGTTGCTCCTACAGTGTTACACTACATGAAATTTTCTATGTATTTTTACTCTAGGAATCTTTATTTTTTACAAAAAAATCAAAAATAGATACACATAAAAAAGTTTGGGGCAAAAAACTGAACAAAATTTGTATTTTTTTTTTAATTAATATTTATTAATTTATTTAATTAGGCCTTTAGGATACAGACGGGTATTTATTATGTATATAATTATTATTATAATATGTTTAAGATAATATTTTATTTTAAGTTGTACTTAGTACGGCCCTGCTTTGTTAATTTTACTGCGCTTGCGTAGACACAGCCTGTTAGCAGACGGCGCTTCAGTTGAGGAACGTGACGAGACTTGAGTTTGTACCATAGACCTCGGCGCACAGCCACCCGTTCTTTGTTATTGAATACATATTGAAAAAAATGGTTTTTGGTGTTTTATTGTGAGAAGCCTCATCAAAAATCAATATACATAATGGTCCTTCGTCGCAGATATCAGAAATACTGGTATGAACCACGCCAGGAAGAGGTTTAAAGCAAAAAAATATATTCGGCAATGGCCGACTGCATGCATCAAAACACACAGAAACGTCCAAATCCTATGTAAGTTCGTTCCTTTATTCATAGCTGCTTCTTTTTGCATGTGCAAACTGCTTTTTTGACAAAACAAATCGTTCAAATTCAAAATAAAGCGTAAAGTTGTTTTTTCTGGAAAGTGTAATTTTCAATAGTTTGATGTAGGGTGCAGAGGGGTAAAAAGGAACATTTTTCATGTTTTAAAAACAATTGTACAAAACATATTAAAATCATTTTAATCGAAATAAAAACATATTTACATGTTTGTATTGCATAAAAACGTGAAAATAATTTTGAAAAACATTAAAATCGAGAAAATAAAATCACAAATCGAAAAAATCGACAATAAAACGTTTCATATTGTTATAAATCGTATACTTTTGCAATCATAAAATCATAAATCGTATTGAATCGTAAATCGCATCAAATTGTGTTGAATCGTATTAAATCGCATTGAATCAAATTAAATCCTATCAAAAACAATTAAATCGGGTTGAATCGTATTAAATCGCATGGAATCAAACTGAATCGTATCAAAGACAATTAAATCGCATTGAATCATATTGAATCGTATCAAATACAATTAAATCGTATTAAATCGCATTGAATCATATTGAATCGTATCAAATACAATTAAATCGTATTAAATCGCATTGAATCGTATCAAAACACATTGAATCACATTAAATCATACTAAATCGTATTAAATCGTATTGAATCATACTAAATCGTATTGAATCATATTAAATCGTGTGGAATCATATTAAATCGTATTGAATCATACTAAATCGTATTGAATCATATTAAATCGTGTGGAATCATATTAAATCGTATTGAATCATACTAAATCGTATTGAATCATATTAAATCGTGTGGAATCATATTAAATCGTGTGGAATCATATTAAATCGTGTGGAATCATATTAAATCCTATAAAATCATATAGGATTGTATCAAATCATACAAAATCATACTGAATCATAAAAAAAAATCATACTAACTCAGTGTAAATCATGCAATCCAAAGAATTCTACAAAGTAAAAGTTGATCAACTAAAATTACGTTTAAACAGTTTTTCTAATGCTGTTCTAGATTGTGATTATAAAAACAAAAATCATATTTTAGACATTCAAACAAGATTAGACAAAAATTTTAATACTTTAGAACAATTTGAAGATATACTTGCTGCACTAAAGTCATTTGATCCCGAATTTAACGCTGAAGTTGAACTTCAAAACTTCGACACACTTTATTATCATACAATCAATGAAGCAAAATCAAAAATTGAGAATCATTTTCAAGAAATAAATGAAACAAAAAAGCAAAATGTTTTAGTAAAACAAGAGCCTAGTTTTGACATTAAGCTACCAACAATTTCTTTACCCGAATTTTCCGGTTCTGTTCTTGAATGGCAACAATTTCATGATACCTTTACCAGTCTTGTAGATGAAAATGCAAATATAGGAGCACTTCAAAAATTTTATTACTTATTATCATGTTTAAAAAATGAAGCGAAGCAGGTAATTCATTCATTGACTGTTAACGAGGCAAATTATACAGTGGCTTGGGATTTGCTCAAAAAGCGGTACCAAAATCAAAAAATTATTATACATAATCATGTTAAATCCATTGTTGAACTTTCTGTAGTTAAGACTGATTCAAGTTCGTCTTTAAGATTATTTTTAGATTCTTTTCAAAAGCATTTTAGATCCCTTGAAACTTTGAATCAACCTGTACATGCTTGGGACACACTTTTAATTTATTTGTTAAGTGAAAAATTAGATACCAACACAAGAAAAGAGTGGGAAATCCATTCAAGTACTGAAACATTAAAAAACCTTCAAGAATTCTTAGACTTTTTAAACAAGCGGTGTTTAGTTTTAGAAACCATTGAAAACAAAAATAAACAAAGCGAAAAACGTAATACATTTAGTAGTAGCAATGCAACCAAACAAACAAATTATCAAAACACAAAGCAATCTGTAGCACACATTACAACCAATCAAAAAATTTGTACATTTTGCAATAAAAATCATTCAAATCATAACTGTGATTTTTTCTTAAACTTGTCGGTTCAAGCAAGGTTAAACGAAGCAAAAAGTCGAAACGTTTGCTTAAACTGTTTAAGACCTTTTCATCAAACAAAAGATTGCACTTCATCAAAATGTAAATACTGTGGTCGTCATCATAATAGTTTACTACACTTCGATAATCAATATGGACAAAACAATACAAGTTCATATAATCAAATCAACCAAGGTTATAATAGACAATATAATCAATCGACTTTTCAAAACAAGCCTTTTTATGAAAATAATCAAGCTAATCAAAATAAACAATCATTTTTTCCAAACAAACAAAATTATTTTCAAAAACAAACTAGTTTTCAACCCAATCAATCCACTTTTAGAGACAATCAATCTACCTTTCAAAACAATCAACCTTACTCTGAAAACATTCAAACATTGAATCGTAGAAATGAATCTTTTTCTCGAAACAATCATGCTCAAGAAAACAATCAACGTACATTACAACGTGAAAACATAAATCAACATTCTTTGCAACAAAATCAACCTATTAATCATAATCAATCTTCTCTTGTCAGTCAAGAATTTAATAACGATAACCAGTTACAAACGAATTCTAATCAATTATGCGGTGCTATTAACTGTAATCAAAGTCAAGTATTATTATCCACTTGTGTAATTAATATATTTGACAAAAATAATCAACCTTTTTATGCAAGATGTTTATTAGATTGCGGATCAACATCAAATTTTATAACAAAATCTCTTGCTGATAAATTAAATTTGCAAACATTTTCTGTCAAAGTACCTATTACAGGAATTTCTCAAATATCTACAAATATTAATAAACAAGTTAATGCTAAATTTAGTTCAATATATAACAATTATTCATCCACACAATCATTTTTGATAATAAACGATATAACAGGTTATATTCCTCTAAAATCTTTTGACACATGTGATTTAAATGTGCCAAAAAACTTGCCTTTAGCTGACCCAGAGTTTAATATCTCGAAACCAATTGATATTTTATTAGGAAATAATATTTTTTGGGAACTAATAACTGAAGGTGAAATTAAATTATGCAAACAAAAAAGCGGACCCATAATGAAGAATACAGAATTAGGTTGGATAATCGCAGGTCCAATTTATAATTTTAATCAAAAATCAAATCGTTCATTTTGCAATTTATCAATAAGTAATCAAACCATACATAATCAACTTGAAAAGTTTTGGCATATAGAAGAAATCGAAATTCCTAGCAATAGAAACAAAATCTTTACACAAGAAGAATTAGAATGTGAAGAGCATTTTTTGAATAATTTTATTCGCGATGAAACAGGTAGATTTACTGTAGCTTTACCCGCAAAAGAAAACATTTCAGAGTTAGGCGAATCAAAATCAATTGCTGTTAAACAATTCTTAAATCTAGAAAAAAGACTTAAAAAATCACCAGAAATAAAATCCCAATATAATAAATTTTTATTAGAATACTTAAACCTAGGACATATGTCAAAAATAAAAAATCCAGACACACACAATTCCTTTAGTTGTTATTTACCACATTTATGTGTGTTACGCGACTCTAGTACGACAAAATGTAGAGTAGTTTTCAATGCAAGTTTTAAAACTTCAAGCGGATTATCCTTAAATGACGTTTTAAAAATCGGTCCTGTAATTCAAGACGACTTATTCTCAATAGTTTTAAGATTTATAATTCCAGATATCGTATTAACGGCTGATATTACCAAAATGTACAGACAGATAAATATAGTTAACGAACAAAAAGATCTTCAACGCATAGTTTATAGATTTAATGAATCAGAGGAAATTAAACATTTTATACTTAATACCGTTACATATGGTACAGCCCCAGCTAGTTTTTTAGCAATCAGAACTTTAAAGCAAGTTGCAATAGAAAATAAAAAACAATATCCACAAGCGTGTGAAATTATTGAAAAAGACTTTTGCGTAGATGACTTACTCACCGGTTTTAATACTAAAAGCGAAGCAATAAAAATGAAAGCTGAAATCGAACAAATTTTAAAAAGCGCAGGTTTTGAACTTCGTAAATTCCGATCTAATAGTAAAGAAATATTAACCGATAAAGAAATAACAACTGATGACTTAAATATAAAAGAATCAACTGATACATCAAAAATTTTAGGTATTTCGTGGAATTCGCAAACAGATATGATGCATTATAATTTTAATTTAAACATAAACCCCCTAGTAAAACCAACTAAACGTATTATTTTATCGACAATCGCAAAAATTTTTGACCCTTTTGGTCTACTTGGTCCTACTATAGTATTTGCTAAAATTATTTTACAAAAATTATGGGAGTTAAGAATCGATTGGGATCAGGAAATACCGTCCGACTTAGAAAATTTGTGGTTAAATTATTGCAATCAAATCATAAACGTTAATAATATTAAAATTCCTCGTCAAGTAACAATAAAAAAATGCATAAATATTCAACTTCACGGTTTTGCCGATGCAAGTGAAAAAGCTTATGGATCGTGTATCTATTTGCGTACTGAATCAAACAATGGACTCATACAAACTAAATTACTTTGTGCAAAATCACGAATCGCTCCTTTAAAAACGAAAACATTAGCTAGATTAGAATTATGTGGTTGCGTATTACTTGCAAAATTATTTACAAAAGTAAAAGAATCTATTAGAAGTTACAATTTTGATAAAGCATACTTTTGGTGTGATTCCACAATCGCTTTATGTTGGATTGCTGGAAAACCCACTAATTGGAAAACATTTGTAGCTCACCGAGTAGCGGATATTCAAAGACTAACTAACGAAAATCAGTGGAGACATATTAACTCTTCTGATAACCCAGCTGATATCATTTCTCGTGGTGCTTTTCCAGATGAATTAAAATCAAATTCATTATGGTGGCAAGGTCCCTCTTTTCTAAAAAATGAAGAAAATTCATGGCTTAAAAACATTATTAACAAAACAACAAACGATATTCCTGAAACAAAAACTCCTTGTGAATCTAATTTACTAATAATAGAAGAAAACGATATTTTTAAAAGATATTCCAGTATCACTAAACTGCAACGTGTAATCGCATATTGTTATAGATTTTTAAATAATTGTAAAAATACAACTAAAACGTACGGTGATTTAACGGTTAATGAATTAAATAATTTTTTATTTGTTTTAATCAAGTTAGTTCAATCAGAATGTTTCAATTCAGACATAACTTCTTTAGGAAAAGATAATTGTTTAAAACCAAACAGTAAACTTTTAAATTTAAGCGTATTTTTGGATAACGATAATATTTTACGTGTAGGTGGTCGTATAAAAAAGGCTAATTTAACTTTTAATGAAAAACATCAAATTTTACTTCCATCAAATCATACATTTACTAACAAAATAATTGAAAACGAACACATAAAAAATTTACATGCAGGTCAAAATGCTACTTTAATGGCGGTTAGAAAAAATTACTGGCCTATAAGCGGAAAAAATAACGTAAAATTTGTTTTAAAAAATTGTATTCCTTGTGCACGCGCCAAACCTAAACCACTTATTATGCCTACAATGGGAGATTTACCAACTTCACGATTAAGTCCAGCTAGACCTTTTACTAGTGTTGGAATCGATTTTGCTGGTCCAATACTAACCAAAGAATCAAAATTGAGAAATCGCAAGTTAATTAAATCCTATATATGTATATTCATTTGCTTTGTAACAAAAGCTGTTCATTTAGAAATCGTTAGTGATTTGTCCACTGAAAATTTTTTAAATTCTCTTAAAAGATTTGTGTCACGTAGAGGTTTGTGCCAACATATTTATTCGGACAATGGAAAAAATTTTGTAGGTGCTGAATCAGAAATCAAAAATTTACTAAAACTTGACTCAAGCATAAAATTATATCTTTCAAATAATCAAATCACTTGGCATTTTACACCACCCTATTCACCTCACTTTGGCGGGTTATGGGAAGCGGGAGTTAAAACAGCAAAGTATCATATGAAACGTATTATTGGTGATAAACATTTAACTATTGAAAATTTAAATTCGGTTATATGTCAAATTGAATCTGCTATGAATTCCCGTCCTATAACACCTATGTCAAATGATCCAAATGATTTAAATCCACTCACTCCCGGACACTTTTTGATCGGTGATGCATTGAACTCCATGCCATCTTCAGACTGTACAAAGATGTCTTATAATCGTCTAACACATTTTAATCAGCTGAATCAAATGTTTCAACACTTTTGGCAAAGATGGAAAACCGAATACCTTAATACACTTCAACAAAAAACAAAATGGAAACTTAAAACTGTCAACCCTTCTATTGGACAAATGGTCATAATTAAAGATGACAATCTACCCCCATTACGATGGAAAATGGCTAGAATCATCAATCTTCATCCAGGAGAAGATAACATCGTTCGTGTTGTTACAATAAAGACAAGTGATGGCACATACAAACGTGCAGTTTCAAAACTTTGTTTTCTTCCCATAGACTTAAATAATGAGAAAACAGACTCTATTAAAGTGACTTGTGATGATAATTCAAATAATTAAATCCAGGCCTCTAAATGTAGTATATAATATTTAAAAAAAAAGAACAATGTTTTTTGCATTTTTATAAGTTTTATACATTTAAATATTTTTATTTTGTTTTGAAAGCCAAGCCTTTCAAGGGCGGCGGCATGTTTAAGATAATATTTTATTTTAAGTTGTACTTAGTACGGCCCTGCTTTGTTAATTTTACTGCGCTTGCGTAGACACAGCCTGTTAGCAGACGGCGCTTCAGTTGAGGAACGTGACGAGACTTGAGTTTGTACCATAGACCTCGGCGCACAGCCACCCGTTCTTTGTTATTGAATACATATTGAAAAAAATGGTTTTTGGTGTTTTATTGTGAGAAGCCTCATCAAAAATCAATATACATAATATAATGTGAATAAAACCAATAATTTTTACATTTTACACTTCCTTAACGCCTTATTAATATACCAATTTAAAATTTAAATATAATTATATTTATGAATATAATTAATTTTATAATAAATTTAAATATTAGTTAATTTAATTTTTAACATATTTAATTATTTAACATATTTTTCAATCATATGATTTTGTATTAATTATAGACTTCCGTTTCAAATATTTTTTTTAATAATTATGATTATAATTAATAAGTGCCATACATTTTGAACAAAAATATAAAGTCAATTAAACCTTTCTTTAACCACTGGTCCGGTACCATTATGGGACTACCATATTGATACATACCACCTTTTTATGTTTTTTTGTTAACGTTGTGGATTAGTGGTAACGAGTGAGTAACCAGTAAGTGCCTGTGCCAACTATTGAGGAGAATATAGATCCTATCTTAAAACATCACTTAATCTGTAGAAACCGACAATAAATAATAACGGTGAGTACACTTATTTGCTGCGAAGTTTGTTTATTCATATTTTTTTAATTTTTAGTGTAAAATGACAGGTTAGTGAATAATTAATTATTCACTAACCTATTCCTATTATAATAGGAAAATCAAATAAATTTATCATATTCAATCTTTTTAAAAAGTGATGTTTACTTAAAGCTGGGTTCTTGTGGTAAATGACAATTTTTGGATATTTTTAAGTTTTTTAATTATTATTTTTTGAAGTTTTCGACCTTTTTTAAGTTTAAAAATAAAATTTCAATAAAAGAAATATTTTTTTATAAATTCATATAGCCTGTTCCAGAACTCGCGTACCGAAATTTAAGAGGTGATTCTACATCCAAAAATATGAAAAAAAGTTTCTATAAAGGTTGGTCCGGAAATGAGCCCTAAGGGAGCTACGGCCCTTCGAAGATGACGTATTGAATGGGGAACAAAAAAAAGCACCAATAAAATTTTAATGCTGCAGGGTGATTCTTCATTTAAAACTGAGCAAAAAAGTATTATACACCAAAACACCTAAATTTAATATTAAAGGAGTAATAGCCTTTTAAAAAGTAACGTTTTTGGTGGCACAAAATGTTACTTCCTCTTAATTGCATTTTTTTTTGATAACGGTTGCTCCTACAGTGTTACACTATATGATATTTTATATGTATTTTTACTCTAGAAATCTATATTTTTTACAACAAATCCAAAAAACATACACATAGAAAAGTTTGGGGCAAAAATGTTTTAAGCCTCATATATTTTGTCCGTCTGGGCACGCCTCTGGATAAATTAAAAAAATAAATTAACATAAACTTATTGCCCTTATTAATACTAGTATACATGCAAAAGCTCGCCGCTCTAGCTTAAACGGTACCCGAGTTATTAATTAAAAACCTTATTTTTATTACAATTTTAAAGGGCCCTAGATCCGTTAGGGCTCATTTCCGGACCAACCTTTATAGGAACTTTCTTTATATTTTTGGATCTAGAATCACCTCTTAAATTTTGGCATGCCAGTTATGGATCACCCTGTATATCCTACAAGGGGTTAAAAAAGATAATTATGAAAATTATTTCTTATGAACTAATTAAGTTGGAAAGGGTTAGTTAAAAACTTAAATTAGTTCTCTCTTTACTAATCTTGTTTAATAATTTCCCCGCAATCAAGGGGATAAGGGAGTATTGTTTTAACATCTCTATCCTACTCCTTGCCTAAACCTATTAGCAGAATCGCAGTAAAAGGAGATAGCAATACATTTTATCCAATACATACAGATAATAAGACAATTACCAGCTTTATTTTAAATAGATAAACTCAATAATAACCCCCGAGTGGCTTTTACTTTATTGAGTGGATAATTATTTATTTTACTCACTCAACTGTCACTTGTCAAATTATTTTCTTGTAAATTTCATTAAAAGGAGGATATCGTTTTAGGGGGGTATTTTGGGCCACATTAAAAGTGTTTGTTTTTAGGTTTAAATTGATGAGAAATGGAGAATTAATCAATTTAAACTGTTTATTTAGTAGTAATTGTTAAAGAAAATATTTTAATAAAATTAACTAAAAATGTACATCTTGGCAATATTGCTTTTTATTACGAGACAGTCAACTAGTCAAGCTTTTCTGACATGAAAAGTCGAGCCTTTTTGACATGACTTGAATAAAAACTAATTGTCAAGTAAATTTTTGATAAAATGTTTTGGATGCGATGGGTACATTAATAAAAAGAGTTTTTATGTGATATATCTGGAACTTTATGAACAACATTAATATAACCTATACAAACTTGAAGCGAGAAACTAATTTAAAGGGGATAAAAAATCTTAATTTAAGGGAGATTTGCTGTCTGAAAATTGCGGATGGTGATTATAAAATGTTATGATACAGTTTCTTCTTATTCTTCTTTTCACACATTTCCAGCTTGCATAATATATTAGAGCAACTATATACTAATTGGCAATACTAGGTTTTGATTTGCTTTTCCCAATCTGAGAGAAAACATTTTCTCTAAAGAAACTAAGAGCATCGAATCGCGCCTATACACTGCATAATTTTCTTTCTCATATTCATGAATTTGGTTTCCAATTTCTTCATGAAAAAAATGTTGAATTTAAATCAGTTTTAACTTTTAAACCCATATTAAAACTAAATAAATACCAACCTCAAAGTCTACGGATGGAGAATATTTTATTTATTTATTTATTTAAAGTTGTTCAGGACCTACCCTGTTGAAAATGCCGGGTCTACGCGGGTATAAATGGTGCACAAACCGGACTTGAGCGGATGAACTTCACCCGCTAAAGTCCGGTCGGTGAACCATTTATACCCGCCCAGACTCGTCATTTTCAATAGGGCACACAGATATTTTATACTATTTATGATAAAAATACTACACTGATAACTTTACAAATAATTTTTAATGCAACAAATCTATTCCAAACCATCCCATTATAATTGTTCTTTCATAAAAAGAATAGATCAGTACTGCAGTGTTATATACAATCATTCCATGCACTTTCTTTATAATCTGTAATCTATTTTGATCCAATTTACCCGGTCAGAGAGTTTCTTCCTTATTAAATAACTGTTATATCTTGTATACTGTACATATGTAGTATAATACATAATAAATTCTTTAAATCAGTTTCTATTTCTATAAAACTATTTTATTTTATTTAACAATTTACTGACACAAGTTATTTGTGATGTCAAAAATGACTAGGAGAACTAAATTATTTATACTACTTAATAATGTGCCATGTTGTCAGATTGATTTTTTCTTTTTGAAAAAGTCATTAAATGTCACCAAAATTCACCTATTTTGAAGGTGTTCCGGAATGGTTTGGGAGCTAAAAATTTGGCAAATTAAGTCTTTTTTAAAGACCCGTGTCTGTGCAAAATCTTATGAACGACGGCCGATGGTCCAAAACCCGATATGCTCCTTTTTAATAAAAATATGAATTCCTAAGTTATTTATTGGATAAAACCTTGTATGGCACTCATTGGTAATCCGATATTGCCCATGAGAAAATTAACCTGCAAGGCGTGAGCCAAGCTTTACCTACTAGTACCATAAATAACTATTATTTTACATAAGCTGTCACAAAAATATCGACGCTATTGTTATTTTTTTTTTGCGTTTCTGCTAAACAAACTATAACCAATGGTTATTAACCATCCAAAGGTAATATTCTTTTAGTAGAATATCCACTTTTGAAAAGTGTATCACAATTCTTTTTTTTCTATAATAAAATTTAACATTTCGCTGGTCTACTTCTAATGTAGTCTAACGATTTGAAGTTTCAGAATTGACCATTGTACCTTGTGTTGTTTGGATGGCGCAAGATGGCGCACAAATATACATATATCTAAGCAGGGTGAAACTACAGTCCAATAATTTCAAAGATAGATGGAAGAATATTTAATTAATGAATGTTTTTAATTTTTTTTTTAAATAATTGTTAATTTAGAATAATAATAATAATAATAATAATAATAATAATAAATTTATTGGTCCTCTTATACAGAAATACAAAGTTTTATACCCTACCAGCCTAATCTGCATTTATTTAAGCTAACTTTAAGAATGTAAGGCAATTTTTATTATTTTAAACATTGCACCTGATTAAAAATCGTGACTGTGCTTTTTTTTTTAATACTTTAACCATTTTGAGAAATGTTTTGTTATCTAGTATTTAGTGTTTCTCATTTATTATATAGAGACCATGTAAATTAAATTATAAGTTAGGACGTGTTTGAATTTTATATTTATAAAATTACATTAAATTTAATTAATGTTCTAAGGTATTGGAAAATTCGATTAAATTTGATTTTATATATAAAGTAACTTTTTTACAAAAAAGTTTATTATTATTCAGTTTTTTTAAAGATGCTGGCAATAAATTATACAACTTCGGCCCTGTATAGGCTAATGACTTTTTTATAACAGTTTTATTCGGTTTTGGTAGACGTAAATTTTCATTTATGTTAGATCTAGTATTGTGGCAATGTTGAATATTCCCCAACAAGTTTTTAGTTTTGTAAACAAATTTAATTGCATTCAATATGTATAAGCCTTTTACGTCCATCATATTGGCGAGTTCAAATAAGTTATTTGTCGGAAATAGTTTGTTTTTATATAACATAACCTTTAGTATATATTTTTGTGTAATATTTAAGTCTTCTATATGCGTATTATAGGTATTCCCCCAGACACATATTCCATAGGCGACGATTGATTGTACTAATGACATGTATATGTTACGTAAAATATTCTGAGGGAATAGGTCCCTTATGTTATAAAAAATGCGAATAAATTTTCTAACTTTTGATATTATGTGTAAAATATGTTTATCCCATTTTAAATAAGGGTCAATAATCATCCCCAGGTATTTTATTTGGCTAGTTTTATTAATTTCTTGTATGCAGTTACAATTTTCTAAGTTACAGTTTGTATGTAGTTTAATTTTTTCAAAATTAGGTTGATTAACTATTGTTGCTGAGAAAGTCATAAATTGAGTTTTTTTTTCATTTAGTGAAAGTAAGTTTTTATCTAGCCAAATTTTAACCTTGGAGATGCCTATTTCCCCCTCTTTTAAAACGCTTGTCCAATCATCGCCTTCAAAAATTAAAACCGTGTCATCGGCGTATGAGATTATTTTTCCTTTAAGATTTATGTTAAATATGTCATTTAAGTAAATTAAGAATAATTGAGGCCCTAAAACTGTCCCCTGCGGAATGCCACACTTCACTTCCCTCGACTCGCTATACTTTCCATTTATGTTTACACATTGTTGACGATTAATAAGATAATTTTTAAAAAGTTCAAATGCAACTCCTCTTATTCCAAGATCATATAATTTAATAATTTATTATGTGGTACAGTGTCGAATGCTTTTTGTAGATCGAGAAAAATGGCTAGTATTTTTTTATTCTTGTTGATAGCTTTAAATATAAGGTCCGTGAAATGAAATATGGCATCCTCAGTTGACGAGTTTTCTTTAAATCCAAATTGAAATTTTGAAATTATACAATTTTTTTTTAAATGTTCACAAAGCCGAGTTTTTATACATTTTTCAAAAATTTTGCTGAAATTATTTAAAAGCGATATTGGGCGATAGTTATTCATTTTGTTTTTTTCCCCCCCTTTATGAATTGGACGAATAATTGCGGTTTTTAATTTATCTGGAAATATTCCTGTCTGAAAAGATAGATTTATAATATGGGCCAATGGCTCATCAATATTGTTTTTTATATTTTTTATAATTTTTACTGATATATTGTCTAATCCACATGATTTACTATTTTTCAAAGAATTTATTTCTTTAATAACTTCTAAATTATTAACAGGGGACAAAAATATTGAGTCTTTGACATTTTTTGTAGTTTCTTTAAAGTTTGATGTTTTGCTAAAATCTGAATTAATGTTTTTCTGAATATTTTCACTGACTTGTACAAAATAGGAGTTAAATTCTGTTGCTACTTCTTTAGAGTCTGTTTTTTCTTCATTATTAATAAGTATTTTTATATTCTCATCACTTTTAGTTTTGTTATTCATTGCCGTTTTTATAGTTTGCCATAGTTTTTTTGGATCATTATTTGCGTCCTGTAACGATTTTTCATAATATTCTTTTTTTTGTTTTTGTATCAAGTTTGTTAATTTATTTCTATATTGTTTATATTCATTCCAAATATTAATATTATTTTTATTTTTTAAAAATTTTCGTTTTAGCGTTTCTTTAGTTTTTATACCTTTTATTAAATTGGGAGTGATCCATTGTTTCAATTTTGTAAATGTTTTTATCATTTTCGTGGTTGTAGCTTTATTTATGTTACTTTGTATAATATTAACAAATGAATTATATTCTACATTCACATCATTTGCATTATAAATGCTTTCCCATGACTCCATATTTAATGACGTTTTAAGCGAATCAAAGTCTAATATTTTTCTGTTTATTTTATTTACTGATTTTTTTATGTTTAATGTGTTTTGTTTATATTTTATATTTAAAATTGTAGTTGAGTGATCAGTAATAGTCCCACCTATTAATCCGTGAAAAGCAAAAATGTTATCGTTACATTTAACAAAAAAATGATCGATACAGCTTTCTGAGTCAGAAGTTATTCTAGTATTTGAGTTTATATAACTTTCAAAACCAAGAATAATAGAGGAAATGCGCCTAATTTCGGATGGTTTCCAAATTTCGGATAGTAGTGTATTTAAGATACTGTCTGCAAAGGTAAACAGAAACCTACTTTTATGTGAAGCCAAAAGTCAAACTAAATCCGTCCTGTAATATGATAACGGTAGAGCTTCTCCCCTTTAAATGGCAGCACAAATCGTTTATTTTGCAAATGGCAGTTTTGTGCTCAGTTGCATTATTATGCTTGTTTATTTTATAAATAATCGTTATAAAAGTTCGTGATTCTGTCTTGGGTAAGTTATGATGTTAGTTAAGTTGATCCACTATTCATAATTAAGCAATTTGAAAACGTAAACATTCTACAAATTTTTAATCTAAAAAGCAGAAAGTTGCCTAATTTCGGATATACCATTTTTGTGCATTTGATTCCCAATTTCGGATATCCGCAAGGTAATTATTATTCAGGATAACCAACCATTAATTATTATTTTTATAATGATACAACAAACTAAGATAAACAATTTTGAAAAAACGAAAATTACCTAAGATACTAAGATATTCGAAATTGGGAATCTAAAATTATAGTTCCTATAGTATTTCGTAGAAAATCGCTTAATGATTAAATTACGTCTTAAATGTGAAGGAATAACAAGAAACATAAGCAATGGGATCCAGATCTACTCTTGAAAAAATTTTTTCGGATATGTCCGAAATTAGGAGCCCTATTTCAAATGCACAAAAATGCGCTGATTTTTTTTAACCGTGTTTTTTGGAAAAAATAAACTGTAATAAAATTGCTTTTATAATAAATCATGGTTCGCTATAATAAGTTGTATCTGGTTATATAAAAAAAATATCAAAAAGTAATACCGAGTATTAAATATTGAATACATTGTAAATGGTATCCGAAATTAGGCGACTTTCCTCTACAGATAATTAAAAACAATATTTGTATAAACGTAATAACATTTGATTTTTGTTTTACCAACTAAATTATCCAATCATAATAATGAAATAATAAAATCAATAATATTCGCATAAACTAATTATTATACTCTTCGCGGTCAAGTAGACTGAAGAGTATTAAGGGGACTTTCTACTGTAGTGAAGTGGTTTTTTACTATTAAATATTTTTCTACTAATGTAGTGATGTCGAATTCTATCACTAATTTAGTGATGTGGTATATAATTCGGTTATAGCCGAGCAGTTAATTATAACTCTTATTATAACTTACTCAGTTAGGTTGGCCATACAATCTTCCATCGTATTTAAAGTATACCCGAGCGGAGAATATACTTAACCACTTATCACTTTATTCGGGAGCGGGTATTCTAGGAGACGGCGCTTTGGAAACAGATAAAACGATTTCTTCTTAACTTAAGAATAATATATTAAATATATGTGAATTAATTCTTCAAGAACATGAAAGATCAATTCTTACTTCTAAGTCCTATTTTTATGCAAAGCCCTTAAATTCTAAATTCCATTATATATTATTTTCCATTAATACTTCTAAATTAAAACATTCTATGTTTGAAATCCCAACTATTCGCAATCGTTTTCGAATCCCAATTTATTGTCCACATTTTTCTTAGTGTATATTAAAACTGGTTCGTATAAGTCATTTAAATTATTTTACAAAATATTTTTCAAAGTTAATTAATATTCGTCAAAATTTCTATCAGTGTTCATACTATCAATATTTATAAGTGTCCAATTATTTTCATGTCGGATAATACAAGCCTCAAAATTTTTCTAAGTTTAAAAACTAATTTTAATTCAAAAATAATTCTCAAAAATTATTTCTCACAGAAACTACATTTTCACTTTTGACACTACTGGATACTATTTAACTATCAAGACAAAAAACTATTCAAGAATGATCACCTCTAAAATTTGGAGCTCTATTTATTCTCTTCATAAATCCATAAATTAAAATGAGGCATATTTAGGTCACACGCGCTAATGTTTCTGGGTGTGAATTCCCCACTACCAAAGTTCAACGATTTTTACTTAGAGGGGTCCGAACAAAACCCGAAAATATCCGACGTTACTCATGCTTACTTTTAAGAATTAGATCTTATAGGCTATGTATATTAAAATAAAATTTTAAAATTATACGGATCATAAAACTACCTTCAAAATTCAAAAAAACAAAGATTAACATTTTTTTAATTTATATTCAAAAACTACAAAACAAAATAGTTATTTATATACCAAGGGACTAAACTGGCTGTTTTAGTCCCGATGCATTAGTGTTTCCTGAGCGAGCTTAGCGAGCGAGGGAAACAGAAATGCAAGGGACTGAAACAGCCAAGTTTAGTCCTGGGGTATATACACTATTTTTTGCAGGACCAAATATAATTTAGGTAGGTAGGTAAAATAAAAATTAAAAACCACGCGCCTAAAATCGGTTGTTTTATTTTCGTAATTTAACCAAGATGCCTGTAAATTGCGAAAAGTCAGTTTCATGGCTATCGCGATTTCAATTGTTTTTTAATATGGTTGACACAAACGTCAAAAAAATGGACGAAGATAATAAATTTTAAGTTATGTATAAATTGTTATAACAATGTTATTTTTAAAGGTTTGCTTTGTTAAAATCAAATAAATTGGTTTGAATCGCTAATTTATTACAAAACACCACCAAACCTAATTTTTGAACCAGCAAAGCACATAGTAAGTATAATATTTTAATATTATCAAGGTTGCCGTGATTTTTATTCCCTAGGGAGAAAAACGGCAAGTTCAGTCCCGAAAATGAAAGCGTAAAATTAGGTTTTAGTCTTGGTCGTGCAAAAAATATATTTTTAAAGTGCCATTTTTTCACCATATTTTTTTTTTTTTTTTTGAAAAACATCGCTATGGCCCGAACTAGAAGAAATCATTTTGGCCAAAAAAGAACAAAATAGCGATGTTTTTTTTGAAAAATTTTGACAATTTTTAAAAGACGTCCGCCATTTTGTTATTTTTTGGGCAAAAAATGTTCCGCTAGTTCGGGCGACTTCAATACTGAATAATATAGTAAACATTTTCTCCAAACCAAGTCACGTGACCATATGTCCTTCCCACTTTTCCGTTCATAATGATAGAGTGGGAAAGAGTAACGTGACTTGGTTGCGATGTTCAATATATCCCGTTTTTTTTTTAGTCGATCCAAAGGGCTGGAATCATGGCGACCACCGTTTTTTGAATTTTTTTTCTAAACAACTCTGCACGCGGATTAATAAAAAACGTTTTTAGACTTTATTCGCAAAAGAAATATAGTCGGCCAGCAGCCCGAAACTGTCAGTCTACCAATATCACTCTGAACGATAATTAGAAAATAGATTGATGGAATAATATATAATATTTTTATAATTTTGTCTAAATTTAAAAATTTATGTCCTTACTAATTACATTTGTTACAATATTTGTCAATCACCAAACCCAAATTTCACACGATTTTACCTTTACGGAAGCTCACGCGGTAGGCCTAAAGCTGTTTGATGGCGACACCATCGGTAATATTTAAATAAAGCGTTCCGTCGCAACTACATATCCACCACAAAGAGTATACAACATGTGAGAAAATAGTCATTAGATTAATGTAGACTTGTGCGCCATCTATTGCTAGATGTAGACAACCTCTCCTAGTCTGGAGACTTTGAATGGTAGCAAGTTGAAGATTTGTGTGTCTCAAGCAAATAGTACCACTAACGCGTGATTAGACGTAGAATTAATAAGGACAGAAATTTTTAATTTTAAACTAAATTATAAAAATAATAATTTATTATTCCATCAATCTATTTTCTAATCATCGTACAGTGATATTGGTAGACTGACAGTCTCGGGCTGCTGGCCCTCTTCAGTGCGAATAGTCAACTCTGCACGCTGATTAAAAGAACGTTTTTAGACTTTACTCGTTTGGACTTTTCGGTCAGCAGCCCAAAACTGTCTACCAATATCACTCTCCGATGATTAGAATATAGATTGATGGAATAATAAATTAATATTTTTATAATTTTGTCTAAAATTAAAAATTTATGCCCTTCTTAATTACATTTGTTACAATATTAGTCAATTACCAAACCCAATTACCACACGATTTTACCTTTACGGAAGCAAAACAGTGACGCTCACGCGGCAGGCCTAAAGCTGTTTGGTGGCACCACCATCGGTAATATTTAAATAAAGCGTTCCGTCGCAACTACATATCCACCAGAAAGAGTATACAACATGGAATGTGAGGCAATAAATATATTCACGGCTAGTTAAATTTTGTTTATTAACATTCACGCGGTCGTGAATGTTAATTTGTTGCAACATATCATTAAACACGTACCAATTACATTTTATATCTAAAATTTTGTGAATTTGCTATTACAGATTTAGATTATAAATATTAGTTTAAAATAGAGTTAATTTAAATTTATACATGTAATATTCGTTAAATACTATTGTCAAATAGTTATTATACGCGTTAACAAGTCTTAATAAAAATTAATTAATTTATTAATAATTAAAATCCGACTACGGTCAGTAAATGATCTGCTATTTTTTTTTTGTAATTTCAAATAGTTTTATAAATATTTGAAATCAAAAAAGTTTTATTGTTTACGAATTTTAAATTTAATATTTTGTCCACCATTTTGTTTTCTGATAAGTTTACTTATTCCATGGATCCAGTCTTACTCGCGAAAGGTTCGTTTAAACATGTTTGGACTCTTCTCTTGACGTTTGCCGTGCAATTGTGAACGTCGGTTTAAAGTTTAATTTTCTGCAAAATTTTGTGATTAGGTTATGTTTTACCGTGTTAAAATTGTGGCTTGGTTTTGCAGTGGAAAAGAGAAGAAATGACTATAAAATATATCAAAATAATATTCGTTCTTAGAATTTTAAACATGGCGAAAACTGTAATGCCAATTCGAAAGAAAAATCCCTAAATTAGTCATCAATTTAAATGTAAGTTTTTTAAAATTTTAGAGCAAAATAGAAAAAATTGTATAAAGCACTCGTTTTATAACACGTTTTTAGCGCACTAGTACTTTAGAAAACTCACCGCAAGCGGCTTGTTTTCTAAACTTGTTCTCGTGCGCTAAAAACGTATGTTATGAAACTAGTACTTTAAGATACTATTTTTTTTTTTAATTTTCACCTCCATTCAAAATTTATGTCAGTTATTGTTAAGGAATCGAATACGTGTAAAAGAAACTAAAAATTTAAAAAATCGATGTTAGAAATTTTGAGTAATATCGAAAAACGTCTGTTTTTGGATATTTTGTAAGTGCACCTAATATGTTCATTATTCTTTTGCATTGAAAACTTTTTAAATTACCCTTGTATAGCATATCAGTGAAACACTATTGAAATAAGTTTTTATATATATGATATAAAAATAAAGAGTAAAAAATAAAAACCCTTAAAGTATGCAACCCGCTTTACACTTTATTTTTATATCATATATAAAAAAAAATACAAGGGTATTTTAATAAGTTTTCAATGCAAAAGAATAATTAACATGTTAGGTGTACCTACAAAATATCCAAAAAAACAGACGTTTTTTAGTATTACTCAAAATTTCTTCCATGGATTTTTTTAATTTTAGTTTCTTTTACACGTATTCGATTCCTTAACAATAACTGACATAAATTTTGAATGGAGGTGAAAATTAAAAAAAAAATAGTATATTAAAGTACTAGTTTCATAACATACGTTTTTAGCGCACGAGTACAAGTTCTAAAGTACTAGTGCGCTAAAAACGTGTTATAAAACGAGTGCTTTATACAATTTTTTCTATTTTGCTCTAAAATTCGATCCCTTAACAATAACTGACATGAATTTTGGATAAAGGTGAAAATAAAAAAAAAAACAACATGTTTTGGACCCGCTGTGGATTAGGCCTTTTGTTCGATTTTAATGTAAAATTCTTACATTTTATTGAAGTTTATAATATAATGTATAATTATTTCTATGGTTTTATAAAATAAAAGATTTGTTGGTACCGACGTTTTACCAGAAATAACAATAATGAAAATAAATTAATATAATACCCCATTAGTAAGACTTTAGGTGCAATATTCTATAAAATACGTGTTATTTGGGAAGTTTTTGGTATGGTGTATAGCTGGATAAATAACGGCATGTTTGATAGAGTGGGATTATAATAAATTTTTCGCTGTAGAACTGTAAAAGTTTAATTTATATCGCCTCGTATAAAAACTAAATTCCTCAATAGTGAGAAAAATTAAAAATATGTAGAGGAAATGCGCCTAATTTCGGATGGTTTTCAAATTTCGGATAGTAGTGTATTTAAGATACTGTCTGCAAAGGTAAACAGAAACCTACTTTTATGTGAAGCCAAAAGTCAAACTAAATCCGTCCTGTAATATGATAACGGTAGAGCTTCTCCCCTTTAAATGGCAGCACAAATCGTTTATATTGCAAATGGCAGTTTTGTGCTCAGTTGCATTATTATGCTTGTTTATCTTATAAATAATCGTTATAAAAGTTCGTGATTCTGTCTTGGGTAAGTTATGATGTTAGTTAAGTTGATCCACTATTCATAATTAAGCAATTTAAAAACGTAAAAATTCTACAAATTTCTAATCTAAAAAGCAGAAAGTTGCCTAATTTTGGATAGACCATTTTTGTGCATTTGATTCCCAATTTCGGATATCCGCAAGGTAATTATTATTCAGGATAACCAACCATTAATTATTATTTTTATAATGATACAACAAACCAAGATAAACAATTTTGAAAAAACGAAAATTACCTAAGATACTAAGATATTCGAAATTGGGAATCTAAAATTATAGTTCCTATAGTATTTCGTAGAAAATCGCTTAATGATTAAATTACGTCTTAAATGTGAAGGAATAACAAGAAACATAAGCAATGGGATCCAGATCTACTCTTGAAAAAATTTTTTCGGATATGTCCGAAATTAGGAGCCCTTTTTCAAATGCACAAAAATGCGCTGATTTTTTTTAACCGTGTTTTTTGGAAAAAATAAACTGTAATAAAATTGCTTTTATAATAAATCATGGTTCGCTATAATAAGTTGTATCTGGTTATATAAAAAAAATATCAAAAAGTAATACCGAGTATTAAATATTGAATACATTGTAAATGGTATCCGAAATTAGGCGACTTTCCTCTAACTACTTTTGTTTAAAAAAAAGCCACTCGACTAAAATATAAAAAATATATATACTTTTCTTCAAGCCTACTAAAATGTTCATATTTTATAACTGAACACACTATTTATTTACAGTAAAAAATGAGTTCATTGTTGTACGACGTAAAAAAAAGTTAGCAAAACCACCACTGGCGGCAGCACTCTTTGACTTTGATGACAGCAAATTATGCAAACATGTGGTTGACTCGAGATTCTGTACAAAAACTTTGTTTGAAATTGATTAAAAATTATTGAAGAAGAATATATGGTTTATACACCAGAAATCTCTCCGAAATTGCAAATGCTACATTAGACAAGTTATCATCGAAATCGCGAAAAGTGTACGATTTAGCCTACGAAAAAAATTTAAAATGAGCTAAGGAAGGTTTAGGTTTATTTCGAAAGGGTTTTATTGACCTATTTTAATGAAAAAAACATACTTTATTAATGAATAAATTAAATTCAAAAATTAATATTTAAAAAAAATATATAGGATGCTTGAAGAAAAAATAGTATGTTTCACTCAGAGGAAAAGTGCTTTTTTTACTCGTCTGTAGTTTCCGGACTCCGCTTCACGTCGTCCGTAAATTCTACAGACTAGTAAAAAAAAGCTTCACTTTTTATTTGGATAAGCTGACAAAATGTGACTTTTTTCACCATTTTTTAACAATTTTTTAAAAGTTCCAAAGCCTATTTGATAATAGTAAACATGAAGACACCTAGCTAATAAACTATTTAGTTTAAAACTCTACCAAGGAAACATTTTAAGGTTCAAGAATAATGGCACTTTAGATTCTCTGTTCCTACTGTTACTTTTTAAAGTTTGAAATAGCACCAGTCCACAAAAAAGTGTCATTACTATTAAAGTATGTTTGGGCGTTAGAAAAGAATTTGACATTAAAAAGGTTCGCTCACACCCAAAGGACCTCGCTCTCTTCTTCTGGAAAAGTGGATTCGATCAAACTTGGTTGAATTTTGGATATGTTTATTTTTCGATAACTCCCAAAAATTAATACTATAATATAAGTTTAAGATCGAGAATCGCGGCGCGCCAGTCTTATAGAAAAGTGGTTTCGGTCAGATTTGGCTGAAATTTGGATTTTTTATAATTTTCGTCTTTTTGATCAAGAGTGTTTTCGGACAAGCTCTCAAAATTCAATAGTTTATAGTTAAATTAAATTATAGTTAAATTAGAGTTTTTAGAAGAAATAATTTATAAAGTTTTGAAATTTTCGTTGTGAACTCTCAGTAGGAACCCAAATACAGGTCAGAAGAGTTCTAACCCCCTTGTGGGAGCTTCATCCCCTTTTGCTGAAAAAAACACCCCCAAACGTGACCTCATGACACTTTTCTGCATTTTTCTCGTAAAAGAAGTAGTTCTTCTTCTTCTTCTGTTGGTTTAATGACCTCCGCCTTAAGGCTTACCAGCCAGGTAAAGAAGTAGTTTTGTTTATAGCAAATACTATAAAACGAATAAGAACTTATTTTGGAGTATCGCCATCTAAAACATATACTTAATTTGACAAATTAATTATTTCTACAGTTTATCTTACACCCTAATTTTGAAACTGCGGTAGAGATTACTGGTGACTCGTGTCTTCTACCTGCGGTTTAATACATTAATAACATGCTTATGTCCCAGTTTCTTGAGTCCTTATTTCTTGGCCTTAAGTATATGCAGAATATGCAGCTGTGGTGTACCAAGATAACTTTATAACTGCTTTAAATAGGAAACGGTGGGTAAACTTTAAAGTTAATCTATACACCAGCAATTTAATATTATAATTATTAAAAAATATTTAGCTTACTTAGAAGGTTATTGCTTAAATTTAAAGGGATATTAAAAAATAAATTTGCTTTGTTCTATCATAGAGCTTCTGTGCAAACTTTTATACCGTATGTATACATAATGCGTATTTTACTTTTATTACAATATTCATAGCGCAACCGAGGGGTATAGAATCAAATTATGCAATGTCCACATTTTTCTCAGCGGTAGCAAGTTGAAGACTCTGTACGATGAAAAGCCCGAAACTGTCAGTCTACCAATAACACTCTGTACGATGATTAGAAAATAGATTGATGGAAAAATAAAGTAATATTTTTATAATTTTGTTTAAAATTAAAAATTTCTGTCCTTACTAATTTTACGACTAACCACCCGTTAGTGGTACTATGTGCTTGAGACACACAAGTCTTCAACTTGCTACCATTCAAAGTCTCCAGATTAGGAGAGGTATGAGTAATTGTCTACATCTAGAAATAGATGGCGCACAAGTCTACATCAATCTAATGGCTATATTCCTTTTGCGAGTAAAATCTAAAAACGTTTTCTTAATCAGCGTGCAGAGTTGACTCTTGATACTGAAGAGGGCCAGCAGCCCGAAACTGTCAGTCTACCAATATCACTCTGTACGATGATTAGAAAATAGATTGATGGAATAATAAACATATTAACATATTATGTTGTAATATATGTTACAATACATTAAATGTGTATAACGCTATAGCAATTTATCTATTTTAGGAAAAAGCTTCATATTTTTTGCGTAGAAATAATCCTTACAAGTTACACTTTTTACACTACTTTTAAATCTCCCTGTATAATTTAACAAAAAATAAATAAATAATTATAATAATCCCTGATTAAATCGGATTTTAAAATGGTATTTCCATTATATTTTCATAAAAATTACTGAACAATTTAATAGTTAAATTTAATTGATTTTGTATGTAATCTATAAATCTGATAAGAATATTTAATGGTCCAGTGGACAGAGTTTTAGTAAAATTAGTACGCCAGAGTACGCAAATCCACAATTCTGCGTATTTTAATAGTAGTTTTTTTTACATGAATCGTTGGATTATCGAGGACCCCTTATTACTGTTTTCAATAGGGTAAAAATGGGGTAAAAGTAATTTCGGGGCAAAATTAATAAATGACAATTTAATGAAAATTAAGAAGCTGTTTGAAGTTTGCAACGTTTTTTTGCAACGAAAACTCAAATAGTATATTAACGTACTAGTTTCATAACATACGTTTTTAGCGCGCGAATACGTTTAGAAAACAAGCCGCTTGCGGCGCACATAGGAGTATTTGACGATTTTAGCTGGCCAAAATAATTTATGTCTTTTTATTGGCGGAAAACCTTACCATATGGCAAGAAATTGTAAAATATATGCATTTTGTACAAACCCAAGCCAATGGCGTTCAATATAGGGGAAAGATGGGTACTTTAAGGATTACATTTTTTTCATTCAATAGGAGTTGAGGAAATAAAAATTATATTATTTTTCAAATTTTATTATGGTAAATAACATATATATATTTTGATATTTAATTAGATTCTACTTCGTCATTGTCAGAATATTCTTCATTTTCACTGTTTTCAGTGTCGGAATCTTGGACTTCTCCAGGAAGCAGCATTTCCACAGCTTCTTTTGAAAAAGGCTTTGTAAGTTTGTGTTTCTTTTTCCCAAGGCTGGACAACAGAGGGTCGGATGTTAACAATAACCTATTGATGATATCTTGGTTACAATCTTTTCTAGAAAATTTTCTAGCATAGCTAAGTCTGTACTCCCGGAAATGTTTGTTTCTGGCTTCGGCAGCCTCTTCTGACAATTGTCCAATTGGCAAAAGCGCATTCTCTACTATATCAGGACCGTGTACTAAAACTTTATGCAGAGTTGGAGTCATTGGACACCAGGGGTATAGTTCAACATAAAGTTTTGCCGTATCCAAAGTATACTGTCTGAACTTTTCTAAATCAATCTTGTGGCCACTGGAAATTACTTGTAGGATAATTTTTATTCTAGCAATCAAACTTACGTCAACTCCAGTGATAGCTGCAGATGTTTCCGGGTCGTTGAAGAATCTCCTGCTTGTGTTGCCGTTATTGGTGTTCCCAAATCCAGCCTTAGGTATGTCGACAAGAATGCCCATTTCGCTCTTGAATTCATCTTGAATTTTCTTCTTTCTATCTGAGATGAGTCTCTTCTCATCTTCATTTAGCTTTTTCTGCCATTTTTTCAAAGGCAATTTATATGATAGGTGAAGGAGACTTTCAAAACACCGTATTCTAGCATGCAGAATTGACAGTCCAAATTTGTAGGTGCTTTGCTTGTCAACACATTCTCTGTCCAAATCATTAAATTGCTTCGATGTTGCTCCACAAATATAACATCGCATTGTCGATGTAGTGGTGGTTGCTGCGTTACAGACTTTTCCATCCACCATGGTTAACATCATTACATGTTCTACTGCTATATCTTGAAGTTTAGTTGGTTTTAGATCTGCAATTTTGTTTTCCATGTAAGCAATTTCTTCAGCTATTACATCAGCAGTTTCTTTTATAAACCTAATTCGAATTGGCCTGCAAAACCTTGGAGATGATGGTGTAGAGTTTTGCCAGATAACCTTTTTATTTACTCCACAAGTTAGCTGTAGTGGAACCATTGAGCATTGAAATATACTGGCATCAGAATGAGTGTCATCCTCAAACTTTTGATTAAACTGTGTCTGCTGGGAGCCATCACAACCCCATTTCGTATATAGTTTCATATTTTTACGCTCACTTTCCGTTAAAGTCTTGATAACTTCTTCTAAAAACAATAGCAATATACTTGTATACTTGTTTCAGTTCTTCGGTGTATTGATTTCTTGATAACAAATGTTGATCGGCTAAGTCCATTTTTTCGTCGAAATTCGGAGCCTGCTGCTGCTGAATACTGTTGTAGAAGTCCAAACGAGAGATTGTTTGCATTCCTGATGACCCAGCTAGAAAAAAGAAATTTAGTTGAAAAATCCACCTTTGGACCTTGATGTATTTAGAACATGATTGGAATTTAGGTGGCAGTAATGGGCAGGTGAAATTAAGATTTTTAAATAGCTAGTGGTATAAGCTCACAGAAAAACTCAAAAAAATAACTGGGTCTCAATAGGCACTGTAACTTTTTCACTTTTAAAGTCAAAATTTAGTTTAAAATTCGTTAAAAAAATGCTAAGTTTCATGGGACATAACTTCTGTGGTGATTAATATTTCAAAACGGTAGTAAGAGTAAATAATGTACATACCTGTCATAGATTCATCCATGGTATAACACTATAAAACTTCTGTTGTAAACAATTGTACACAGCTTCAAAGAACACCACTAAAATCGTTCGTGAATAAAATGAACCACACAGTTATAAATCAGATATTTAACTAACCTGTATAGTTCAAAATTCTGCTTTTATAACCAAATCATTAATTGCTCATTAAGCGACCATTATCGAGGATTAATAAGGGTAGGTAATTAAGGGGGTACGGCCACTTCTAAGAATTCGAATTTTGGCCAGCTAAAATCATTAAATACTCCTTAGTGCGGCGAGTTTTCTAAAGTACTAGTGCGCTAAAACGTGTTATGGAACAAGTGCTTTAATATACTATTTTAATTTTCGATACAAAAAAAACGTTGCAAACGTCAGCTTCATTCAAAATTGATGAGATATAACTACAAATTAAACTGACTATTTTTTTCAGCTATCGTAATATCGGTAAATAAAATTTATTGAAAATTTTTAAAATGGAAAAGCAAGACAAGGCATAACCATAACGACGGGATATATTTAGCACGAATATACCACAGAAAATGAAAACACCACTTTTATAAGTTTTTGTCATCATAACAGCCTAATAATGTAATATTAAAATATCAACTAAAATTCAAAATTAAGGTAATTTTCATGTTTATTAGCTTATTATCAATAAAATTTAACGAATTAATTTTTTTTTATTTCAAAAATTAGAAATGTCAAACATAATGTTTTATTTATTATTCTATCAATCTAATTTCTAATCATCGTACAGAGTGATATTGGTAAACTGACAGTTTCGGGCTGATGGCCCTCTTCAGTGCCAGGGAGGTGATTAAGAAAACGTTTTTAGACTTTATTCGCAAAAGGAATATAGTTATTAGATTGATGTAGACTTGTGCGCCATCCATTGCTAGATGTAGACAACTACTCTTACCTCTCCTAGTCTGGAGACTTTGAATGGTAGCAAGTTGAAGACTTGTGTGTCTCAAGCACATAACGTGTGGTTAGAATTAGTAAGGATAGAAATTTTTAATTTTAAACAAAATTATAAAAATATTAATTTATTATTCCATCAATCTATTTTCTAATCATCGTACAGAGTGATATTTTGGTAGAGTGAAAGTTTCGGACTGCTGGCCCACTTCAGCATCAAGAGTCAACTCTGCACGCTGATTAATAAAATGTTTTTAGACTTTATTCGTAAAATGAATATAGTCATTAGATTGATGTAGACTTGTGCGCCATCTATTGATAGATGTAGACAACTACTCATACATCTTCTAGTCTGGAGACGTTGAATGGTAGCAAGTTGAAGACTTGTGTGTCTCAAGCACATAGTATATTTGGTATATTTTCAATATATCCAAAATTTTCACTTCGTGGCATATAATTAAAAGTGCATCCTATTTTACTAAATTACTGAATTACTTAAAAACTTTTTTATATAAGGCTGTATCTAAACTTTTAGGTAATTTATCTAAAAAGTTACTTTCAAGCATCCATTTTGTTCTAGTGCCTTATATGTAAACTTTATACTATTATAGTTTTGTTTTTAAACATTTATAAATTTTATCTGTGTTTTAAATTCTACGGTATAAATTAGCAATAGCAATAAAAACCCTCCTTTATGTTGCAGTGAAAATAATCAAATTACCTTCTTAAGTGGAATGGGAATGTAATAAAATAAGGAAGAAAACAACCAATTGAATATAGTGCGTAACCTTATCAATAAATTATATAAAATAACCCCCACAAAACGCAAAATCATAAAATTCACTACCTTTTTATCCAATTCGGTTTACTACTTTTTTATTCGCTCACGATATCTTATAATCATAAAAATAGGGACCACAATACGTTATAATTTTATTAGCTAAATACATTACCAACACAGAGATATATCTCTGCTCCAAATTGATAATATATTGAATAATAAAATTGATTTGAATAAAAAATATTGCAAACAATATCTGATTTAAGGGTCATTTCATCGTTACGTACGTTACATTCGTACACCTTAATTCAGATCTCAGAAAATTACTCGGCAGTTTATTCATTTGTATTTCAGGTTATAATCCTTACAGGCACTATTTTACATCTTTTAGTTTACGTATAAATTTAACAAACAAACTAGATGAAACGTTGCAAGCACCCTGTCAAAATATCGGCACTATTGTAACCTAGAGCCATCTAGTTTGCAAATTTCAAACTAGGTGTTTTGTTTGATTTTAAATTCTGTATCTTTAAAACATTATATTCTAGCAAAAAACTGTACATAACATTTTTTATATGGCTTAAAAAGAGCTTTTATTTAAAATTTAATTTTTTGAAATCGGGTTATAAATATGTGAGATATGGTAAAAAAACCTTTTACTGCTTTAAACGTCAATATCTCGAAAACAATGCGTTTTAGGAAAATGTTGTTTATAACATTTTTTGACCAATTTAAAATTATCTTTTATATGAGTGCTAAATTAACTTAATACAATAATAATTGCCTTAATTATAAACAAAAAACGCTAAAAATAGGAGTTTTACCCTATTTTTACCCCCTTACCCCCAATCGTTAACCCCACAATCTAATCAGCTTTTCGGAATACGATAAGAAATAATATGCAAAAAACCGCAAGTCGATATCTCATGTAGAAATGGAATTAGAGAGTTTACACCCAGACAAACAGACAGACGGACGCAAAAAAAAATTTTTACTGATTTCGACTCGGAATGGTCTAAAACGTCGAGAAATGTGAAAAAACGTGGTCAAAGATTTTGACTTTTCGGCGAAGATTTCAATACATCGGCACTCTAAGTGCTGATGTAATTAGGCAATAAAAATAATGCAGCCTATGTGCGCGTTTCGTATGTTACAAAATTTGGAAGTACACTTTTTAATTATGTTTGTTTGTTTGTTTGTTTAACCTCGTACTATTCTACTTAATTAAGCATCCCCTAAGTCCAGGACTTGTGTGGGCTAGTAGTAAAGGGAACCACCGGCTTATACTGACTTTCGAACCAGTTATATACGTGCGCCTTCGCCAAAACTGCAAATTTGACAAAACATTTTATTTTGCTTTCCCATTTCGAATATTTTTAAAATTTCGAAAAGCCTTGTATTCGTGCAAAAATCAAATTTATTTTTTTTTTAGTATTTTTGCGTTTTATGACGTTTTATGTCGATAAAAATCAACTTTTTCAAGCAAAAAAAAATTTTGCTCGGTCGGTCGGTTGAACGGTCGTCGGTCGGTCGGTCGATCGGTCTGTCCGGGAAATCTTGTGGGCACGATGACTTAAAAACGCTTTAAGCTAGAGACTTGCAATTTGGCATACAGGTATGTTACCAAAAGTTCTAGCTCGGGATTGTTTTTGGTGAACATTGGGGTGCACATGGGGAAAAATACAATTTTTTTTTAGAAAAATTTGAAAATTGCTATATAGGGGTTTTTGAGGTTGCTAAAATTGTATCTAATGATAAAACTTTTTTATCACCACCCCCGCGGGGGTATTTTTAAATATTTTTAATATTTTCGTCAAAATTGGCATATAGTGGTTTTTGGGATTGGTGAATCTGAATCTGATAATAAAATTTTTATAATTTCACCCCCTAAGAGCCGAGGGTGGTTATCTTGAAAATTGACATACTAGATTTTCTAAAACTAAATCTTAAAATAATAATTTTCTAAATCCACCTCCTGAGGGGCGGGGGTAGTTTTCGTGAAAATGGTATATTGGACTTTTTAAGGTTACTGAAAGTAAATCTGACAATAAAAATCCATTTTACGCGCGGAGGTGAAAAATGGGAAAGCTCTTTTACTGGGCAGTGTATTTATCATTAATTACACAAGTTTCTGCCTAAAGGCATATTTAGAAGCTTGCATAAAAACATAAAACATAAGAATGCGATGCCGTGTTTGGCTTGCAAGATACATGGCGGCACATCAAGCCAATCACGACATCGCATTCTTATGTATTACGTTCTTATGCGAGACTGTGGATATGCCCTTATGGTTCTAACCCACCATTTCCTATGTTTTTTGATGCTCTTGAACCGATTTTGCCATAAAAAAAAAAGATTCATCGCGCAGTTTTTCCACAAATCATTTACGTATAAAGTGTATAAATGTCAATAATTGTAATATAAGTGTATAACTTTAATAATTATTAAAGTTATACACTTATATTACAATTATTGACATTTATACTAATTATTAAAGTTATACACTTATATTACAATTATTGACATTTATACACTTTATACGTAAATGATTTGTGGAAAAACTGCTCGATGAATCTTTTTTTATGGCAAAATCGGTTTCAGCGCATCAAAAAACATAGGAAATGATGGGTTAAAACCTTAGAACAAAGATTTTTTTTTGTAGACGTGTTATTGTTTTTGTGCCGTACACAAAGAAAAAATATGTCAAATTTCATGCCAGAATGTTGAATGGAGCTCTCTACAACTAGAATTATGAAACAAAAGACGTCTACCCTATCTCTATCTCATTTGTGCTACACTTTCCAGCCAACCAAATAAATACTTTATTTGTTTTTCATACAACAAATACAGTATTTATTTGGTTGGCCGGAAAGTGTAGCACTGAGCGGCACGAACGAACATAGCTAATGTGAATCTGTAGAATAAGATAATACTACTAAAATTTAGATGGCGCCAGTAATTTCTTTAATAAAAAAAATATATTTACACTTTTCGCCCGGCCAAGTAAATATTGTATTTGTTCAACAAAGAATAAATACAGAATTTGTTTGGTTGGGTGGAAGTGGGAGTGTATGTATGTCTTCTATCCTTTTGGGTAGAACTTTTGTCCCTGTCTAATCTAACGGGAGAAATCGCCATTAAAGTTGCAACATTAGGTTATGTGAATTTTCCAGAACATATTGTGTAATAATAAATAATAAATCATGTAAAATTACATTTTTTCAACATACTGTAAACATTTTATAAATATATTATTTATTCTCTAAAAACGTAAACTTATGTAAATAAAGCGCGTCAAAAATAAGATAACTTATCATGCTTTAACAAATAATGATAATGAGAAGATAACTTGTCATGTTTTAAAAAATACGTATCATATTAAACCTTATTTAATACATTTGGTGAAATTTAAAAATGCTTTGATAAGCAGTAGTCGGCGAATTTCCAGTACTCGCATAGGCGCCGCACACAGGTAAAAAAATCCAAAAAAACGGAAAAAAAATCATGAAGCGTCGAAAGTTGAATATTTATAAACCTTATAGTGTCCTCTAAATGATGTATATATATATATATATATATATATATGGGTTATTCCATGTCAAATCGCAAATGGCCGCCGTCAGAATTGGGTCAATGCTATTGAGACGTACAAAAATTCAAATTGTAGATATTTTAACGTAGAATCGAATGCCGTGTGGTGTTTTTAGTAATCATTGATTCTTTGCCAGTAATACTGTCAAATCTGACCTCGCTGACAAAAATTTTTATTGACATTCTAGTGGCGCGGAGAATTTAATCAACGGATTACAATAAACTTGGTACTCGGGGGTTTTGGGGGTCGCTGATCACGAATTCAAGATCAGATTTTCAAAATTCGTAGATGGCGCCACTTTTTGGCGCATGTGCAGAAGGAAAGTGATTGAGAATTGGCTGGTTAACACGAAATTTGGTACTCGGGGGTTTCGGGTGTCGCTAATCACGAATTCGGGGTCAGATTTTCAAAATTCGTAGATGGCGCCACTTTTTGGCGCATGTGCAGAAGGAAAGTGATTGAGGATTGGCTGGTTACCATGAAATTTGGTACTCGGGGGTTTTGGAGGTCGCTGATCACGAACCCAAGGTCAGATTGTCAACACTCGTAATAAAAAAACAAAAAAACAACAAAAAACTATAAAAAAAAAGAAAAAAAAAACAACAAAAAACCACAAAAAAAAAACAACAAAAAAAAAACAAAAAAAACACAAAAAAAAACAACAAAAAAACAACAAAAAAAAAGAAAAAAAAAAAGAAAAAAAAACAAAAAAACAAAAACAAAATGGAACTAGTACCTCTCCACGTCTACATCGTTAGTTCTAGGTCACGCTGAGAGAGAGGAAATCTGACTATTCGATGCCAGATAATGAATAATCAAATTTATTTCTTCCGGAGCTGAATAATCATCTTAACAATACTATATTCAGATACTGGTTTCGTGATCAGCGAACCCCCAAACCCCTGAGTACCAAGTTTCAAGCTAATCTAGTCAATTCTCAATCACTTTCTCTATGCACATGCGCCAAATAGTAGCGCCATCTACGAATTTTGAAAATTTGACCTCGGATTCATGATCAGCGACCCCCAAAACCCCCTGAGTACCACATGTCATGCTAACCAGCCAATTCTCAATCACTTTCCTTCTGCACATGCGCCAAAAAGTGACGCCATCTACGAATTTTGAAAATCTGACCCCGAATTCGTGATTAGCGACCCCCGAAACCCCCGAGTACCAAATTTCGTGGTAACCAGCCAATTCTCAATCACTTTCCTTCTGCACATGCGCCAAAAAGTGACGCCATCTACGAATTTTGAAAATCTGATCTTGGATTTGTGATCAGCGACCCCCAAAACCCCCGAGTACCAAGTTTCATTGTAATCCGTTGATTAAATTCTCCGCGCCACTCGAATGTAAATAAAATTTTTTGTCAGCGAGGTCAGATTTGACAGTATTACTGGCAAAGAATCAATGATTACTAAAAACACCACACGGCATTCGATTCCACGTTAAAATATCTACAATTTGAATTTTTGTACGTTCCAATAGCATTGACCCAATTCTGACGGCGGCCATTTGCGATTTGACATGGAATAACCCATATATAAATTTTTTAAAAATGTTTGCGGTCTTGCTTAAAAAATTAAATTTAAATGGCACATTGAATTTACAATATCTTACACTTAATTTTTTTAGGGCTGTATTTTTTAAATTTTAAAATATAGTACAAATATGGTGTATTAAATCATAGAAAGGTATTATCTCCGCGTCCGGACGCGTCAGGTAAAAAATTTTAAATTTTTAGAAAAAATTCAGATTTGATTTCTTTTGTATATTTTTAGGTTTAAAACAATGAATTAAACAATAGAAAACTACTAAAATATTCAAATTTTTCAATTTTTTGAAATGACTTTTTTTTATTTTAGTTTTTTTAACAGCCTAACTTGAGGTTATAATTATGTAATTTTTTGTACTGAATTTGAATATAGTTTTCCACCTTGATATTGAAGCTTAATACCAAATTTCAAAAAAATATCTTGTACGGTTTCTGAGATATCGACTTTTAACCGTTTAAATGTCCCACCCGGTATGCAGTCTGCCACTTAAATTTAATTTCTTAAGCAAGACCGCAAACATTTTCAAAAAAATTATAGACATCATTTAGAGGACACTATAAGGTTTATAAATATTCAACTTTCGACGCTTCATGATTTTTTTCCGCTTTTTTGGTATTTTTTACCTGTGTGCGCCGCATCGACTCTAGCGCTGAGGTGAGGTTTTAAATATTTACATTTTTATTTCTTTTTATCTTGATTTTTTTTTAATGATTCCATTTAAAGGAGTAAGGTGGGATAAAAAGTTATCGACGAATAAAACTTAAAAACTTTCGTATTCTTAAAAGATAAAATGTCGTTTTTTTCTTTGAAAAACACCGATATATTTATTGCATACGTATGTATAGTTAATATATATAGTTAATATTGTTGTGGGTAACAAATTAGCCGTCAAATGTTTCGATTTATAAAAATTTCCCTCATAATTCGGCAAAATTATTCATTAAGCCTATGTTTCTGTGTTTATTTTCAACGTTGATTATGACGAGAGTCATAACTGAGTTTAGGCCGAATACTGGTAATAGGTTATGAAATTAAAATATGAAATTTTACATAACTTATTATTAGAATTGTGTGATTTTTAATGTTCGAATAAAACAATCAATTTTTTAGTTCATGAAATTTAATATATAGTAAATGATCTTATTTTTTTGATGTCAAACTGCTTTCGCAGAAAATAAAACAATATTAACCCTACTGTAATATTGCGCCGTATTCTATGGTAAACTTTTTTGCAGCACCTACACGGAAAAAATCGCACAATTCACATAATAACTTATGCGAAATTTCACATAATTTATATAATTATAATAATAATAATAATAATAATAATAATAATAATAATAATAATAATAATAATAATAATAATAATAATAATAATAGTTCTTCTTAATATATTCTGTATTGTAGGACAACTGTATTTTTACTTTTTCATAAAGTATTCACGATACCTTAAGAACGCTTTGAGCTAGAGACCTAAAATTTGGTAAGCAGATGTATTTTTATATTATCTTGGACAAGTTCCTATTTGAGCAAAATAGGTTTGTAAAAAGGGGGATTAAATTTTTGTTTTGCCTATAACTTTTTTATTATTTACAATAAAAGAAAAAAATAAAGAAATTATGCCAACTAAAAGTTACGTATTTTTGCTTTCCCATTTTGAAAGTTTTCAAAATTTCGTAAAGCCTTGTATTCGTGCAAAAATTTTCAATTTTTTAGGAGTATTTTTGCGTTTTATTAGGTTTTATGTTAATATAAATCCAATTCAAGCAAAAAAAAAATATCGGTCGACTGGTCGATTGATCGTTCTGTCCGGGAAATCTTGTATCCACGATGACTTAAGAACGCTTTAAGCTAGAGCCTTGAAATTTGGCATGCAGGTATGATACCAAAAGTTCTCGCTCAAGATTGGTTTTGGTAAACATTGGGATGGGGCAAGGGGGACAAATGGGGTAAATACAATAATTTTTCACAAACATATAAAAATTGCTATATAGGGGTTTTTGAGGTTGCTAAAATGAAAATGATAATAAAAAAAAATTAACTCCACCCCACGGGGGTGGTATTTTTAAATATTTTCAATATTTTCGTCAAAATTGGTATACAAAGGTTTTTGGGGACGACAAAACTGAATTTGATAATAGAATTTTTCCAGTTCCACCCCCTAATGGGTGGGGGGTAGTTTTCGTGAACGAGTTATGTACACTACTTTTCCTACGACCCCAAAAAAATATGTCAAACAGCAAATATGATTTTCATTTAGCTTTAGTTCTATTTTTTTTTAATTTATATGGTTATGCTGCCATATAAGACAGTAAAATTGTACTGTTTTACATTTCATAAGAAAAATACTGTGTATTTTGATGTTTTTTATGTAATGTAAGGCAACTAAATAAAAAATTAAGTAATTTTTATAAGATCTAGACTGTCTAGACTAGACAGTAATGGTCGAAATAGTAACGATATAACTATAGTTTCTATTTTTGACATGGAAAACAGAAATATTTGGATTAAAACACTTAAAAGATATAAAAGGCTGTGGTGAAAGGTCAAAAATGGTTTATAAAACAAGATGATTAAAATTCGTAGTATCTACGAGGTAAATATCTAAATAAAATTAGGAAAACCTCCATACATAAATATCACACGAGTGAGATATAAAAATATCAAACTAGTGCGATATGAGGCGTTTTCTAAAGAACAAAAGAGTGTGCTAAATGTCATTTTCATAGAGGATCGTAGGAAAAGCGATTTTACTGGGCAGTATATTTTTCTTTAGGATGCGAAGAGCTAAATAACAAAGGGTATCCTGAACTTGTTTACTTTCGTAATTTAAGGAGCTATTCTTTGATATCGTCCTTCGAGTAATATAAAAGATGTTTGCACTTGTGTTATCATGTTCCTACAGGTCATTATCCTTTAATAGCCTAATTAGACATGCTTCTAATTAAAATAAAGTGTTTTTTGTTGAAAAGTAAGGGGGGGGCAGTTTTAGGTCAATGTTATAGGAAAATAAAGTAGATCGTTACATCGGCATTGTGAAAAAGTACACTTTTTTTGAAATTGTCCTGGGCGGTGGACAAAACCGGACAAAATTGGTCAAAACTGGACAAAATTGGACAAAACTGGACAAAATAAAAAATTATCCCTTATAATATCACATGGTCACGGAAAAAACATTTGAACTTCCAACTGGGGTATGACCAGTCTAGTCTTTAGTCGACGTGTGCGCCGCCGCCGGCATATATAGTGCCCCGCCGCCTTTACGGCGCGGCACAGAACGCCGTCTGGAAATAACTAAACTGAATCATTTGGTTTGGACTAAAATTATTATTATTTTTATTAAAAATTTTCTTTAAAAAAGTAATGTTAGCATGCGTAGCGCCGTCATACATTTTTCGTGGGGTGGCGCACCGCCGCTCCCTGCTAAAATTGACACAAACACCGCCGCCGCGAAAATTTTCGCGGCGCACACCTCTAGGTCTGACATATCCCATCCTATACTATTCTTATACACTTTGAAGCGCTGAATCCTAATCTGGCTTCAGAATTTGCCTTTATAAAGGTATGTATATATACTCAGGATTTTAAGAAAAATTGGCTTGAAAATATTAAAAATGATCATTCTTGGCCTTTTACTTTGATTTACCTTGGAAACCAGACCAGATGGATTAAATATGGTGCCTATGAGTTCAGCAGCTTAAATTTAAGCCTGTGTTGGATTTAGAAAACAAAAAGTTTGTTACTTTGTGTTTTTTATTGCTTTTATTTGTGCTTTATAAATTATAAGTTATGGAAAGGGAACCACGCAACAAATTTAAGAAAAAAATCAATTTTTAAAATTTATAAATGAGGATTATTTTCAATATATAAGTATTTTAAAGAGAACTTTTAGATTATTAGGTTAACTAACCTAAATTTTGTCACATATTTTTGGTATTTTTCGTTATGTTTTGTCTGTTGTTTTATTTGATTGTTTTTTTTTTCATTGTTTCTATGTATAAATTTATACATAGTATTTATATGTTAAAAAAAATATTTAATTTATATATAGTATTAATACTTTGTTAATAAAAATAATTACGTGTTTTAAAATTTAATATTTAATTTTATTTTGATTTTGTCCAATTTTGTCCAGAATTTGTGGACAAAATCAGTTTTTTTGATTTTGTCAGTCTGCCAAAATTTTATTACTTCCGTCCAGTTTTGTCCACTCGGACAAAATCAAACAACCATGTACATCGGTGATCAAAATTGCGTTTTGTAATACTTGAACGGATCCTAAGAGTATTAAAAAACTATATCTATAAGGCCTGATTTAATAAACAAAAATAACTAGTATACAACACATTTTTTGATGAAAAATCCTGTATTATTAATTTCGGATATTTTTTTCCCTATTTGTTGTAACCTATTGTAGCCTATTAGGCACGGAACCCTAACAATGGTAAAAACTATGGGATTTAACCAAAAAATTACCCATTTTTAAATAAAGTTGACTATGAGAAATATTCTGCTATGCTTTTTCCATGACAAGCAAAAATATTAAATAAATATTGGTGTTTTCCATCATAATTTTTGTTTATCCATCATCAGGTGCATTTACATTAACCCATTCTTTCATTAAAATTTAATAAATTAAAATTTAACTATAGGAAATTTAATTCTCTTGGCAGGTATTAAATTTCGTTTATGAAAAACATTGTTAATTATATCAAATATTTGGATAGTTGATGCATAAACTCATTAATTATATATAGGGCAATTAAAATAATGTACAAAAGGATCCTCTTTTTTAAGGTTCCGTACCATTAACTCTCCGTTAACCAGGTAGGGTTCTGACCAACCCCAATGAGTTTATTTTAAACAAAAAACATATTAAGTCTAATTCTAGGGGCACCTCCGCTCGTCTATCTTCCTAAAACACTTCAAAGGCTCATTCCGTGTATTGAGCTCAGTTGTGAGAAAAACCGTTGCAAAATAGGAGTGAGTAAAAGTTACTAAAAGTCTGCGTTCCAAATTTATTTTAACATTTTAAATTTTTTTTAAGTTAAAATATGCTAGATATTGTTTATAATTTATTACCAAGTTACTATTTTATATATAGTCGGGGCTAGGTTATTTTCCGCCAGGTGGATTTTTGATATATTTTGTGTTTAATGATAGGAAGTAGTTTAAAGCCTATTTGACACCGATAATAGTTACAGAGGATGACCAAATTTGAACTTGGCGAAATTTTTTTAAAATATTTTCATTTTCTTACCTATCTAGTCGGGGCTAGGTTATTTTCCGACAGGTGAATTTTTGATATGTTTTGTGTTTAATGATAGGAAGTAGTTTAAAGTCTATTTGGCACCGATAAAAGTTACAGAGGATGACCAAATTTGAACTTGTATGCATATTTGGCATGTTTCTAGCTTTTTCTATTTATTTGTGGATCCAAAAGGGCTTAATTCAATCTAAAAATACTAGATACCGGGTTTTTATTGTTTTTAAATGAAATTGAGTCGATTTTAAAAAATTTAAATATTCGTTGCAAAAAAACGTTGCAAACTTCAGCTTCATGTGAATGTTAGAATTTGGCCAATAATAAAAGTAAGATAGGTTTATTTTTCAAATATAAGATTTTTTTCAATATTACTTTCTTTAATTTTTTGAAATTATTTTAATGGATATCTCCGGAACGGTTTATTCCATTTTAAAAATTAAAATTTTAATTTTAATCGAAACAAAAATACCTAAATAATTCATCACATGATCCATATTGCTATATGAGATTTTAAAGTTGAGTTACTTGGGGCTAGGGGGTGAGTTTTAGAACATTACTAAGTACATAAATAGAAAGCTTACTAAAAATATCTAATTGACCTACTTTTTAGATTTTTGATATCTCTTACAGTTTTCAAGATAATGCCTGTAGGAAAGTTAATGGGACACCCTGTATATATATTTTCAGAATTATATCTTATAATTACAAGATTATTTTTCAAAAATT
Organism: Brachypterus glaber; assembly: GCA_958510825.1. Taxonomy (NCBI): domain Eukaryota; kingdom Metazoa; phylum Arthropoda; class Insecta; order Coleoptera; family Kateretidae; genus Brachypterus; species Brachypterus glaber. The sequence goes on from OY294046.1 coordinate 67,615,343, forward strand.
GTTGATCTAGTTGCCACAACCTGATCCATTTCTCCGTGTTTGAAAGTTTGTTGTCAAAACAAATACCACTGAGCTGTAATAAAATACAAATTGTATAAATTATATTAGTTGGGACTTGAGCGATTATCTGTGGACTAAAGTTCCAATTACAATTGAGAATTTGCTGATTGTGTTTGTATATATTTTGTGTAAACAAGGATGACAATTTACATATTAGCTATACTCATAAAGTAATTATTACAAATCTATTCATGAATACAAAATATTATTATTATTTTATTGCACAAGGTGGCAAAATTTTGAAAAGTATTTAATTTTGCATAAAAACAATAAAAACATTTAAAATAAAAAATGTTGTTAGTATTGAATAAATAAAACCACTTAACCTTTGGATACTTCCAATGTTTGAATTTAATTTTATTAGGAAATCAAGCCTCCCGAAACTCCCACCAAGAATCGTAGAAACCATTGAATTTACTTTTAAGTAAATTAAAATTGTAATTGTGGAAGCTTAATCCCTGCTAAAGGATTGGATACACTTGCCCCGCTTTCCGCTACACTCCGTATAGACTTGGAACCACTTATTTAAAAAGAAAGTTTTATTCGTGCAAAAATTTTCAATTTTTTTTTTTGCGTATTTTTGCGTTTTATGACGTTTTATGACGTTTATGTCGATATAAATCAATTTCAAGCAAAAAAATAATTATCGCACGGTCGGTCGATCGGTCGGTCGATCGGTCTGCCCGGGAAATTTTGTGGGCACGATAACTTAAGAAAGCTTTAAGCTAGAGACTTTGAAATTTGATGTACAAAAGTTCACGCTCGGGATTTTTTTTTGGTGGGGTGCGGCAAGTGGGGAAAAGTTATTTTTTTTAGAAAAATCTGAAATTGCTATATAGGGGTTTTTGAGGTTGCTGAAATTGAATCTGATAATAACATTTTTCTAACTCCACCCCCGAGGGGGTGAGGGGGTAAATATATTTTTAAATATTTTAAATATTTTCTTTAAAATTGGTATATAGGGGTTTTTGGGGTCGAAAAATATGAATCTGATAATATTTTTTTTCTAATTTTACCCCCTGAGGGGTGGGGGGTATTTTTTATGAGAACTGGTATATTGGGATTTTTGAGGCTGCTGAAAGTGAATCTAATAAAAAAAATTCTTAAGTCAACCCCTTGAGGTGCGGGGGTTAGTTCTCGTGAAAATTGGTATATTCTTGTTTTTCAGGTTGCTGAAAGAGAATCCGATAATAAAATAAAAATCTTACTCCACAATCTGAGGGGCAGGGGTAGTTTTCTTGAAAATGTATATATTAGGCTTTTTGAGGTCGCTAAAACTGAATCTTATAATATTTTTTTTCTAATTTCACCCCCTGAGGGGTGGGGGGTAATTTTTTAGAAAATTGGTATATTGGGGTTTTTAAGGTTGCTGAAAGAGTATCTGATAATAAAAAAAAATCTAACTCTAGGTACCCCCTGAGGGACGGGGGTAGTTTTCGTTAAAATTGGTGTATTGGGGTTTTTGAGGTTCCTGAAACTGAATCTGATAATAAAAAACTCCACGTAAGGGGCGGGGGGTAGTTACCAATTTTCATGAATCTGAAGTTTGCAACGTTTTTTTGCAACGAAAATTCAAATAGTATATTAAAGTACTAGTTTCATAACATACGTTTTTAGCGCACGAGTACAAGTTTAGAAAACAAGTTTTCTAAAGTACTAGTGCGTTAAAAACGTGTTATGGAATAAGTGCTTTAATATACTATTTGAATTTTCGATGCAAAAAAAAGTTGCAAACTTCAGATTCATGAAAATTGGTATATTTTTATTATTTGCTAAAAGTGAATCTGATAATAAAAAATCCATTTCACGCGCGGACGTGAAAAATGGGAAAGCTTTTTTACTGGGCAGTGTATTCTTGAATAGTGTATGGCGAGCTTTGACAGTCCCGCGCTTACGAATTAAATTTTGTAAACCCATCCCAAGGGATGTTATATCACAAGAAATTAACATTACTTTTGGGTGTATTTTTAAACTAAATCATAACATCACATAATATTGAAAAATAACATGTATTTAACATCACATTTGCAACGTAATACGTGTGACGTGACAACCATGTTATTTAATAACAAATATTTAGCAACGCTGTGAATATATCGCATGTCACATATTAACGTGGCTTTCACGTGAATGTAATGTTATTTTGCTTCTCACCGACGTTCGAAGCAAAAAAATCGATATAAGATGATGTTGATAGAGTAAATTATTATAAGGAAATTGTATACACATTATACGATTTCCAATGGATAGGGGGCTCTGCCGGGCTTCTCAAGACCACGGACACGGATTAAAGGAATATATTCTCCGCTTAATCTGCAATTTCGTATTTAGAATCTATCTGTTTCAATCTGTGATTGTTTCAATTACTGATTGATTTTAAATCCGATTTTTTTATAGGGTTATAGCGTTTTTAATGGTTTTAATTTAGAAAAAGCTAATATCCTAGAATATTATTTAAATATTAAAGTACCAGTAACGGCATCCATAAGATATTAGATATAACAGGAATGTGGATTTATGATGTCACAAGCACGTTATTTTCGGGATGTCATTGTGTGATGTTATTAGGGGCGGACTTAGGACATCCCCACCATGCTACATTCTTGTTAAATGAGACTACAATCTTAACATCACATGTCACATATTAACGTGACTCACGTGAATGTCATGTTATTTTGCTACCAGGGATATTTTATGAATAAAATACCATACAATATTTAAAATACAATAAAAACTGTGCCAAGTAGTAGAAAAAAGAAATGTATAAAAATTGAACGTACTCACTTTTTCGATGAAGAAGTCGATATCGACCTTAAAGATCAAACAATAAAGTTGTCACCTCAGTTTATACAGCTTGTTGCACTATACTCTCACTATAGTCAAACCGAACGTTATTCCCCTGACGCCGCTGTACCCCTCACGAGGGGCTTTCGCGCTCAGCCAAATATGTCGCGTTTTTCTTACTGACGAATCCCACCGTTTTCAACAGGTTTTCTCACGATAATGTTCTAGAATTTCGCCAGATTTCACAATGTTTCTCGACTTTTCAAAATGTTTTCACTTTTCACGATGTCTTAATGTAATTTCCCGATGTATCTAACTCTTTTGTATGTATTCTCACTGCTTTTTGGCGTTTTCACGTTAAAATCACGGTTTTCTCTATTTTTCTCAAGTTTTTTACAATTTTTCTCTAGATTGATCATAAGATGTCACACCACACTATCTGACTATCCAAAGACCATAAAATTAATAAAACCACTTGAATTTAATCTGTGGAGGTTTATTTAAAATTTGATCGAGTACTATTGAAAATAATTAAGAATAACTTTAACACACCCGACCTTGGATATTATGGCACTGGCAAAGATTTGTCGAAACACTTGATAACCAAAATACTTGGGTGGGGTTAAACCCCCGAAAGTTCAGTTTAGTGATGGAAAACCAAAGCAAATAACCGGTTTTCGGTTAACCGGTTGCGAAAATTACATCAGACCGGTTTTCGGTTAAAACTCGGAAGCAATAACCGGCTTTTAACCGGTTTTAACCGTTTTTTTTTTTGTAAATTTAGCATATTTTTGATTATATATTATTTTAATAAGGTAACATTTATAAATAAAAAATATGTATACATATTTAAAAAATTTATTGCAAACAATAAGGAAAATCTAATTTATCGCACACAATTGTGTGCAATTAATTGTCTATATAGGGAAAATCTAAAAAGTTATTTTGGGGATATTTATATACAAGGTGTTGTTGAATATGTGGTCAAACTTCAGGGTGTTACTCAATTTTAAGACAAAAAGGTTACAGTTCATTTCAACAAAACTGGAAAAGTGGGGTAATAAAAAAAAATTACATTGTGAACTATCTTTCATTTGACAAATATTTCTTTACTTGTTAATAAATTTAGTGTCAAGTCAAAAAATGTTGGTGTATTTTTTAAAAATTGGGAGAGATAAAGCAGAAAAACAAGAATACTCGAAGAATACTGGTGTAAAACCCATAATTATAATTTTTAAATTAAGGAACTATGAGGAATACCTAGTTGTAGGAGACCAATATACTAGTAGTATTTTTTTAAAAATAAAGGTATTTAAAACAAGTTTATTGGATACAAAATATATTGATAAGGGGATTTAATAATAGACATTTTAGAATAGGGATATTTTAGAGCAGAAATACAGTAATTAACAATAGAGATACGCTTCAAAATCCAAATAGTATTTACTAAACACAAATGCATAGAATAACATATGATTTTTGACATGGTTAAACTAACCTTATTTTTCAAACAGGCATAACCCCATTTAAATAATCCACATTCACACAACTAAATTTTATGAAAAACATGAAATTTTACTTAACCCCACTTTTCCAGTTTTGTTGAAATCAACTGTACGTAATATTTTATTATAGGTCTATGACTGCAGTATACTTCTAAATAAATAATAAAAGAGAAAATTATAAAATAAAGGCTTTGTTTTTTAGTATATATAGTTTTTTAAATGTTTTTTTTTTTAATAACTAAAAGATAAAAATTAGTAAAATTATTAAATAACTAAAAATTAGTAAAATTAGTAAGTAACTAAAAGATAAAAATTAGGAACTTGGTGACAATTTTTAATGCATAAAGAGAAGTCGTTTAAGAAAAAAACTATTTTCGCATTTTACCAGTGGCCAAGGTTTAATTAAAAAAATATAGTACCTACGCGACTGTTTTTTTTTCAATCTCGTAGCACACAGTCATTTTTAAAGTAAGTAATTAATGGAAAGCATAATTTTTTTTTTGTTTTTTTTAAAAGAAAACGGCTAATCTGAGCGAAAAACTCATAGTTGACTTTTGTGTAGTTTTAATTGCTAAATCATAGAATTCTATCAGATTCCAAAAACAGTGGCAGTGGTTTGGAGTTCAAACTTCCTAAAGGAGAGATAATATAGGTATGTTAAATCTATATTTTTTTGAAAATATAAGTTTTTCATTAGAAAACCGGTTAAAATAAAACAATAACCGGTTAACCGGTTTTTCTAAATACTCGTAACCGGTCACAAAAAAACCGTTTTTTTTTCTTTATAACCGGTTGTGATAGAAAAACCGGGTGCGAGTTTTCCATCCCTAGTTCAGTTTAACATTATGTTTTCACTACTAGATTTAGAACATACCATTATTTATCATGTTTTCAGATTGTGAAATCAATTTTCTTCACCTATAGCAATAATAATTTTTTCACTTCTAGTAGGAGTAAATTTTATAAACAATTGATTTCTGTCACTTTAGATGTTTCAGTTCTTTGTGCAATTTTTACTAATTAAAGCAAGAAAATAACTTTAAATAACTTTTTATTTTTAAATATAATTAATTATAATTATTACCAATTAATACAATCAATAGTTAGCTAAATATCATGAAAAAAATTAAAAAAACGTAAATTTTTAAACGTCAGTTCAAAGTATTTACTTGAGCAAATGTCATTGATCAAGTCTACTTGATTTTTATGAAAATTTCAAGAAATATAATTTCTGTTAATAATTTATTTTATTATTTGAATAAAATAGTATATTAAAGTACTAGTTTCATAACATACGTTTTTAGCGCACGAGTACAAGTTTAGAAAACTAGCCGCTTGCGGTGAGTTTTCTAAAGTACTAGTGCGCCTAAAACGTGTTATGAAACGAGTGCTTTATACAATTTTTTCTATTTTCCTCTAAAATTTTAGTTTTCGCCATGTTTAAAATTCTAAAAACGAATATTATTTTGATATATTTTATAGTCATTTCTTCTCTTTTCCATTGCAAGTAACCAAGCCACAATTTTAACACGGTAAAACATAACCTAAACACAAAATTTTGTAGAAAATTAAACTTTAAACCGACGTTCACAATTGCACGGCAAACGTCAAGAGATAGACTTTTGTCTGTTGCCAACCCAAAAGAAAAAAAAGTAGAGACCTCTTAAGGGCCTATAAGAACACGCAAAATGCGTGTGATTATGAGCTTATAAGAGTCGCAAAATAGAAAAATAGTTAAATAGTGCTAGTAGTGAAAAAACTAATATATAAACTACGGTAGAGAAGACTATTATCAGCTCGAAAAAAATTTTCTTACGTTAAGGTTATAAAAATTAAAGGTAAAAATTGTCAAAAATTTCGAGTTTGGCGCTAAAGCTGTTTTGCATTTAGGGAACGTTCAAGTATTACGTAACACAAATTTTGATCATTTTGGACCCCCCCCGTAAAGCTATTTTCCTATACCATTAACATACACAGAAAAAAAGGTTATCTTGACAGAAGATAATAAATTATTTTGGATTTATATTATCTTAAATCGAGGTAATAATCTTCTTTTAAGATCAGGTATCCTCGGTTTACTATTATCTGTGACTTTGGTTTCCTTTAATGATTCTCTTGGTAGAAGAATCCTTGAGTCAAGGATTTTTTCCTTAAATGCATGACATTTAAAATAGTAACAGAGAATCAAGAGTTATTATCTTGACTCAAAGCCACTGTTGTCTTACAGTAAAGAGTTTGCTGGCTGGCAGACAATTTGCGCAGTAGTTCAAGATATGCGCGGGAGAGACTTTAGATTTGTTTTTGTTTTTGCCGTCAGTTTTCTTTAAAAGTGTATCATTGTTTTTATCTGCTTTAAAATGGACGAATTTGTATCTTTTACCCTCAAACGATGGGGATTTTCAAATTTACTTAAAAAATTCACGGGTAAGTAGCATTAAATAATTTATACCTATAAGCGCCATTTTGCAATGGCGTTGCAACAAGTTTTTCTTCAAAAACAAGTGCTTTTTCCTACGACCACCTATGAAACCAAATTTCACACGATTAACAGAGTAAGAAAGTATCATATTTCATAGGCGTGCGAAATAATATTATACATGTGTGGGAATTTTTTTCAAAATATTTACCATTCTATTAACCCTGGAACCTGACTTTTTCAAGATTACAATTCTCTTCATTCAAGATTATATTACCTTAAACCAAGACTTGGTAATAGATAATATGATCTTGGATAAAAATAATATGATCTTAAATCAAGATAATTACATACTTGGTTTAAGATAATATGATCTTAAATAAATGGTTTAAGTGGCTTTGATTTAAGGAAATGTCCTTAAATCTAGAACCTCAAATGCCAAGATCACGGCGGACTTGATCCAAGACAGTCATGACTTTGAACATATCGAAAGCCATGGTTCAAGATCGTTTTGCTTTGATTCAAGATATCCTTTTTTTTCTATGTATTAAATTTATTTTAATTTATTATTATTATTATTTATTTCTGTATAATTTTGCCATATTGATCATTTTAATTCTTTTCCAGATTTGGGAAAAAATAACGAAAGAAAATCCTGCATACGCCCTTGTATGAGTCATAATATAACATATGCATTTTTTTATTCGAATGGACCCTTAAGCCTTTCAATGTACTAAAAAAAATCACATTCATCGAAGAAAAAGGCTAAATAAATTTCACCATTTTTTTGTAACAATGGTATATTATTCAACTAGCTTATAACAATTGCTATTAATCAATGAGGGTGAATTTTGGGACACGAGCCGATAGGCGAGTGGCCTAATAACCCGGATGATAAATAGCTATTATACACGAGTAGAATACTATACTTTATCCACGGCCGTAAAAACGGTTTATTTTTTCAGACTCATGATTAATAGGCCTATTAATCACGGCCGTGGATAAAACAATATAATGAACATGAACTTAACTAAATAAGTTTAATACAATTTAATAATCGGTTTTCTAAAAAAAATTTGCAGAATAAAAATTTGTGCGAAAAAAAATGTTGAGAGCTAGAAACTGTTTCAAATCAAAAACCGACTGGTTGCTGGAAAAAGGAAGGACTGCATTCAGACAACATGTAGGAGTCCTCACTGGCCACTGCAAGCTAAGGAAGCACCTGACAACAATGCGGATTCTAGAGAGTCCGCTATGCAAGAGTGCGGAGAGGATGAAATATCCTCTCATTACTTAGCCGAGTGTGTGATACGACAGGATCAGGTTGCAACTCTTTGAAACTCAAAGACTAAACCAAGAGGAACTAAGAGATCTCCCCTGGGCCAATATCCTGACCTTTATTGAAAGGACGAACAGGTTTAAGGAGGACTCAAATTAGTAAATGGCTGTGATTGCCTGGGGTGACAAAAAGGGCCAGAAATGGCCTAGTTGTCCGGGTTTGGCCAACCCAAAATTTACTACTACTACTAAGTTTTGTGAGCCGAGTAGCGTCAATTTGGTCAATGAGGCAAAATGTTGTCTTTGCCTAGTATTAATTTGACCTTTTCAACTTTTGATGCAACTATAAAATCAATAATAACATATAGTGTAATGTGAAAATGGCTTTATTATACTATTCACAGCGCCTGCGCTAGAATAGTATTATACGGTAGTTTCAAAATTTCCAAAATTTTCAAAAATCGCTCTAGGCAAAAAATTCTTGGATACAAATTTGTTTCATGGAAAAATAAGAAATTTTTGTTTTTTTTTGTCCGTCAGCTCGTCCGTCTGGGGAGTTAAACTTTTTAAAAAACCTTTAAAAGATGAAAGAAAATTCCGATTAATGTAACTATTTAAAGAAAAATTACTTTTATTATAAGGATCAATTCTTCCAATTTTGAAAGTAATCCCCCCAAAAACAAAAAAGTTATGGTGGGTTAAACTTTTTTAAAAAATAAAAAAAAACTATAATTTTTAAATAGTTTTGGTCAAAAATTTTTCGTTTTTTGCAAAAAAAAAAAATAAATTTTTTGTTTTTTGAATTTATTTTTTCAGTTTTTTTTATTTTTTTTTAATAATTTTTTTTTTGTAGATATTTTGGAAAATGCCATACATACCATATACCATTTACTGTTAATAGTATATAATGGAGTGCGTAGCATTACATATCTTTACGGCTTGTTTAATATAATAGCTAGGTGACATGAATCCATATCGGATTATAATAATAAATTGCCAATAACATTGGTAACATGAGTATATAAATCATGGATATATCCCGTAACATAGAATACTGTAATTTTAGTCGTTAAACATTGGAAAACGACATTGACAAATATATTTTTGGTTAAAATTTGACTTTTACGCCTTTTTTATTGTCTCATTTAGATTTCGATGGCCCTAAATTTTGCTTATTTGCATAACAAACAGAGCCATATTAATATTTTAAAACAAAAAATAAATCCCATAAAAAGTCTAAGGGGTAAATTTTTTTAATTTCTAGTAATTAATTTTCATGAGAAACTTAAGTCATTCAGGTAATTTGTACTTAACTTTATTAAAAATAAAGGGCCCCTTGGTAAAGTTTCGGATAAAGATATGAACAAAATCACTTGTTACGAGCACGGCGCCTGTCTGAGTGGATTTAGTTCTATTATCTTGTAACCCTATTTTTTTTTTCATAAATTCATTTAGGGCGTCCTATAGATCTTTTTTTACAAAAATTTAAAAAAATCTACCTGTCCATTCGTTTTTTATTTAAAAATATGTATCTAAATATTAATTTGTTATCTATTTTTTTATCAATTTCTAGAATTTCATAGAGTGAAAAATTGATTTGGCTGTAAGTTATATGATCGAGAGTACCATCCTCTGGGACAATAAGTCGGAATATAAAAGTTTTTAAATCCTTCTAGTTTCATTTTTTTTTAAACGTTTGGACTCCATAACTTTTTTGTTTTTGGGGGGATTACATTGAAAAAAAATAAGGATCTTCACTCATAAAATTTGATTTTTCCTGAAAATTTGTAGTCGATGGGTTTATTTGTTCTTGAGTTATCGTGTCTACAAACAGACGGACAGACGGACAGTCGGACAGACGGACAGACGGACAGACGGACAGACGGACAGACAGACAGACGGACAGACGGACAGACGGACAGACGGACAGACGGACAGACGGACAGACGGACAGACGGACAGACGGACAGACGGACAGACGGACAGACGGGCAGACGGACAGACGGACAGACGGACAGACGGACAGACGGACAGACGGACAGACGGACAGACGGACAGACGGACAGACGGACAGACGGACAGACGGACAGACGGACAGACGGACAGACGGACAGACGGACAGACGGACAGACGGACAGACGGACAGACGGACAGACGGACAGACGGACAGACGGACAGACGGATATTTTCAAAGTTTCTTATTTTTCATGAACACGTTTGTATAGCCGTCGCAATTACTATACTGCCGTGCTAAGCTGAAAGGTCCTATCTACATAGATTTAACATACACAGATAGGACCTTTCAGTTTAGGAAGGCAGTCATTTTGGAGTGTTACGCCCATATTAATGGTATAGGAAAATAGCGTTATAGGGGGGGGGATGGGGTTTCAAAATTATCAAAATTTGCGTTACGTAATACCTGAAGGTTCCCTTATTGTACCAGAAAGCTGCCTAATTAAATACACATGTTTATTTAATTTCGTTGCCAGATATTCAATATGTTGAGACCAGGTGAGTTTTGGGTCTAAATATACGCCCAAAAACTTTGCCTTATCAGGATTTTCAAAATTTTCTGTCGTCTGTGTTATTAAACCGACCGTGATAATATAACAATTGAATGAAGCATGAATATTTAATTTTTAACATTAAATTTTAAATTAAGCTCTCTTCGTCTTGATAATTTGCATATTAGAGCTTTCCGTATTTACATGTATATCCTTGATTCTATCAGTTAATATCCTCGTCCTTGGCAAGTGTATTTTTAGCTTTTATTTATTAGTGTATATAGGTTTACAACATTTTTATTGCAGTATTAATTTGTGTCACGAAAGAACAAACTATTATAAACATGAACAATACCTACTAAAAGAATTACTTTTATGCAACACCTTTATAGAAACACTTCCATTATTCTCCATTATCCATTATTTTTTAAATAAAAATGCTACTTTAATTCCAAAAAGAAAGGTTAAATTTGACAAATATATATTTTTTCATAGCCCTCTATTAAAAAACTTTTTACGTATAGCCGTCGCAATACTAACTGGCACCTGTGAGCTGAGGCAAAGGGAGGAGAAGAGGTAAAATATAGCATGTAAAATATCGGTGATCTTGAATTTTTCACATTCCACAGAGGTGCCAGTTCATAACATTTACACAGTACAAAATACAGATGGTAAAGATGTTATGGTGAATTGTATATGTTTTTTTTTGTACTTACAAAATTAAACTTTAAAAATATTGGAGTGAACCGTTTTGAAAAATAAATAATTGGGCGCCGGAGACGATTCTCGGGGTGGAAGGTTCGGAAGGAAAAAACTGTTTATAGTCGGTTCTTAGCTTTATTCCTTGACACAAGGTGGCCAACAACTCCAGCACTTCGGAAATGAATGGAGAATGAATGAACGAATCTCAAATTCTAACAAAATAGGAAAATAATTAGTTATTTACTTAAAATATGGATTGGTGAAGCACTTACCTAACACCAGGATAGCTTATATATCATATATAAGTAATTGTCCCTGAGGATGATTAAGAACAATTAAGATTTGTAGAAAGTTAACTAAGCGCAGTGAAAATGAATGAAATATAGGTTAGTGTATATTTCAGTAATTTATAAAAATCCCTAGGTCAAGGTCACAATGAAATGCTGGAGTTTTGACATATAGTAAACAAAAGTACATAACCTTTAAACGCAATAAAAATAATATCTAGGTTTTTATATGGTATCACCACAATATAAACTAAAAAAAGGCGTTTATTTAATTGATTTCTTCTTCTTCTTCTTCTTCTTCTTCTTCTTCTTCTTCTTCTTCTTCTTCTTCTTCTTCTTCTTCTTCTTCTTCTTCTTCTTCTTCTTCTTCTTCTTCTTCTTCTTCTTCTTCTTCTTCTTCTTCTTCTTCTTCTTCTTCTTCTTCTTCTTCTTCTTCTTCTTCTTCTTTTATTTCATAATGTTTAAAATCCTCCAAAATATCTTCAGGAATATCATCTTCCATAACCGCGTCCATTTTGACGTTTTTAAGAAATGTTAAACTAGCAATTTTTTATTTTTAATAGGCATACTTAGGCCATGGCTACCTATTATTTTGGTATTATTAAGAAAGCTTAATCTTTTTGTCATCATTTTTGGCTAAATTAGGGAACGTTCAAGTATTACGTAACCCAAATTGTACCAAAATTCATACAATTCATACGCAGGTTCTCGCGTTATTTAAGGCTGTAGAGATTTCATATTTTGGCTACCCCCCTAACACACCCTCTATTAGGGGGGGTAGCCAAAATATGAAATCTCTATAATCTATAATAACGAGAGAAACGGGGTATGAAGTGTATGAATTTTGGTACAATTTGCGTTACGTAATACTTGAACGTTCCCTTACCCATAGATTTTTATTTAAAATTAAAAGATATTTTGGGGTATTTTTTGGTAAATAATAGAGTAATAATATTAATTATAAATAATAATATACTCATACTAAAAAACAAAATACTACAACGATTCTTACTAGAATTTTCTACAGTAGAAAATTCCCTATATAACTGAATATAATTTGACAGAAATAAACAAATGGTCAGAAATAATGTTAAATGATTGGTTGATAAAAACCTTAAAAAATAATCTTTTTCTATTTTGCCACTCTTATAAGCTCATAATCACACGCATTTTGCGTGTTCTTATATGCCTATAAGCACAAAAATAGAAAAGGATAGAATGATATTAAAAATGCAGACTGCATGTAGTTTCTGCTCATCGAGAGTATATGTCCCGGATATCTGATTGGCTAAAAAAATGCGTTTAACACACAAGCATTTGCCAAGTTTGCCCACCAGCAACAGCAAAAGTGAGCAAATATTGCAGGGTAATCACAAAAAAATGTTGAGAAGCATTGTTTTTAGTAAGTCTGTCAACTATAAGACTTAAAGCTCCGTTAAACGAGTTTTATGACGTTTAATTAGTTTTGCTGTAGACACTGAACGCATCTAAAATAACACCCCATGGCGAATTGCATTCAGTCTTTATTTCAAAGCTCTTGCGCACGCGGAGATCGGAAATCTTCACTATTCCTACATTTGTGCCTATAAGAGGTTTGTACTTTTTTTCTTTTGGGTTGGCAATACAGGACAAAAGACAATCGCTTGGACTTTTCCGTGCAAAAGTCCAAACCACGCTTTTAACCCCTTCCGCTTATGCCCAGAGTGCGGAGAGGATGATATATCCTCTCATTACTTAGCCGAGTGTGTCAGATACGACAGGATCACGTTGCAAGTCTTTGAAACTCAAAGACTCAACCAAGAAGAACTAAGAGATCTCCCCTGGGCCAATATCCTGACCTTTATTGAAAGGACGGGCAGGTTCAAGGAGAGCTCAAATTAGTAAATGGCTGGGATTGCCTGGGGTGACAAAAAGGGCCAGAAATGGCCTAGTTGTCCGGCTTTGGCCAACCCAAAAATTTACTACTACTACTACTACTACTACTACTACTAACCCCTTCCGCTCCATTGTATCCACGTATGGATTTTTGTAGGTATACCAAAATATACCACAATATCCACAGTTGGATATTTGTTTACGGGATTTTCCATATACATTTTAATCTGGTGTAGGGACCTGTAGCTCAAAAAACCGGCTGGACCGCAAGGGGTTAAATTTAGTTTTCTTCGAAATTGTGCTTTTTTAGTTCATTATTACCGTGTTAAAATTGTGGCTTGGTTACTTTCAGTGAAAAAGGGAAGAGCTTACTATAAAAGATATCAAAATATCGATTGTTCTATGAATTTCAAACATAGCAAAAATTGTAATGCCAACCCAAAACAAAAATCCCTAAATCGGACATCAATTGAAATGTAAGTTTTTTTTAATTTTAGAGCAAAATAGAAAAAATAGTATAAAGCACTCGTTTCATAATACGGTTTTAGCCCACTAGTACTTTGGAAAACTCGCCCTGAGTGGCTCGTTTTCTGAACTTGTACTGCCCCACTGCGCTAGAAAGCAGTAACTCCATTTGTCGCATAGCAGCGTTTTCAAAATATTACATCAGAGTTGAAGTGAAAACGTTGCTATGCAACAAATGGTTAGTTACTGCTTTCTAGCGTAGTAGGGCAGAATACTCTTCTGCTGTAAAGCTGTGAGGAATATAATAAGGTAAAAATTACTTGGCAAAAAATCTGCCAGCTTCAGTTAAAACTTTGTAACTATTGAATAATGGGGGTAATTAGGTATCAATAAAATAATTAAAGCGCAAACATATCTTCAAACAAACAGTGAAATGCTTCTTAGTTTTTAGTATACTCTTGACAGTGGATAGCATATTGCGTTTTTCTCCATATAATTCCCAAAACATAAACATTCTTTGGCCTGGCGAGCCAACTTTATTTTTATACTATATTAAAAAGTGACTCGCCATGACACAACCTATGTAACTTTTTTGTTAATAGATTTTTTTGAAAGTTGGTAATATTTCTGCAAACTTGAAATTTATCAGATTTTCCTTTAAATTTTAATAATTTTTTGAAAGGGTGCTTCCTTTTTTTAGTTTTAGCAATTTTTTTTTCAACAATAAGATTCTTTCTCATCTAGAGCTTGATTTTCCTGAAAACCTCACATCGATCTATATTAGGTCTGTTCGTTGGTGTTGCACTTTATTGCACTTTACAGTCGAACATTCCTTGTCATTTCTAAAAATTAGGGAACAAATACAGTACTTATTTGGTTGGACGGGAAGTGTACGTCAGTGCAAGAAAGTACAATACCAACGAACAGACCTATTCTTGGGTTATCCTGTACGCAAGATTTGTGATAGGCGGACGGTTGAACGGACAGGGCTGTAGCTATGTAAACAGAACAAAAGTTGTATATTTTATGGATTGAAAAAAGAAAAGTTGTATATTTTAAAACACTCGAATGTTGCGAGAGTAGGTATGTAGAAAATTAAACAGGTCAGTACGTGAGTACTTGCGATGAAGCGTACAATGCATTGCAATGGACCGTTATATAGAAATATTTTGTTTTGAGTCCTACCCTGTCACTAAATCCCTTGTTGTCACTTGCGTTTGTTTACACTTACTGCATTTTGAAGTTGAATATACTATATAATATTTAACAATTATCTGCTTTAAGATTGTCAAGAGTATGGTAATGAATGCAGAATGTAAGCGAGGTCTCCATAATATTGGATTATTGAGGGATAATTAGTCAGAAATGAGGACAAAAGGACGTTGTTTACATTAAGGGCTGTAGCTGACACGTGCGTGGGTGGTGCTCACTGTGGATGCCATTAAATGCTGAACTTATTGTCTGGATTCTGGCAAGTTCAATAACTTTTTTACAAATACATAATATTATACAATGATTTTATAAAAATGGATACTATTTATAGTATGTCCATACTTTACAAATGGCTTTGTGATAATGATTTATGTGTAAATATAAATAAACGCAAGTTTATTGTCTTGGGGAATACTTATGTCACAAAGAATACAAATGTTGATTTGAGATTAAATAATGTTAGTTTAGAAAGAGTAAGGGAGCTTAGATATTTAGGAGTAATAGTTGACGAAAATTTAAATTTCAAAAATCATTGCAGTTACATAAAAAATAAAATGTCTAAAAAGGTATCTGTCCTTAATAGAACTTCTAAATATTTCAGCTTCAGTGTTAGGCTTCCCTTATATAAAGCTTTAAGTTCCCCCCATTTAGAGTTTCGCTCTACAGTTCTTTTTAATGCTACTAAAAATCAAGTCCAACAGCTACAGAAAATTCAGAATAGGGCTTTAAGATCTATATTAAAATGTAATAGGTTTACATACATATTAAATATATGTTAAAAACATTGAATTTGATGCATGTGGTCCAAAAACAAGGTACTTTTACAATATTGGTTGAAAATTACCATAATTATAGCTTACATTCCACGAAAGATAGCAGTAAAATTACCAAAATAAAAATTCACATTTTCACAGATAAAATTTAATTTAGAGTACTGATTTAAATTTACCACTTTCTTTGCTGGTAACATATGACCTACTTTATTTGCTGTGAAATTACCATATTTTCATTTACAGTGCTGTACAATAATTTTGCATTAAAATTCATGCATGTGGTCCAAAAAGCCGGAACTTTAGTTTTAGTCCCGAAAATTACAAGAGCTCGTAATACTGCTTGAAATACTCATTAAATTAGCTGCTTAAATTACTGTGAAATCACAGGTAAAAATTCACATTTTTACAGAAAACAGTGAATTTACAGTACTGATTTAAATTTACCACTTTCTTTGCTGGTAACATATGACCTACTTTATTTGCTGTGAAATTACCATATTTTCATTTACAGTGTACACTGAGGATTCGTTATCGTAGTAAATACTAAACGTTTTTGCCTATTTGGAACCCCAGGCAACATTTGTTATTAATTACAAGTTGCTACAGTAAAACATAACGGTGTTCTGTTATGTTTTACTGTAACAACTTGTAATTAATAAGTAGATGGGACAGCTCTTCTTTCATTTGAGAAATGAATTCATCAGCATAGGGGAGACTTGTACAGATGGAGACGATGGAATTCATACCTCATGGATTTTGCAGAAACCAGCTAAGTACTCTTTCTGAAAACTTTTGAAAGCAATATTTCATATTTTAAATTCTTTTATTTCAATATTCTTATAACTGTAAACTTTATCAGATCTGATATAGTATTGTTTAATACTATATGCCCTTCTGGCTTTTTGTTCATTCTTAGTTACTTATTTTTTTTAAAACATTTAATCTCATTGATTAATTATTAAATATCATACTTTCGATTAAATGATTTCTAATTTAAGCATGACTTTTATACACTGCAAGAAATGATTGCTGTTTACATACATTTCTTGGTGCTTGCTGAACTTCATGTTTTCTTTATACATTTAAGTCGAATGATTTCTGAATTTAGTAATTTTTATTAAGATTTCTTTCATTATATCTTAATATAATTACATATATTTTTTATATATATTAATACATTACTTGATGTGCTTTCATTAAGTTTATTTATAATAAATTTCTCAAATGAATTATCTTATTTTATTTAAGAGTTATATTTTCTCAAACTGAAAAGCTTAAGTATTTACACTAGGTTATTACTTACCTAAAGGAGTAAAAGCTAAAGTAACTGGCGCCCCTAACAACATTAATCAATTCTTTCTATTTTTCCCTTGCCCATACCCATTGCTCCGCTGTCAAAACTAGCCGTTGGCAGTGAACGTATTAATTACGGTACAATACTGTCAGCTCTTTTTCAACACTCTGTATTTACTTTTATACTTTTAAATTATCTTTCTGCTGACTATTTGTTCGACAAAAACTTGAAATGTTAATTCTGTTTTGTTATGATGCTTTAATTCTAATTAAAACCGTTTCGTGCTTGTTTTTCTATAAAGCTAATTTAACATCAGTGCAGCTTTAAAGCTTCGTCTTTTTCATAGACAAGCTTTATTCTCCTTTATTTAATATGGAAAATGTGAAAAAGTATGAATACATAATCATATTTTTACTCTTGTGTAATAATGAATAAACTAATTCATTAGATAATGACATATTGTTGAAAAAAGACATCACACAGAGAAAAAATTTTTGTGCAATGTAACCCTCCGGGCTATTTTTGAATATCATAAAAAACAATATTGTTTATTTATTTAGAAGTTACTCATCAATTTCAGTAATATCTTTTGTGAGGTACCAATTTAAGTTAGTCTATGCTAAATTATCGAGTGAGACTCATGTAGAGATTTTCCGAGACGTGCTTTGTGAGTTAAGGGCTTGCCTGAAATTTGTAAAAGAGTTTTCCAAAAGCTTTGGAAAACTTGCCAGTATGGTGTATTAGTAGGCAGGGCAAGTCCGTTCAAAATTATAAAAGAGTTTTTTGTTTTTAAATAGTAATTTTAAATCGTAATCGCCACAGAATAAAATAAATATATTAATAAATAGTGTTTTATATAAATTGGATTATTACCCATGTTCGAAAAAGATAAGTTATTGATGTAAACTAACCTTTTACGAGAATACGCTGAATTATTAATTATTAAATATTCTAATTTAGTATTTATTCTTTTCTTTAAATTTCATTGATATATTTTAATTTGTTAAATTATTATTTTACTTATTAAATAATCATTTAATCTAAATTTTATTCTTTTTATTTGTTATTTTAACCTAGTTAGGAAAACGATTATAAATATTTCAGGGCTACGAACCTCCTCCGAAGTCAACTAGATTTCATCCCTTATCCAGGGTGGTGGCAGCGCTACGCTATCTATTTCTCAATCATCGAGGGTTTCGACCTACAAGGTGGTCGTCTTTGCTTTAGTCTTTTAATAGAAAACTCAGTAAGATCTTTAAGTAACCTGGGGTTTTACAATAATGCTAGCTGGTGTTAAAATAGGAGTTCCCGTGGTATTACAATGGTGGCACCTGTGGTTCTATAAGAGTCGCAGGGGTGTTACAGCAAAAGGCATCATTGCAGTGGACCAGGGAAAAATAAAAGTGGAGAAAATTATGTGTTTTTGCATACGGCTATTTTTGAAACCGCTGAATAAAACAACGAAAAAATTCAACAAAAATTTTACTCGCCAGTAGGGTGGTCCAAAATTTTATTTTATTTTCGATCTTTATAAAAATGTGTCAAATGTCTTCTTTTGATTATGTTTATATATAGACCAATGTCCATAACCTAAAAAATTCAAAATGGAGGACTCAATATGACGCATCGGTTTTTGAACCTCTACTGTATTTGTAGGAAATTAGGACAAAATTTTGTTGCAAAGACTCCAAAGTTTGTTTTTGAATTTTTTTGTTATTTTATTCAAAATAAGCAGTATCAAAAATAGCAGTATGCAAAAATTCAGAATTTTGTCCACTTTTTTCCCCTGGCCCACTGTGCAATGGTTACAAGAGAGTTACAAATGTCATTTTTTTACATTTTAGGGACTATAGTTAACTATAGTTAACTATATATAGTTAAAAGTTATGTTTTATCATCTCTGGCTAGAGGTTTAACTCCACCCAATTCTTTCTGCAAACACATTATTTACAGCCATGGTTTTAAACATTTTTCTTTGTTTTAAGAAAGCAAATAAAACTCAGTCTAAATGTTTTAATACGAGAAAATTTTAAAATGAACCGTAATAAATTTGGCAGGGCGTTGCAGGACATGTTATAAAAGTCTGTAAGACCACTTGATCTTTATAAAGTAATAAAAGCAACGTGTGTCCAATATAAAATAGATATGTCGTAAAAGGTTACAGCCTGATTCTGTATAAAATATTGAAAAGAAAACTCGGAATGTATTACTGAATTACGGGAAATATAACTCATTTTATATGAAATATGGCTTAAAATTCTTACAAGCTGCTGAATTCTTGAGAAATAAAACCAACTTAAACATTTTTAAAGCAGTTTATTAATTATATTTGACGTTTTTTACAAACAATACGAGAGCAATATCTCTTTTTAAGTGTAATTTGTTACATTTTTTATATTTTCTGAAGTAGAATCACCCTTTAAAGTTAGTAAGGCTATTTCAAATACACCGTGTATATGGAACCCCAAGCACCTTCAGTTATTGAATAGAATAAAACATAACCAGGGTGGCCACAGAATTTTATTTGGAAAATTTCCTGAAATTTCCCCGATTTTGATAAATAATTTCCCTGACAAATTTTAATATTTTCACTGACTTTTTGTTTTTTAGGTAAAAAATATATGAAAATAAAGGTATAAAATAAAAAAATAAAATTCCAAGTTTTTCAATACAATTCCCTGATTTTTCAATAAAATTCACTGACATTTCCCTGACAAATTAAATTCCCTGACATTTCCACGATTTCCCTGATATGTGGCCACACTGATAACGTTGTTGTGTTATTGTTACTGTAACAACTTTTATGCAATACTCAAAGTTGCTTGTGGTTCTATACAGGGTGTTCCAGACTCACATGTATATATTTTAAGGGGTGATTCTACATTAACAAATATGAAAAAGTTCCAATACAGGTTGGTCAGGAAATGAACCCCAAGCGTAATACTCCCCTTTTAAGGGTCATCTAAAAAGTAGTTTTTATTTAATATATCTGGAACCCTATGAACCACCCCAACGATTTTTTGCACATTTCTTGACATTGATAAAGGCTATCATTTTATATGATTTTATTTTTTTTTTTTTATTTGTTTATTTCATTCGTGTTTATTTTTCTTTTCTATTGATTTATCTAACTCTTGCTTTAAGATGTATTTCTTTATAAGCAATAAAGATTATTATTATTATTATTATTTATTATATGATTTTAATTTGATAGTTTTATCCAGGGACTTGCAAAATAAGGGGGGGCGATGACATTTTTTTGGTCCAACCTTTTTATCTGTAAATTTTTTGACATTTCTCAATAAAATATTATTTCCTAATTAAAAAGACATAAAAAATGTAATTTTTGTGTAAAACCCTGGGTTCAACCGTTCTCGAGAAAATTGGAGTTAACAAGAAAACTTCACGTTCTGAGCATCCAAAATAGGAACTAAAAAATGTACCAATAAAAATTTCAGTACATCAGGGCGACTCTACATTGAAAACTATGAAAAAAAGCTCGTTTACATCTAGGTTCAAATATCTGTTTTTAGAGTACTACGGCCTCTTAAATAATAACCCTTTTTAAGGAACCGTACATAGAAAAAACGGATTCCTTGAACCAAGGACACGTGTCTTTGGATATGTTCAAAGCCATATTCTCTTGTTTCAAGGCTGGCATGTTCTTGAAACAAGAGAATATGGATTTGAACATATACAAAGACACGTGTTCTTGGTTTAAGGAATCCGTTTTTTCTATGTAGCTCTCTTAAAAACGACTTTTGGATATTTGTGTAGGCGATTTTTTTCATGGTTTTTGAATTAAAATTGCCCTGCAGTATTAAAATTTTTTTTGGAACATTTTTTAGTTCCTATTTTGAATGCTCAGAACGTGAACTTTTCCCTTTTACTTTTCTCGGGAATGGTTGGCCTCAAGGTGTTACACAAAAAGTACCTTTCATATCTTAAAGATAGATTACAGTTTATAGAACAATGGAGAACATAATAATGTTATAAACAAAAAATTTAAAAGTCATGGTGTGCCCCAAGGAGGAGTATTATCTCCTTTTCTATTTCTTATTTTCAGCAATGACCTAAATTTTTTTGTAGAAAGCCAAGAAAATATAGAAAATACCGAAGTCTGTCAATTTGCGGATGACTCGTCATTCACAGTTTTTCACTCAAACTTTGACACATTTGTAAAACTTGTACTCAATCCCAGCAAAACCGCCGTTATGAAAATTGGTAATAGTCGTAACCATGAAATTGACAAAAAAAGCATGCTTCTTAGGATAGATAAAACATCGCTCGAAATAACCAATGTTGTTAAGTTTTTGGGTGTGAAAGTTGATGCACATTTGAGCTGGGAAACGCATATAAGTGATATTGCTGCTAAAATTAGGAGTGCCCTCTTTGTAATTTGGAATCTTAAAAGTCTAGTTAACCAAAACATGTTATTACTATACTATAATGCTTATATATGGAGTAGACTCGAATATAATATTAATATATGGGGCGCATCCACCTTTATTGAAAGGTTATTTATTCTACAAAAAAAGATAGTTCGAACCATATCCAGTATTAAATATAGAGACCATTGTAAACCACATTTCATAAAATTAAAAATTCTAACTATCTATTCTCTCTCTATATATATATATATATATATATAATATTTGTGTTTTTGGACGTATGAATAGTCATCTCTTTATAAAAAATTCTGATTTAAACACTGGTTTAGTAACAAGACACCACAACATGTTTTCTTTTCTGAAACACACCACCACATTTTTTGAAAAAAGTCCTTATTACATGACTGTAAAAATATTTAATAAGCTACCTAAAAAAATTAGGAACATAAACTCAGACATTATTTTTAAAGTTAAACTAAAAGAATTTCTTTTAGAAAAAGCCTATTACTCTCTTGAGGAATATTTCAATGAAAATTTTAATTCTGTATAGTTCAAAATTTAAATGTTTATTTATTTTAATATTTTTAATGTCTGTGTTTATCTATATATAATACTATGTGTATTAATTTTTGTATTTAAGTATATACAACTCTGACGACCCTATATTTAGTTTTCTAGATCCACGGGGGATTTTAACTTTATCTTTATCTTTATCTTTAACTTATGTATTTTTAATTAAAGAATAACATTTTATTGAGAAAAAGTCAAAACATCTACAGATAAAACAGTTTTGAGCAAAAACGTGTCATCGCCCCCTAATTTTACACGTCCCTGGATATAACTACCAAATAAAAATTGTATAAAATGATACCCTTTATCAATATTAAGGCATGTATAAAAAATAATTATTGTGTTTCGTAGGGTTCCAGAGATATTATATAAATCTAATTTTTAGATGTACCCTTAAAAAGGGCGTAACTCCGTTAGGGCTCATTTCCGAACTTGCTTGTATAGGAACTTTTTTTTCATATTTTTTAATGTACATAGATGTATCTACATGGGACTCTGAACTCTGTATACAAAATCTTTCAGCATTTAAAAAGGTAACAAATTTTTAGTGTATTTGATCTTTAATGTATAAAAGTATAATAATTATTAATATTATATTTTTTAATTAAACTTTAGTTATTTAAATAATAAATAATTTATATTTGTTTAATATTATTTAAGCACTCGGTCTTATGATAATATCCACGAAGTTAAAGCAAAGTCTGTTTGAATTTACATGAAAACATAGCGGTGAGAAAATTTTAATAAGGCTGCAAGCTACAAACTCTGTGTTTAAAATTTAACATTAAATTTTAATTTGTTTTTGAAACTTTGTTCGAATTTTTTTGAATAGACTTTCACAGATGATTTAGGGGTTCTATTACATAAATATTAGCGTAGATTAAGATTATATTAAAGTACTAGTTTCATAACACCCGTTTTTAGCGCACGAGTACAAGTTTACTAAATGAAACGAGTGCTTTATACAATTTTTTCAATTTTTTTCTAAAATTAAAAAAAAAACTTACGTTTAAATTTATGACCGATTTAGGGATTTTTGTATTGGGTTGCCATTACAATTTTAGCAATGCTTGAAATTCAAAGAAAAAACGACATTTTGATATCTTTTATATTTAGCTCTTCTCTTTTTCACTGCAAGTAACCAAGCCATAATTTTAACAAGTAAAAATTAACTTATAACACAATTTCGTAGAAAACTAAACTTAAAAGCGAAATTGACATTTGCATTACAATTGACTGAAGAGGATTTTCGATAGGGGGGGGGGGCAAGCTCATTTGGCTTTACCACATTATCAACAAAAAGTTTTTGTTAAATTCCCAAAAAGGGCCAATCTTTTGGGAATTTGTGGAAAGGGGTTAATATGAAACTAGTTGAGTGGCATCACCATATTTAATATAACATTTTTTTTAGGAATCCCAAAGTATGCTATTAAACTTCAGTCACTTTAAAATACAATGTGCAAATATAGTTAAAATGTTTACCTTTAGGTTCAAAAAGTAAATAAAACTTTTTTCAATACAATGTTCCTCATAAGCATTTAAAAAAATCCTTAATTTTTAACCGACTTCCAAAAAGGAGCAGGTTATCAATTCGACGTGTGACTTTGTTTTTTTTATGTTTGTTCCCGCATAACTTTGGAACGAATGAACGGAATTTGATGAAACCTTTTGCAACTTAAAGAGGACATTCATAAGGTGGTCCCGTTTTAATTTGGCGCTCGGATAATGCCGGGCAAGCCGGATAATTAAGATAAATCTAGTCGTTTTAACGCAAGTTCACTTAAAACCGGCTTAATTTGGTTCTAATACCAACCAATTTTTTAGAAAATGATCGGATAACTCGGATAAGCCGGATAACTTGATTAAGGGGTCATTCAAACATCTTTTAAATGCCCCTAAACTTGATTCTGTGGACCTGCAATATTAAAATACCAAGAGAAAATTATAAAATTTGTGATTATACCATAAGGCGTTATTTGATTATTACTTAACGCTTAAAGTTTAACAAAGATTTTATTTAGTATTTCGTTTAAAATAAGGTTGGTTGGACCAAAGTTCTCTGAAATAAAAATACTACTAAATTTATTTTTTAGATATTTATCTTTAAGATGATAACGCCAGAAAGCACTAATAGTGCGTTGTGACGTCAGCAGCTTGCCGAGATGGAATGACAACTATAATTTAGCTTAGATGACCCTACAGATCTACAAGTTCTGTGTTTCTAAAAAGTAATAAACAAAAACTTTTCGCAAAAAAAATGAACCGACTTCTGTCTTTAAAAAGTAAAAAATAAAAAATAAGTCGGTGCCAATTTCACAGCAAACAATTTAACAACATAAATAATTATTAGTATTTAATTTAGGGAGTGGTGAAATTGGCACCAGCTTATTTTTTATTTTTTACTTTTTAGAGACAGAAGTCGGTTAATTTTTTTTCATCTTATTTCAAAATTGATTTATCTATATAAGCGTTGCAAGCCTTTGCTAATTCGTTTAAAAATAGTGGCAGAAGTCGTTTTAGCTTTTACTAATTTATTAAAAGCTTCGCCCCTTCGTTAATAAGTGAAA
Source organism: Brachypterus glaber (assembly GCA_958510825.1). Classification (NCBI taxonomy): domain Eukaryota; kingdom Metazoa; phylum Arthropoda; class Insecta; order Coleoptera; family Kateretidae; genus Brachypterus; species Brachypterus glaber. Next base: position 67,640,026 of record OY294046.1, read on the forward strand.
AGACGCCACAAATATTAAGAAGCTTTTCTGTCTACGTCATAAAACGCAAAAATAAGCAATGTGCATATTTGTACATTCTTAGTGCTTACAATATAATTTAAAGAGAACATTTGGCAATGATGTTGAATAGTAATAGACATATGTAATAAAATGGTTTAACCTAAATATTACAACAATAAAAACGATTAAGACAAAATTATTATAACATTTTGAAAATAAATGACATTTCGCGTTATCTTTATTAAGATAATTAAAATAATTCTCGGTTTATAGAACTTCGTTTAAATAATATTTTAATTTAAACACAAATTAACTTTAATTTGTAAAAAATTGTATTTTATAAAATAATAATTAAACGTTAAATAATTTAGTTAATATTAATACAATTATTATTAAGTTATAAAATAATATCACTATTTTAAAATTTTTGACCTTCTTGTTCGTAGAATAATATGTAGGCTTCCCCTGTAATGATCGATCTTGGTGAAATTGATGATACTATAGAGTCGCACATAGGAGTATTTGACGATTTTAGCTGGCCAAAATAATTTATGTCTTTTTATTGGCGGAAAACCTTACCATATGGCAAGAAATTGTAAAATATATGCATTTTGTACAAACCCAAGCCAATGGCGTTCAATATAGGGGAAAGATGGGTACTTTAAGGATTACATTTTTTTCATTCAATAGGAGTTGAGGAAATAAAAATTATATTATTTTTCAAATTTTATTATGGTAAATAACATATATATATTTTGATATTTAATTAGATTCTACTTCGTCATTGTCAGAATATTCTTCATTTTCACTGTTTTCAGTGTCGGAATCTTGGACTTCTCCAGGAAGCAGCATTTCCACAGCTTCTTTTGAAAAAGGCTTTGTAAGTTTGTGTTTCTTTTTCCCAAGGCTGGACAACAGAGGGTCGGATGTTAACAATAACCTATTGATGATATCTTGGTTACAATCTTTTCTAGAAAATTTTCTAGCATAGCTAAGTCTGTACTCCCGGAAATGTTTGTTTCTGGCTTCGGCAGCCTCTTCTGACAATTGTCCAATTGGCAAAAGCGCATTCTCTACTATATCAGGACCGTGTACTAAAACTTTATGCAGAGTTGGAGTCATTGGACACCAGGGGTATAGTTCAACATAAAGTTTTGCCGTATCCAAAGTATACTGTCTGAACTTTTCTAAATCAATCTTGTGGCCACTGGAAATTACTTGTAGGATAATTTTTATTCTAGCAATCAAACTTACGTCAACTCCAGTGATAGCTGCAGATGTTTCCGGGTCGTTGAAGAATCTCCTGCTTGTGTTGCCGTTATTGGTGTTCCCAAATCCAGCCTTAGGTATGTCGACAAGAATGCCCATTTCGCTCTTGAATTCATCTTGAATTTTCTTCTTTCTATCTGAGATGAGTCTCTTCTCATCTTCATTTAGCTTTTTCTGCCATTTTTTCAAAGGCAATTTATATGATAGGTGAAGGAGACTTTCAAAACACCGTATTCTAGCATGCAGAATTGACAGTCCAAATTTGTAGGTGCTTTGCTTGTCAACACATTCTCTGTCCAAATCATTAAATTGCTTCGATGTTGCTCCACAAATATAACATCGCATTGTCGATGTAGTGGTGGTTGCTGCGTTACAGACTTTTCCATCCACCATGGTTAACATCATTACATGTTCTACTGCTATATCTTGAAGTTTAGTTGGTTTTAGATCTGCAATTTTGTTTTCCATGTAAGCAATTTCTTCAGCTATTACATCAGCAGTTTCTTTTATAAACCTAATTCGAATTGGCCTGCAAAACCTTGGAGATGATGGTGTAGAGTTTTGCCAGATAACCTTTTTATTTACTCCACAAGTTAGCTGTAGTGGAACCATTGAGCATTGAAATATACTGGCATCAGAATGAGTGTCATCCTCAAACTTTTGATTAAACTGTGTCTGCTGGGAGCCATCACAACCCCATTTCGTATATAGTTTCATATTTTTACGCTCACTTTCCGTTAAAGTCTTGATAACTTCTTCTAAAAACAATAGCAATATACTTGTATACTTGTTTCAGTTCTTCGGTGTATTGATTTCTTGATAACAAATGTTGATCGGCTAAGTCCATTTTTTCGTCGAAATTCGGAGCCTGCTGCTGCTGAATACTGTTGTAGAAGTCCAAACGAGAGATTGTTTGCATTCCTGATGACCCAGCTAGAAAAAAGAAATTTAGTTGAAAAATCCACCTTTGGACCTTGATGTATTTAGAACATGATTGGAATTTAGGTGGCAGTAATGGGCAGGTGAAATTAAGATTTTTAAATAGCTAGTGGTATAAGCTCACAGAAAAACTCAAAAAAATAACTGGGTCTCAATAGGCACTGTAACTTTTTCACTTTTAAAGTCAAAATTTAGTTTAAAATTCGTTAAAAAAATGCTAAGTTTCATGGGACATAACTTCTGTGGTGATTAATATTTCAAAACGGTAGTAAGAGTAAATAATGTACATACCTGTCATAGATTCATCCATGGTATAACACTATAAAACTTCTGTTGTAAACAATTGTACACAGCTTCAAAGAACACCACTAAAATCGTTCGTGAATAAAATGAACCACACAGTTATAAATCAGATATTTAACTAACCTGTATAGTTCAAAATTCTGCTTTTATAACCAAATCATTAATTGCTCATTAAGCGACCATTATCGAGGATTAATAAGGGTAGGTAATTAAGGGGGTACGGCCACTTCTAAGAATTCGAATTTTGGCCAGCTAAAATCATTAAATACTCCTTAGTGAGTCGTTGTATTCGTACGACAAATGGCTATAGGGATGTTTAAATTATATATAAAGACAAAATTTCCCAACGTTTCACCATTTATTGGATTGGCATCTTCAGGGGATAAATATAGTAGGTATACAACAACAAAAATATTACTTATTACTCAGTTTGGAACGGATTTTCTCAAACATAGAGATTTTATCTAAACAAAAACGAAATCAGGAACGAAAACACTATTAGAATTGCGCAAAAGAAATTTCAGTTTTTTACTGTTGTTTAGCATGTAGTCTGCGGAAGAACTTTTGCCACTATTTAAGAACTAGTGCTCATTAGGATTTCGTTCTCAGAGGTTTTAAAGTTTACAGACCCTTTGCTAATATAATTAATAGTCATCTAATCTTGCTATTTTTTTAAACCTTTTTCCATTTGGGAGAGCGTGTGCTTACTTAATTTTACTTTTTAATTTAACCCCTATTTTTTACATTGTTTATAATAATACAAATAATAGTTATTATTATCAATTACCGTAGATATTTGCTTCACGTGCTGTCTGTTTTTTTACGATTAACTAATGCTACTTGACTAAAACAAAGTCAATATGGTAAAAAAGCCTTCTATATTAATTTTTGGTATAAAAATCTGCTAGTACAGCTCTGATTTTATCCTACTTTGAATATGTATGTGGGTAATAGAATTTCATTTGATGGTTCATATCCAAAACAAGAGGCGGCCCCCGAGGACGAAAAGACCGACAAACCGCATAGAGTACGCATCAACAATGACACGTTTGCATTATCAATCAAATGTGACATTAGTCAGTGCAGTCCATTTCATTAGGTCGATGCAGGCATAATTATCACTAGACTAAACTAAATTATTATTAACTGAAATTAAGAAAACTAAAAAACTTAACCTCTACTTTTAATAAATTTTAGGTGATATGGAACAATTAAGATAAACTAGATGAAACGTTGCAAGCATCCTGTCAAAACACCGGCACTATTGTACACTAGAGCCATCTGGTTTGCAAATTTCAAACTGGGTGTTTTGTTTGATTTTAAATTCTGTATCTTTAAAACATTATATTCTAGCAAAAAACTGTATATACCATTTTTTATAGGGCTTAAAAAGAGCTTTTATTTAAAATATAATTTTTTGAAATCGGGTTATAAATATGTGAGATATGCTAAAAAAACATTTTACTGCTTTAAACGCCAATATCTCGAAAACAATGCGTTTAAGGAAAACGTTGTTTATAAATTTTTTTGACCAATTTAAAATTATCTTTTATATAAGTGCTAAATTAACCAAATACAATAATAATTGCCTTAATTATAAAAAAACGCTAAAAATAGGAGTTTTACCCTATTTTTACCCCCTTACCCCCAATCGTTTACCCCCAAAATCTAATCAGCTCTTCGGAATACGATAAGAAACAATATGCAAAAAACCGCAAGTCGATATCTCATGTAGAAATGGATCTAGAGAGTTTACACCTAGACAGACAGACAGACAGACAGACGGACACAATTTTTTTTTACTGATTTCGACTCAGAATGGTCTAAAACGTCGAGAAATGTGAAAAAAAAACAAAAAACGTGGTCAAAGATTTGGACTTTTCGGCGAAGATTTCAATACCGGCACTCCTAGTAGCACTAAGTGCCGTTGTAAAGATTAAATATAGCATAAAATAATGATAGAATCTTAAAATACACCATAGAAAAAGAAGAATTTCTGAAATACACAAACTTCCATTTAAAATAAGTTGGGTTAGGTTACGCTATAAGCGGTGGTGACAATTCTCCAAGACACATAAAAAAAGCTATGGATAAGGATATTTTTTATTTATTTACAAACAATTCACGGCTGGCCTGAAGTTAACTTAAATTTCAAAGAATGGTCAAAGCAAACAAACAGTGGATATTGGTAGAATGGGGTCTAGGCAACGAACTAACAACTCTTCTCTCTAGAATACGCATACCGTTTATATAAAGTATCGCCAACATCTCGGTTTGTTTGTAAACAAATAGTAGGTATATTCAGGCCTGAACAATAACAATTACCAGTAACTGTTACTGTTGTCTCTGTTAGAACAAAGCTGTGCGAGTAAGACAGACAAATGTATATGTTGGCTACGTTTTTTTTTTTCAGTTTTTACAAATGAAATGCCTATTCTAGAGAGAAGAGTTATTAGTTCGTTGGGTCTATTCGTAACCATCAACAGCAAAATCGCAGCAGATGGTTTTCGAAAGATACTGTTAAAACTTCTTGGTGATGGTCCTATTTCTTTACAATTTCATAATTTGGAGACTTACATAACAATTCTAGTTAAGTTTTGTTCGTAGAATTTGAATCCGTTCACAGAATTGACCTATTATTTTTTATTTTCGAAAAAATGTAAATCTAAATTCAGTTTCAGCGAAATTTCATCACCTGTAAAAAAATAACAGATATTAACTTGCCCATATGTCCAAACAACAGAGAAAGTCTTAGTATTTAGAAATGCTATCGAATAATTCGTAAGATATAAGTGTAATTTATAATTAAAAAGACCTTCTTTTGGTCAGTTTCTGGAAAAATAAACACTAAGGCCCGGTTGTACAAACCTCACTCAAATCTGAGCCTATCCTGTCTGTCATGGAAAAGATTATTGCAACAAATGTTTCCATAGTAAAGGAGCCTCGCTCAAAGTTAAACCAGGTTTGTACAACTGGGCCTAAGTGGAGCAGTGTTTTCTGTTTTGTCATAATCTGTCAAAAATTATTAGACATTATAAAAGTTTTGAGCTGTATGGTACCTAAATATTTATATTTGTGCGTCCGTTGTGCATCGACATGAATGACGCATGTCCCCAAATTTATTGCAAATAAAATTAATTGGTTTTTCTAATGTACAAAAGTATAGTGAATAACTTTAAATAGTTTTTGATCTTAATTTCATTGGCCTATTTAAGGACACTTGTTTTAAAAATACAGCAATGGGATACTTTTCCGGGTGAGTCCATTATTGAAAACTTCACCAAACTGTTCTACGTAAAAATGAATTCTAAAAGTTCACCTTCCAGCAAACAGATGTCACTACTATTAAAAACGAATACAAACCAAAAAGTTCTAGCCTTTGTGAACAGATGGCTTTTTTAATAAAAACAGAACTATGAATAACAGTTTGTCTGTAATCTGAGTCCAACAATTTTAGTACATATTATTATTACCTAATATGTTTAACTGCATAATAAAAAATTAAATTATGGTTAAAATAAATAAGGTGAATATAATAGTTATTTATGGTACTAGTGGGTAAAGTAAGATATTGCCCATGAGAAAATTAACCTGAAAAGTCCAAACCTAGAGAGGCGTCAGCCAAGCAGGTTAATTTTCGAGAGGGCAATATCGGTTTTATCCAATAAATAGCTTAGGAATTCATATTTTTATTAAAAATTTTAATGACATTTACAAGAAAATAATTTGACAAGTGACAGTTGACTGGGTAAAATAAATAATTATCCACTCAATAAAGTAAAAGCCACGCGGGGGTTATTATTGAGTTTATTTATTTAAAATAAAGCTGGTAATTGTCTTATTATCTGTAGGTATTGGATAAATAGTTTTTATCGCTTATATTGGCCACTCTGATTACTTTGTCTTTCTTACGTTGGCTAAACTGTTAAAAACTGTTAGAAAGAGATAGCACTGTAGAACTAATTTTGACGGTCTTTATCGTCAAGAAACTATCCTATTATTAAAGTCAACAAACTTTTTTTTTAATAAATAGGTTAATATGGAGTCCACACTGTGGACTATATTATGTAGTGTACATAGATATTATGTGGGTAAATTTAGGGGATTAAATTGATTACCAATTAAAATTGAATATGCATTGACCAATGACAATATTGCACATATTAGTCTGGATTCTACTGTATTGGTATGCTACGAGATATGTCTAATACCTAATGGGAAAATGGGGTAATTCATTAATTATGTCAGGCTATTTTTGGCCATTTTAACAGCTATGAAATTTGATAAAATATTGTTAAATTATTTTAATATTTAAAGTCTTTCTCGGATCTATTATAACTTTATACCTTTACAAGATATTACACTGAAACTAGATGAAACATTGTACACTAGAGCCATCTAGTTTGCAAATTTCAACCTAGGTGTTTTGTTTGATTTTAAATTCTGTATCTTTAAAACATTATATTCTAGCAAAAAACAGTATATAACATTTTTTATAGGGCTTAAAAAGAGCTTTTATTTAAAATATAATTTTTTAAAATCGAGTTATAAATATGTGAGATATGCTAAAAAAACCTTTTACTGCTTTAAACGCCAATATCTCGAAAACAATGCGTTTTAGGAAAACGTTGTTTATGACATTTTTTGACCAATTTAAAATTATCTTTTATATAAGTGCTAAATTAACCAAATACAATAATAATTGCCTTAATTATAAACAAAAAACGTTAAAAATAGTAGTTTTACCCTATTTTTACCCCCTTGCCCCCAATCGTTTACCCCCAAAATCTAATCAGCTCTTCGGAATACGATAAGAAACAATATGGCAGTTTGGGTTTCGTAAGGGTAAAAACACCACTGATGCTATTGCACAATTAATATCTCAGACTCTCGAATGCTTTGAAAACAAAGAATACTCTTTATCAGTTTTGTTAGATCTCACAAAAGCTTTCGACTGTGTGGACCACCCAAACCTATTACATAAATTAGAAAAATATAATTTTGATAATATATCCTTAAAGTTAGTTCAATCTTATCTTAAAAACAGATCTCAGCTCGTACTAGTTAATGGAAAATTGTCCAAACAAAAAAACATAACCATAGGTGTACCGCAGGGTTCAATATTGGGACCTTTGTTGTTCTTAATTTACATTAACGATTTTGTGAAGTATCTTCCCAATGCTGAGTGTATTCATTTTGCAGATGATACTACCCTAACAGTAAAAGATAAGGTTCTCAATAATGTAATAGGTTTGGGTGCTGCGGCACAGTCGACTGCTGCTGACTGGTTTTCTAGCAACGGCCTTTCATTAAATGAGTCAAAAACAGAGCGTATGCTATTTACGTTAAGACAGACAGACGGTTTTCAGGGTGCGTCAAGTGTGAGGTTTTTAGGCTTACTTTTAGACCCAGTTCTAACCTGGAAGCCTCACGCTGATATGGTAGCAACAAAAATGTCTAGACAAATTTTTTGCCTTAGAAGTTTGCAAGGCACTGTATCCACTTCTGTGCTTAGAATAGCATACTTTGCATTAATCGACTCTGTTTTAAGCTACGGTGTTATCATTTGGGGAGATTGTGCTGATGCTACCAGAGTTTTCCGCATTCAAAGGAGAGCTATCAGGGTTATTGCTGGCTTGGGATACAGGGATGAATGTAGAGAGAAGTTTATTACTTTGAGAATCCTTACCTTGCCTTGTCTCTACATTTATCATTGTCTCCTATATGCTCATAGTGTCTATGGTAGCTCTACAATGGGTGCGAATATTCATGGCTACAGCACTCACTCCAAAGATGACATACGCATAAATTTTTATAGATTAAAAAAATCACAAAATGGTCTAAACTTTTACTGTTTTAAATTTTTTAATAAGCTACCCACTTGCGTTCGTAGTCTTCCAAGAAATTGTTTTAAACAGCGCATTAAATTATTTTTATTAGCCAAGGCGTTCTACTCTAAATCCGAGTATTTGGAGTTTGATTTTAGAAATTTCTAATTTCCCATATACGAGTTTGTTCTTGCATTTAACTGGTTTTGGGTGCAAGTTAAATTTGAATGATTTTTATATGTATTTTTATATTTATTTTAATTTTACTACTTTTTGTGACTTGTGTAAATGCTATATGTGTAATGCACCAAATAAATTTATCTTATCTTATCTTATCTTATCTTATGCAAAAAACCGTAAGTCGTCGATGTAATTAATTCAAAGAACTTAGAATAGAATATATTAGAATAAGCTAATATAAAATTTGACAAAGCCTTGGGTACAATCAATTTTTTTTGTTGCACTGAATGTCGGTGCAACAGACCTATTTTTTTAATAATATAAGTCAATTTAATAAAGAAACTCAAATATCTTTTTGAATTTCACCCACTAACTTCCAGTTACTCGAACCTCAAAATTTAATATTAATTTAATATTAAAAATAATAATAAAATTGTTTATTTATGCACAGAATACATACAGGTATATAGGTAGGGGAACCCGAAGCGGAAAGGGATATGGGGCGGAACGGCATGGAGCTTTTTTCGGGCGAGGATGTGTGTCAGAGTTAAGCTAATAATATTTAAACATACAGTAAGCTACACTAATGTCCAAAATTACGCTCGTCTTAAGTTTTAACCTCTTGGTCTAAGTTAGAAACGTATTTAAATTTAATCAAGCAAAACATTTGATTCAACTACTTAACATGCTTTTTTAATATTCTTTATTTAACCAATAAGTCATTATCTACAAGTATAAATTTATCTATACAATCCTAAAATTTAAAAAAAAATATATATATATATATATAGTAGAACTTAAAAATTAAATAAAAAGGTAATCCCCACTAAGCAGAAGAATGCTTGTTGTGGGTGCTTGTAGAAAAATTAAATATAAATTCATTTTTATAAATACATAATCATTTAATATTATAAAATTAAGAGTTTAAAACAAAATGAGATTGTTTTTAAAAACATTTAACATTGTACCCATCTTTAGAGATTAACCCAGTTTCAATAAAATTTCCTATTTTATATGTAGATTGTTCAAATAACCAAACTTTAATTTTTTTATTTGTTATATTACTGTTTTTTAAACAGAGGGGCAAAACATTATACAGTCTGGAAGCTAAATAGGTATGAGATTTTGTTCCAATAGTTTTTGTTGATTTTTTTGTTGGAATATTTAAGCTACCCTTTGTATTATATGTATGAGTTTTGTTATATTTTTCATTTTTAAATTGCCACTTTATTAATTGTTGAGCATATATTTGTCTAACATTTAATATTTGTTTCTCTTGTAAAAGCTGGTTACCGGAGTAGTTGAAATCTTTTTTAAAAATAATTTTTAGAATTCTTTTATGTACCCTTTCCAGGTTAGTCAAATGTGTTTTAAGTATGCCTCCCCAGGCTAGTATCCCATATCCCAGTACCGAATTTACAAGTCCATAATAAGCAATTTTTAATTGTTTTTCATTTAAGATATTATTTAACTGTTTAAATGAATAAAACATTCTTCTAATTTTTTTACATAATTGTGTAACCTGGATATCCCATCTAAAATGAGAATCCAGGTGTACTCCTAAATATTTTATTTCATTAACTTGTTCAATTTTCAAGTTATTTTCTGTTGTTATGGACTTATACGCGGGCAAGGACCTAAGATACGAGCCAAAAGGGACATATTTGGTTTTATTAACATTCATGGTAAGAAGGTGACTATCAAAAAAATTTTTTATTGTCTGTAGATCTGTTACGGCTTTCAATCTTACTTCTTCCCAAGTGTTTCCTTTTATAAATACTACCGTGTCATCCGCGAAGGAGATAATCTCGCCATTTATATTAAGTTCAAGGAGATCGTTAAGATATATTATAAATAGTAAGGGCGCCAAGACGGTTCCTTGTGGAAGTCCAAACTTTAAATTTACCTTACTACTCAATATATCATCGATCCTAACTACTTGGGTTCTATTTTCGAGTTTTTTATTATATGGTAAATATTACCCCTAAAACCAAGGTCAAATATCTTTTTTAAAATTAGCTCGTGACTAATAGTATCAAAAGCTTTCGCTAGGTCTATAAATATTCCTAACGAAGGTTTTGATTTATCTAGAGCGTCATAGACCCTATCAGCTAACAACCCTTTAGCATCTTGCGTCGACATATTTTCCCTAAAGCCAAACTGTCGTTGGCAAAGTATGTTGAACTTATTTAAAAAAACTAAGCATTCTTTTTTTGAGACATTTTTCAAAAATTTTGCATATATTGGATGTTAGTGATATGGGCTTATAATTCTGCGGATCAAGTTTGTCTCCCTGTTTGTGAATTGGCACAATAATTGCCGTTTTAAATTCTTGTGGACATTTGGTAGTTTTAAATATAAGATTTATAAGATACGTAAGTAGCCTAGATATAATTTTCGAATTAAACTTAAAAAAAAATGTTTGTACATTATCTATACCGTGTCATCCGCGAAGGAGATAATCTCGCCATTTATATTAAGTTCAAGGAGATCGTTAAGATATATTATAAATAGTAAGGGCGCCAAGACGGTTCCTTGTGGAAGTCCAAACTTTAAATTTACCTTACTACTCAATATATCATCGATCCTAACTACTTGGGTTCTATTTTCGAGATAGTTTTTTATTATATGGTAAATATTACCCCTAAAACCAAGGTCAAATATCTTTTTTAAAATTAGCTCGTGACTAATAGTATCAAAAGCTTTCGCTAGGTCTATAAATATTCCTAACGAAGGTTTTGATTTATCTAGAGCGTCATAGACCCTATCAGCTAACAACCCTTTAGCATCTTGCGTCGACATATTTTCCCTAAAGCCAAACTGTCGTTGGCAAAGTATGTTGAACTTATTTAAAAAAACTAAGCATTCTTTTTTTGAGACATTTTTCAAAAATTTTGCATATATTGGATGTTAGTGATATGGGCTTATAATTCTGCGGATCAAGTTTGTCTCCCTGTTTGTGAATTGGCACAATAATTGCCGTTTTAAATTCTTGTGGACATTTGTTAGTTTTAAATATAAGATTTATAAGATACGTAAGTAGCCTAGATATAATTTTCGAATTAAACTTTAAAAAAAATGTTTGTACATTATCTATACCGGGACTTGATTTATTCTTTAATTTGGATATATGTTTTTTTATTTCATTTTCGTTTACGTTGGTTAAATAAAAGCTATTTTTTAAATATTTATTTTTAAATTTTTTGTTAGTTTTAGGAATTTTTTTAGCCATATCTTCTCCGACGTTAGAAAAAAATGAATTAAATTCATCCGCGATAATATTTTTATCTGTAACAATTTCCCCGTTTTTAGTACGTACTTTATCAATTGCTTGCGTATATACAAACTCTAAATCCACTTAATCTGAATAGTACCTCCTTTAGTAATAATTACTCTGAGTGTAGATTTTTTTTTAATAATGATTTCGTATTTGTTTTAGGGTTATTTTGGAAATTTAAAAATTATCTTTTAATCTTTCTAGTTTGAGAGCTGGTCTGTTAGAGCATTATGTTTATCAAAACATCGAAATTTAATGGTTTGATGAGATTTTCTGCGCTACTGGCCTTAAAGTCTGATCAGTCTGTCGTCATGGAAACGAGAAACTACAATTGCATTGTCACTGGTTATTGTTAATTAACCGCTGATGCCATAATTAACATAATTGATTTATTGTTGGCCACACAAAGGGTGCTCTAAAGTACATTAAAATGCATATGGATAAGAAATTAGAATGGACATATACATGTGCTTCTAGTGTATGCCTTTATAAATAAGTACACGGTAAAATAAATTACATTAAATTACATAGTCCGTAAATGGTAAAATTCCAGAATGGTAATATTTTGCATAGACAGAAAATGTAAATTTTCCATAGCAGAGTTTGTAAAAATTACCTGCTATAAAGACTACACGGGAAAAACGCGAATTAGGTCGACTTGCACATAAAGGCGCACGGTAGAAGCAACCTAATTCGCTTTGTGCGTTTTACCGTGTAGTCTTCATATCGGTTTATGCAAAATATTACCATTATGGACTATGTAATTTGTAGTTGTAATCAATAAATTATAAAAATAAACGTAAAAAAAAACGATCAGCTTAAACGATTTTTTTTTTGTATTTGCCTACAATACTTTGGTGTGTTTAATAATTTTTTAACAAATTAACATACAGTCATATTAAAAGTGCTTTTAAAACAACTTAAACACTACAATATTTTAAGAACGCTTTGAAATAGAGACTTGAAATTTGAAAAAAAATATTTACTACTTAGAAAATGTTTGTTCCAAATTACAAGTCCCTGTGTCAAAGCTTTTTTCAAATATCAAATAGCGTAAAGTTCATTTGGTTTAATAAACCAAACGATTTGCACCTTTACTTCATTACTACAATACATTTAAAACATTAAGATCTGAAATAAAAAGTGATATAAAAATAGCTTATAATAATTATATACATAAAGTTGAGAATTCATTGATCGATGACCCGAATTATTTTTGGAGTTTTGTTAAAAGTAAGAAAAATAATACTAGAATACCGGGGAACGTTTTTCTTAATGATTCTGAGTTCAGTACTCCACAGTCGATAGTAAATGGCTTTGCGGAATATTTTGGCAGCGTTTTCACGGAGCCTAATTCTGACATTGACTTGGACGCCGATATGGAATCTCTTGCATCCATTGACATAAATTCTATTAGTGCAAATGATATACTGGATGCCATTAAAAAACTTCCAAATAAGGCTACTGCTGGTCATGACAATATTCCAGGTTATTTACTTAAAGACTGTGGCGATATATTTTGCTACCCATTATTGATTCTGTTTAATCTTATAATAAAAACATCTTCATTTCCTGATATATGGAAAATTGGTAAGGTTTGTCCGATCTTAAAAAAAAGTCCGATCTAAAAAAAGTCCAATTTCTCCAAAGTGTTTGAAATGATTATCTACAACTACATATACAAGTCTGTGAAGAACCTAATTTCTATAAACCAACACGGCTTTATGACTAAACGGTCTACTGTCACTAATTTAACTGAATTTTCTAATTTTGTTGCTCACACTGTTGATAACAAGGGTCAAGCCGATGTAATCTATACTGATTTTATGAAGGCGTTCGACCGAATCGATCATTATATTATTATTAAAAAACTTAAACAGAGATATGGTTTTAGTAGCAGACTAGTTAAACTTTTTTTGTCATATTTGTTAGATAGATATCTTTACGTCTTTTATAATGGATTTGGTTCTCATCTATTTCTAGCAATGTCAGGGGTACCTCAAGGTTCTAACCTTGGACCTTTGCTATTTTTATTATTCATAGATGATCTTAGTGAGTTAATTGAATGCCTGCATTTATTTTTTGCTGACGATTTGAAACTATTCATGCAAATAATTTGCATCAATGACTGCATTAGATTACAGAGGGTCTTGGATGCACTGCAACAATGGTGCGAATATAACTGTCTCAATTTAAATGTATCTAAATGTAAAATCATCTCCTTCACGCGTAAAAAAAACCCAATACTTTATAATTACTCAATAAGTTCTTTCTCCTTGGAGAGAGTATATTCCATTAAAGATTTGGGTGTCACATTTTCTAGTGATTTTTTATTCAGAGAACATTTAGATAGTATTGTATCAGCCTCATTAAAAATGTATGGTTTTATAATAAGAAATTGTAGTAAATTTACCAGTGTACTTGCTTTAAAGACCCTTTACAACTCTTTTGTTCGCTCTAGACTGGAATATTGTTGTACCATTTGGAATCCGTTTTATGAAGTTCACAGACAACAGGTAGAGAAAGTGCAAAAAAAGTTTCTTAAGTGTTTATATTTTAAAGTATTTGGTATATATCCAGCCAGAGGTTATGATTATGACGTCCTACTGTCTCAATTTGAGTATCAATCCCTAGAACTTCGCAGAACAATAACCAGTATTAAAATGCTATGTTACGTATTGAATGGTAGAATGGACTCACCATTTATTTTATCAAAGCTAAATTTTTGCGTTCCAGCTAATTGTACAAGAACTTCTACCACTTTTTATAATCAAGTTGCCAGAACGAATACTCTACGCACTGAACCAATTTTCAATATGATGTTTTGTTATAATAGATATTGTAAGAGTTACGATATCCACTTTGATTCAGTGAGTAGAATAATTAATTGTATAGTTCTAGAGTATTGGCCAAAATGTTGATTTTAATTTCTACCATTTCAGTGATATATCGTATCTGTATTTGTTATATTGTTATAATATTAGATATTTTATTACATTGTTAATTAACTTTAAACCTTTATTTTGTAAACTTTAATTTTGTAAATTTTCAAATAATATTGTCCTGTAATTGGTTTTTCTGTTGGGCAATAAAGATATTATTATTATTATTATTATTATTATTATTATTAATACGAGTATAAAATGCTTACATCTTTTTTTAAAGATCTATTGGTTGATAAAGATCGTAATTTATAATGAATGTAAATTTTAGGCCACAAATAAAGCATTTAAATATCGTACATAAATAATATTTACCTTTTTTACACTTTTAACACTTTAACCTTGCAACATGCGTCGCTATCTCTCTAACAATAACAATATTAAACGGTCCCTCTCATGATACGACGCCTTCTTGTTTATTGTCCAAAGCGCACGCGCGTCTTAAAATAAAATAGCCCGACATTGTAAAATCATGTAAAAATATGTAAATCAATGTAAATATATTTTTTTACATTATTTTACATTCTTTTACATTCTTTTACATTCTTTTGCATTATTTTACATTATTTTACATTATTTTACATTATTTTACATTCTTTTAATAAATTCATGAATTATGCATAGTCCAGAATAGTAAATTTACTACTCCGTACTATGTAAATTCATGTATTTTTACATTATTTTACATGCAGTTTTTACAGTGTAGATATCATAAATATTGGATGTCTTTAGAATTGCAAGATCAATGTGAAAATATGACAATCTCATAATTTTGCTTCTTTGTGTTACGGCCGATCCAGAAATAATGTAGGACCTATCTTGTAAGAAAATTAAATCACACACTTAAATTTTTTAACCCTCTACCACAGACACAGCGTAGATTTTACGCCTGGATAGTATGCAATTGTTGATTTCTCCCAACTCCGACTAACTACGACTTTCCGCGTCTCAGTACCTTTCGGACAATCAATTTAAGCCCTAAATCCGAGCGAAGAAGTTGGTTTGTTGCACAGTGATTTTTCATGTGTTGATTTAAAGTTTGGAGGCGTGAAAAAGTTATTTAAATAAATTTCCCCAGCAAGTCAAAATTAACAAAAAGTCAAAATTAACAAGAAATACAAATTATATTATATAAATAACTTATTTTAATATTATGTTCTATTTCATTTATAATTAAATAATTAAAGCTATAAAGAACACGTTTAATGATAAAAAAGTCAAAAATAAAAAAAAATCGAATTTTAAATTGTTTAATAGGAGGTGTAATTTTTACGCCGTGTCTGTGGTAACATTTCATAAATAAGGTGTCTGTGGCAGAAAGATAAATGTCTTATTCCTATGCAATACAAGTATGAAAAGTATATGACGTAGTCACGTTAATTAATTACAAATAACTTGCTTAATATATGGCAACAGTATAAAGAAAAATCGCAGTTCTGTGAAAAAAAATATATAATTAATTTTTTGTACGACCGAGACTAAAACTTAATTTTACGCTTTTATTTTCGGGACTGAACTTGCCGTATTTCTGCCAAGGAAAAAAAATCACGGCAACCTTGATAATATTAAAATGGTATACATACTATGTGCTTTACTAGTACAAAAATTAGGTTTGGTGATGTTTTGTAATAAATTAGCGATTCAAACGAATTTATTTGATTTTAACAAAGAAAACCTTTATAAATAACATTATTTAAATTACTTAAAATTTATCTTCGTCCATTTTTTCGAACTGACGTTTGTGTCAACCATATTAAAAAACAATTGCATTGCATCTTGATTAAATTACGAAAATAAAACACACGGTTTTAGACGCATGGTTTTTAATATTAATTTTTATCTACCTACCTAAATTATTTTTGGTCGTAGAAAAAATAGTGTATATACCTCAGGACTAAAGGTGGCTGTTTTAGTCCCTTGTATTTCTGTTTCCCTCGCTCGCTACGCTCGCTCAGCGGGACTAGAAGAGCCAGTTTAGTCCCTTGGTATATAAATAACTATTTTTTTTAAATCAATTGATTACAATATGAAAAAATGCTATGAGAATCCAAAAATAATGCTTCTGTCTTCTCGTTAAATTTTTATTATATTTTTTTTTAAGTTAATAGGTTTTACAATTTATAAATATCGTCGTGTTACATTCTTAACCTCTTATCTCTAAAAAATCGATTGATGTAAAGCATTCATCATTCATCAGTTCTGTACAGGATCATTGACGACCTCTACAACCTCATAAAAAATATTTCAATACAAAATAACTTATAAACCAATTGGAGGTTTGAGAAAGTCAAAAAGAAATCTACAGTAACCAACCTAGCTTATATTACTCAATATCTATCAGAGTCTCTAGATGAAAATATCCAAGTAGACGTCCTATACACTGATTTTTCTAAAGCGTTCGAGAGAATTGATCCTTATATCTTGCTTATAATGTTAAAAAAGTCGGGATGTTCTCCCATACTAGTCTTACTTTTTGAATCGTATCTCCTTGACAGAATTCAGTATGTCGAATATTTTGACCAGTTTTCTGATGATATATTAGCAACATCAGGCGTACCTCAAGGATCAATTCTCGGACCTTTACTCTTCTTATTATTTATTAACGAAATAGGCGTCGACTTGGATGTTTTCTATTTACTTTTTGCCGATGACGCAAAATTTTTCTTAGCTATTACATCGCTTTTAGACTGTTTGCGGCTCCAGAATAATCTTGAAAAAGTAAAAGCTTGGTGTGACAAAAACAATCTACCTTTAAATGTTGATAAATGCCAAGTAATGACTTTTACAAGAAAGAAAAATCCTATAATTTTTAATTACACACTGGGTAACAAATCACTAAGTCGTCCAGAATTTATCAAAGATTTAGGGATTACTTTCGATAGTAAACTTTCCTTCAATAAGCATATTGGAAATGTTGTGCAAGCGGCTTTCAAAAACTTAGGCTTTGTAATACGCAATTCAACAGGATTCACAGACATATCTTTGTTAAAATTACTTTATACTACGTTTGTGCAGTCTAAATTGGAGTATGCATGTATTATTTGGAACCCAGGTTATATGACACATGCCGATAACTTGGAAGGAATTCAACGGAGGTTCTTAAAGTTTTTAAAGTTTAAGGTAGATGGCGTTTACCCTCCCATTGGGTATCCACACACCGAACTGCTTAATAGATTTGGCTTCGATTCACTTGAAAACAGGAGAAAAAGATTAGGCCTTACATTTTTATTTAAAATTTTGCACTTTGGTATAAACTGCCCAGATATATTAGATAAAATACCAATACATGTACCAAGAGTAGGAGCTCGTGATAATTTAACTTTTTATCTAAGAACTCCTAGGACAAATGTATTGAAATCCTCCCCAATTTATTTTATATGTAGTACCTGCGATTCCCTGCAAGATAGTCTTGACATATTCAGTACTAGCCTAACTGCAATTAAAAGGTTAAATTTAAGTTAGTACTATTCCTGTTCTTTCTTTCATTTTTATTTTTTTTCTTGCAGTATTTTAATGTTTAAGTTTTAACTTTAAGTATTATAATGTTTCTGTATTTGTATATATATGTGTATATTATATTGTATATATTTCCTACCCTGTAATTGGCCTCGGCTGTTGGGTGGTGTATCGAAATAAATAAATAAATAAATAAATAAAGTAACACGATGATAAAAATAAACATATAACTTCACATACGTTTTTACCTTTATATACAGTTAATTTCGAGGTTAATTTTTACTGATATTGTTTAATTTAATAATAGTTAACTAATGCACTTTTTTACAAGTTTTAATTATAAAAATAAAGAAGTATATTATCTAAAGTAGACAATTACAGCTCTTTCTAACTGTAAATCACTTCAATTTGGTTAGTATAGCGAATTAAGTAGCTGGCAGCCCTCGTGGCAGCGCCTCGGCAAAAGGGTTGGTCAGCAGATACAGCTTGAGTATTTCATCTCAGCAGGATTGCACCTAAATCCGATTTACTAGCAGTGCCAGACCAGTAAATATAGTGGATTAGCTTGATTAGTTTTGCAATTCGCCACTAGAGGCCTTGCTACTACATTCTTATTTTACACGTTCCGACATTACTTTAGAGATGATACGACAGAAGATAGTAACTCTTTTATATCTTAAGAAAGCTAAGAAAGTCTTTGATTAACCAACTATCTAGGGCACTAAATATTTTTGAGATAAAAATGTGCAAAGGTACAGTTTAGTAATAATGACTGTCTATTAAAGCCTTTTAGTAATAATACATTAATGTTATTAATATTTTTTAATTAATATATCTTGTCTACCTAATACATACACTATAATGTATAAGTATACTTGTCAAATCAAAATTAAAAAGTTGGAATAGTTGGAGACTACCACTGGAAGTATCATCCAAACAAGAACAATATATGCTCTACACAAATTTTATGCTGTGTAAATTTAACCTGTGAAATAAAAGATAACAAATCAATCTGAATTATTAGTCATAGACATAAAAACTTTTAGCAAAAAAAATTAACCGACTTCTGCCTCTAAAAAGTAAAAAATAAAAAATAAAAAGTGGGTGCCAATTTCACCATTCCCTAAATTAATTAGTAAAAATTATTTTTTTATTATTATTATTATTGTTTGCTGTGAAATTGGCACCGACTTAAGTATTTTTTATTTTTTACTTTTTAGACACAGAAGTCGGTTCATTTTTTTTGCGAAAAATTTTAATTTTTTACTTTAAAAGTAATAATCAAATAACGCCTTATCACTTATCATTTTCTCTTGGTATTTTAATATTACAGGTCCAGAGAATCAAGTTTAGCGGCATTTAAAAGATTTTTAGTCTGCCCTAATATTTGAGTGACTCCTTAATTAAGTTATCCTGCTTATACGAGTTATCCGATATTTTTATAAAAAGTTGGTTGGTATTAGAACCAAATTAAGCCGTTTTTAAGTGAAATTGTGTTAAAATGATTAGATTTATCTTAATTATCCGGCTTACCCGGCATTACCCGAGTGTAAAATTAAAACGGGACCACCTCATAAATGCCCTCTTTAAGTTGCAAAGAGTTTCATCAAATTCCGTTCATTCGTTCCAAAGTTATGCGGGAACAAACATACAAAAAAACACAGGTCGAATTGATAACCTCCTCCTTTTTGGAAGTCGGTTAAAAATA
Organism: Brachypterus glaber; assembly: GCA_958510825.1. Lineage (NCBI taxonomy): Eukaryota > Metazoa > Arthropoda > Insecta > Coleoptera > Kateretidae > Brachypterus > Brachypterus glaber. The sequence goes on from OY294046.1 coordinate 67,659,928, forward strand.
TGTAATTGTATAGGGAATTGTCTATTATTATCCTAGACTTAATAACATTTTGTCGTGTCATCTTGATTTGAAATTGACCAAACATTTTACACAGTAGGGACATATTATTAAAGATAATTTTATCAATGGACACTGGATTGATCGACCCTTCTGAGGTCATTCTAAGAAAATAGAAGGATGACCCTTTCAAAGAAGACGATCTTAATCTAATTATATTTCTAGATCCAATTACACAAGACCCTTGGTCATTAATTAAAGATGTTTACTTTGGCACAAACAGCAAATAGATTGAATTTTTTTTAAATTAAAGCTCCATTTTAAATACTTTCTTAGCCTTTGTGTAAAGCATAGTATAGTTTAACCTCTTCAGGAACATACAGTATACACTATATGTGTATAGTCAAAAATAAATTAAATTCCAAAAAATTAAATTAACCGAATTCATTAACGCTCAGTGTTTTCAATCACAAGCGATATCCAGTGGCCAAAATTCGCACATATTTAATTGTTTATTTGTAATAAAAAGCATTTTTAACTTTTGCTACTAAATTAATTAAAAAAAAATTGTCTCTGAAGTCGTTAATAACCTTTAGTTTGAACTTGACAAATTTACAACAATGGAGCTCTCTACAACTAGAATTATGAAACAAAAGACGTCTACCCTATCTCTATCTCATTTGTGCTACACTTTTCAGCCAACCAAGTAAATACTGTATTTGTTTTTCATACAATAAATGCAGTATTTATTTGGTTGGCCGGAAAGTGTAGCACTGAGCGCCACGAACGAACATAGCTAATGTGAATCTGTAGAATAAGATAATTCTACTAAAATTTAGATGGCGCCAGTAATTTCTTTAATAAAAATAACACTTCGCCCGGCCAAGTAAATATTGTATTTGTTCAACGAAGAACAAATACAGAATTTGTTTGGTTGGGTGGAAGTGGGAGTGTATGTATGTCTTCTATCCTTTTTGGGTAGAACTTTTGTCCCTGTCTAATCTAACGGGATAAATCGCAATTAGTTCGAAACGTTTGGGGATTAAAGCCTGAGATGAGCATTTCTTCCATTACGGAATTTTCACATATTTGTATAGTTAAACCACTATAAAATAATTGTTTTTGCATGAAAAATCATGCTTATTTTTAGCGGCTAGTACACTGATAAAACAGTTTATTTGTGTGTACAGAATATTTGGTTGGATATGGCCAATTGAATGATTTGGTTGTGCCAAATAAATTTTATTTCTGTCAAATAAACTTTTTGTTCCCATTAATAAATTATTTTGAAATTAAAATATTTAATTGTAAATTGTAAAAGAAGTATTTAATGCATACATAGATGAAATACATTACTTACTTCTTAACGTACAAGCAGGATGTTACTGTGGAAGTATTAAGGTGAACTGTGTATCATATGCAGACGACATGGTTTATAGAAATCTACGTGTTCCTCCGATATTTCTTAATAATGCAGTAATTGAGATGGTGCCAAAAATCAAATACCTTGGGCATTTTCTGTGTGATAATCTGAGTGACAACAAAGATATACAACGTCACTATAAAACTCTATGTGTCCGGGCAAACATGATTGCTAGGAAATTTCAAAAGTGTTCTATTAGTGTCAAAGATCTCCTGTTTAAAACCTACTGTTATAACCTCTATTCGGGCGAGCTATGGTGCGATCACACCATGGCATCGTGGCGCGCACTGCGTATCTGCTACAATGACTCTTACCGCATCTTACATAGACACCCACGTTATACCAGTGCATCGGAGATGTTTGCCTTAGCGCGCATAGATACTTTAGATGCACTGCGTCGAAAAAGACTTGCCAGTTTTGTAAATCGTCTGCTACAGTGCTCAAACTCACTTTTGCAGGGATTGGTTTCATCTGATGTATTTTGGTCATCTCCCATAATTGGAAAGTGGCGGAAACTCTGTTTTTTTCTCTTGTAACCACCTTCACTTTCACCTTTGTAAATATTTATAATTAATTTTAATTTTTGTTTTTTTTTATTTTTGTTATGTTATTACTATCCTTGTCATATGGCCATTAGGCTGGAATAAATGCATTATTATTATTATTATTATATTATTAATTACATGTACTAAATATTTGTTCGACTCAAATAAATTTTTTAGAAATTTAAATTTTTTTCTTCCGCTAATACATCCCCATTTTCTGTTTGTAATGATTAAGGAAATCATTATATTGAAATCGAGTAGGTTTCAAAATTGACAATTTATATTATTTTTGATGAAACACTTCAATTTCCTAGTAGTTTAGTTCAAATTCTCTTTTAAACTCCTTTTTAACAAAATTGTTGTGTCTCGTTTTAGAGGAGAGTATTTATTTATAAAGGTTGTAAGATAAAAGTTGAATTAAAAGTTGAAATATTCATAGAGATACACACCCCCAAGAACATAAAGTTAGCAGGCGGAAAGAAATGTTACCAACTCTATTCAAGTACATAAAATATAAATGAAATTGCTGTTGAATATCGAAAGGCAAATTGTTGTGAGAAGGCAAAAAAGTGCAATTCCCAAATCGGACTTTTTTGGAATATATAAGGATAAACGATATTACTTTACACTATCGTAAAGATAATGCCTATTTTGACCTTTTCTGACCACCATGATGATAATAATATAATTTTCAGATCTTGCTTCTTTTAAGCATATAAAGTCCCTAATTAAATAAGAAAGAAGAGATAACATAACATAACATATCATAACATAACAGAATAAAAAAGTTAAGGCATAACATAACCTAACGAATAAAAAAGTTAAGGCCAAAAAATTTAACTCCCATTTTACCCCCTCCCCCTTAACCGATTTTGCTTAAATACGAACTTGTCCAAGATAATATAAAAATACATCTGCATACCAAATTTCAAGTCTCTAGCTCAAAGGGTTCTTAAGGTATCGTGGATAACGGCAGAGAGCTAGACAGACAGACAGACCGACAGACAGATAGAGACATCGATTTTTTTGTTACTTATTTTAATTTTTCTCGACGATTTAGGAAAAGATGAGATGATTTAGGCAAACAAAAATTTATTTAATCTAACAATAATTATAATTAATACATATTTGTTATTAAAACTAAAATCCTGACTCTTCAAAAATGCGATTTTGACCTTGGTGAAATTGATGAAACTCTACTGTCGTTGTATTAAAAAATTGTTTTTTTTTTAATTAGCACATATTTACAAATTATAATGCAAAAATTGAAGGTTGTCAGATTGTTGTGACAGATATCAGGTTTAAATATTTAACAATAGAGCAGTTTTAATTTTTTACACTAAATTGATAAAAAACTGGTCAAATATTAAGAAAAACTAATAAACTTTATGTAATTTTAACGCAAAACTTTAAATTGCATTAAATTATTCAATATTTCATAGTAAAATATATACATGTACATGTATATATTTGCTACTTTCTTTACTTTTATAAACAAGACATGGCACTACATGTGCTCATTCTAACACTTGATACGGAATATTCATACCGTATCCAGAGCTAGAATGGATTCATTCTGTGTTTGAAAAGTGCGTGTATTTGCTTACATTCTAGAGCAGTTGTAGAAAAAAATTATTTACTCATCTAAAAATTATTAAATTATTTCATTTTGCTGTATCGAGACTTGCCGTATGCAATGGGTCTGGTTATATTTCCGTAATTTTATTGATATAATAGCGGATTTGCAACGAATATAATGTATTATTGAATTCTTCACCAAATAACATCTACATTTTTTACATTTACCAACCATTATTATGTCGAATCAAGTGGAATTCTCCGATTACTTTCAATGTGGAAGGTACAAATACAGGGTGATCAATAACTGGCATGCCAAAATTTAAGAGATGATTCTACATTCAAAAATATCAAAAAAAGTTTCTATAAAGGTTGGTCCGGAAATGAACCCTAAGGGAGCTACGGCCCTTTAAAATTGTAGTAAAAATAAGGTTTTTAATTAATAACCCTTTAATCTAGTGACGAGCTTTTGGATGTATACTAGTATTAATAAGGGCAATAAGTTTATGTTAATTTATTTTTTTGATTTTTTCCAGAGGCGTGTGTAGAGGGACAAAATATCTGAGGCTTAACACATTTTTGCCCCAAACTTTTTTATGTGTGGTTTTATGGATTTTTTATAAAAAATATAGTTTTCTTGAGTAAAAATACATAAAAAGTGTCATTAGTGTAATTTATTTATATATTATATTATATAATTTTTTATAACTTTAAATATTGAGAGTAAATTAATTAAAATAAATATTTTTAAAATCAAATGGCTCAAATTAATAATACTATAAATATTTATAAATATTTTTAGCTTGTTTTTCTTATAATTAAGTTAAATATTATTTGATTTTATTACTTTAGAAATGAAGGATTTTTTTATACTCCTTTGGTTAAATATTTTTCTTTTAAATAAATAGTTTTCGAGACATTGGAGTTTAAATCAGTAGTGCAGGTATTTTGATAAGATGCTTGGAACTGTTCACCTAGTTTAATTAAGAATCTATTTTTGAATCTCCCTGTTAATACAAAATGTGTTCAACTGAAAATAAAAAATATTTGCATGTTGGTTAAGTATAAAACTAAAGTAAAAGACCGCTACATACGAGAAGAACCAGATGATTTATTCATATTCTTTTTATACTCCTTTTAGCTTTGCAGCGAGAGGAGTATTATGAGTTCACTTTTAAATACCCAAAATCCTTAATAACCAGTAGTCGGCGATTTTCCAGTACTCACATAGGCGCCGCGTCGACTCTAGCGTTGAAGCGAGATTTTAAATATGTTCAATTTTATTTCTTTTTATCTTGATTTTTTTTAATGATTCCATTTAAACGAATAAGGTGGGAAAAAAAGTTATCGATAAATAAAAATTAAAAACTTTCGTATTCTTAAAAGATAAAAATCGAATGTCGGTTTTTTCTTTGAAAAACACCGATATATATATATATATATATATATATATATATATATATATATATATATATATATATATATATATATATACATATATATGTATAGTCAATATTGTGTGTGTAACAAATTAGTCGTCAAATGTTTCGATTTAGTGACCTTTATAAAAATTCCCCTCATAATTCGGCAAAATTATTTCGTAGGCCTATGTTTCTGTGTTTATTTTCAACGTTGATGAGTCATAACACTAGGCACGGTTTCTTGCCCTGATTGGAGTTATATGTTTTTAAACTAATTTTGGGTCGCTGAGACCGAATCTGGCCTCAGAATGTTTCTGTTACCTCAGGTTTCTTAAAAAAATTAGATAAAAGTATTAAAAAATAATTATTTAAACCCTAGGTCCCTCTTTTGTTCTAAAATCATGGGAGATAGAAACTTGGATTTGGCGACTATTAGTTAAAAAATACCAAACTTAGATTATGGAAACTTTAAATTCATAGGTAGAATAAATAGAAATACCAAGGAAATTAAAAAAATAATAATAATTGGATCCTGTGACATAACTAATTAGGGTTGGGGGCTAAGGATACGGGTGCATAAGAAAACAAGCTTAGCGCCACGTACTCATGCTAATGTATGTTCTAAAAAAAAAAATCTCAAAAAAGTTATGAACTGGTTTAAAACTTTTTAATGTTTTACCTTGCAGTATAAGAGTTCTTCCTGAAACAAGTTTTAAAAATACTATAAAGAAGTTTTTGCTACAACAGGCTTTCTACTCGATAGATGAATTTCTGTATTTTAGCTTTAATAAATATTGTCTAATGTAAGTTTTAAAATAATTGTTTAAATATTAATTTATTATAAATGTAATTTTATTGACTTGTGTAAGTATTATATGTACATCAGCACCAAATAAACCTATTCTATTCTATTCTATTCTATTCTATTCTATTCTAAAAAAAATCAAAAAGCATCACTAGGGGGTCAAAAATTAACTAAAAATATGTTACTTAATACAGTCCTTATGACATTTTTATGATTTAGAACAACAAATATGACAAAAAATACCCAATAATTTAAATTATTTTTTAATTGACTTAATTGCTTGTACAAAAATTTAAAAAAATAAGACGTGCTGGACTTTTTTAAGGCTAAATTTGGATTCTGTATTAAATTAATAATAAAAAGATATGTTTTGCACTCTGGAAAAAAGTTTACTCTATGTGCTTTAATTTTATATTTTTTTCATTTATTTACTTTTTGCGAACAAACCAAGCGAAATAAAAAAATATATATTTTAGTAGAGAATTCTATAATCTACAAATTTAGTCCTTTAAATTATTTGAACAAATTTGATAGTTTTGCCACAAATAAGCAATTCAGTACACACTGCACTTTAATTAGGCGCCGCAGCGTGTCAAGTATTTGAGTTTGACGCTGTAACCCGCTCACTATTTAACCGACTTCCAAAAGGGACATATAACTTTGTTTTTTTTTATGTTTGTTTCCGCATAACTGGAAAAAATGAACGTAATTCGATGAAACTTTTTGCAACTTAAAGAGGGCATTTATGAGATGGTCCCGTTTCAATTTGACACTCGGATAAAGCCGGGTAAGCCGGATAATTAAGATAAATAAAATGACAAGGCAATTTCACTTAAAAACGGCTTAATTTGGTTCTACTACCAACCAAATTTTTAGAGAAATATCGGATAACTCGGAATAAGCCGGATAACTTGATTAAGGGGTCACTCAAATATTACGGCACACTGAAAATCTTTTAAATGCAACTAAACTTGATTCTCTGGACCTGTAATATTAAAATACCAAGAGAAAATGATAAATTTTGTGATTTTACCATAAGGCCTTATTTGATTATTACCTACCGCTTAAAGTTTAACAAGATTTTATTTAGTATTTCGTTTAAAATAAGGTTGGTTGGACTCTTGGGCGCTGAAATAAAAATATTACTTTTATTTTTTAGAAATTTTTCTTTAAGATAACTAACAGTGCGTTATGAGGTCAGCAGCTTGCCGAGATGGAAGGACAACTATGATTTAGCTTAGATAAAGTTTGAAATCTACAACTTCTGTGTCTCTAAAGAGCAAAAAATAAAAACTTTTCGCAAAAAAAAATTAACCGACTTCTATGTCTCCAAAAAGTAAAAAATAATAATAAAAGTCGGTGCCAATTTCACAGAAAAAAATAATAAAATAATAAAAAAAATAATTATTAGTAATTAATTTAGGGAATGGGAAAATTGTCACCGTATTTTTTATTTTTTACTTTTTAGAGACATTTTGCGCAAATTTTTATTTTCTCCCAAACATTGTAAGTAGAATGTAGTTTGAGATGTGAAGCATTACATATCTTCACGGCTTGTAACTTATCTCAGTACAATGTCTCACTTTTATTTCGCTTCGAAGAAACATAATCCCTTTTGCAATCTGAAACTCGTTTACATTGGAATTTATTTAAATGCATCTAGAATTGACGTTTGCCATTAATTTATGGGTGAATATGAAAAAATATTAATTTCATTTACAAAAAAATACACACAATTTAAGGCGGATTTTCATGGAGCAATTTGTAACCAAGTTTGGTGCTATGCAAGTTTGCTGCCAGATGTAGCATGAGGACAGTTGCACATTCATTTGCCTTTTCACGGAGAAAGTTGTACGCAAGTTTGACGCTATATATTGCAAGTTAAACAGTGTTGCCAACCAGACAATTTTGACATGTCTCTGCGTTTGTTGACAAAAACATAACTTAGCATTTGCTTTTTTAAGGAAGTTTTTTAGTTAGACAGACCGACCTATTATTAATTATAATAATTATTAACATGTGCAGTTGCTACTATATTAGTAAAATGAAATCGATTTGGTAACTTTTTTCTAGGTTGGTATCACCAAAATAACTATATATCTTGAGTGAAAATCGTCGAAAAAGAACTTGTTCTAATAATTTGATGGCTCGAAAATAGCATCAAAGTTGCCTGAAGGCATGCGCAGTGACTGAATCATTCTTGCAACAAAATTGCATAGCACCAAACTGCTCCGTGAAAAGCCGCCTTTACAAACTTATCAATACCAATTATAACGTAAAATTTACTTATTTCTCAATGTTTTAAAGATTTTTTTTCCAATAAAAATTATTTATTTATTATTTAATATTTAATTATAACAAAATTTGCTAAAAAAATAGACATCGTTCGCGACAGAGGCAGAGTAAGGTTTGAATATATCAGATTAAATGCAGTAGGCGAATTTTTTTTAGAAAATTCTGTTAGATATTTTTTAAGCATCCAGAAATTATTTATTAAAACCTTTTAATTACATTTTTTTCATAAATTTAGTTTGGAATATAGTATATTACGCACCGAATCCGTTGCCTATGACAAAGGATGGGAATTGACGATCAGCTGATTTTACATATCTGCTGTAAGAAAATTAGTAAAAGTTAAACACATAACCTCAAATTGACAAACTAATTTTAAGATAATTTTTGCGTTTTTTTATGTTTAGGTGTTAAGTCGTAGGAAAAATAGTATACGCACCTGTCCAAACACTAGTTTCGCGTACTCGGTGCCTAATATACTATTTCTTTCTTGGAGTAGTGTGTAATAGGGTGCTGGTCCCAATTATAGCCAAAAATATTAATTATCTAAGACATTAATTTAGAACCACACACTATTATTTGGAGGCGTATCAAATGCAAATAGCTGTATAGTTGCTATTTGGGTAGCGTGCCACCAGTAATAATATTACATAATATTATCACAATATCATATATCATATGATAACAAATGTTAATATAAGAATCTAATTACTACTTAATACTTATCTGACTTTCTTATTCCAGCGAAGACTTCTTCTTATAACACAAACTGTAGATATGCGAAAGGTAAAGAAACTTCAAATATATTTTAAATTAATTAAAATATATCTTGCCAATAAAACAAAAGG
>OY294046.1:67669036-67718743 GCA_958510825.1 Brachypterus glaber
AAAAGCTGGGCAAATTAACTAAAAGTAAGAGAAACACTTAAAGAAATATTCCATGGGGGTTATATATTAAGCTGGGCCGAAAACGTACTTTTTGATTTGAAAAATTACACCAGTAGTAAATATTTTTTGAAATCGGTTAATATCTGCCACCATCTGGAATATTTAATCTTTTTCTTTGCAGATTTACCTTCATTTGACTAGTATCCTAAGAAGCATAATTTTTATAATTAAATGTTACTATTCTTTCGTCTTACAAAAAGTGTAATAGTATATTCTATAACTAGTATGGAATAGACAATATTGCGAGGGCACAGTTTGTCATACGAGCCGGCAGGCGAGTATGACGGTCCCGCGAGCGCGGAATAACTATTCCATACGTGTTGTGGACTATACTTTTTATTCGACTGCAAATATGAAACACTGTACTGTGGACAAGGTTAAAAACAATGTTTTTTGTGACTCGACATTGTAAATGCAACAAAACGCATATTTTTAAATAAAGCAATTAATGTTATTTAATAATTTTATCAAATCAGTACTTAAAAAAAAAATTATTTAAATTTAGCACATATTTACAAATTATAATGCACAAATTGAAGGTTATGTCAGATTGTTGTGACATATATCAGGTTTAAATATTTAACAATAGATGGAGCAGTTTTAATTTTTTGAACTAAATTGATAAAAAACTGGTGAAATATTAAGAAAAGCTAATAAACTTTATGTAATTTTAAACCAAAACTTTAAATTGCATTAAATTATTTAATATTTTATGGTAAAATATATACATTTTTCCTAATTTTGCTACAGTTTTCTTTACTTTTATAAACAAGATATGGCACTACATGTGCTCTTTCTAGTACTTGATATGGAATATTCATACCATATTTAGAGCTAGAATGGATTCATTCTGTGTTTGAAAGGTGTGTGTATTTGCTTACATTCTAAAGCAGTCGTAGAAAAATTTCATTTTAATACCAGATCTGGTTACAAATGATTGAACTTGGTAAATAAATATTATTTGGATCTGAAAAATATGTATATTTTGAAATATCAGATCTAAGTAAATATAGTTCTCCACACGGGTGAGTAGATACGACGCAAGGGGGAGTTATCACTCCCGCTCTCTTCTTTACGTCATAAGCGTCATAAGGCGTGCGTCCGTGCAAGTGAGAACACCCACATTCCTTACATATTTTCCATAGCCACACGTCCGTGTGTCGAACAATATACAGTAACTGTATACAGTTTTTTCTTGTACAAATAAATATAGATCAAATTTAATCTAAGGTTGGATCTAATCAGATACAATTTTGATCTGATCTGATCTGATTATACATTCATCATTATACATTAAGTTGGTCGAAAGTTGAATGTTAACCGGTACAATTCTTTAGGCAACATCCCAAAAGAAAATCCCTAAAACTATTATTTTTGGAATTTATCACAGTATAACAAAAAATGTGCTTATATATAATTTTTAATAAAAAAGGTAAAATTGTGAATTAAATAGTATATAAACCTCGGAGGAAAACTTCAATTTTCCTTCGGGAATTAGCTGACCGCGGGGCTAACGCCCCTTGGTCAGCTAACCTTCCCTCTAACCAAATGAACATTTTCCACCTCGGTATGTAATATACTATTAAAAGAAAATTGAGCAGACCTAAAAAACTGTTTGGATTAGATCACTTTACGGATCTGATCTGATTTGAATAGAAACTTTCGCACAGGTCGCTGCTTTCCAAATAAAAAAGTGCTTTTTTAACCCGCCCTATTAGACATACAGGGCAATTCTAAGATTAGTTAGCTCTATAAAAACTTTGGTAATATGGCAGTTTGTGACTATTGTACAGAGATCAAGCGATAAAACAAAGCCGAGAGCAGATACTGTACCATTAGGCAGGCAATAAAATGTTAAATTAGTAATTAGTGCCCGGGAAGAAATACTTTGGGAGTTTCAAAAAAGAGGGTTTCGCGAGAAAACACTGTTAATGTGTACAGTCACAGCTTGAGCATATTTTAACGGGGAGTTATTGTGCAATTTTACTCTTCACGGCATGCAGTGCTTTTAAGCACTCTTTAAAAGAGTATTCAAGTAGATGGTTTAAAAATTCCCAAAATAGTCAACAATTACCCTTTTTATTAAATTCTGAGAAACTTTTAACAAATCCGTCTGGCTATCTGTCCGTTCGTGTTACGTTTTTTGTACGATAAGTTAAGAACCGAATGTCCTATTGAAATTAAATTTTCAGGAAAGTATCTAAAAGAGGAGAATCTCTATTATTTTTTAAACAAACCCCTTTAAAAATAAAATACTTATAGGGGGAGCAAGTTTTTTTTTTAATATAAAAAATAGAAAATCCGATAAACTCCGAGTTTTTAGAAAACCTTCCTTTAATTAATGCTATTTTTTGCCTTCATCTTTTGAGGGAAAAACGAAATATACAATGTGAAGTGTATACTATGAAATTTGAAGCATTACAAGTCTCCTTATGTATTTTTGACTTTTTCATTGTTTTGCGCGTTTCATTCAATTGCACTGCCTGCTTGTAAATTAGTTAATCTGCTACGTTAGAACTGTGCTTAGATTTTACATTCACTGCCTTAGCATATTTTAATGGCACTGTTAAAAATATTTCAAGAAAAATTATTTAATCTTTTAAGTACTGCAACTTTCATGTCATCTTAAAATTATTATTTAACTTAGAAGGGCAGTATTGTATATCTACTTTTCATTTAAAATATAGTTAAAATCCTTTCCCAAGTTTCATATAATTTTTTTTTGTCAAGGACATAGCTCCTTTGAATTTTTAAATCCCATCTTTCTGCCCCGGCGCGGAGCAGGGTACGTGACCCAACGTTGACTAGCCTTTTTTTATTTATATTGATGAAAATTTCTTATATATCTATTTTTTCTATCCTCAGAAATAATTTCTAGACTTTTTGTGTTTTCATAAGTAAAAACGGCCACAGTACTACTCCGCTGGAATTCGTCCTTAATTCTTCTTGACCATTTATACAATGTCCCGTAAATAATAGTATATTGCCTAAGGACGGCCGATAAAAACCGAATTCAAAAATTGCAAAACTCGTGTCTCAGGTTGATATTTGGTATTAGAAAGTATGACCGTATTTCACATACTCTCACCTGGTTAAATTGGTTTAATATGGAGGATACCAGAAAAATTAATACCTGTATGCTCTATTATAACATTATACGTACCAAATCTCCTTCATATTTATACAATAAAATACGGTTTCGTTCTGACATACAGAATATTAATCTGAGACATAAGAACACAGCCTATACACAGGACTGCTACTTTTGAGAGATCATTCTCTTACCAGATTGTTAAATGTTTAAACGCACTGCCCGAACACTTTTATCAACTCTCCAAATATCGCCTTAAGAAAGAATTACTTGAATTAATAAGAAGCAATAATGTCCTTTGACATTTTGAATATTTGTTAAATTTTGTTATTTTTTCATACTTGATTAGAATCATGAAGCAAAAGAATTATAATATAAAATATTTTTATAAAATAATATTCTTCGAATTCAATCTCATGTAAAACTTATAAAACTTATATTAGTATCTACATATTTTATAGGTTAGATGGAAGAACAGCTTCCTGTGGTATGTATGCTGCATTGTGTAGCGTACATATTTTCGGGAAAGCTGAATCTCGCCTTTTCTTTTTACTATTTATATGTATTATTTCTAAATTATTTTGTAATGAACAATGAATAAAGACCTTTATTATTATTATTATTATTATTATTATTATTATTATTATTATTATTATTATTATTATTATTATTATTATTATTATTATTATTATTATTATATTCCGCAACATATTATTATTATTATTATTATTATTATTATATTCCGCAACATATACGGAAAGTGATTTATTTCGATGAGCTAACCTCCATAATTTTGAATCATAGTATAATACACTGCCCATTTTTTATTATCAGTCTCACTTTTAGCAACCTTAAAAATAAAAATATTTTTACGAAAACTACCCCCGCCCCTTAAGTGGTGGAGTTAGATTTTTTTCATTATCAGATTCAGTTTCAGCAACGTCAAAAACCCCAATTCACAAATTTTTACGAAAACTACCCCCGCCCCTTAGGTGGTGGAGTTAGATTTTTTTCATTATCAGATTTTCTTTCAGCAACCTTAAAAACCCCAATATATAAATTTTCTAAAAAACTACCCCCCACCCCTCAAGGGTGAAATTAGAATAAATTTATTATGATTCAGTTTTAGCGACCTCAAAAACCCCTATATATAAATTTTTCACCTCGCTAAATGGATGGAAGTAAGATTTTTTTTATTATTATATTTCAGCAACCTGAAAAGCCCCAATATACCAATTTTCACGAAAACTACCACCTGCTTGTTTGGGGTGCAGTTACAATTTTTTTATAACCAGACTCACTTTTAGCAACCTCAAAATTAGAAAAATTCTATTATAAGATTCATGTTCGTCTACCCCAAAAACCCCTACATACCAATTTCGACGAGAATACAATTTATATATATGTAGTATGCTGTACTGATAAGTGAAAATACCTTACCCCTACGATGGCTTTTTTTACCCCTCTTTTCTCTAATCTAAAATCGTGCTTATTTTTTGCTTTTTAGTTTTTAAAATATAATCTATTTGTGGATTAATACGTTATAATTAAGAGGTATGTGTATTAAATATAAATTATACTCTCTCCCTAAATATCAATTCGTGATACTAGGTTAGGTACCGGTGCTTTTTTTCAAATTTTACTCACATTAATCCCAATTTTTGAAAAATGAAACTCCTGCTAAAGCATTTTCGTCATTGGGATTAATATTCGTAAAATTTATGTAAAAAAGCATCGATACCTAACCTAGTATCACTTATGATACTACCCCTGAAAATATTGAAAATATTTAACATAATATCTAGTTATGAGTCAACCAATAGGGTGTTAGACTGCGGAATTATCAGCCGCCCCTGGTAATTTTAATATAAGTTAAACGTACGGGAATAATATCATGCAAATATTTCCTGTAAGTCTCCGATAATGGCAAATTGAAGATGTTGATTTGTGAAAGGTTTGAATTTATAGATCGCAGATCGAAACATAATTCTCGTTGTGTTGATGCCAACGGAACTCGTACATCATCCGGCATATGCAAATGCCGCGGCATGCCCTGCACATTCATCATTCTCTCAAAGCTTTGCGAAGCAGAGACAATGCAATAGGATATCCAACAGTTTGTAGTTATAATTATACTGCCCAGCAAATTTTTTCTGCTAATTTTTGCCGGACTCCACAAGTCAATTTTTATTTAATATCCCAAGATTTAATATACAGGGTGTCCGGTAACTCGCGTAGGAGCGGGAAACCACATAATCATCTGTCAATGAAAAATGTCTCTGCAAAAGATTAAAGTTCTATCTTGTTCCGTTACTGATATAAGAACATTTAGTTTTGACCAATGCCAGTAGATGTTAAATACACCTAAAAACGTGAATAAATTACTTATTAGGATGTTATGGAAACATACCTGAACTTTAAGGTAAGTGTTTTGATTGTTGCTATGGAAATTTATAATGAAGTTTAGCAGTATTTTTTGAAGAAACTGTCAAAAAAATAATGTTTACAAGTAGAGAATATTCTGAAATGGTTATTTTTTATGAACAATGTGGCAGATTGCATTTCTGCATTAAGAAATATACAGTGAAAGAGTTCATTCCACCCCCTTGTTTTTAACGGCTGTACAACGTTTGAGGGAAACAGGCAACATGTTACTGGAGAGAAAAGAAATTGTTGGAGCACTGATTACAGTTAGGACTCCGTAGGTAGAAGAGGCAATAGGTACTCGAAGTATTCATGACCCAGATGCTAGTCTAAGGGAAATTGCAAGGAATCTCAACCTTAGACGCACCACCGTAAATACCGTTATAAAAAAAGATAATTGGCATCCCTACCAGTATATTCATGTACAAAATTTATTGCCTAAAGACTAGGCACCCAGAATGAAGTTTTGCAGATGGATCCACGAACAGCCAAATCGACACTCCCAAGCAACAAGGATGTAACTCAAGTTAGACCCATTTTGAGTTATACTCATAGGTAAACGCCTTGAAAAAAGACACACATGGTGGTACTACTCAGGTTTCTCCACAGTCCACTTTAAGCAAAAGTTTACTTAAAATCACTAAAGTAAGAAATTCTAAACTTGAATATTATCAGAAACAAACAGTAAATAAACAATAAATACTTAAACAGTTAAATAGAGAATTTTATAAGCTTTCAAATGATGTATCACATGACTTCCTTTTCCACTTCAATCATTTACCCACCCTTAAATAACAAAAAAAAATATTTTAGAAATTTAGCTGTCGTGAAAAATGACAATATATGAGTTACGGCTTTGTTGCTTGGGGGTATCGAAATGTTCAAGACTGTGAATCATATTGTGTTTTCGGATTAGTATACTTTTGGGAGAAATAGAATTTTCAACTCAAGAAACTATAATTTTTATGCCCACGAGAATCCTCGTGCAATGATTTTCAGGATTTCCACAATTTCCAGGCGATTTTCAATAAATCTTTGGGCAGGAATACTTGTAAACCGATTGGTACAAAGGAAATATTCTTATCTCTGTATCTGTTCAAGATGGAACTTTATTTTTTTTTGTGTAGTTTTTTTCATTGGTAGAAGATTCTATGGTTTCCCGCTCCAACGCGAGTTACCGGACACCCTGTATTAAGATGACTAAAAAGTAATCTCAGAATATAATCCTATATAAACTACTGAGCAATTACAAAGTGGTCCACCCAAAAAATTCATACAATTTCAAATCCAAATAATTTGAAAACTCCTGAATGGATTTAGATGATTTTTCAGCTTGGTAAAGGCTATTTATTTAACTATTATTTGCATCATTAAAAGTTTTGGAAAAAGTAATGATAAACAGTGTGTTGCAAAGTAATCTCAGAATATAATCCTATATAAACTACTGAGCAATTACAAAGTGGTCCACCCAAAAAATTCATACAATTTCAAATCCAAATAATTTGAAAACTCCTGAATGGATTTAGATGATTTTTCAGCTTGGTAAAGGCTATTTATTTAACTATTATTTGCATCATTAAAAGTTTTGGAAAAAGTAATGATAAACAGTGTGTTGCAAAGTGAACTGTTCACTGTGAACCAGACTATCTTAATGTTATTCCTGGCTAAAAATAAGAAAACAAAATAATTATGCAAAATATTATAAACTAGATTTTTAAATGAATATTTAAATAGTTATTTATATACCAAGGGACTAAACTGGTTGTTTTAGTCCCGCTGCATTAGTGTTTCCTGAGCGAACGTAGCGAGCGAGGGAAGCAGAAATGCAAGGGACTAAAACAGCCAAGTTTAGTCCTGTTTAGTATATACACTATTTTTTGCAGGACTAAACATAATATAGGTAGGTAGATAAAATTAAAATTAAAAACCACGCGTCTAAAATCGGTTGTTTTATTTTCGTAATTTAATCAAGATGCCTGTAAATTTCGAAAAGGTAGTTTCATGGCTATCATGATTTCAATTATTTTTTAATATGGTTGACACAACAAAAAAATGGACGAAGATAATAAATTTTAAATTATGTATAAATTGTTATAACAATGTTATTTTTAAAGGTTTTCTTTGTTCAAATCAATCAAATAAATTGGTTTGAATCGCTAATTTATTACAAAAAACCACCAAATCTAATTTTTGAACCAGCAAAGCACATAGTAAGTATAATATTTTAATATTATCAAGGTTGCCATGATTTTTATTCCATAGGGAGAAAAACAGCAAGTTTAGTCCCGAAAATGAAAGCGTAAAATTAGGTTTTAGTCTTGGTCGTGCTAAAAATATATTTTTTGTTCGTTTGCATAAATACAGCCTGTTCCAGAACTTGCTTACAGAAATTTGAGGGTATATTAAAAACCCTCTGGAAAATATGAAAAAAAATTCAAAAAAATATCCATCTTCAATACTAATTAAAGAGGAAGCTATTTAATCTGACCAATCTTGTTGCTGATGTTAAATTTCCTACAAATTAGTTTTTCCCTACTTATTAGTAACTATGGTTGCATTTTAATCGTTGACGCGTGCATTGTTTGAGACTTTCAACTTTAGAATCTTTTTAGGTTATTATATTTTGACAAAACCGACAGAGGCTATCAAATATTGTATTTTTATAGGTCACTCCATCCGGCGGTGGTTTTTTGACATTAATAAATATTTATGTCACATTAATCACCATGTCAACCTACAGAATATGTACCTGCAATAATTAAATTTGCTTCCATAGCTACAAATTTAACTTTTAAAGGTAATTTAACATTAACAACAGTATTGGTCCACTTAAAGGGTTCTTATTTTTGAATTGAACGAAGATGGATTTTTTTTACATTTTTTTCATATTTTCCAGAGGGTTTTTAATATACCCTCAAATTTCTGTACGCGAGTTCTGGAACAGACTGTATAATATTTTCTAATTTTTACTTATGAATACGAAGCAAAACAAAGAAAATAAAAGAAGGGGTTAACTTTAGAGACCTATTTTTATGTAATTTAATTTTTTAAATATTATGAACTAAAGGGTGTCGTTGTACGGTGTCGACCTTTGACGTAAATGTACATTGCAAAAATCTCTTTGTCTCTTGTCTATAACCACACAGGTTGCTCATTCTCAATTCCAGTCAAGCAGGCGAGGAACAAATAAGACGCAGATCTGATGGCCAATAACAAGATGAAAACTATTCGCAGGATCTATACGAGGATGTTGATCCTGCCGATAGGGATGTTGCGACGATACTATTGTCATTTGTATTCTTTTTAATATAAATACAAGTGCGCGTTTTATAAAACTATTATCTTACAGTTTTCTCTGTCAATCTCTTAGTGCATATATCGGCTTAGTCCACAAGGTACTTACTCTAACTACACAGGACCACAAAAAAATTAAGTTAGTTTTTTAAGTAACCAGACTATATTTTTTCTACGTATTTTTGTATGTTTATGTCAAAGAACTTTTTACCTCAAGAATGAACATGATGAAATCTACTATGCTTTGTTTGAAGCGTGAACCAACTACGGTGAGGGTCTGGTGGGGAGTGACTATTGTTTACACTTAGTACGCGTAAAGAGAGAGAAAGAATGTTTAAACTCACAGTATAATGTCGTAAACTTTGTCAAGCAATACCTAACCTCAATTTTATTCATAAATAATATGTACAGAATATGTTTTTATTAAAGTCCTAATAAATAAATACTAATGGAAATATGGTTTGTTTAAACTTTAATGTATTAAATGTAGGTATAAAGATTTATCATAATGATAAAGTGAAAATTACGCAACATCGCTCTGGTCACCAGAAGGTCATACTTATGTTTACACCAGAAGCAGTATCGCGTACGTTTATGTAAACAAACAAACAAAAAGATGACACCTTCATAAACATTGGTCTGAAATAACTTCTTGAGTTAAAAGTTCTTTGGTTTAGGTATTAAGTCGTAGGAAAAATAGTATACGCATATAGTTGACGAAAACCATTTTAGTGCACATCGTGCACTAAAAACTAGGTCCGCATACTCGGTGCGTAGTATACTATTTCATTCTACTTTCCTTTTTCAAAAGTGAAATTACAAAAAAAAATGCAAAAATTTAAATAAACCATTCTAAAAGTTTATACCCTCGTATATTCAGGGACTTTTTCACACTAATACCACGTTCCCTTTCCAGTTGACGCGTCACGACGCCTCTGCCGAATGTTTTAAGGAGAGAGCAAGGTATTAAGAAACAGGCCGACAAAGCTGAAAAGAATAATGATTCTTAATTTTCATTTCGTTCCTATACTAGCCTACGTGATGGGAAATCTAAAACAAAATATGTCATGGGGATTTTTTAGCCAACTTTTCTAACTTAGGCCATTTGTTAGGAAATTCAATAATGTTGTACCAAGTTGTCATCTTATTGAATATCATCGGTCAATTTGAAATATGTGCAGCCGGTTTTTTGTAATCTTCTAGTTTATTCTATCTAAATCTATCTAAACCCTTAAGGGGTCTTTCTACCTTCAAATTTATTTTTTTTAAACATTTTTTTTATATAGATATAATTGTGAAATTTTGTAGGTATGTTTATTCATATTTAAAAAATACAAAAAAAAATTGATTTTTAAAGACCCATTTTTTGGCCATATATTTTTTGTTGTTGAAAAAAACATCAAAATACGGGATACTATTCAGTATTTAAGTCGCTATAGCGACTTCAATACTGAATAATATCCCGTTTTATTTTTACTTTCTCATAAAAAAGTAGGTAAAAAAAACATTTTTTTTTACTTTCATCATCTAAATTCTTTCTTGATACGTCGAGAAAAATCAAAATAAGCAACAAAAAAAAATTATGTCTTTCTGTTTGTCCGTCTGCCGGTATGTCTGTCTATCTGTCTGTATCCACAATAACTTTGAACGCTTTGAGCTAGCTTTAAAATTTGGTAAGCAGATGTATTTTTATATTATCTTGGACAATTTCGTGGAAAAGCGGCTTTTATGTAATTAAATTCCTGAATTTGTAACAAAAATCTAATCTAATCTAATCTAATCTAATTATTGAAAATAAAACCTAAATAGCCCAATTTGAGCTTTGACAGTTAAAATGATACAGTATGTAGATTACACGTTACATGTTGTATTGTTTTTGTTAATTTATTTATTTTATATGATTTGTCTATGATTTAATAAATAGTTTTTGATACTATTTATATTATAAACTGTGTTTCACTTTGTTGTTTTACCTCGGAAGGCAAATTATTATAAAGCTTTACTCCTTCTGTTAGTATTCGTCTTTTCCCTATCCTATATGTAAGTTGGTTTAAGTCTTGATTTCTTCTAGTTGAGTATCTATGTACTTGGGATCTGGTAGTTATAGTAATATCCTCATCTTGCATTTCATTTGATAAAATTTTTCTTACTAAAGGAGGTACATTTGTTATTTTTTGTGCTAGTCTATTATAATAAGAAAAGTTTCTGATATGTTGTTTTAAATGTGATGTCAATTTCAAGTTTTTGTCCATAGTAAGTCCCAAGTATTTTATTCACTGATTTTGTCGTTCTTGATCTTTATGTTTAGATTATGTTTAACCGATTTATTTTCAAAATTTATTATATGGCAATTTTTGCTGTTTAATGCTAGTTTATTGGGAATTGAGAAAAGCCCTTTTAAGACAAATCAATGTGTCTATCCTCTACCATAATCAAACTGTATCTAACTCAATTTTGAAAAAAAAAATGACTTACACCCTTTAAGCAAAAACCGATTCAGTTACTGATCACCCTATATTATATTTAGCTCTTTTAGAAACATTATGTTTTAATAAATCTAAGCGTATTTCGGTCAACGCCCCAGGCTTCTAGATCAAGTTACTTTCATAATGTCAAATTCAATATAATTAAAAGCAATTAACATATTATATTACATCTCAAATACCATTTTGTGACTGGTTTCTTCAGTCCATATGCATAATTAATTGCTAAATCACCCCTTCTTATCAACTAACAGCAATATACAATTTAGTCGTAGTGTCATCATTATACCCCACTTGGCATCCCCCAAGTTAGCAATACTATTGAAGTGGGAGTGGAGGACAACTTTACGCTGACCATAATTAATTGGAATGTGATATTAGGGTGGTCCAATTTTTTTTTAGAGTAAGAATTTATAACAAAAACAAAAAAAAAACAAAAAAAACAATTATCTACCTCTTAAACAAGAATTCAAAAAAATAAACAATGAAAGCTTAAATAAGGACCTTAGTACAGAAACATGGGCATACATTTTACAAGAAGATGACCCAGAAATTGCATACAATACTTTTTTAAAAAAGTTACAGTATTATTTTGACAAAAACACAAAAACAAACCAAACTAAAAGAAATAATATAAAACTGAAACCTTGGATCACAGTAGGTTTAATAAACTCAATAAAATATAGAGATAACTTAAAAAAAGAATTGATAAAAAACTATAATGAAGTGCGGCATAATGAATTCAAAATTTATAGAAATTATTTAAATAAATTATTAAATAAAACTAAACAAGAGTATTATAAAAATGAATTAATTAATGTAAAAAATGATTATAAAAAAACCTGGCAAGTAATAAATAACGCCTCAAATATTCAGAAAAAAAAATAAAACACAGAATTTTAATATTGTATATGAACAGAATGAAAAGGTTACATCAAATAAGAGTATAGCTGACTATTTTAATATTTTTTTTAACAAAATAGCTGAAAATATGGTAAAAAATATAAAACCTAACAAAAATAAAAATAAATTCAAAAACACAAACATTGCTAAAAAATCGTTATTTTTAAATCCAATTGATCAAACGGAAATAGTTGGTTATATATCAAATTTAAAAACGAAATCTGCATGCGGTTCTGATGGCATCTCCACTAAAACCATAAAAAATATTCACAATTATATTATAGCACCACTACTTCATATTTTTAATTTAATACTTTTAAATGGCAATATACCAACAGCAATGAAAGATTCTATTATAACTCCTGTTTTTAAATCCGGTGATAAATCAAAGACTACAAATTATAGGCCAATATCAGTTATTAACAATTTTGCGAAACTTTTAGAACAATGTATTAAAACTCGGCTTATGAACTTTTTATTAAAAACAAAATTACTTAGTATAGACCAATATGGGTTTCAGAAAAATATAAGTACTCAAGATGCATTAATAGAATTTAACAAAATAATCATTGAAAATCTAAATAAAAACAAAAAAATTTTAGCAGTTTTTCTCGATTTGGCAAAAGCCTTTGACACTGTTGACCACAGCTTACTTATTAATAGATTGGAATCAATTGGTGTTAGAGGCATTGCCTTAGAACTTTTTAAAAACTATTTGGAAAATCGACAACAAAAAACTAAAATTAATAAAATATTAAGCGAGCCATTGTTAGTTACTAGAGGTGTGCCCCAAGGAACAGTACTCGGGCCAATTTTATTCCTTGTATATATAAATAGTATCTACAATATCTCCCTGGATAGATTTATAATATCATATGCGGACGACACTACAGTGATTTTTGTTGACAACTCATGGATAAATGTCTTTAAAAAAGCGGAAATTGGTATGTCTAAATTAAAAGAATGGCTTGATTATAGCTTACTAAGTCTTAACGTTGAAAAAACAAAATTTGTGACCTTTTCTATTTCAGCTGCTGAACAACCTGACCTCGATATTTTAAAAATACACGAAGAAAATTGTCAAACGCAAAACTGCGATTGTAAAAATATTACAAAAACCACAAAAATTAAATATCTTGGTTCAATTTATTACATGAACTGGATATTACACAAAACACTTTAATAAAAATTCTATTTAAAAAATCTAGAAAATTTAGTACAGATGCGCTATATTCTGAGCTTGATATTTTTTCCATTAGAAACCTGTATGCCTACGAAACATTACTATGGGTATGCCAAAACCAAAATAAATTTTCTAAACCAGAACACAATATAAAAACAAGATTTGTAAAAAATGATTCTTTATTAACACCTAGATTCAATAAGTCTCATATTCAAAGGTCTCTATTTTTCTTCGCCCCAAAACTGTTTAATATGCTGCCAAAGGAAATAAAAAATTTAAACTCGAAATCGCTGCTAAAAAAAAAATTAAAATTTTTATCAAAAAAAACTCAACAAAGATTAAAAATGTCCTTAAAAACCCAGGTAATTAAATATAAATAAATCACTCTCATCCTTTTTTTGTCTCAATTAAGTTAAATGGTCTATTTTAGTTTAAGATTAGCAATTAGTTAATTTAGTTTAAGATTGGTTATTAATATATTATAGTTTTTTAATTAAAATTTAAATAAGTAAGTAAAAAAATAAGCTGTTAGTACTTACTTAGATATCTGCAAAACAAGCTGAATAAGCTTAGGCGGATTTAAACTTAAAATTGTAAAAAAAAAAAATGTATTGTTTAAATAATAAATAAATTGAATTGAAAATAAATTGAATATAGACAACCCTAAGTGGTAATTTTAGGGCTCTAAAAACCCTAAAATCGTGCTAATATCGATAAAATTCGTAAAAAACCAGCCCTAGTATTTGTAATTTTATAAAATTTAAAAGCCTTGATATCCATATTTTTCTTTTTAAGTATAAAAATAAGCATTCAAAATCTTAGTTTGATCAAAAGTTTCTAACCCGTGCCGACAAGTCCTCGAAATCGCCCCTAAATTCCGAAAAAGTGCATTTTCTTTTAATTTATTATTATACTGACGAATTATAAATATTAAATAAAAAAGTTTTTATATCACATTTTTTTCTCTATGTTAACCTATTTCAGTTATTTTAAAATATTACGTTAATCTACACAACGACTTTGGGGTCTAAGCGCTATTTAAAATCAACATTATGCCAAAAATCGCATCAAAATGATTATGTTAAATGGCGCTTAGACACCATACTCGTTGTGTAGATTATCGTAATATTTTAAAATAAGTAAAACATTCTTATGTAGAAAAAAAAATGTAAACTTTTTTATTTAATATTTATACTTCGTCAGTAGTAAAAATGAATAGAAAATGCACTTTTTTGGAATTTAGGGGCAATTTCGGGGCCTTGTGGACACGGGTTAGAAACTTTTGATCAGGCTAAGATTTTGCAGACTTATTTTTATACTTAAAAAGAAAAATATGGATATCAAGGCTTTTAAATTTTATAAAATTACAAATACTAGGGCTGGTTTTATACGAATTTTATCGATATTAGCACAATTAGGGTTTTTAGAGCCCTAAAATTACCACTTAGGGTTGTCTATATAAATTCTTACTCTAAAAAAAAAATTGGACCACCCTAATATCACATTCCAATTAATTATGGTCAGCACAAAAAGAAAAATTTTAGATATCAAGGCTTTTAAAATTTATAAAGTTACAAATACTAGACCTGGTTTTATAAGAATTTTATCGATATTTGCATGATTTTAGGGTTTTTAGAGCCCTAAAATGCCACTTAGGGTTGTCTATATAAATTTTTACTTTAAGGGCGTTCTAACCACGACAAATGGAAAAGATTAAGTTAATAAAAACATTTTTGGACCACCCTAATTTGATATTCTTAGGCTGGAAAATTCAGTGTTTAGGTATATTGGATATATAGGATAGTTATAGACTAATTGAGTTGTCATTAATATTTATCTTGTGTCAGACAGACAATAAAAAGTCCAAGTTTAATAGTAGTTTTCTATTTTGCGACTCTTATAAGCTCATAATCACACGCATTTTGCGTGTTCTTATAGGCCCATAAGAGGTCTCTATTTTTTTTTCTGTTGGGTTGGTAACATACAAAAGCCTATCTCTTGACGTTTTCGGTGCAAATGTCAATGTCGATTTAAAGTTTAATTTTTTACAAAATTTTGTTTGGGTTATTTTTACCTTGTTAAAATTGTGGACTGGTCAATTGCAATTGAAAAAAGAAGAGATGACTGTAAAATATATCAAAATATCATTTGTTCTTAGAATTTTAAACATAGTGTAAACTGCAATGCCAACCCAAAACAAAAATCCCTAAATTAGTCATCAATTTAAATGTAAGTTTTTTAAATTTTAGAGCAAAATAGAAAAATTTGTATAACACGTTTTTAGGGCACGAGTACAAGTTTAGAAAACGAGCCGCTTGCGGCGAGTTTTCTAAAGTACTAGTGCTGTATGAAACTAGTACTTTAATATACAATATATATTTTGTAACGAGTAAGCAAATTTAGTCCTTAGTGTACCAGAATGAAGTTTTTTTTAACGACACGAAGCGAAGTCAAAAAATCATTCGAATGCACTAAGGACTTGTCGCAAACGAGTTGCGAACAACATTTTTCGTTCGATCTACAGTCGAAACTCTTTAAAAATGTATATTTTAAAGAATTACTTGTTTTGATATTGACATTTCAAAATTTTATAAACGTCAAATGACTTTTGTCAAAATGAAAGCTATGTGTAATCGTTTGGAGAAATGAGTGTGCATAGTTATCATTTCATTCAAATATGCACTATGTACTCGTGCGATAGAAAAATATCGTAACGAGAATAAAATTTATATATATGTAGTATGCTGTACTGATAAGTGAAAATACCTTACCCCTACGATGGTTTTTTTTACCCCTCTTTTCTCTAATCTTAAATTGTGCTTATTGTTTGCTTTTTAATTTAAAAAATATAATTTATTTGTGGATTAATAAGTTATAATTAAGAGGTATGTGTAGTAAATATAAATTATATTCTATCCCTTAATATCAATTAGTGATACTAGGTTAGGTACCGGTGCTTTTTTTTTTCAAATTTTACTCATATTAATCCCAATTTTTGGAAAATGTAACTCCTGCTAAAGCAGTCTTTGCATTTTCGTCATTGAGATTAATATTCGTAAAAATTATGTAAAAAACCACCGATACCTAACCTAGTATGACTTATGATATTACCCCTGGGAATATATAGTGAACATACATTTTTCTTAATTTCGTATAAACTATAGGTCGAACCAAATAGTATTAAGGACATTAAGTGCATTAAGGGCTAGTAAACATGTCAAATTACCCGATCGTGCAAAAAACTATATTTTTAGTAATTCCAAGATCATGATTGGATGATAGCGAGTGGTAGGAATGTAAAATTTATATGACAAAGAGTTTTTAGTAAATACGATAATTTGCAATAGGTACCTACTCCATGTTATATTTTTTAAGTTTTACTTATACCACTTGACGTGGCATCTATATACAGAGTGATCAGTAACTGCTATGCCAAAATTTACGAAGTGATTCTACATCCAAAAATATGAAAAAAAGTTTCTATAAAGGTTGGTCCGGAAATGAGGTGTAAGGGAGCTAAGGCCCTTCGAAGATGACATATTGAATGGGGAACAAAAAAAAGCAGTAATAAAATTTTAATGCTGCAGGGTGATTCTTCATTTAAAACTAAGCAAAAAAGTATTTTTCACCAAAACACCTAAATTTAATATTAAAGGAGTAATAGCCTTTTAAAAAGTAACGTTTTTGGTGGCACAAAATGTTACTTCCTGTTAATTGCATTTTTTTTTGAAAACGGTTGCTCCTACAGTATTACACTATATGACATTTTTGATGTATTTTTAGTCAAGGAATCCATATTTAAAAAAAAAATCCAAAAAAGTACACATAAAAAAAGTTTGGGGCAAAAATGTGTTAAGCCTAATACATTTTTCCGTTTACGGACGCGTCTGGATAAATTCAAAAAAATTAATTAACATAAACTTATTGCCCTTATTAATACTAACATACATGCTTAAAGGGTACCATAGTTATTAATTAAAAACCCTATTTTTATTACAGTTTTAAAGGGATGTAGCTCCCTTAGGGCTCATTTGCGGACCAACCTTTATAGGAACTTTTTTTGATATTTTTGAATGCAGAATCATCTCTTTTGGCATGACAGTTATTGATCACCCTGTATAATTAACTGTGAAATATACTCAGAGGTTCATCATTTTCCCCTACTTGGTAAGTGACACTGGGAGGCAAAAATGGCAACGCTAAGGGCGGAGGACTTAACGTTGACCGTGATCAATTGTTATATTCTTTCAGAATACAAATTACTAGATAGTCATTTGTTAAAGAGATAGTATTAACCTTAAAGGCAATCTATTAAGATTTACTGTCTTTTTCATTACCCCATAGTGGTCTTTCTTCATTGGGCTGCAGCTTGCTGGTAAATAAAATATGTACCTATATGTTCTGACACACAGTAAGAAATCTGAGACGAAAGGGGGAGGTAGGAGCGAAAAACGCTCCAATTAAATTAATTCACCGTAAACGTGTTTTTAGTTAGATTTTATATTCAAGTATATTGCCGCATTCTTTCGATAGCTTTAGAACCGTGTGTCAAACAATACCCCTAATTTTCTTATTTAATTTAGTTGTTTACTCATTTAAAGATAAAATACGATCTTATATTAGGTTTTAAATACACTAGACGCAAAAATTAAAGGATATAAAAAACATCCTCAATTTTTAGGTGATTTTCAAAAGGCTGTAACTTGGCAAAAAATGATCGTAGAGCAATGATAGAACAACAAAACTTAAAGCTTTTAGTCTCTAGTTTTAGGATCTTGAAGTAATAGTTATTTATGGTACTAGTGGGTAAAGTAAGATATTGCCCATGAGAAAATTAACCTGCGGGGCGTCAGCCAAGCAGGTTAATTTTCGAGAGGGCAATATCGGTTTACCCATGAGTGCCATACAAGGTTTGATCCAATAAATAGCTTAGAAATTATTTTTATTAAAAATTTTAATGACATTTACAAGAAAATAATTTGACAAGTGACAGCTGGGTGGGCAAAATAAATAATTATCTACTCAATAAAGTAAAAGCCACGCGGGGGTTATTATTGAGTTTATCTATTTAAAATAAAGCTGGTAATTGTATCATTATCTGTATGTATTGGATAAAATATTTTTATCATTGGCCGTTTTTGAGTAATCATAAAAAAATCAGCACTAAAAAAAATTTCTAATTTTTTTCTTGCCTTTTTATATTTATTTATTTATTTATTATTATTTATTATTATTATACATAGGTAATATAATATGCAAAATGTATAACGTATGTAGAAATCATGTGTTTTTTTCTCACTCCAAAATCTTTCCTGCAAAACTTTCGTTTTTATTCGATGTTAACATTCGTTTAAGTATCGTATTTCATGAGTTTATTTCCTTTACAAAAGAGCAGGAATATTTTCAGAAACATTTCTTTGAAATACTATAATGGGTGTTACGACGTGGCTTAAGTGGTAAAAGGTCCAATGAAGAAATTTCTTATCTTTATAGTTGCGCACCAAACTAAAAACGACAACACAGAATTTAACAATAGACTGGAACAAAATATAAGAGGAAACATTAAAAAAAACTTTGTTTATTTTTTTTACATTTTTTGAATGGACAAGGCTCCTCTATGAAGAACATATTTTATTTAGGTCCATAGACCTTTATATAATTTCATAATAATGAAGCGGTATCCGAAAGAATTACCTAATTTAGCTATTGCCTATTAAGCGCATCCATTTGCATTGGTATTTTAATCTTGATGTTTTAATGTTTTGAAAACAGTGTCAGATGGAAATTCTTAAAGCAATGCTAAAATATATTATTTTTTGCCAGTCTAATTTAAAATAAATGGTAATTTGAAGGTAAAGATATGAAAACCATATTATTGTTGTATGTATATTCATAACTATGCTTTCAGTATTATTATTATTTACAAAAACTCAAAGGCTTTTTGTCCTATTTGTATTTTTTTATTCATATTTTTTAAATTATACTTTAGCTATGTTATCACTCTAATAAGGTATAATAGTATATTACGCACCAAGTACGGAACCTAGTTTTTAGTGCACTCGATGTGCACTGAAATGGTTTGCGTCGAGGTGCGTATACTATTTTTCCTATGACCTAACACCTAAACATCAAAAAAACAAAGAAATTAGCTTAACATTAGTTTGGACTTTTTTGATGTTATGTGTTTACTAATTTTCTTACAGCAGATATGTAAAATCAGGTGATCGTCACTTCCCAACCGTTGTCATAGGCCACGGGTGAGAAATAGGTACTAACTACTAACTAGGTCGTAGGAAAAATACCTTTATAAATACATAAAACATAAAATTTAAACAATAAACTAACGTAAACTATGCACTATCTGACATTTAAATTGTGTTTTAAACAAATACCTCTTCATGGAACGTTAATGTGATCCTTTTTTTTTGTTAAAAAAATATTAAAAAATAGTAAAGTAAATGGTATATTGCATTTTCCCAAATAATTAAAAAATTAAAAAAAAAACAAAAAAAAAATTAAAAGGATTTTAATTTTTTTTGCAAAAAAGCAAAAATAAAAAAAAATAAATGATAGTTTTTTAATTTTTTAAAAAAGTTTAACCCTATATAACTTTTTTGTTTTTGGGGGGGGGGATACTTTCCAAATTGTTTAAATTGATCTTTATAACAAACGTAACTTTTTCAGGAAAAAATACTTTTGTAACGCGTTAATCGGAAT
The DNA here is from genome assembly GCA_958510825.1 of Brachypterus glaber. Classification (NCBI taxonomy): domain Eukaryota; kingdom Metazoa; phylum Arthropoda; class Insecta; order Coleoptera; family Kateretidae; genus Brachypterus; species Brachypterus glaber. The sequence continues at coordinate 67,689,192 of OY294046.1, forward strand.
TTTCCTTCATTTTTTTCGACTTTTTTTTAAGTTTAACTACCCATAACCTTTGTGCTTTTGGGGGGGATTGGTTTCAATAGGGATCTTCCCTTATAGAACTTGATTTTTCCTAAAAAATTCGAATCAATCGGATTATTTGTTATCTTGTCTACAAAAACGTGTCATCGGACGGACGGTTGGACGGACAGACGCACAGACAGACCGACGGAGAGACGGACAGGCAGACGGACGGACATTTTGAAAAAAAAAATATTGTTTCATGAGACATTTGTATAATACTATTCTAGCGCTTGAGCTGTGAATCGTATAATAAGAAAGTTTTTCTACTACCTAATTAAGTGCTAGCTTACATATTATCTACCGTTGTCAAGGCTTGTTTACCTTGGCAACCAATAAAATCAGTGAACTCATTAATTATTGACCGTTGTTAAGCATTGTTTATTGACGGCGGTCAATAATGAAAAAATTTTGGGACAACTACTAACTTTTTTCAACTTATTTATCAAACTGATAGCTGTGTATAATTTTTAAACTAGCTTTAGGTAGTAGAAAAAATAGTATTTGCACCAGGTATGCAAACTGTCTTAAGTGTTCAACACTGATTTTTTGCCTCGACTCCGTCTCAGCAAAAAAACTTCAGTCTCTATCACTATAGACTTAGTTCGCATACTAGGTACATAATGTACTATTCTATTATTATACCGCGGTACCAAGCAATTAGAAGTTATAAAAAATATTTATACCTATTTACCAAAAACAAAATTACTTTTTAAGGACATAGTAAGTACAACAATTTATCTTGTTGCCTTTACCATATTTCTCTTTGCAGCAACGAGGAAAATAGTTTTTTCATTGTCTGTTTTCATAATTATAAATATAACATTATATCGATTGCGTAGAATGAAAAGCTCGTATATCGGTTTTCAATAAATTTGTCACTGACATTAAATGTCTTTGTCAAAACTTAAAAATGTAGGGAAGATTATATCACCATGTGCATATTTTTTTCTTGTAAGCCCTATTTTTCAAAAATAAATATATTTTACTTAAAATTTTGTCAGTATTCAAATTTGCTTTACATTTTGCTTTCCACCAAAATCTCGGAATACCTACTGTCCGAGAAGTAGCTGGAAAGCAGTCCTTGGATTGGTAAAAAAATCATGTTTTGTATTGCCTATTTTTGCGTTTTATGGCTTTATATGCAAAAACACATTTAAGTAAAAAAATCTGTCTGTAGGTTTGTCGGTACACAACTTAAACTATAAATTATATTATAATGATCTACAGGAGTTAAAACTTGTGATTCCAAAAATATATTATAATTTTTATGATGAACTTATTCACCTTAAATAATAATTATTAACTTTAATTTGTTCAATTTGTGGAAGGACAATGTCAAAAATGATCGAATTTTTGCCCCTCCGATAAAAGTTTATTAATAGTATTGAATAGTTATTTTGGTTCCAAAATAACTAAAAAATATTTTTAAATTGTTAAAAATAATCAAATTTTTGCTCCTCCAATAGAGGTTATGTGATATTATAAAATAGTAAAAATACTTATTTAGCCAAAAACAATCGGGAACAATTTTAAAATGTGCTATTGCGTAATCATTTGAAAACGATCCACCCCCAAATACCTTGTAAACTAAGCACAATATAAAAATTAACAATTATTTCATTTTGTGCTTAGTTTGCGAGGTATTTGGTGTGGATTATTTTCGAATGATCACCCTACCCTGTATTACGCAATAGCATATTTCAAAAATGTTCCCGATTGTTTTCGGCGAAATAAGTATTTTTTACAATTATTTTAGGACAAAAATAACTATTTTATTTCAATTAACTTTTATTGGACGGGCAAAAATTCAATGATTTTTAACATTGCCTTTGCTTAATAAAGTTTAGATATAATATTCGTTAAAGAAGCTACCTTGGTTTTGCTTTTATTTATCGGTAATTAAAAAATTATCTGTGATCTCATCTCCCCTATAGTATAAAACTATTGACTTTCACATTCAATGTCAGTTTAAAAATTCAATATGTCAAAAAAATATCCGAGCTTTTCATTCTACGCGATCGATATACAATATACACAAACTTTGTTACAGCACACAAACTTTGTTTAGGCGGATCTAAATACTGTATAAATTTTATGTAAAAGTTCTTAAGAAATAAATTTGATTTGATTTGATTTGAATATCTATAGATGCATACAATATATGGTATATTTAATGCAACGAGAAAATTAAATATTTAGTTCAAAATCAGATTGTCTAAATTTGGAGTAAATATACACTTAGCAAACGTTTAATTGATATTAAATATTTATATAATTCCGGTCCTAGCTAAGCGTGTTAGCTAAAATTTTAATTCATATTTTCATTCCATAAAAACGAAACTTTGGTGTCATATAATTTGACAATGGCTAAAAAATGGCGTATTTATTACTTCGTTTCTCTTCCGGTTTGACCTAAAATGACCTCAACTTTTGATTTTTAAATAGAACAGTCTGTATATTTTTACATATTTTTACATATTTTGATTCAGAATTAAACTCTGAGTACAACCATGTATCATTTGTTTATGTTAATCTTTGTTTTAATTAACTCGAAATGATTTTATTTTGACTTTTGTCATATTTAAATTGATAAAACCATATATTGCAAGAATTCTTTCAATAACTAATATTTTTCGGGTTATTAACATTCAGATACTACGGTAGCAAAATTTGCGTGCCTCGTTTCAAAACCGCCTCCGTTTATAACTGCTAGTTACAACTTACAAGGTTTTCACTAAGGATGACAAATTTATAGTCTATTTGTTACACCAACTCGCTCAATAGTCAATAATTGATTTAAATTTATAACTATTATTGTAGCTAATGTTTGCAGAGGTCTCATGATTTACAAATATGCATAGTAATAATTTATTGAAAACAAAACATTATTAATATAGCTTAAGCTACTAATAACTGCAAAAAGCAATTTAATATTTAATTATTCAAAATACAATATAAAATAAAGCAAATATATTTTTATGCATTAAATGGTTACAAGGTTTGCTAAGGTCTCATAATTTACAATATAGTAATAATTTATTGTAAACAAAACATTATTAATTTAGCTTAAGCTACTAATATAATTATAAATATACCATTTTAATGGTATTAAAATACAATAGGTTAGATGTATACAATATATGGTATATTTAATGCAACAAAAAATTAAATATTCAGTTCAAAATCAGATTGTCTAAATTTGGAGTAAATATACACTTAGCAAACGTTTAATTAATATTAAATATTTATATAATTCCGGTCCTAGTTTAAGCGTGTTAGCTAAAATTTTAATTCATATTGATTAATTTTCATTCGATAAAAACGAAACTTTGGTGAGTCATATAATTTTACAATGGCTAAAAAATGGAGTATTTATTTCTTTGTTTCTCTTCCGGTTTGACCGAAAATTTATTTATTTATTTATTTATTTATTGTAGGATAGATACACAGAATCATGGAGAGCCCCAAATAAGTTACAAACCTTGTGCTAGGGGCTCTCCATTAATTTTGAAAAAAAAACGTCCGAATATTTACAATGTTGAAAATCTTAATTTAAATTAAAAAAAAATCTTAACATTAAAATTCATCCAAGGAGATGAGCTAGCCATAGTCTTCATTTTCGCATTATTTTTCAGTGCTGCTCCATCCTCCAGTACCTTTTTTTTTTAATTTATAGGCTCTTTATACAGCAATTTTAAATAAAAATAATTTTAGAACTTGAGTTGACATTTCTCAATTTCATTTTTAAATAGAACACTCTGTATATTTTTACATATTTTTACATATTTTAATTCAGAATTAAACTCTGAGTACAACCATGTATCATTTGTTTATGTTAATCTTTGTTTTAATTAACTCGAAATGATTTTATTTTGACTTTTGTCATATTTAAATTGATAAAACCATATATTGCACGAATTCTTTCAATAACTAATATTTTTCTGGTTATTAACATTCAGATACTACGGTAGCAAAATTTGCGTGCCTCGTTTCAAAACCGCCTCCGTTTATAACTGCTAGTTACAACTTACAAGGTTTTTACTAAGGATGACAAATTTATAGTCTATTTGTTACACCAACTCGCTCAATAGTCAATAATTGATTTAAATTTATAACTATTATTGTAGCTAATGTTTGCAGAGGTCTCATGATTTACAAATATGCATAGTAATAATTTATTGAAAACAAAACATTATTAATATAGCTTAAGCTACTAATAACTGCAAAAAGCAATTTAATATTTAATTATTCAAAACACAATATAAAATAAAGCAAATATATTTTTATGCATTAAATGGTTACAAGGTGTAATATTATTACTCTGTTAGAAATGTACAAATTTCTTAACACGTAATAATCTATTCTGCCCTGCTTGCGACAGTCAGCACAATTTTAAAAGTTTTTATAGTAGAAGAGCACGAAACACGAACTGCATTGTTTTGTACGACATTACCAACTGGATAGATATACATCATATTTACAGGTATCTTTTCGCTAACAGATATACTGACAGTGCCATCTATAACACGGGGACAAAATAACGAGTTTAAGAGGGGTGGCAATATTAGGGGACATGACAATAATTGGCTCACCTACCTTACTACCAGATGGAGACTTTCCCAGTAATGGGTAGTAATAACTGACATGCCAAAATTTAAGAGATGATTCTTCATCCAAAAATATCAAAAAAAGTTCCTATAAAGGTTGGTCCGCAAATGAGCCCTAACGGAGCTACAGCCCTTTAAAATTGTAATAAAAATAAGGTTTTTAAATAATAACTCTAGTACCCTTTTGCATGTATCTAGTATTAATAAGGGCAATTAGTTTATGCCCCAAACTTTTTTATGTGCACTTTTTTTGGATTTTTTGTAAAAAATATGGATTCCTTTAGTAAAAATACATAAAAAATGTCATATAGTGTAACACTGTAGAAGCAACCGTTTTCAATAAAAATGCAAATAAGAGGAAGCAACATTTTGTGCCACCAAAAACGTTACTTTTTAAAAGGCTATTACTCCTTTAATATTAAATTTAGGTGTTTTGGTGAAGAATACTTTTTTGCTCTCTCATTTCCAGACCACCCTTTATGGAAACTCTTTTTCATATTTTTGTATGTAGAATCACCTCTTAAATTTTTGCATGACAGTTACTGATCACCCTGTATAAGACCTAAAAAATGGAGAATACTTACAGAGTTAAATAAAAATTAAAAATAAAGCTATCTTTAGGGACAAAGTAAGAGTAATGCTAAAGAAAATAGTGAAAGAAAAACTCAAGAATCAAGAATCAAATGTTTTAGCAATAAGTTAATATTAAAGTAAATGTGAAGGAGCAGATAGAAATATGCTTCCCACAAAAAGACATGTCATGCATTAAATATTTGAAAATAAAATCAGAAGGAGAAGGACTAAAGGTTGTCCTTATAGAAAACGTGGTATCTGTAACTTATCATCACTAAAATTGTATACCTAGAGTGATTTTCGAATCACTTTTTGTTGGGCGCAGGTACAATTTTTGTCCAACCGTCCTTAAAGTGGTTTTTATTCTAACTAATCTGATTTCCTCTTTTGTAAAACTTGAACAAACTATTATTTCTACTACAGTGTATCCAGATGGGGGTAAAGTTACATAATATACTATAAAATAGTGTTGCCAAAACACGAGCGATATTAACTGAATAAATTAAAAATTAGTGATTCAATTTATTTTTATATAAGAGTAGGCGCATTAGTTCCTAATAAAAGTAATTATTTCATTTGAACAGAGCGCAAAGTAACTGAATGGAAATAAGCCTTACCCTCCAGGGTGTCACAGTTGTGACTTTACTTCGTTATTTTTTCTTTAAGGCAATATTAATCCAAAATACTTTTTTAGACTTTCTATGTATGCAAACAAATATAAAAATTTAATTTAGTATAATACAGCTCTCCTGAAACTCTAAGGAAACAAAAACTTGAGCAAAAACTAAAAAAAAATAGTTAATTTTTTATTCTTTTTTTCTTCTTTTTAGGCATAGCAAATATAAAAAAAAACACAACAAAATCGAAAAATTATCATTAGTTTAGCTCGGGAGGGTAAGGGATAAGCTATTTTGCTTAGAGTAAATTTGCAATAAATGAACAGGCAAAATACAACTTTGAGTTCGGCCGTAGAAATAGTATATTACGCACCGAGTACGCGAACCGATGTGCACTGAAATGGTTTGCGTCGAGGTGCATATACTATTTTTCCTACGACCTAACACCTAAACCTAAAAAAAAACGCAAAAATCATCTTAAAATTAGTTTGTCAGTTTAAGGTTATGTGTTTGCCTTTTACTAATTTTCTGACAGCAGGTATGTAAAATCAGCTGATCGTTACTTCCCATCCGTTTTCATAGGCAACGGATGGGAAATACGTACTAACTACTAACCAGGTCGTAAAAAAACGCACTCTCGTGCACTAAAAAGTAGGTTTGCATACTCGGTGCGTAATATAATATTTCCACCTTGACCCAGATGACTTTACACTAATTTTTGACTATACAAAATAAATTTTAGTATTCCTCGTAAAAAAATAATCCACTATCAATATTTACAATTTTGGCGAAGGCGCGTTAACATTTCAAAAATATTCACGCAGTCCTTTCCGATTTTATAGAACCTACAGATATTTTAAAAAAAGTTTAACCCCCCTATAACTGTTTTTTTTTTTTGAGGATCACTTTCAAAATTGGTAGAATTATTCGTGAAAAATAGATTTTTTTACAAGCCCTCCAAACCTCCCCTAAACTTTTTTATTTTTGGGGTGATTATTTTCAATACCAATAGGGATCTTTCCCTTATAGAACTTGAGTCGATCAGATTATTTGTTCTTGAGTTATCGTGTACACAAAAACGTGACAACAAACGGACGGACAAACAGACATTTAAAAAAAAAAATAGCTTATTTTTTCATAAAACAAATTTATATCCAAGATTTTTTGTCTTGGACAATTTTTGAAAATATTTTAAAATTCGAAACTACCGTATAATACTATTCTAGCGCAGGCGCTGTGAATAGTATAATAATAATAATTATTTATTTCAATTTTGTAATATTCGAACCCCGTTTAAGGATCTCTAGAAATCACCCTTGGCAGAAACCTGCATAAACGTCAAGCAAGATTCATATAAAAATCTGCTACTTTAAGCAGAGCTACGAAATATACTTTAAGAATAATAATGATGCCTTAATACTTATTTGAATACCATTTTTGACAGCTCAGAAAAAATGAACCAAAAATTTATTCAGGATGTGTCTCTATAAAAATAAACATGTTTTTTACTTTACCTTATCCTTAACATTAGAATATAGCTAGCTATATATACTTCCTATATAGGAAATAAGTCGTCCTATTCCAAAAGCTTATAAGACTATTTTAGTGTTTGAATAATGAATGAAATCTTTTGAAACTCCAGAGATAAAATGAGATGCTATCGATATGATATGATAGATAATATTATATTACCACTATTTTTGATATTTTAGATTTTTTTTAAATACCACTGCTATAATTTTTGAGTTGTTTTGCATAAAACTTGAGCTTGCGAATACAACAATATTAGTTTTGTTTATGCAGTAAATGTATGTGTACAACGGTAGACATTGGTTTACAGGAAAAAGTTTCTGAATCTTTAATTTTATATTAATCAAGTTAATAATCTGGTATAACACATTTCGAAATGTCATAATTTATTTTAAGGGGATTACAATTTGTATGTGAAGGATTAATAGACACTGGTTTGCTTGCTATTATATTATAATATTTTTTTATTTTTTATTTTTATTTATTATATACCATTATATTTAAAAAATCAAGGTCTATTCAATGGAACCAAAAAAAAACGTAGGGGTGCTGTTTAAAAAAAAATAAAGTTAGGGGTAGGTTGTTGAAGAGGGTGTATGGGAGATATAACTTTTGGCTAATTTTTATAGATATTGTTGTCTTATTTAAACTAGTTTTTGCAGAAATTATCTCTTTTAGTTATTGGGAAAATCACTGCAGTTGAAATTAGGGGGTGGTTTTTAATTTTTTTACCACTTCTTAAATTAAAAATAGCAAACTTGTATACTTGTATAATAATTATATTTAAAAGCTCAAGGTCTATCCAAAAAAAGCCAAAAATTATAGGGGTTTCATTAAAAAAAGAGTTAGGGGTAAGTTGGAGAGGAGGGTTGAGGATAGAATGTTAATTTTAAGATACTTTTTATATGGTCTGTTTCATCAAGCAAGATAGTAAATTAAAAATCGCACAGTGAATATTTTCAAAAAAGATTCGAATATTGGATGTGAGAATATACTGCGTAGTTTATTTTATAAAACATAACGATTGCGTAGAATGAAAAGCTCGTATATCGGTTTTCAATAAATTTGTCACTGACATTAAATGTCTTTGTCAAAACTTAAAAATGTAAAAATGTATGGGAGATTATATCACCATGTGCATATTTTTTTCTTGTAAGCCCTATTTTTAAAAAATAAATATATTTTACTTAAAATTTTGTCAGTATTCAAATTTGCTTTACATTTTGCTTTCCACCAAAATCTCGGAATACCTACTGTCAGAGAAGTAGCTGGAAAGCAGTCCTTGGATTGGTAAAAAAATCATGTTTTTTATTGCCTATTTTTGCGTTTTATGGCTTTATATGCAAAAACACATTTAAGTAAAAAAATCTACAAAAAATCCCTTTGGCTGATGATAAATTCCAGTCATTATATCACAGTCAAATTCCCATCACAAAAACTAAATATAATGATCTACAGGAGTTAAAAGTTGTGATTCCAAAAATATATCATAATTTTTATGATGAACTTATTCACCTTAAATAATAATTATTAATTTTAATTTGTCCACTTTGTGGAAGGACAATGTTAAAAATGATCGAATTTTCAAATACCTTGTAAACTAAGCACAATATAAAAATTAACAATTATTTCATTTTGTTCTTAGTTTGTGAGGTATTTGGTGTGGATTATTTTCGAATGATCACCCTACCCTGTATTACGCAATAGCATATTTCAAAAATGTTCCCGATTGTTTTCGGCGAAATAAGTATTTTTTACAATTATTTTAGGACAAAAATAACTATTTTATTTCAAAATAAAATAATTAAAAAAAGGCTTATAATCGACTTCACGTTAATTTTATTATTATAATATCGATTATAAGCCTTTTTTTAATTATTTTATAATAAACCACTTTACTATAAGAAGTTCAGACGTTCAGAACCATGAATGAATTTTCAAACTGGATATTTTATTTCAATTAACTTTTATTGGACGCGCAAAAATTCAATGATTTTTAACATTGCCTTTGCTTAATAAAGTTTAGATATAATATTCGTTAAAGAAGCTACCTTGGTTTTGCTTTTATTTATCGGCAATTAAAAAATTATCTGTGATCTCATCTCCCCTATAGTATAAAATTATTGACTTTCACATTCAATGTCAGTTTAAAAATTCAATATGTCAAAAAAATATCCGAGCTTTTCATTCTACGCGATCGATAACTATATTCTATACAGAAATATATACTATTCGAACCTGTTGTAAAAATATTCACTGTGCGATTTTTAATTCACTATCTTGCTTGAAAAAATAGACCATAGATATTGTTATCCCATTTAAGATGGTTTTTGCAGAACTTGATTATCTATTTTAGTTTTCGAGAAAGTCTCTGGTTAAGTAGAGTTGGGACACCCTGTACATGAAATATACTATGAAATACAAAACATATATTGGACTTGAGTGGTGGATGTTAAAATCTGGTAACATTGAGGAATTCAGAACTCATTTAAAGAGAATCGTTTGGGATGAGTTATTTTCACTAACTATTAACGAAGGTTTTAACTGGTTTGTAGAAACTGTGGGTTGGTGTTTTGATGTTTCCTGTCCTAAAGATTTCAAACGTATAAAAGTTATTAAGTATGATAAGGGTTGGTTAAGTGCAGAACTTATAAAGGAAGGTAATCAGTTAAAATTTAAATTTGAACTCTTAAAGAGCAATTTAATATCCTCTCATGACTACAAAAGTGCAAAAAATATTTCTAGGATAAAAATACGTAACGCAACAAAAGCCAAACGAAATAAAGTCAAAAGCCATATTCTATAAATTGAATACGATTCCGAAGTTTTTGAAAATGAAAATGATATTGCTAACTTGTTTGGATCACACTTTTCTAGTATTGCTGATGCTACTATCTCAAATCACCGGACAGAACATATCATTACCATGTACTTCTTTACAATATTCTCCTAATATTGCATTTCGGTCTGATCCAATAAGAGAATCTGAAGTATTAGATGTGTTAAGCTCATTTAAAAACAAATCATCATGCGGATCCGATGAACTATCGACTTTTACAATGCTTAAGATTATAGATTTAGTTATTAAACCATTTACGTACTTAGTAAATCAGTCTCTCATACAAGGTCAATTTCCAACAATATATAAGACAGCTTTAGTAATGCCTTTGCATAAAAAGGGAAATAAATTAAACATCGACAATTACAGGCAGATTTCCTTACTTAATACTTTCTCAAAAGTAATGGAAAAAATAGTTTTTAAGTCTATTATAGAATACGTTGAACAAAATAAATTGTTATCTGTGTATCAACATGGATTTAGAAATGGAAGGTCCACAGAAACTGCATCCTGCCAGTTACTTAATTTTGCTTATTCTGAACTCGATTTAAATAAATTTGTTGTATGTTTTCAATTTGACCTTATCAAAGCTTTTGATACCGTACGACCAGATTTCCTGAAAGTAAAAGTTGATAATTTTAAAATTCCGGATAATATTTCTAGGTGGTTATATACCTATATGAAAAACCGAATGCTTATTATTAATTTAAATCGTAAGTTTAAATCCAAAAAGTTTTTTTCAAAGTTGGGTGTACCTCAGGGTTCTGTTTTGGGCCCACTATTGTTTTTAATCTACATTAAGGACTTACCAAAACATATTACACGTGCCTTAACAATAATGTTCGCAGATGATACCACTATTTTGATATCCTTTACACTAATGAACTTTACACTCTTATAATGAATTTAATAAACGATTTTAATGCTTGGTGCCAGAGGAATAGATTGGTTTTAAACAAGTCAAAAACACTAGCAATTAATTTTTATATCAGAAAAAAATTACCAGACAATTTTGTTATTCCGGATGTCACATTTAGTTCTTCCATTAAATTTTTAGGTACCCTTTTTGATGCTAGTTTATCATGGAATTTGCACATTGATTCTATCTGTAAGAAATTAAGTATTGCATACTTTGGAATATTAAAAATGAAAGGTGATCTAAATGAGCCAGGTATTTTAAGTATGTATTATTCTCTTGCTTACACGCATATATCTTACAATATTATATGTTGGGGTTGCAGTTCATATACAAATATGATTTTTATAGCACAAAAACGCCTGATTCGCCTTATATTTAATATGGGATTTAGGGACTCATGTAGGCAGATATTTAAAGAAAAACAAATTTTAACGGTCTCTTGCATTTATATCCTGCGCTGTATCCTGTTTGTTAAAAATAATATGGATCAATTTATTTCTAATTCGGATACTCATTCATACAATACTACTCGCAGATATGACTTACAAATCCCGCGTCACTCAAAGGCTTTTTATAAAAATTCTCCACTATATTGTTGTACCGTATTTTATAACAAATTACCCTCTTCCATTAAAAAAATTGTTAACTATAATAGATTTAAACAAGAAGTTAAAAAATATCTAATTGAAGGAGGATTTTATTCTGTAAATGAATACTTAAATTATTAAAATTTTATTATGCTTTTAAATGTAACATTTGTAACATGTAATTCTTTTTATACAATTGTGATAAGTTTTATACTATTACTATTACTATTCACGGCCTGTTTTGTTATAAAAATTTTTGGTGTCTTTGTAACTTATGTATTTAACTATTTTACATAAAAGGAAAAGAGGTATTTCAAAATGTTTCCTATAAATTGAATTTTCCAATATGGAACGTACTTTATCTTGTCCCATTATTTGAATTCATTACAAAGTATTACTGGTCTATGACATTTTCGTCATATAAACGGTAGTGTATCGTAAAAAACAATAATAACCATATTGCTGCTAAAAAAGTACTAAATGAAATAAAAAATTACAAAAATTAAATAAACCATTACAACAAAAATATTTGAATTACGACCAATATTAAAAGCAGCAAAGTAACAAGTTTAAATTTTTAATAATAAACATCCTTTGGATAAGGAAAATATGATCCAAATTTCAAGTCTTTAGCTCAAAGTGTTTTAGAGTTATCGTGGTCAAAAACATCTCTGGACAGACCTGGACAGCTACTGTTTGTCAGTCGTTAATACATATTGAGCATCATTTTAATGAAAGTTTCGTTTTTTGTAGAAATTTACAACATTTACCAACTCAGATAATGTTATTAACCAACTTCCAAAAAAGGAGGAGGTTATCAATTCGACGTGTGACTTTGTTTTTTTTATGTTTGTTCCCGCATAACTTTGGAACGGATGAAGGGATGATGAAACCTTTTGCTACTTAAAGGGGACATTTCTGAGTTGGTCCCGTTTTAATTTGACGCTCGGATAATGCCGGGTAAGCCGGATAATCAAGATAAATCCAATCGTTTTAAGGCAATTTCACTTTGTCATTTGTAATGTTACGCCCATGTTAATGGTATAGGAAAATAGCGTTACAGGGGGGGGGGTCTAAAATGACTAATAGTTGTGAGGCCAGCAGCCTGCTGAGATGGAAGGACAACTATAATTTAGCTTAGATAACGTTACAAATCTACGAGTTTTGTGTCTCTAAAAAGTAAAAAATAAAAACTTTTCCCAAAAAAAAATGAACCGACTTCTGTCTCTAAAAAGTAAAAAATAAAAAATAAATCTGTGCCAATTACACAGCAATCAATTTCACAACAAAAATAATTGTTAGTATTTAATTTAGGGAGCGGTAAAATTGACACCGACTTATTTTTTATTTTTTACTTTTTAGAGTCGGTTCATTTTTTTTGCGAACAGTTTTTAATTGAAATTACATGTTTGTTTCAGTAAAGAGGCTGTTTATATTTTACGTAACGCGCCTGGGGAGGGGGAATGGGTCACAAAAAATGTGATAGTTTGTGACAGGGGCAAGGGAGGGAGGTCTATAAAAATTTTACGTAACCGACGTTGATTTGAGAAAATGTTTACCAAAAATTAAAGAAACAAAGAGATTTGTAATGCCGGTTGTCAACGTGAAAAAACCCATGACTTTTTTTACAGTTGAATATTTTGTTTTTTAGAAGTTTTTTAGTACTTTTAATAAGTGAGAAAAATAAATCCTTTTACATAATAAAATTTATTTACATTTAATGTGTATTATTTTTTTACTTTATAACGTCTTGCATTATGCAACTTTAACCCAAAATTCTGTATCATAAAGTATGGATGAGAAGGCAGATGAACTTGCAAGACTCGGATCAGGGATGGCCTGTACCGAGCCGGAACCTATATTGAGTGTTACAAGGAAGCAGGTAAAGACCGCTCTCGATAAGTGGGCTTATACCAAGCTAAAGGAGCAATGGAGGGCGGTCGACGGTTGCCGGTAAGCTAGGGATTTCCTGGCTGGCCCAAGCAAATCAAAGACCTACTGGTTGCTGGAAAAAGGAAGAACTGCACTCAGACAACTTGTAGGGGTTCTCACGGGCCACTGCGAGCTAAGGAAGCACCTGGCAACAATGCGGATTCTAGAGAGTCCGATGAAACATCCTTTCATTATTTAGCCGAGTGTGTCAGATACGACAGGATCGGGTTGCAAGTCTTTGAAACTCAAAGACTCAACCAAGAGGAACTAAGAGATCTCCCCTGGACCAATATCCTGACCTTTATTAAAAGGACGGGCAGGTTCAAGGAGGACTCAAATTAGTAAATGGCTGTGACTGCCTGGGGTGACAAAAAGAAATGGCCTACACGGAAAAAAAAATTATAGCTAGAAGCGCTATAACACACATACCAAGCAAATTATAATCGCTTATTATATAAATACAAGGCTTTCTCTTACAATTATGGCAGTCAGTGTAAAAATTTATATGAAATACTTTAATTGTTTAGTGAATAATAAAATATAACAAATAGTATGGCATTTATAGCTTAAATAGATTTAATTATTGTCCGTGCTAATAATTTTTATAATATAATAAAATTTCTGTAAATTTATTATAGTGCCTGTAATAAATATAATCGTGTCTGTAATATATATAATCGTTTCCAATTTATTTTTAACATTATTAGTTATTGTGTCCCTTATAATCTATAGCTTAAATCACTATAATTTGCCACTGTTACCAAATATCTTATAATGTATAGCGCAGAGCCCACTAATTTCTTTCCGTGTAGTTGTCCGGCTTTGGCCAACCCAAAAATTTACTTCTACTACTACTACTACTACTAATTTGGATATTGTTACGTTACATAGAAAAATTTTACGACCGATATTACGACATTTTTCTGTTTTAAACGATTCCTGAAATACTTTGTAATATTAGGACATGACCACAGCAATTCATATAAAATATTTATTAAAATATATTACCATGCTAAGTTGCCAGTAAAATGGACGTATAGTATAGTAATAATCCTTTAGAAAATTTTTATAGTGTCTAGCATATTCAGTTGTTGTTAATTTTCAGTTTTATTGCAAGTCTCAGACTTTGGGACGTTCCCATAAAAATATTCATAAATTCCGTTTAAATGACTTGATGATAAGGAAATAAAATGTTAACTTATGCTACAAACTTGCCTTGTTTGTAGATTTATTATTCAAAAAAATAAATAAATAGTCGAATAAGGATTTCTATGAGCACTTAAATATGTGTCACATGACCCGTTTTATTTCTTTCAATTGCTCTGTAATACCCACTTCCATACTTAAGCGGTTAGGATAGGGATATTTGTTATAACGTTTAAAGTTTGGACTTTTTCTTTTTGAATTTTTATATTTTATCTTAGCAGATACTCACAAATTTTTACAAAACAATTGTAAATTTTACCCCCTAAAAATTATTTTAAAGAAAAAATAAAAAAATTGAGCAGGGATTGTTAATGGCTTTAAAATGATGTGTCACATGACCCACTTTATTATTAGTTAAATTCCCCCTTATTTACCCAGGTTTAGTTATGACAGTTGGAACCTTCATTTTAATGTCAAAAGTTGCCCCTCTTGATAAATCAAAATAAACTTTTTCTACGACTGCTTTAGAATGTAAGCAAATACACACACTTTTGAAACACAGAATAAATTCATTCTAGCTCTAGATACGGTATGAATATTCCGTATCAAGTGTTAGAATGAGCACATGTAGTGCCATCTCTTGTTTATAAAAGTAAAGAAAACTGTAGCAAAATTAGCAAAAATATATATATTTTACCATGAAATATTGAATAATTTAATGCAATTTAAAGTTTTGCTTTAAAAATACATAAAGTTTATTATTTTTTCTTAATATTTGACCAGTTTTTTATCAATTTAGTTCAAGAAATTAAAACTGCTCCATCTATTGTTAAATATTTAAACCTGATATCTGTCACAACAATCTGACATAACTTTCAATTTTTGCATTATAATTTGTAAATATGTGCTAAAATTAAATAAAAAGTGCTGATTTGATAAAATTATTAAATAACATTAATTGCTTTATTTAAAAATATGTGTTTTAGTGCATTTGCAATGTTGAGTCATAAAAAACATTTTTTTTAACCTTATCCGCAGTTTAAAGCCATACAGTGTTTCATATTTGCAGTCGAAGAAAAAGTATAGTCTACAAAACGTATGGAATAGTCATTCCGCGCTCGCGGGACCGTCATACTCGCCTGCAGGCTCGTATGACAAACTTTCCGCTCGCGCGGAATATGGTCTATTCCATACTTATAGAATATACTATTCTGTATTTTTTTCGCGAGATATTTATTTAGAAAGTAACCATTTTTTTTAAGATGGTGTTGCGAAAGGGAAAATGCAAATTTTATTGTAGCCTATAACAATATTAGTAAAACTTGCATTTAAATAAAAAAAAACATGTTTATCCCTATAATTAAGCTATTTTCATAGTAGTAATTTTGGGACCAAGGGATAAAAACAGTCCTTAAAAAGTGCATTTGACCTATGTCATGTTAAAATTTGAGATGTAATTTAAGACATATGAAAATGATCACCAGCTCTTAGATTTTAACTAGTAAGTATTTTATTTTATATAATTATAATTATATTATAACACAGAAAATTAGATTATACCAGCTGTAAAAAATGTAAACTGTAAAAAATATCTAGTAAACTTTAACCCAAAAACAAGGCATTTTATTTCATGAGTCTACAAATATTTTATACTGCAGACAAAGAAATATTTTGAATGTAATTGAGAATCTTGTATGATGATAGTCCTGGCGTAAATCCAGTTGGCATTGAAATACATAGCTCTTTGCAAATATTAGCGATGTGGGAGTTTTAGTCCAATTAAGTACTCCCTTTCAGAAAAATACTGCTATAAAAAACAGTTATTTTTAAGCGAAACTAGCTTATTCCTTTTCTTCCAGCCGCCATTTTGTTTTGTCCGGAACTTTAAATATCCAGGTTAACTATTTAACAAACCTTGAATATATGTAATGCTACGCATTCCATTATACACTATTCACAGTAAATGGTATAGGTATTGCATTTTCCAAATACGTATAAAAATATCTAATTTTATTTTTTTTTTTAGAAAAAAAAAATAAAATGTAATATATCTTTTTTCGAAAAACGAAAATTTTGGTTATCCTGTTAGAAAAGTTGTGACATCGGACGGGCAGACGGACAGACTGACATTTTCTTGTTTGTTTGTTGTTTTTTCATAAAACACATTTGTATCCAATAAGATTTTGTTTAGGACGTTTTTGGCGATTTTGTGAAATTCGAAACTACCGTATAATACCATTCTAGGGCTTAGCGCTGTGAATAGTATAATAATACCTATAATTTATAAAAATACATCCTGACAATAGCCGATTTTTTGTGGAGCAGCGGTTACTAACCAAGTTAGGGGAATATGTATTTCTCTCTTTTTTTAACTCATCAATAAAACAGAGAAAGAGTAACATACTGGTTAATCGGCGTTACCACAAAAAATTGACTAATGAAGATTTTTATATAAACGAAATAGTCAAATCAAATTGACGTTTACACGAATTTTCTTTTGTTTTTTCTTTGTAGCTTTATCGGATTATTTTTCTGGCCGAAATTATTGAAATTTTAGTGTCAAAGTTAGACATTAAATCAAAAATGTAAAAATATATTAAAATTCATTAAAATGCCTATATTTCGGAAACTAATATTATTAGTATTATTTACTATTAAGTCCTACGATAAAAAAGATCAAATACGTTTTTTTTAGGGAATTTTACATTATTTCTATTTTTGTAATTTTTCGTCCTACTATAAATAATAAGTAAGATGCAATACAATACACTATAGTACAATTTGTGGTTGGCGGTGGCTATTAATTCTTAATTATTACACCGCTTCTGATGATGATGAACATGATGATGATGATCTTGAAACCTAGACATGGGATCGAGTTGTATTCATTTATTTATTTATTTATTTATTTATTTAGATTAGGGTTACAAACACGAACAAGCCCAAAAGTAGTAACCTCTTAAAAATAACAATGTAACGTCATGCTTAAAATACGTCAGTTATACATAGTGTAAGAAAGAAAAGTAATTTATAAATTGTTTACAAAGGGTTTTAAATACTTTTTCAAGGCGTTTAAAGAAATATTGAATATGTCTGTATCTGAACTATGTACATTTGAGGAACTTAACATTCTACAAATGGGGGAGTTATAATTTGTTTCTCTGTTTGGTAGCACAAACAAATTGTAATTTCTGACATTTGCCAATGGAGCATGTATATTTATTTTTGATAATAATTCTGGGCAGTTTATAATGTTGTTTAATTAATAACTTGTATATTTATTAAGAACTAAAGAAACAAGAAGAAAATTTAAAATTTACTGTCAGAAATATAATAATTAAAATTTTGGATAATTTTGTATGCCTAAATTAGTGGGGATCCCTAGCACAAGCTTAAAGCTTATTTGGGACTTCCCATGACTTTGTAATATATTACTTAATAAATAAATAAATAAATAAAAAATAAATTATAAGGTCACTAAATTCTCTTCGCAAGTTTAAAGGAATTAAATTTAAATGTTTTCTTATTAGTTCATAATTGTGACAATAACTTTATTATTGAAACCAAGAAATCGCAATAATTTATTTTTTGTTTAAGCTAAAATGTTCATATTTCATAACTGAACACACTAGTTAGAAGTTTTCAATTTTTTTACAGTAAAAAAAAATCAGTTCATTGTTGTACGCCGTAAAAAAAAGTTAGTTAGCAAAACCACCACTGGCGGCAGCACTCTTTGACTTTGATGACAGCCATACTTCAAACTTGTTTGTTTACTATGTATGTAAACAGGTGGTTGACTCGAGATTATGTGCAAAAACCTTGTGTGAAATTGATTAAAAATGATTGAAAAATATATGGTTTATACACCTACAAATTTCTCCGAAATTGCAAATGCTACATTAGACAAGTTACCATCAAAATCGCGAAAAGTGTACGATTTAGCCTACAAAAAAAAATTAAAAAGGAAGGTTTAAGTTTATGTCGAAAGGGTTTTATTGGCCTATTTTAATAACAAAACATACTTTATTACTGAATAAATTAAATTCAAAAATTAATATTGAAAAAAAATATATAGGATGCTTGAAGAAAAAATAGTATGTTTCACTCAGAGAAAAAGTGCATTTTTTGCGTCCGTAAATTCTAGACTAGTAAAAAAAAGCTTCACTTTTCCTTTTAGTAAAACAATATACTATTGTATCTCCTCTATACGAGTTTGGTGAGCATCATACAGAGGGTTCCAAACAGAAGATGCAAAATTTAGTCTACTTCACGGAAAAAAAAAATTATAGCTAGGAGCGCTATAACACACATACCAAGCAAATTATAATCGCTTATTATATAAATACAAGGCTTTCTCTTACAATTATGGCAGTCAGTGTAAAAATTTATATGAAATACTTTAATTGTTCAGTGAATAATAAAATATAACAAATAGTATGGCATTTATAGCTTAAATAGATTTAATTATTGTCCGTGCTAATAATTTTTATAATATAATAAAATTTCTGTAAATTTATAATAGTGCCTGTAATAAATATAATCGTGTCTGTAATATATATAATCGTTTCCAATTTATTTTTAACATTATTAGTTATTGTGTCCCTTATAATCTATAGCTTAAATCACTATAATTTGCCACTGTTACCAAATATCTTATAATGTATAGCACAGAGCCCACTAATTTCTTTCCGTGTTAATACACAAGTATAGTATAGCTGTATCATAGTCGAATTATTTCGAAAATTTGAACATTTCCTCAGCACAAAACCCAACATTTTACTAGAGTTTAATATAATTTTAATCAGGAGATCGTCAACTACCTAAAACATACTAAAAATTCAGCTCAAAAAAATACTTGCTTTGTTTTATAAAGAATTGCAAAGCTTTAAATAAGAAAATGCACCCTATTTTTGTTGAGAACCGCTATTCTACAAAATAGGGCAATTAAGTAATTATCTAGTTTATGTACTATAAAATAAGTAATATTTATATTGCAATATTTTATATTTAACCACATTATTTTAGCTTTAGTTTTAGAAATAATATTAACGGCGTTATTTAGGTACAAATTGGTAATTTGTATGTAATTTATTGTTATTGTAATAGCTGCTATTTGGAAAATCTACAATAAATAATGTACAAATAAGCTATTTATACAAAATTTCCCCTATTCTCTGAGGAAAAGTATTCATCAGTTCAGGTAGCACGTGCTCTTAATTCCGGCCATTTTGTCTATAAATTAACGAGTTAACGAGAGAAAATCGGAGACTTTTCCCGAGAAAATTCGGGATGTTTTGGTCTCTTGGCTGTGAAGGTTAGTTATTCTAATTAGATTTTGCTTAGCTTGCTGTAAACCACCAACAACGTTCAAAATAACGTAACAGGTTTACCGAAATTATACCTTGAGATGCCTTTTCAAGCAGAAAGTTGTACGCAAGTTTGGTGTATGCAAGTTTGCTGCAAGATATAGCAAGAGGACTATTATACATCGAAAAATTGATGAGACAGTTTTATATATTCTTCGCGTCGTCCGTAAATTCTACAGACTAGCAAAAAAAAGCTTCACTTTTCCTCTTACACGGAAAGAAATTAGTGGGCTCTGCGCTATACATTATAAGATATTTGGTAACAGTGGCAAATTATAGTGATTTAACCTATAGATTATAAGGGACACAATAACTAATAATGTTAAAAATAAATTGGAAACGATTATATATATTACAGACAGGATTATATTTATTACAGGCCCTATTATAAATTTACAGAAATTTTATTATATTATAAAAATTATTAGCACGGACAATAATTATATCTATTTAAGCTATAAATGCCATACTATTTGTTATATTTTATTATTCACTAAACAATTAAAGTATTTCATATAAATTTTTACACTGACTGCCATAATTGTAAGAGAAAGCCTTGTATTTATATAATAAGCGATTATAATTTGCTTGGTATGTGTGTTATAGCGCTCCTAGCTATAATTTTTTTTTTCCGTGTACTAGAGTTTAATATAATTTTAATCAGGAGATCGTCAACTACCTAAAACATACTAAAAATTCAGCTCAAGAAAATACTTGCTTTGTTTTATAAAGAATTGCAAAGCTTTAAATAAGAAAATGCACCCTATTTTTGTTGAGAACCGCTATTCTACAAAATAGGGCAATTAAGTAATTATCTAGTTTATGTACTATAAAATAAGTAATATTTATATTGCAATATTTTATATTTAACCACATTATTTTAGCTTTAGTTTTAGAAATAATATTAACGGCGTTATTTAGGTACAAATTGGTAATTTGTATGTAATTTATTGTTATTGTAATAGCTACTATTTGGGAAATCTACAATAAATAATGTACAAATAAGCTATTTATACAAAATTTCCCCTATTCTCTGAGGAAAAGTATTCATCAGTTCAGGTAGCACGTGCTCTTAATTCCGGCCATTTTGTCTATAAATTAACGAGTTAACGAGAGAAAATCGGAGACTTTTCCCGAGAAAATTCGGGATGTTTTGGTCTCTTGGCTGTGAAGGTTAGTTATTCTAATTAGATTTTGCTTAGCTTGCTGTAAACCACCAACACCGTTCAAAATAACGTAACAGGTTTACCGAAATTATACCTTGAGATGCCTTTTCAAGCAGAAAGTTGTACGCAAGTTTGGTGTATGCAAGTTTGCTGCAAGATATAGCAAGAGGACTATTATACATCGAAAAATTGATGAGACAGTTTTATATATTCTTCGCGTCGTCCGTAAATTCTACAGACTAGCAAAAAAAAGCTTCACTTTTCCTCTTACACGGAAAGAAATTAGTGGGCTCTGCTCTATACATTATAAGATATTTGGTAACAGTGGCAAATTATAGTGATTTAACCTATAGATTATAAGGGACACAATAACTAATAATGTTAAAAATAAATTGGAAACGATTATATATATTACAGACACGATTATATTTATTACAGGCACTATTATAAATTTACAGAAATTTTATTATATTATAAAAATTATTAGCACGGACAATAATTAAATCTATTTAAGCTATAAATGCCATACTATTTGTTATATTTTATTATTCACTAAACAATTAAAGTATTTCATATAAATTTTTACACTGACTGCCATAATTGTAAGAGAAAGCCTTGTATTTATATAATAAGCGATTATAATTTGCTTGGTATGTGTGTTATAGCGCTCCTAGCAATAATTTTTTTTTTCCGTGTAGCAAAACAATATACTATTTTTTTAGATTTTCGCGACATGTGGTATGCAGGTAAATTTTTTGTTCCTTACAAGACCAAACTGCACGGTAAAAATAAATTACATTAAATTACATAGTCCGTAGGTAATATGTTGCCATAGACAGGAATGGTAAAAATTAGATACTCCGTAATGGTAATGTTTTGCATAGACCGGAACAGTAAAAATTACATAGTCCATAATGGTAATATTTTGCAAAGACCGGAACGGTAAAAATTACATAGTCCAGAATGGTAATATTTTGCATAGATCGGAATGATTAAAATTACATAGTCCAGAATGGTAATATTTTGCATAGACTTTTTATTATAAAAACAAACGTAAAAAAACGATCAGCTTGAACGATTTTTTTATATTTGCCTACAATACTAATGCTGTGTTTAATAATTTTTTAAAAAATTAACATACAGTCATATTAAAAGTGCTTTTAAAACAACTTAATCAATACCATATTTCAAGAACACTTTGACATAGAGACTTGAAAAAAAATATTTACTACTTAGAAAATGTTGGTTCCAAATTACAAGTCTTTGTGTCAAAGCTTTTTTGAAATATCGTAGCGTAAAGTTCATTTGGTTTAATAAACCAAACGATTTTCACCCTTAATACGAGTATAAACTGCTTACATCTTTCTTTAAGGATCTATTTGTTGATAAAGATCGTAATTTATAATGAATGTAAATTGTAGGCCACAAATAAAGCATTTAGGGTAGGATCACCGGTTTTAGCCACTGCACCGGTTTTAGCCAGTCAGAGTAGTTTTTTGGGTATAGCTAAAAAATAGGAGACTTTAGATCAAAATTATCGTTTAAATCCGATTTAAATGATAAAAGTTGGGACAACAAATATGTTAAATAAGTTTTAACTGTAGCGAAACAAATACAGCGCCTATTTAAAATTTTGATTTTGAAAAAAATGTAATTTCTTATGACTTTTCTTAAGAAACCGCCAGAAAAATAATTTTAAATATCTAATTCAGGTAAAATTAAATTCGTAAAACATTTATATCAAGTTAAAGGTAAGTCATTAAACAGTTACTTTATTAATATTTTAATACATATTTTGGAGAATTTATTCTTAAATTTGCATGGCGATAACTGGGACACTAATATGCTTCTCTTTCTAGCTATAGCCACAGAATTGGCTAAAACTGGAACCTAAGTAGTACCTATTATAGCCAATGTCAAAAAATATCAATATGTCAAAATTACTGTACAAATAATAAATATTTTAGCGAAAACCACCTTTAAATATTAGCCAATAATACATTTAAATTAAAAAAGGAGGAGTATTACAAAATAGTCGAGAGCTGGCCATCAAAATGACTCAAATGATTCAAGACTGAAGCTGAAAACTAAACATGTCACAATGTGAAATTGTCATATACATATAAATATTTTTGTAAAACTTATAGTGTCGAATATGGTGTAAACTACTAGCTGGTTCAGATCCCAAAAAGATTCTTAACAAATAAATAAAAAATAAATAAAATTAATAAATATTTATAATTATGGGATAATTATCCAAGAAAACATGTATGTCAGAAAAAATGTAATAAAAAACGAAATCATTTTAAATATTAATTAAGAAGTATATATTTTTAAAAAACTATAAATTTTAAATGTTCTAAAACTGTTACAAAAATATAAATAATTTATTTTTAACATCTTTTTAGTTTTTTTTAATGGTGGCTATAACTGGTGAATTTTTATGGCTAAAACCGGTGCTAAAACTAGAGAATTAGTATTATTTTGTTTGTTTTTAATTTTATAACATATCAGCTGAAGTTATATTGTTTAAACATTTATTTTATAGTAGAGATATATTGTAAGTTTCAGAAAAACCAAAACTTGCAACCTTAACATTATAATGGAACATAATAAAAAGAAATAAAAACAGAATTTTTCTTAAGGTGACTATAACTGGGGTATCTACCCAAAATATCGTACATAAATAATATTTACCTTTTTTTACACTTTTAACACTTTAACCTAGCAGCATGCGTCGCAATAACAATATTAAACGCTCCGTCTCAAGATGCGACGCCTTCTTGGTTATTGTCCAAAGCGCACGCGCGTCTTAAAATAACAAAGCCCGACATTGTAAAATCATGTAAAAATGTGTAAATCAATGTAAATATATATTTTTACATTATTTTACATTCTTTTACATTCTTTTACATTCTTTTGCATTATTTTACATTCTTTTACATTCTTTTACATTCTTTTAAATTGTTTTACATTATTTTACATTATTTTACATTCTTTTACATTCTTTTACATTCTTTTACATTCTTTTACATTGTTTTACATTATTTTACATTATTTTACATTCTTTTACATTCTTTTACATTCTTTTACCTTCTTTTACATTATTTTAGATTATTTTACATAAATTAATGAATTATGCATAGCCCAGAATAGTAAATTTACTATTCCGTACTATGTAAATTTATGTATTTTTACATTATTTTACATGCAGTTTTCACAGTGTGGGGACAAGCTGTCCTCGTTTAGGGCAAAGTCCAACTGAATTTGAACAAATCTATTTACTTGCCTAACACGTTACTCTAAGCTGCCATGGCAGTAAATACAGGGAAATTTCTAGACTTTTATTATCCAGCCTTCGTCTTACTTAAGTTATTTGTTTTTTGTTTACACAATGTGACCCGCAGTTTTCTCATTTTCCTGCAAATTCCATACGGACTGAAAAACACAGTCGTAAAGAAAGTCGATTGGCATTGAATCATTCAGGTTATCTAAGGTACATAGAAACCAAGGGGTATAACGCCACAACCCCTTCATATTAAGTTTAGTTTTTTAAAAAAACCCAATTTTAGAAACTCAAGAGCACCAAATCGATTATTGTTTAGGGGTAGCTCAAAGCACTCAAAGACTGACAAAAATTGGTACCTGTTTTTTGGATAAAAAATGATTCTGTATAAAATTGAGAACATCTTGGAGGATTTTTTTTTAATATTTAGAAACATGTCAGACGACTCAAACAAGCAAAAAAATCCTGAAAAAAAAATTATCGTACCTCCGGCTGAAAATTTGCATGTTACCTGTTTGAAGCTCACAGATGATGTATGTTAATCGTCAGACGGCTAGGTCGGTTCAAAAGGAGTGTCAAAGGCGTACAGTGGTCCCAGAAAAAAATGTGAGAAAAGTCTGCTTTTTTTGCGTAGGGCCATTTTTTGCACCGCTGATTACCAAAACAATAGTAAAAAAAAATTAAAATTTTTTTTGCGACATTAGGTGGTTCGAAATTTTTGAAAAATATCCGGTTTAGCTGAAATTTGGCACAAAGGCTTCTTTTGGTAACATTAATACGGACCAATACCCAAAAACTTATAATTCAAAATGGCGGAAAAAATATGACCGATTTCTTTATAAAATTTTGCCAATTCAAAATAATGCACAAAACAATCACAAATTGAGAGATTCAACCCAATATTTTATGTTTTTTTTATATATACTACTAATTACTGTAATAATTTCATTATTTTCTACTGGATCGTTTTTTTTAATTTAATTTTGAAAAAAATTTTTTAAAAAATTGTGAAAATATGAGTAATTTTTCTATTCATACATTAAACAAAATTACCTTTAAATAATTACAGATTTAAGAAGAAAAACTATTAAGTCCCATACAATATTTAAGAAAGAAAAATCGTAATAGAAAAAAAAAACATCCAATTTGGTCCCAAAAAAAAAAAAATTGACAAACGTCAGTTTTTTTGCATATGGCTATTTTTTGCATAGCTGAAAACGAAAAAAACAATGCAAAATCTAAAAAACAAAACATTTGGCGTCATTAGGGTGGTTCAAATTTGTTTCAAATTTCCGATTTAGCTGAAATTTGGTATTAAGGTTTCCTTTGGCAATCTAAATGAGAGTCAATACCCAAAAACTTAAAATTCAAAATGGGGGAATAAAAATGGCTGATTTATTTTTTAAACCGACAGACCGACAGACAGTCTGTCTGACAGAGATCTTTTTTTTTGCTTATTTTAATTTTTCTCGACATTTTAGGAAAAAATAAGATGATTTAAGCAAAAAAAAATGGATTCTTTTTTCTCACAATACTTTCTTTATTGAGAAAGTAAAAAGTATTTTCCCATATCAAAAACATAATTTTATTCGTAGAGAACAAACTGAGTTTAACCGAAACAGAAGGTTTTGTGTGCTTATATCAGTTGTCCTTTAGGTACCTCATATCTATTTGCCCATGTTCAGTATGTTGTTTTTTTAGGTTTTCTAGGAAACATGCAATAAGACTTTTTGAAAGTTTTAAGAAAATAAATTATTTAGATAACCTATTTGCTTATTTAGAAACTAGCGTTTTTGACATAATATGTTAAAAAAGGTTAATTTGTATTTTATTTCAATAATTCGTCATTTGGACTTATTATTATAACTTTTTTATTTATTCAATATTCAGTTCGACATAATTAATTTGATGTCAATTATTTTGTATTTTTAAATACAAAAAGAAGTAGACATGTAAAAAACAAACATAAATGTAAAGAATGTAGAGCTCTTGAAAAATACATACTTTTAAGTAACTATGTACCGACTACATCAGTAGACCCAAAGGTATCGTTTTAGAAATATATACAGTGCGGTCCAAAAGTCACCCCCACCTTTTAACTTTTGAACGAGTTGAGATATCGACTTCAAATTTAGAACTCTTAAATAAGACAACTTAAACTATCTTTTAGCATATATTTGATATTTTCAGCTCTTAAAATGTGGGCAGGGGGGCATGGGGGGACATTTTTTTAAATGGAAAGGGGGGTCGTGTGATACATCATTTTAAAGCTTATAAAATTCTATATTTAAACTAACATGTTTGATTTTTTTTAAAATGTTTTTTAAGGTTTTGATTTTTCAATTTTTTGTGCTAAAACATTCGATTTTTTCAGTTTTTTTTTTAAATTTTTTATTTATATCAACTAAAATTAGTTTAAAAGTATAATTAACATTTTTTTATGGTGAAATTAGGCATTTTTAAAAAATTATTTGTTTTTTTTAGAGGAATTTTTACATTAATACCCATTTTCAACCCCATTTTAAACCCAAAAAACATTTTTTTTTTAATTTTAAAATATGGAGTTAAATTGAGAATTTTTAAAGCTTTAAAATGAGGTATTACCCCCCTTTCCATTTAAAAAAATGTGCCCCCATGCCCCCCTGCCCACATTTTAAGAGCTGAAAGTATTAAATATATGCTACAAGATAGTTTAAGTTGTCTTATTTAAAAGTTCCAAGTTTGAAGTCGATATCTCAACTGGTTGAAAAGTTAAGAGAGGGAGGGTGACTTTTGGACCGCTCTGTATATATATATATATATATATATATATATATATATATATATATATATATATATATATATATGAATTAATTAGTTCACTTATCACTCATTAAAATCCGAAAACAAATTAATATTTTTTTATAGAGAAAATTATAAACAAACCATATAACTATAATTATATTCCATTCATTCCTGCAATTTCTCAAATGTTTCTAAAATAATGTATTTTTCTTAATAATAACATGTTTTGACAAAAATAGTAACAAAAAGAGCGAACTTCGTCAAATGCAAGGCTGTGATAGAATACTTAGCACTTGTATTGGCAGTTCCTATTTGAGGAGGTGAATTTCAAAACGCAGTTTTTGACATTTTTTGAAAAATTGAGATAATGATGGTGTTAATGCATATTCGATCTATTGATCCAAAAAAAAAATAAAAAATTTGTTATTTCATATTAAAAATTTAGTTAGAAAAGCACGTGGAAAAACAAAACGCAGTTTTTGAACCAAAGCTTGACTTTCAAAACGCAGATTTTAATTATACTACAGTCAATAAAGGTTTCAACTGCGACAAAATTCCTTAGTCAAAAAAAAGTATGCTTGAAATGGATTTATATCGACATAAAACGTCATAAAACGCAAAAATACGCAAAAAAATTTTTTGAAAATTTTTGCACGAATACAAGGCTTTCCGAAATTTTAAAAAATTTTAAAATGGGAAAGCAAAAGTAGGCTCATACATTGAGAATGTATGTACAATGTACAATATGGGCCTATTTATAAGTTACGTAACCCTCTCCCCCCAGTGTCATGTTGTGTTTTGAGTTAAATGAAAAAAGCATTACACAGAGAGGTCCAAAATAGAAAAAAAAGGTTTTACATAATATATGGACAGCCCCTGTATACTACTTGTATCTATACTTACCTAAAAAATATTTAAAAAATCAATATCACAAGAGATTCTATTAATAATATTCATATTCATTAAATGCTGGACTATCAAGACGCAGTTTTTATGCTTTGACTTTTAAAATGCAGTTTTTGATTTTTTTAATATGCAGTTTTTTTAATAATTAGTGAAACTGATTTAATTCGCCAAACTATTCTCTCTAAATAGATAATACCTGATGTTCATTGGTACTATAAAAGCTGTTATAGTTCCTAAATTAATACTTGGTTGATATCTCGAAATGTGTTATTTGTCAAAAACTGCGTTTTGAAAGTCACCTCCTCATTTGATTGTTGCTTCAACGTAACCCTAAACCAGGTCATTGGCTCTATTACTTGCAAAACACTATGGTCCAAACCAAAATGTAATCAGTTTGTAAAAAAGAGCATGAATGTAATAATTCTCCTTTTGGGCCAAAGTAAAACCATTGGAAATATTCGCATATGGAATCGAACACGTTGTTAGGAATGACGGGCACGTGAATATAACAAGACTCATCATAATTTATCGTTCGCCAGAGGATAACATTTTTATTTGAAAAGCCGCTTCATTTTGTAAATGGCTACCATATATTCCGATGGCCTACTGCGTATATACCTGCTATAAATGCTTTTTGATATCTAGGGTACATCGTCGAATTCACGTGTCCCAATTTGGTGAACTCTTTTCGTAATTAACTTTTAGAGGAAATAAAATTTTCTGGTACACAGAAAAAATTTTGTCTTAAATCAAGAATTTGTGATGTGAATATAACGAAGAGAATATATTATCCTTTTTAAAAAGCAAAATTGTGCTTTAAATATGAAAGGATAATATGCTTAAAATTGTATATTTTTGTATCGAAAAAGTGTCGAAATTAATTCGTTTGTGTTTTGAGCTAAACTTAACAAAAGAACTACAGTTTTCAAAAAGAACAGTTTTGGGCCTTAAAGGGTTAATTTTGAAGAAAATTCCCATTTTTAACCCTATTTTGAACCCCCAAAACATGCTCCGAAAAAATAAAAAAAATATGTGGACCAATAGAGAATTTTATAAGGTTTAAAATGATGTATTACACGAAACCCCTTTCTATTAAAAAAAATCCTCTCTTGCCCCCTGCCACCATTGTGCCCTAAACATATAAAATAAATATATACCAAAAACTTATTTGGGTTATGTAATTGAGGTTTTCCAAATGTCAACTTGATATTTTAAGCCGTTCAAAAGTTAAAGG
>OY294046.1:67718943-67776537 GCA_958510825.1 Brachypterus glaber
TGTCTTTGATTATGTTTCGAGTTGTTGAACTAATTAGAAGTTTCAATAGCAGATATTCGCCGTTAAAAATGAATAATTAAAATTGTAAAATTCCCTAGGGTCGTTAACGGTTTGAAAGTGTTAATAAAGTTTAAATTTTCTAATGGAACCGCGTCAAAGTGAAGACAGGTAATTACGCAGCCCCACAAAAATGTTTTTGCACGATCAAGAATAAATCATCATTTTAGATTCTTAAAAACAGAACTAAAACTATTTTTTATTCCCAGATAATTAAACCGAAAGACGCGGTCAGTTGACACCACAACTCAATATAGGACAATTCCATGATGACTCGCGGGACAATTAGAAAAACATCAATTTTAAAAGTATCAATTTTTACCATAGGCACAGTAAATCTTATGTGATTTATTGATATTCTAGTATGGCAATGGTTTCTCTGCTATTAGTACTTGCTCATTTAAAAAAAAGCAGAACCTAATAAATAAAGTTTTTGAAAAATCTATGCTTACTCGCGGGACATTTAAATTTTCAAAAAATATACCCAGGTTTTAATTATCTTTTTTCTCTAAATTTTATAGATATTTAAAAAAATGATTATTACTATAAACTTACTTATTCTTAGTTGAAATTTATTAGGCCATAACTAAGTTGTCAAAATGCTTGAAATTCTGTATATAACCAATTTAGTGATTACTCGCGGGACATTACTCGCGGGACAATGCAATTTCAGTAAACAAATATTTATTTTAACTATAACTATAATATTTATTTTAACTATAACTTTAACAATAAATAATTAACACTAAGGAATTACATAGGAAAACACAAAACAACGCTTGATTCGTTTGAATTAAATACATTTTTAACTCCTACATGATAATTATCCAAAAATCGAAAGTTGTGGCAGCTTGTTATGTTGGGAATTGCGTTTACCAAGTTCCATTTATCATTTAAAGTTTTTTTTGCTGCTTCAATCTCTTCTGTTTCTACATAAATGACGTTTATCTTATCCAGTTTCTGAGCACATTGGTAAAAGTCTTTCGCATTACTAATTAAAGACTTTCGACTTTTTATTTCCATCCAGACCTAAAATATGAAGTGTTACAAGTACCACTAGATACTCTCAGAAGACATAATATGCATATTTTATTCCTTGAAAACGTAGTTTTAGATAAAAAGATTGCATAAGCTAAAAGTTCAAACTAATAGTGTAATTATAAATTTTTATAAATACCTTTCTCTTTACTGTGGCTCCTATACCATCCACAGAACCCTTTCCGTGTGATGACGCGAAGAAATTCCATTCCATTGCTCTTAAGTTCATTTCTGCTGGTAATAAGCACAACGAAGACAGCGTATAACGATTTTTAAACTGCGCGGCGCATCCGTCGCTAAACACGCATAATTGTTCAAAATTTAATACTTCAAGTTTCAGAAATTCTATGATTTTTTTTAAAAAAACATTGACGGCGTATTTATCATGTGAAAGATAGTCAGAGACGATAGCAAAAGAAAGTATTTTGTTTGGACCCCAAGCAACGGCAGTATAGATTGTTACTTGGCTATGCGACCAATGCGCACTTTGAATTTCATCTTGTGCCGTAATTGAAAAGTTTTCCGCAAAGTCCATTTGCAATATGATTTCTTTCTCGCCAACGGTACTTCTTTTTAAATCAAAATACTTTTGTTGGCTGTTTTTGATAAATGAGTGTTTTTTGAAAAAAGGCAGTTGATTTTCTAGGGTGGAAATAATCATTTCAATGGACTTTTCAATACTTATTATTTCTACTTTTCCGTTGATAGTTGCCCACTGTTTAAAAGTTAATTCTAGAGACTCGTCATATTTCAGAGGTAGAACTGAATATTTTAGGTCAATGTTTTTACAATTCTGACAAATCCCCATCATACAATCTTTACTGTCTAAGTTGCAAACGATTTCTTGAAGAAGCTCTCTGTGTGTTTTTGGGAACTTTACATTTTTGTGCAATATATCAATTAAATAAGATACATTGGCATGATACCTGCAGACACATACGTCATGAGGCATATCTGATAAAACCATGACAAATTGAGGTCTTAGTTCATAAAATTTACTAATTTTTATTTTTTCCTCGGGATTTTCTTCTTTAAAAATGCTAAAAGCTTCTGAAACTGTATACATCATATGTCTTTTTTGTACGTGCTCTGTTCCATTTTCAGATTTTATTTTTATTTTATCCCTAACGTTTGGCGAAACTCTGCTTATATCTTCTCTACAAAAAAAAAATCTCAACTTTCCTTATTGTTTCCGTATTCAGCTGGTTATACTTATTATTTGTTGTGATAGACGTAAACTCGGGATTATTTTGACCAATATCGAAACTTATGGTTAAATTCTTATCAATCGTTTTTAAAACCCTTCTCATGATCTCTATTTTCTTCTCTTTTTGTTCTGGAAGGACATTCTTAATTTTTTTCAAATCTTTCCCAATGGTTTGAGGGGTCTTATAGGCACTATTCTCTTTTTTATCCAACCTTTGAGCATCTTTTTTTGCACGGTATTTTCTTTTTCTTTCTCGTTCCTGTTTTCTTTTTAACTCTAACAAATCTGTCGAGGACAACATGTTTTGTTTCATTTTTGTTCGGTATTTTTTGCAACATTCAGCATGTCGTTTACGGTATATTAACTTAAGATTTTCATTTGCATTTATTTTTTCTCTAAACTTTTTGACATTCTCTTTCACTCTAATTTTCCTCTTATCATTTTGTATTTTCGGCATCCTAAAAATAAAACATTTCTTTCATTTTTGCAACCCAAAAAAACAACAAAACTAAACCGGACCGTAGCTTTTAGTAGTAAGCAAAGTATTTTCAAAAAAATTAAAAAAAAATAATATAAAAATTACCTAAATAGGTACCTAATACACTAAAAATTATTTGAAGCTACTAATAGCAGTTTTATTAAAATCTCAATATCTTTTAAAACGCTTATGTGTTAAAAATAAAAATTAAAAATTTGTAAGCAATTAATGATTACTCGCGGGACAAATAAAGAAAATATATTAAAAATATATTCTAGGCGTCTTGATATTTATTTATTATGCTGTTATAACGAGCAAGTCAAAGCTTAAGAAATTTCATATCTTTATCTAGAGTTTCTATTAAGGTCTAGTTAAAAACTAAAAAAGTATTGAATTCTGCTTACTCGCGGGACAAAATGTTGCAATATAAATAAGCAATGTTTAAGCAAGTTCTACTTACTTTTTGCACAAAAATAATTCACTCTTAAAAAGTTTGTCAGCAACAGTTTTTGACGGGCACAGTGTTTACAAGCACTTGGTTTTGTTTTTCCATAGCCACCTGTGACAAACAATGCTTTTTATGCAGTTTAACCCAGGAACGGATTCCTGCAGTTCTTCGTAACATTTTAAAGCTACATAGGTAAAATTGGAAATATTTATCTAATATTTCATAAACTTTAACTCAATTTTAAACGTTTATTCAGGTTTTTTAAAGAATTTTCGACAATTGAATTTCACTAAAAAGTAAGGATCGATCATGGAATTGCCCAGCAGTTCCCTTAGGGCTCACCTCTTAAATTTCTCGAACTTATTTCTGAATAACCCTGTATAGACTATATTTAAATTCAAATACTATGAAAGTAATTAATTTTTGCGATACCACTTTTGAAAACTAACCATACATGTGTGAGTTAATTACTTCCAATACATGTATAGAAAATTGACCAAATTTTTTTCTAGACTTTATGTCGATATTTGAAAGTATGTACCATATGTACCAACGAACAAACTATTTGCTCTAGAATAGGCATACCGTTAATATAAAGTATCGCCAACATATCGGTTTGTTTGTAAACAAATAGTTGTTATATTCAGGCCTGAACAATAACCAGTAACTGTTATTCTTGTCTCTGTTAGAACAAAGCTGTGCGAGTAAGACAGACGAATTTTACGAATAATGCCTATTCTAGAGAGAAAAGTTATTAGTTCGTTATTATGTACTAAACTACTACGTTTAAATGGTTCTGATTTTTTTGTGGGTCTGTGTTATCTTTTTGCATTTTACTTTCATGAGCTTCTTGAGTTGGTCAAACAACTTGGCCCTGAAGTTATCTCAAATTCTGAACATGTATTTTCATTATGTGACATTTGAGAATAAATTAACTGTGTTCTAAGTTGCTAATTTACAAACTAATTACCTTATTCTGCAAAGCATCCCTCCTAATGTACGAGCTCGTGGTTTTAACAAGAATTTATGCAACGAACTCTTTAATATTAGAGCATAAAAAGTTATTTATACAGGAAAAAAACTTGAAAAGAGTACTTGGTTTTCGTTAGAAAAATTTGTGCTTTATTCACTATGCATTATTATAATACACTGAGAAGAATACGCCAAGTAAAATATTTACTGGTGGCTATAAAATATTACACAAATATAGTTCTCAGCATGAAACAAAGTCTCCGACGAAAGGCGGAGGAATCATTCTCGCTCTCCTCTTTCCGTCAAAAGCGTTATAAGGCCTGCGTGCCTACAATGGGCCTCTCACTTGCACATATATTCCTAACATTTTTCCCGTAGCCACAGATCCTTGCGTCAAAGTATAATAGTAGGTATATGCTTGTCATTTTTATCTTAGCAGTTAAAGTTATTTATACAAGAAAAAAACTTGAAAAGAGTACTTCCCAGACAGCACATGATATCTTAAAGACGTTTTTTTTAGATCTTAATTATGTCTGGACGCCTAAAGACATAAAAAGGATATCTTATGGACTTCTTTTTAGGGATGTTTAAAATATATCTGATTATGATGTCTATAAGATGTCTTTTAAGTATCGGTACAAGACATCTTTTTAAGGCTAAAAACAAATTAACCACAATCAACTATTAAAAAAAAAAATTTACCAAGATCTGCTTTTGAAAAACAAAAAAATAAAAAATATATATATTTTTTTCATTTTTATTTTCTTTTTACGAAAAACGAAAAAAATTGAAAAAAAAAACAAAAAAGAATTTTCAAAAAAAAAAACTGAAAAAAAAATAAAAAAATCACATTTTTTAAAATCTTTTTTGACAAACAAATTTCCCCTCATTCTAATTCTTATTACGCTTTTTATATCAATACGACCGTAACTAGAAACGTAAATGGAGGGCGTATTATGTTGCAAAATCGCCTGTGCAAGGCGTCAGTAAGGCGTCTTAAAAAAGATGTCTTAAACACGTTTCCTTTTATAACAAACGAAGTCGTTAAGACGTCTTTAAGATGCATATACGGCGAAAACCGACTTTCTTAAGACGTCATGAATGACGAGCTACGACATCTTTAAGATCTCTTTAAGTCATCTTTGTGCTGCCTGGGTTTGTTTTCGTTAGAAATTATCTTGCTTTACTCACTACATATACATTATTATAATACACTGAGAAAAATACGCCAAGTAAAATATTAAATAGTAAATTTTACTGGCCACTATAAAATATTAAACAAATAACAGTACTGCAATAGTAAGGCAAGACCCTAGGTACTAACATACAAAAAAATTAACTTGCATTGGTTCCAATAACCCCCATCTACAGGCTGTTTTTTATAATTTTGCTAATCTCACTACATCAATTTACTATTTTTTTGAGATTTAAGTGAAAAAATTGTTGCAACTTGAAAGTTTTTAGACTAAATTGGCCTATTTTGATTTAAGCTTGTTAGTAAATACCAATATATAAATTATTTTAATAGAAACATTTCAAATTAGCTCTTATTTACAAAAGAGATTTCTCGACCCCACAGAAAATTTAATTAAAAACTAACGAAAACCAGGTAAAGGCCTAATTAGCTTAAAAAACTCTGAATAGTATATATGGTGCAAATTTGAATTATTTAGCTCAAAGCGTTTCTAAGCTATCGTGGTCACTAATTTTCCTGGACAGGCAGAATCGACATATCGACAGACAAAAATGTTTAAGGACTTTCCTAGGAAAAAGATGCAATTTTTAAATGGTTGTAAATACACTGAAGTCCAAAAGTCACCACCCCTCTTAACTTTTTAACCAGTTGAGTATTCAAGTTCAAATTTGGAACAAAAATGAAACAAATTTTAAGTTTAAAAGCTGTAGTTCGGCATATTTTTGATATATTTATCTTTTAAAATGTGGTAAGGGTCATAGGAGTGATTGTTTAAGAAAAAGGGGCCCTCTAATACATAATTTTAAAGAAAATAAAATTCTCTATTCGACCATAAATTTTTTTGCTAAAAAATGCATTTTTTTGAGATATTTTTTTTGGAAATTTTTTTAAGTGTAATTTAAAATTAGTTTTAAAGAATAATTTACATGTTTTCTTATGAAATTAATCACTTTCAACCCATTAAAAAAAAATCTAAACAAATTAATTAACATATGGTGAAATAGGAATTTTATGAATTTGAAAATGATGTATCACACCAACCATCTTTCCATTTAAAAAAAATCCTCCCTATGACCCCCTGCCACCTTTTTTAAAATTACAAAAAAAAAGTTATTTTAAGTTGTTATTTTTTACGTGTTACAAATCTAAAGTGGATATCCTCACTGGTTCAAAAATTAGGAGGGGGTGGCTTTTGGACCGCTCTGTATGTAGGCATCATACATATATATATATATATATATATAATTTAAGTTAACCATACTTTAGAGCTTAAAATTTCCTTTAAACTCAAGAAATGTATTTGGGTGTTTTAAAGGCCCTGGTATGTTTAATAAAATATTTTTATTTCAAGGCTATAATATAGCTTTGAAAAAAAATATATATATATAATAGTTGAAATATTATTTAACTCGTCAATTAATGTATTTTATCCACGGCCCTGATTAATGGGCCTATTTAAAACGACCGTGGATAAAGTATCGAATTGTACTCGCGTATAATAGCTATTAATCATTCGGGTGATTAGGTCACTCGCCTTTCGGCTCGTGTCCCAAAATTCACCCTCATTGATTATTATACGCTCATTGAATAATATACTATTAAGAGACATGTCACAAAATTAATCACGTCATTAATCACAGGCTATTAAAACATGAGATTACAAATATTGGCTTTCGTTTATCTACTTTTCTATAAAATATATAGAAAAGTAGTTGGTTTTCTTATTCGGAAAGTTATTAATGGTGGTAATTTTCTGCTTAACTTGAGGGAAAATTAAGTATGATTCAGAATGGAAAAGCTATTTAGTTTAATAATAGTAATATATATGTCAAGCAAATTCTAACAAAAAAAAACTGGAATTTTAAAACTGGAATTTTTAGTCTTATTTATCAAATAGATTTTAACTAGAAAAGTAAATAGCCATATATAATTTTAAATATTATAAAGTTTTAGACTACGCCTAAAAATCTGGTTGTGGTATCCAGATCTATAGTTAAATACATAACTACAATTTTTCTGGTTGCTGCAACCAGAACTAGTAGTTTCGGGTTTTAACCCTGTTGATGGAATTATACTATGCGACGTTTAGTTTCTTAATACTAGAGACATCTTCAGGGATACTGACTCCTGGCTTGCGTACCTCTATTATATACTGGTGATCCTTTACGGATTACTGATTTCCACACAACTTTTAACCTAAACCCCTTGTCACAATTCATATTATTCTATGCTTTCCCTTATTTTTCTTGGAAATTCCCTTAGTTCACAGACAAGTTATTTTGTTTGATATATTAATTTTGTATCCGGTCTCATGAGCATGCTCGGGTATTGCTGACAACCTTATGTTTTAGTCTGATATTTCTGTCATACTCTGTCAGTAGATATTTTTCTCTTTGTTTCCCCAATATAAGAAGTACCACAGGAAAAAGGGATCTTGTAAACACCCTTCGACTGAAGCGGTGTTTTATCTGTAGTTGAAGAAAAACATTGGCCCAATTTTCTGTATGGCTTGAATTTAGGCTTGATGTTTTCCTTCCTCAAAAGCCTGCCGATTTTGTCCGTGATACCACGGTAAGCGGTAAGTGGTAAAGCGGTATATATATATATATATATATATATATATATATATATATATATATATATATATATATATCACCAACATAAATTTTATAATCGCTTTTTAAGCTTTCTGAAAAATTTGAAAATATCTAGATAGGTAAATTTATCTCTTAGCCGACGATTTGTGATTATTCTAGATTTTTACGTATAGACAAGCACTCCCTAGGAAAACATATAAAATTATATACAGAGAAAGAAAGTTCCGCGAACCACTCATTTATTATTAAGTGGCTAATTAAGTGCATATATTGCGGAGTAGGGTTATTGGGTAGTAGGGAGGTCATGGAGTAGGGTTGTTATAGAGTAGGGATGTTATGCATCCAATGTTATATAGTAGAGATATTATGGACTAAGGAAGTTAGGAGAAGGAAAATTGCCGACATCGGTGAAGAGGCAAGGAGCGCGTTCGCTTTGTAATGTCAAGGTCGAGGTTCGAACCCCGCCTGGGTGTCTTTAAAATTGCTATTACTTACTGCTTTAAAACTACATATAAATAGGCCATAACCGAAACGGTTGAATGCCGTGGTGTACCTACTGAAGGGTAGTTACAACCTATAAAAAAATTAAGATTAAATTTTAATGGTTAATTTCTCAGTTACAGTGGCAGTTTTGTTAGTCATATCATAAATAATCCTTAACTATTTACTTACTTTATTTTACTAATATTATTGACGATCAGGTTTTTCTAGCTATTTTAACTTTAGATCGTAGCATAAAAATTCATAAAGCTTAAGGCAAATGCTAAAGCATAATTTTAAGAAAAGAGGTCAAGAAGTTTTATAAAACATCTGCCGTGATTTAAGGGAACGTTAAAGTTTGAGTTTATTTCCAACCTCTTTAATCAAAACAATTTTTCTTTTAAAAATATACCTAAGTAAAGCCGTAGCGTGAGCAATTTGTTAGGGATAAAGGACAATTTTGCCAACTTTTCGATTAAAGAATTACCAAATTTTTTGACATTAAGAATTACCAACTTTTTTCTGGCAGAAAAAGAAGTGATTAGTACAAAACAAGCTAAAAAGGATACACTTTCTATACAGCTGGCAATATTTTAAATAGCACTAATTGCAAATGTAAAAAATTTAATATGCTTTTTGACTTTTACGTAAGAAGGAAATTTTTTTGACTTGTAGTATATAAGAATAAACAATATTTTTTGTATTTAGGTATAGTTTTATTGAAAAAACGTATAAGTATGGGAACGTTCAAGTATTACGTAACACAAATTGTACCAAAATTCATACCCCGATTCTCGCGTTATTAGAGATTTCATATTTTGGCTACAGCCTTAAATAATGCGAGAACCGAGGTATGAAGTGTATGAATATTGGTACATTTTGCATTACGTAATACTTGACCGTTCCCTATCTGCCAAACGCTTTCGGAATTTTTATTTCATCTTCAGGGCTGGCACTGAAAAGTAAGTAAAAGGGGGGCGAATTAGAATTTGACAAATTTGTGGGTAGCTTAAAATTAGGTTATGTTAATTTTTCAAAAACTTACTTGTCAATGCCTTACAGGATGCAGCAAGCGAAAATATAGTTGTTTTATTATACATTGGCAGCAATAAGGACAATTACAAACACTGTAAAACTTAAAAACTAAAATAAAATTGCGGGACATCATGACAGTTAAAATGCATGATGGCAATGTGCAGAGGATAAATGGCCAGTTTGACGAGGAAAGTTAGGCGGCCAGTGACAATCAATTTCAAAAAGGTTTTTCATATTTAAAAGTTTCATGATATTTCCAACCTGACAATCCAAAAACAATTTTTTTTGGTCGATTTCAAACAGGATGCAGCTTTCATAAATTATTGAGCCAAAATGGCTTAATTTAATAACATATTTTATTAGAGGACGTTCAAGTATTACGTAACGCAAATTGTACCAAAATTCATACACTTTATACCCCGGTTCTCGCATTATTATAGATTATAGAGATTTCATATTTTGGCTACCCCCCCTAATAGGGGGTGTGTTAGGGGGGTAGCCAAAATATGAAATCTCTACTGCCTTGAATAACGCGAGAACCGAGGTATGAAGTGTATGAATTTTGGTACATTTTGCCTTACGTAATACTTGAACGTTCCCTTAGGTAATTTATTAATAAACAGCTTTTGCTAAAAATTGACTGGCCATTTTGTAGAATTCTAAATATTCTCCTTAATCTATAAAAATATAGACATGGAATATTATAAAAAAATATATCTATATTTCCTGTATCTTTAAGTATGAAAATAAATTTGTTCTCTTTTTATCAGAAGACTGTTCTTTTGAAAGAATACTAGTTCGTAAAGTTTCTCTCTTAACCGGCTGGTAAATTTATATATCTACGAAATTGATGGAATTAAAAGATATAAAGACAAGCTGCGTCCAAATTTAATATTAAGAAGAAATAAACAGTGTCCAGTCTCACGAACTCAGTCACTTATTGTTTAACGATTGTCTGAGTCTCTTGAATTTAATTGCTTGGTTTCTAAGTCTACAGGCAGAGAAGAAACTAATAAAAAGTATTTTTCTACGACTGCTTTAGAATGTAAGCAAATACACACACTTTTCAAACACAGAATTAATCCATTTTAGCTTTAGATATGATATGAATATTTCGTATCAAGTGTTGAAGTGTGAAAACTGTAGCAAAATTAGCAAAAATATATATATATTACCATAAAACATTGAATTATTTAATGCAATTTAAAGTTTTGCGTTAAAATTACATAAAGTTTATTAGTTTTTCTTAATATTTGACCACTTTTTTATCAATTTAGTTCAAAAAATTAAAACTGCGGAAATATTTAAACCTGATATCTGTGACAACAATCTGACATAACCTTCAATTTTTTCATTATAATTTGTAAATATGTGCTAAAATTAAATAAAAATCTTTTTTAAGTACTGATTTGATAAAATTATTAAATAACATTAATTGCTTTATTAAAAATATGTGTTTTGTTGAATTTACAAAAAACATTGTTTTTAACCTTGTACGCAGTTTAAAGCCATACATTATTTCATATTTGCAGTCGAAGAAAAAGCATAGTCTACAACACGTATGGAATAGTCTACTCTCCTGCCGGCTCGTACGACAAACTTTTCGCTTGCGCGGAATATTGTCTATTCCATACTAGTTATAGAATATACTATTATAAACTTTGTGTTAGATACTTTTTTCAAGTATAAAAATAATTGACATAAACATTTTTAACTAATTTTTAAAAATTCAATCATTTGTTCCAAGTTCATCACTGTTGGTCTAAGTAAGATTCGCAATGTGCACTAAATTGCATTGCATTGCATAGCATTGCACATTCAATTTCAATTAATCAAAGTTTGAAGTGGAACACACAAAAATTTACAACAAATTTAAAG
This sequence comes from Brachypterus glaber, assembly GCA_958510825.1. Lineage (NCBI taxonomy): Eukaryota > Metazoa > Arthropoda > Insecta > Coleoptera > Kateretidae > Brachypterus > Brachypterus glaber. The sequence continues at coordinate 67,730,329 of OY294046.1, forward strand.
TCAATTATCTTCGAATTTAATGAACCGATTTAAATAATTATTTTTCTACAAGAAAAGGACATCTTTTGACTATAATTATTTCTGGTTAGAGTTGCCAAAACCCTAACAGTGTACCTGGTAAGGGAATCTTACTGGAAAATTGCGGAAAATCAATGTAAAAAAGGACTGCGATAAACTTACCATAGAAAAGCTGATTTGTAAGTTCAACCGGTACAAACTGCATTAATTTCTGCGGATAATTATCCGATAATTATAATTCACGTAGTGTTGAGAACTGCTCCACGCCGCGCTACTATTCTGTCGTACTAACTGCCTTCTAAGTGTCGAGGTGTCGCGGATTGTCTCTCTCCTTTTCACACATAGGCAAGTACTATGCGCGTATGTTGTACTTCTGTTCATCGCATTAGGAAATAGAATTGGGAAGGATATATAAAGTACAAAGCGAGTCAAGAGTTAGTTCTTAATAATAATACCTTATTATTATTTATATTAATAGTTTAATAACTTTTGCTATATCCCGTAACACCTGGTGTTACAGAATAAATGTGACTATGTTTTTTTGCTTAAACTTTAAAGTTGTACCAAACATGTTTTAGAGAATTTTTAAAAGTTTTTCTACTTTAGTCTAATTACCAAGTTCAGTTTAAACAATTAATTTTTTTGATTTTGTTTCTCTCGTTTTGTTGTAAAAATGTTGAGGATTTTGTGGAAACAGTGATTTATATATCATTTTTGTGCCAAAAAACTAGGATAAAGATAATTCATATATTTTTTTACTGCAACAGTAAGACAAGACACTAGGTACTAACATACAAAAAAAAATAACTTGTATTGGTCCAAATAACAGGGTGTTTTTTATAATTTTGCTAATCTCAATACATCAATTTACTATTTTTTTGAGATTTAGTAAAAAAATTGTTGCAACTTGAAAGTTTTTAGACTAAATTGGCCTATTTTGATTTAAGCTTGTTAGTAAATGCCAATATATCTACCCATCTTCACTCCAAGAATTCCCAATTTAACATTTTAAAATTTTGAGTTTCTCACATAGTTAACACTTTTTTAAGCTTTAGATTAGAATAAAATTGGAAAACATGTTTTTGTTTTAAAATAATTACGATAAGTTACTCCTGCGGAACTTTTATCACTTACTCGTCATGTGACTTGAGATTTTAATTTAGTCTTAAAATTTAAAACTATCTAAATCGAGTATATCATCAAAAGCCCCGCGGAGCTTTTTCCTAATGAAAATAGATTTTTTTCAGCCCTTAAAATATAGTCCATACGTCATAGTCTTTCGTAATCATTTCATCCGAGCGCTCAAAATTGGGAGCGCTCAAACATAGGTTATCCCAAAATATTCGACTGTTTGTAATTTTTTCCAAAACTAATAAATAGTTGTAAGGTAAAATTTATAGGATATTTAATAAAAAATAGTTAATTCTATCTACACTTCTGCTCAAAAATATCGGCCCACCTAAAAAAATACACATTTTCAAATGCTAATAACTCCAAAACTATTCAATAGATTTATTTGACCTTTTTTTTATTTTAAAGCTTGAACTTTTAGCTCTTAATTACTGGAATAAAAATTATCAAAAATCTTTTTTTAAACCGGCAGCAATGAAAATTACACAGCTATGTTTTTTTACTGCTTCTTTCGATATGCGCACGGTTTGCCACTGCATATTTTTTTACAATTTAATTAATTGATTTTATAGGCCAATTAAATGGGAGTAATTTCTTTTTTAACTTTTTAATTTTCCTTTTCTCGTTTAGGAGATATACGGTTTTTTCTGAAAATAAACATTTTTGCAAAGTATTTAAATTTTATTATTTATATTCAATAGGTACAAAATAAAAAAAAAAAATAAAAAAGTAAAATAAACTATAAATAAATAAATAAATAAATAAATAAATAATAAAAATAAATAAATAAATAAATAAATAAATAAACTATATATTTTTGCAAATAACAAAAAAACTACTTACATTGCTTAAATAGTCATGTTTTTTTTACCCAATCTTTTTTGATGCAATTTAACCACAAACTCAAATGTTTCCATAAGTTTTAAAACTTATTCTAAAAGCCACACTTATTGTGACTGATTCCTTCTTTTATTTTTTATCATAAGTCTTCTCATTTAGGAGAAATTAAAGTTTTTCGGAAAAAGTGACTTTTTAATCAGTGGGCTAGTGCCACCCCTGTAAAACTGTATATGACGGAAAAGCGTCGATAGAATATAAAGATCTATTGCACTTCTATAACTTTAGCTTAAATAAATACATTTAATTAACACGTTTTCTGCGTTAGCAACTTTTTGGTTCCCAGCTCAGACTGCGTTTTGAGGCATATATGTCGAACGAACTTTGCACAGACTGTTTAAATCTCTAATGGTACTCCAAAAACAAGTTCTAACGTCTTTTTAAGGACTTTTTGCTTTTTAATTTTTTTTAAACAAAATATTTTATCAAATAAAATAACAATAAACAAATTTTAAATTTTATTAAAATTATTTAATAACAATTATAAACACAAAAAAACGTATTAGACGTGTATGTTTTTTTACAACAATGCTGTTTTTCGTTATTATTAGTTACATTACATTATGGTCAATAAAACATTCAATTTAATTTAACAAAACACTAAAACTAACCAACATTACGGGTTCAGTTTTAGCTTCCAATGATATACCTCTCCATATCATGCACGATCCACCACCATAACTAACTTTTTCTGCAATGCAGGCCTGTGCATAACGTTCTCCAGGACGTCGGTAGACACGCTGTCTTGCATCATTCCCAAATAGACATATCCTGGTTTCATCAGAAAACATAACCTTTGCCCATTGGTTTCTGTCCCAGTTTAAATGTCTTCTTGCAAACTGCAGCCTGGCACGACGATGGTTAGCAGTGAGTTTAGGTCCAGTTGCGGCCTTATAAGAGCAAAGGTTTCTTTCAAAAAGCCTTCGACCAATAGTGGACCTACTTACTGCTACACCTCTTGTTTCTTGAAGCCGTGATCTCAAATTAACTGAATTTAGACGACGATTCCGCAGGGAATTAAGCTCGATAAATCGGTCATCCCGAGCGGACGTGCACCTATGTCTGCCAGCTCCTTGGCGTCGACTAAAGGAACCGGTCTCCTCAAAACGTTGGAATACACTTCTTACCGCTGCTCTCGTAATATTTAACTGTTGAGCAACATAACGCTGACTGTGCCCTTCTTGTAGCAGAGCTACAGCTTGGGCAGCTACTTCCGGACTTGTTTCCATTTAAATAATACAATTAAATAAAATTTTAACGAGTTAAAAAAGTATTGTCACATAAGTGACAAGTCTTGTCAATCATAAAAAAGTTAGTTACAGGGGTGGCACTAGCCCACCACTTAAAAAGTCCTTATTTACCAAAAAAACATAATTTCTCCTAAATAAGAAGACTTATGATAAAAAATAAAAGACGGAATCAGTCACAATAAGTGTGGCTATTAGAATAAGTTTTAAAACTTATGGAAAGATTTGAGTTTGTGTTTAAATTGCAACAAAAAAGATCGAGTAAAAAAAACATGACTATTTAAGCAATGTAAACTCAGTTTAAACATGTTTGCACCAGAAACCTAAATTAAATAAATAAAAGTTTACGATTTAAGCTTCAAATTAAAAAAAAAATCAATTAAATCCATTGCGTAGTTTTTTTGTTACTTGCAAAAATGTAAATTTTTAGAAAAAACCTTATATCTCCTAAACGAGAAAAGGAAAATTAAAAAATTTAAAAAGAGATTACTTCCATTTAATTAGGCTATAAAATCAATTAATTAAATTGTAAAAAAATATGCAGTGGCGAACCATGCGCATATCGAAAGGTGCAGTAAAAAAACATAGCTGTGCACTTTTCATTGCTGCCGGTATAAAAAAAGATGTTTGATAATTTTTATTCCAGTAAGTAAGAGCTAAAAGTTCAAGCTTCAAAATAAAAAAAAGATCGAATAAATCCATTAAATAGTTTTGGAGATATTTGCATTCAAAAATGTGTATTTTTTTAGGTGGGCCGATATTTTTGAGCAGAAGTGTATATCCTGCCAAGGTATTGAAAATTTCTTCACTAAATTCTTTATTTTATCCTAAACAACTTCAAACTACTACTTCTAAACAACTTTCATAAAATAAAAATAAATAAATTCACATTTTGTATAAAGTTATATTTTCCGATATATGAGCATGAAATATAGCGATACCAGAATTACGACCAATAAAAAGATTATTATATTAAAAATCAATGTTTGAAGTAACCAAGTTTTTACTTTTTGATATAAAATAGTATGATAAAATACAGTGTTTTGCAATAACGTAACGTTATTAAGGTTAAAGAAAACCTGCTTTTTAGACCTAATAAATATAAAAAAAATATAGTGGATAAAGTTCAGAAATTGTTATTTATGGTATTAGTGGGTAAAGTAAGATATTGCCCATGAGAAAATTAACCTGCCAGGCGTCAGCCAAGCAGGTTAATTTTCGAGAGGGCAATATCGGTTTACTTATGAGTGCCATACAAGGTTTTATCCAATAAATGGCTTAGAAATTCATATTTTTATTAAAAATTTTAATGACATTTACAAGAAAATAATTTGACAAGTGGGTAAAATAAATAATTATCCACTCAATAAAGTAAAAGCCACGCGGGGATTATTATTGAGTTTATCTATTTAAAATAAAGCTGGTAATTGTCTTATTATCTGTATGTATTGGATAAAAATATATATATATATATCATTTTAATATAAAATATGCCTTCAATGTACTCGCCTTCGCCATATTTGTAAATCCTGGTAAACGGTTAATACACAGCGTGTCAAAATTCCGCCCCCCCCCCCATTTAGGTTTAGAACGGCTTAAGATATCAACTTGAAATTTGGATTTTTTTTATTTTAGTACGGATAAAAAGCCAAAAATAATAAATTAATGCTGCATTTTTACACAAAAAAATCTAAAGGTAATTTAAATATACAAAGTATAGAGTAGTCTTCGAAAATATTTTATAGAATTAGATAAAAGTTTTAATAAAAATAGAGGAAAAATAAAAATTTTTCGATGTAAATCTGAAATGAGACATAAAGCTTTGATAAATTTCTATAAAATTGAATGCAGTAAGTTTGCGTTTAAACTAGTATTGACGTACATCAAATTATATTAAGATATTTATTCCAAGCAAGTTCTCAGAAAAATAAATAGTATTATGTACTATAAATAAATAAGTAGTATATTGTTTGACTAAGAGGAAAAGTGAAGCTTTTTTTTACTGATCTGATCTTTACGGACGACGCTAAGCGGAGTCCGGAAACTACAGACGAGTAAAAAAAAGCACTTTTCCTCTTAGTGAAACATACTATTTTTTTTCAAGCATCCTATATATATTTTTTTAATATTAATTTTTGAATTTAATTTATTCATTAATAAAGTATGTTTTTTTTTATTAAAATAGGCCAATAAAACCCTTTCGAAATAAACTTAAACCTTCCTTAGCTCATTTTAAATTTTTTTCGTAGGCTAAATCGTACACTTTTCGCGATTTCGATGGTAACATGTCTAATGTAGCATTTGCAATTTCGGAGAGATTTGTAGGTGTATAAACCATATATTCTTCTTCGATCATTTTTAATCAATTTCACACAAGGTTTTTGCACAGAATCTCGAGTCAACCACCTGTTTACATAATAAACAAACAAGTTTGAAGTATGGCTGTCATCAAAGTCAAAGAGTGCTGCCGCAAGTGGTGGTTTTGCTAACTAACTTTTTTTTACGGCGTACAACAATAAACTCATTTTTTTACTGTAAAAAAATAGATTACTTCTAACTAGTGTGTTCAGTTATAAAATATGAACATTTTAATACGCTAGAAGAAAAAAATATTTTACTACAATAATAGTATATCTTGTTCGGATCTTAGATATCACTAGTGATACCAGAGGTATTTTTTTTTTTCGGTAAAAGTTGGTATACAGGATGAGTTTTATTTATATTCTCCCCCAAAATTAGTTTCGCCGGAAGTTGCATAAATGTTTTTTTTAATGAAATACCCTGTAATTTTTTACATTTGTTAATTCAGCCTCTAATTCTATGCATAAAAAACTGTCGAAACCGGAAGTGAAACGAAAAAATTAAATCCGGCATTTTATAGCCAGTGTGAAATTATATAAATCACCCAAGTTTCGTTTTTATCGAATGAAGATTAATCTTAATTTTGGGGTTGGACATAAAACTCACTCGGTGTGCTTAGCTTCATAGTTATAGAAGAGTATACCCATATAGACTTTTTATAAAATATAAAATAATCTCGCCACTTTTGCTACTTCTAGAATTCTTTTACAGGCAAGCACGCATACATCATTTATATGTGATATACCTATTTTCGAAAAAATCAAAATACCTACTATTTATTATTCCATCAATTTATTTTATAATCATCGTACAGAGTGATATTGGAAGACTGACTGTTTCGGGCTGGTGGCCCTCTTCAGTACCAAGAGTCAACTCTATACGCTGATTAAAAAGTCATTACATTGATGTAGACTTGTGTGCCATCTATTACTAGATGTAGACAACTACTCATACCTCTCCTAGTCTGGAGACTATGTGCTTAAGACACACAAGTCTTCAACTTGCTACCATACAAAGTCAGTCAGTCAATATCACTCTGTACGATGATTAGAAAATAGACTGATGGAATAATAAATAAATATTTCTATAATTTTGTATAAAATTAAAAATTTCTGTCCTTACCTCACTATTTGCTATTTCCTATTTAGTTTAAAATAAATCCAAAACATTAAATTTTCTTTAGATATATGCTTGGTTCCAAATATGTTACCAGAAATATAAATAGACAAACCGTGAAGTTATATATTTCTTTCTGATGAAGTTTTAAGTTAAGTTATTATTTGAAAGGTATTATTTATTTTATTGCTTTCATATAATTTTATGTAATTTATTTTACAGAAATTAGGGGTTTTCTTTGAAATATAAAAACGAAATTTCATACAATTTTGGTTTTGATTTATAAAACTGATGCACTATATCATTATTGAACCAATCACATAGATATCGCATTCTGGCCAGTCTTGATATGGCTATAATTGCTCCTTTGTGTGATGAATGGTGATGGGAATCCACCAGGGTGATAGTATCTGTATCTTCTTGTAAAATAAACAGCACAGTTTTTGAATCAGCAATTAGAGCAACATACAAAGAATTAATAGTTTCACTTATTGAATTTTCCAACCATTCAATATAATTTTTCTTCATATTCTTGAACAAAGATTTTAAGTCTTCTGTATATAAACAACTTTTCCATTCGGCAAGTCCACGTGCCTCCTTGCCAGAAAATTCTATAGCTTCAGGCACAGTAAGATTTATATGTCTCAGAGCGTTTTGCATTTTAAGATTTTCATGCGTTCTGTTTCCTTTTAACATGCTTAGGGCTAATAGTCGAATTATTTCTGCATTTAGTGTTTTCTCAGGTCGGTTAATTTGAATTTGAGAGTGATGGCACTTTGACGCCATCAAAACTGCAATTAAGGTACAAGCGTTGCTTCCACTTGAATATTGTTTAATGTTGTAATGAGCTTGGGAAAAAAGTGGTTCAAACCATAAAATTAAGATTGATTCTTCTGGTAAATATTCGGTTTCGTATTTTGGATAAAATGGTAGCTCGTTATTATCTGACACCATTTTTTACAATTTAATTTTAATTATTACAATTTTGACACAATTGTCTATTTAACACACCTTCTCTAAACAAAACTTTAGTTTAAAACGATTGTCAATGGGAGCTGTTGGTTGATTTTGAAAGCTAAAGTGGACACTTTAAAGACATGTAATCACTAACATTCAATCTTCAGGAGAGTCCTTCATTAATAATGAATCATTATTAATAATGAATCATTATTAAGAGTATTTTATTTTGATGAAAAATTTACTGTAAGAAGCAAATTTATTTTTGAAATGATGGTTGCGCATAGATAAGAAAAGAAGAAGCTGTAGACATGGAGGTGGATCGCAGAAGGAGAAATTTGAAAACTTATGGCGAAACTTAGAAAATGTCATTTGAATAATATTTTTTTTTCAAAATTAATGGGGAGCCCCTAACACAAGCCAAAAGCTTATTTGGGGCTCTCCATGCTTATGTATTACATTTCAGAAATAAACTATAACTATAACTATAACTATTTATGTACAATTTACTACAGTCATGGAGAGACCCAAATATGCTTTTGGCTTGTGCTAGGTGCTCTTTACAATTATTTCATCTCCAAATTTAAAATTTTCGCTTTCCTTCATTGCTACACATAGCTCTTTCCTTGTATCTCATTCTAGCACTCCATTTCCCAATATTTTAGTAATATTTATAGTAAATTTTGTATTTATCTTCTTCTTCTTCTTCTTTCCTATTTGTTATTGGCGTTGTATATACGTTTCCGCCAATTTCACCGCGCCGGGATTTGACTTCACTACCGCACAAATTACTTGTAACTTCGGTTTTATTTTTATTATTTTTCACTAATTTTTACTTTTATTTTGGCAGAGGGGTACCAGCGGTAAGTCTCAGAAATGAAAGAGATGATAGAGGATTACACTGCCACTCGAATTTTTTCAAAAAAATCTTGAATGATTGCAACTACTTGGATTATGAAATAAGGTTTGGATGTTGCAAGGAAATTCTAAATTTGTTGCTAAGCGGTTAAACAATGTGTTTCTATCTACTGTGTAATTCATGCATTCTAATATGATGTGTTCGATGTCCTCTACTTCACCACATGCGCAATTTGGAGAATCTACTATTTTGTATTTATAAATTATTTTAAAAAATATGACAGTGACTTTTAAAATTCTGGATAAAATTAGATAACGTCATCTAAAGGCTCTAACGGTCTAACTCCAAAACGTCATATTTTTCAGGAGACGTAAAAAACGATTTAAAACTTAATTATAGCAATTTAGAACTTTAAAACTAGCTTGTTCACAGGTAAAAATGTTTGAAATGTGTTAATGTATTTAAAACTTTTCATTGTTATCTATTTTATATAAATTATTTGAAAAGTAATTTTTAACCACAGAATCTAAATTCACTAATGGTCTAACTCCAAGGGAAGATAAAAGAGGATACCTATCGTATTATATCGCGTAATATTATTACAAAAAATTTATATTTTTATATTTAATATATAATATTACTACTAGGTAGGCATGATATATATAATTATTAATGGCAATAATTATAATTATCATCAAACAGTAAATTAACAAATATTTGAAACGGGATCCCCTGTTGTCGAGAAATAGTTTGACATTAGTGACAGTTCTCATTTAATTGTTTTCTTACAATCATATGATGGAGTTAGACAGCGACTTAAAATATTTACATTTTTGCATTTTTTGAGGCTGATATTGGTTTAATGCAACTTTTTTTTTTGAAGTATGTTGGTAATCAGATAATGAAGCAAATTTGATAAAAATCTCATTTTTGAAAAATTTGGAGTTAGACAACTAGAGCCTTTAGTGGACGATAAGTATTTCTTGTATTCTAAATCTGTCATTTTTTTTTAAACACTATATTTTTTAGATTAAATTTAAGTACGTATAGTAGGGTGAGCCGAAAAATTGAAATCTGGAATTTAAAAACGCAATACCCCACAAAATATGCCTTCTTATACAGGGTGTATTTGAAATAAGGTCGGAAATTTTAACAGGTGATTCTACATGATAAAATATGACAAAAAGTTCCTATAAACATATGTCTAAAAATGCGTCATAAGGGAGCTACGCCCCTTTGAAATTGGATAAAAAAATCGGTTTTTATTTAATAACTCAGGAACCCTTTGAGATATATTAACGAGGTTTTGCACGTGAATTAATCCTAATAAGGCCCATCTTTGTATGTCATTTTCACGTACTTATTTAAACCAGGGGTGTGCGAAACGGGGGGACCTTATCAGTTTTTTGTCCCAAACTTTTTTCTGTGTAACTTTTTTGCAATTTTATTTTTGAAATATGATTCATTAGGTCAAAATACATAAAAAAGGTACTCTTGTTGTAATACTGTAGGATTAACCGTTTTCGAGAATAGTTCATTTGAAGGTGAAAATTCACGGTTCGAGGACGAAAAATTAAATACTAAAATGTCGAAAACCAAAATTTTAATGATGCAATGTTATTATACATCAAAAACTAAGAAAAAAAGTTTCCATACATGTAGGTCGAAAAAACGCTTTTAAAGCTACCATAGCCCTTTAAAAATGATGCATATTTAGGAGACCATAGCTCCATTAGGATTCATTTTTGGAAGTACCTGTATATGAGGCTTTTTTCTTAGTTTTTAATGTACATTCGCCCTGCATCATTAAAATTTTGGTTTTCAACATTTTAGTATTTAATTTTTCGTCCTCGAACCGTGGAATTTCACCTTCAAATGAATTTTTCTCGAAAACGGTTACTCCTACAGTATTACAACAAGAGTACCTTTTTTATGTATTTTGACCTGGGGAATCATATTTCAAAAATAAAATTGCAAAAAAGTTACACAAAAAAAAGTTTGGGACAAAAAACTGATAAGCCCTTCCCGTTTCGCACACCCCTGGTTGAAATAAGTACACGAAAATAACGCATAAAAACGGGCCTTGGTAGAATTAGTTGACGTGCAAAACTTCGTTGATATATCTCAAAGGGTTCCTGAGTTATTAAATAAAAACCGATTTTTTAGCCACTTTCAAAGGGGCGTAGCTCCCTTATGACGCATTTTTAGACATATGTTCATGGAACTTTTTGTCATATTTTATGATGTAGAATCATCTGTTAAAATTTCCGACCCCATTTCAAATACACCGTGTATGCCTAATGATTGTGCAAAAGCAGAATCAGATTAAAGGTCATCTTAAGCCCTCTACAAAGCCTTTAATATTAATGAAAATATCGTATTTCTTCACATTTGTAATGTATACCCAGCATGTCAAAAGTTCCCCCCCCCCCTTTAACTTTTGAAAGGCTTAAGATATCAACTTGAAATTTAGAACACATAAATAACATAACCCATTTATTTTTTTGGTGTATATTTGGTATGCTTAGGGGGCACGATGGAGACAGGAGAAAAAGGGGGGAAATTTTTTTAAATAGAAAGGGGGGTCGTGTGATGCATCATTATAAAATTCTTTATTTGCCCACATATTTTTTTATTTTTTCGGAACAATTTTTGGGTTATTCGCGTAAGAATTAAATCACGTGAAATTATGCCTCACTTCCATCACAAATCATAATATAGAGTGGCTTAAAATATGGCCTATGATGTTTGTAAATGTTATTTTCTGTTGTAAAACTTATTTGTTTTTGCTATTTTGCTTATTAAGTTTTCTTGTTTTTATTTTTTTTCAACATTTTTCCTAAAAGTTACAAAATGTACACCTTTGTAGAGGGCACAAAAATTGAAAAAATAAATAAAATGAAATACACGCTTTTTTTCTCTTTGCAAGACGCATCTTTTTCCCCCATGGATTTTCAAATTGAAAAAAAAATAAAACACCTATATAGGAACGGCCCACCCTAACGTATAGTATTTTGATTAAAAGACGCAAAAACCATATGAAAAATCTTAAAACAAAGCTCAGTCTTTGCTTTATAATACTATTAAATAATAATAGTTTTTTTTTATATAAAAATAATGATTAGCAGATTTAAAATATATGAAAAAAGTACTAAAATAAATGCCCAATTTAATTTATGAAATGATGGAGGACTATCCTGAAGAACTTTTACCATATCTTAAGGACCGGACCTGTTGGGATTTTACTGATTACTCTTCTGTGAAGTCCCCACCTTCAGCTTTCGATGTCAACTAACAGTTCCCTTTGATAACACTAGGCAACAAATCGCAACTTTTTTTTTTGCCCCGATCGGAAAGTAAATTTTTCTTACTAATTCGAGGGCGTAGAATTCGAATCTGACCTTAGAAAAATTCCATTTTACTGATTACTCAAAAAAATTTTAGTACATGCAAATATGCCAATTTAAAAATAATTTATAAAACAAAATACTGTGTATTTTTTTTGTTTTTTTAATGGTTCTACATCATAAAAATGTTACTTTATAACATAAGAACCATAATACGTAACATTTTTTTAGTTAATTTTGACCCCCTAGTAATGATTTTTGACAATTTTTAGCATGAGTACGTGGCGATAAGCTTGTCCCCTTATGCACCCTTCTTCTTACCCTCCACCCCTACTTAGTTTTGTCACATTATCCATTTTTTTTAATATTGTTTTTTTCATAATATCCCTATTTATTCTAGCTATGAATTTAAAGTTTCTATGTTTTAAGTTGGGTATTTTTTAACTAATATTGAGTCGCCGAATCCAAATTTGTCCTTGAAATATTTTTGCCTCCCATGATTCTAGAACAAAAGAGGGATAAAATAATGATTTTTTAACATTTTTATCTTATTTTTCTCAGAAAACTTAGGTAATAGAAATATTCTGAGGCCAGATTCGGTTTCAGCGACCCCAAATTAGTTAAAAAACATATGACTCCAACCGGTGCAAGAAACCGTGTTGCCTAGTGTAATCTTTTAAACTGATGTCTTATTCAGTAAAGGTGGTCCAACAATATGTTTTTTTTAGATGGAAGCTAGTAATTCAAGTTTTCGTACAGAATCTAGTAACAAGCGGTGAAGATATGTAATGCTACGCACTCCATTATATTTTATTCACAATACATGGTATATTGCATTTTCCCAAATGCTTAAAAAAATAATCAAAAAAAAAATAAATACATTTTTAAAAATATATATTTTCTCAATTTTCTTTTATTTTCTTTTTGCAAAAAACAAAAAAAAAATAAAAATTATAGTTTTTTTTATGTTTAACCCCCTATAGCGTTTTTTGTTTATGGGGGGATTACTTTCACAATCGGTAAAATTGATCCTTCTAATAAAAGTAATTTTTCCTGAAAAAGTTACGTTAATCGGAATTTTCTTTCAGTTTTTTTTTATTTTTTTAAATGTGTAACCCCTTATAACTTTTTTGTTTTTCTGGGGATTACTTTCAAAAACAATAGAGATCTTCCCCTCAAATAACTTGGTTTTTCTTAAATATTTTAATTCGATCGGATTATTTGTTCTTGAGTAATCGTTCTCCCAAAAATCGCGACATCGGACAGACAGACAAAAAGAATGCCAGACCGATATTTCAAAAAAAATGCTTATTTAGAGTTATTTGTGATAAACACTCGGAAATGAAGCAAATAAAAACTTTATTGCATTACATAATCATGCCAACGTTTCACCTAATATTTAGGCTTCTTCAGGGCTAAATTATTAAACATGCATTAAAACAGACAAATTAAACAAAAACATTACATCAACAAACAAAATACACTGAACATTTTTCAACAGGAGAATTCTCACTGTACAATAAACAATAACCCTAAATAAATTTCAAGAAGCATCCTGTAGGAAATATTATTATTATAATAATAATTATTGCTTATTTTTTTATGAAACAAATTTATATCCATTTTTTTTTTTTTAATACGATGATTTTTGTTTTTTTTTTTTTGAAAATTCGAAACTAGGTACCGTATAATATTATTCTAGCGCAGGCCCTGTGAATAATATAATAATGAAAAAATGCTTTTAAAGTACTTTTTTCTTAAATTTTTGCCAAAAATGTATTAGAAAAATATATACTATTACTAGTTTCATAACTCAATATAAATTTTAAATCCTATTAATATTTAAGCGAATGTGAAATTAAAATAGATTTATAACAGGGATAATTACGTTAAAATGTCTGCACTTCGCGTAGGTAGTGTGGTGGGTTATACTAAATCAGTCATATTTATAGCGCAGAATTAGAAATTTATAAACAAAAGTCCAGATATGCAGAAGGGATAGAATTTTCCAGTGTCTGTTACATCAGGTGAATAATTTATCAAAATTTCACTTTATGGACAATTTTCTGTTTATTCAAATATTTATTTTCCACTGTCAAAAAAAGTGGGAAAACCTATAACATCTTAAAATTTTTCTACTTATTTGTTTATGTACCTAAACTTTATTGATTTTTTTTTTTGTTTAAGCCAGACGATGACAGAAATTTGACGATTTTGACCATATCTCCGATTTTTTTTAAAAATCATTTCAATGGAAATTAAAAATGTTATTCGTATTTAAACAAGAAAAACCTTAAGTGTTGGGCCAAAATGGACGACGTAGCTACTAAAAATACACCTAGAAAACCATTTCTGATCCACGTGAACCCACAAAAAAAATTGTGGTCTTGTGTTATTAGCAAATTCAACATTTAAATAGGGAGGGGGGGCTGTAATTCCTAAATTCTTACGTAATTTGCTCACAAACCCTAATACATGTATATTAGAGTTCGTTTTACATTTTTAATTTATATATATATATATATATATATATATATACTCCGTCAGTTATGCAAGATAGAAAGGGACGCGGCCCGTTTTACACCACAGAGCGCATAAATAGCATAATTATGCATAAATCGTAGTGTATCAAAAATTTAACAGAGGTCGGTGCTATCTATTTTTCTGGAAAGGGCCTATCCAAAGACTCGCCCTTAACAAGCATAGTACATAAGAATGCGATGTCAGGATTGGCTTGTGTCGTCATCTATCTTGTAATGGTTGTTATGCCAGCCTCTGGATAGGCCTTAAGTTGTAATTGTAACCTAAAAATTGACGTTTTCCTTGTGTTCAATATAATTTACGTTTGTACAATATGTAGAATATGTTAGTCAAAAGAGAATAATTAGACTTATTTTTAATCTCGATTACCGGGAATCCTGCAGAGAAACATTTAAATCAAAAAATATACTTACTTTTCCGTGTATTTTTCTCTATAAACTGCTAATTTACATTTTTAAAAATAGAGATCTCTTTGACAGACAGTCCGATACGCACAAGTATTTCACAAGGGAAAGAAATAAATTCCGACTAAATACTTTTAACCGGATGATGTACAAAAAGTCACCAAAATATGCTGGATGCCATTTTTTTAATTTGTTGCCTTCCTCAATAAAAAATGTAAATTCTTTTACAGTTTTTAAAACTCAGTTAAGAAGGTTCTTATCGGAAAATGCATTTTATAAATTAGATGAATATATAACCAAATGTGCTCAAATAGCCTAGTTTGACCTTTATTGTGTATTTTTTTTTCCTAATATTTTTAAATCCAAAATTTTAATGTGTTTTTAATTTAGAATGTAAGTTTTATAAATGTTTATATTTTATATTTTTTACTTTGACTTGTCTATCCAATTTATTTTGGCGAAAGATTAATAAACTCTATCTATCTATCTATCTATGCTAATTTAGTACGAGTGTATGAAGAATAAACTAAAAAAGTACCTTTTTCAATACCATACAAAATAACATTAAGTATAACCATTTTCTTATGTAATTTTCTCTTCCTTTATTAGCTTTAACGACCGTCAATCATTGTCATAGACAAAAAATGTCACAATATTTTAATGTTGAAAGGTACGAGTTTTTAACTAATGATGTAGCTTATAAATCGAGGGAATTTTAAACTGCTATCTTGCATAATTGGACGGACTATAGTATGCCATACAAATCATATCATATCAATATCTGTTGTATTTAATACGTAAATATAGACACAACAGAAATTTGTATTAATACTTCTAGAAAATTACATCTGTGTAGCTGTCGGAATCTGTCAAACAAAGGTTGTATTGTAATAGTCAATTTTTTTGTGGTAACGCCGGTTAACCTGTATGTATCTCTGTCTCTGTTTAATTGATGAGTTAAAAAAAAAAAGAAATACATATTCCCCTAACTTGGTTAGTAACCGCTGCTCCACAAAAAATCGGCTAATAATTGCTCTGTTACTGCTGGTTAATTTACTAACTAAATAAAATACTTTAAATTAGTAATAATAAACTCCAAACTTTGCTCCAGACAATTTTCCGGATGAGGCACCAGCCACAATTTTCCAGATGCCCCAGGGGCTGGCCGCAAACCACGAGTTGCTCATTCGGTCCCATATAAATCACCGGTGTTCCTAAATGCAGCCACAACACGATTCTCTCTTACTTTAATTATTGTAATCGTTAAAATTTATTCTATTACCTTGCACACTGTGCAATGCACCGTTATTGTTTGTGCTAAATATTTAACGATCTGTGGGTTTTAAGTGCCTCAAATTATTTTAAATTTGCTGAAATAACTTTATACATATATAACCATCACAAACCATCACATAGGTATTAAAAAGTCCAATATAATTCTCATAAGTATCAAACTAAATAAGTATGGTTTGTTTTATTTATTTATTTATTTATTTATTTATTTATTTATTCAAAAACTCACACAGGTTTTCCCAATTACAGAGTTTGTTATGTTAAGTAAATTAATAACAATATCAGTGATCATTACCAGCAGGTGCAGCAAAAAAGTTTTTTATTTTGCAAATAGAAGTATTTAAAATATCGACCCTAGAGCAAATACTATTATAGTAATTGCACATAAGAATCACAGGTGAAAACAGATAAACATTAGTTCTGGACGTTCTAACATAAAAAAATAGAGAGATTCTAGCAGAAATTCTGGGCACGTTTATTTGCAATAAGTTTAATAGCTCTATACAGTCAATCTTATTATTGATCAATTTATACAAAAATATAATTGATGCTTGTTGACGTCTTACAGATAACGATTGAAACGAGAAATCATTTAGCAAATTCACATTAGGTATCCCTCTAGCTGGATACTCACCATATTTCCTAAGATACAGATATTTGAGGTAACGTCTTTGAACGTTTTCTAAAGCAGTAATAAGCTCAGCATAATTAGGACACCAAACTACCGAACAATATTCCAAATGTGATCTGACATAGGACATATAGAGCAAATTAACAGTTTTAATGCTAAAACATTTAGTATTCCTAATAATAAACCCAAGTGATTTGTAAGCTTTGGATACAATGTTGTTTATGTGTGGATGAAAAGATAATTTTTTGTCAAAAGTGACACCAAGATCCTTGATGGTATCAGGTCTGTCTAAACTGTGCCCATCGATCTTGTAGTCAAAAGTGATGACATTTAATTTTGTAGTAAAACTGAATATGTGACATTTATCAGCATTTAAGGGTAACTTGTGTCCATTGCACCATTTAACTACAGTATCTAAGATATCTTGTAGTTGAATACAATCATTTAAACTTTGGATTATCTTATATAACTTCATATCGTCTGCGAAAAGAAGACCATATACATTAATCAGGATCATTATTAGATCATTAATAAAAATGATAAATAACAGTGGACCCGACGTTGCAATGTATATAAAGGATTTTATACCATTGCATTCAACATATAGCATTCTGTTATATAAATAAGTAATCATTAGACATAAGAGAGGAATTGAAAAACCGAATATGTCGAGCATCATGATAAGAATTCTGTGGTCTAGTCTTTCGAAAGCCTTAGAGAAGTCAGTGTATATACAATCAGCTTGAAGAAAATTGTCTATACACCCAGATAGAAACTGAGTGAAACAGGCAAGATTGCTAGAAGTGGACCTACCTTCCATAAATCCATGCTGGCTCGGATCAAGCAAGATTGTAAATTAAAAAGCGCACAGTGAATATTTTCAAAACAGATTCGAATACAGTGCGAAGTTTATTTTATAAAACATAACTATATTCTATACACAAACATATACTATTCAAACCTGTTGTAAAAATATTAACTGTGCGATTTTTTCGGATTCAGCATCAAAAAATACATAGGAAAACCATGATTGAGCATCTGGTATCCGAAACTCAATTTTTCGAACTTTCTTGGGGATATTTTTTGGGACCGCAAATTAATTCCAGGCTTGTATAAATTTTTTTGACCTCGAATTAGGATTCAGCGTGGAAAAATACATAGGTATACCATGGTTGGGTATCTGGCATCCGAAACTCAATTTTCCACCCCTTTTAAGGGTAGTTTTTGGGTCCGGGGATGAATTCCAGAGGTCTAAAGTCTTTCTGACCCTGGATTCAGTTTCAGAGTCGAAAAATAAATAGGAATATCATGTTCTGTCTCACAGATCTAGACCTTTTTTTTTGTGGGGCTGTGTTATGTATAAAACCCATTAGATAGCTATAAAAAAAATCCAACATAACTATTTGATTAATTACCCATATGTATCAAATTAAATAGTTACCTAATTTCGATTTTTTTAGTAACGGTGCAATCTTAAACTTTGAACATGAATTTTTTGAATTTTTACTCCCACTTTAAAACTAAAATAAATTAAAAAATTCTGTAGGCATTACTATTATATTAATAAAAATTAAAAAGTCCAAATTTCCGGCTGAACACAACTTATATTATTTTTATATTTTAAAAAGTCATTATACAGGGTAATCGTTTGAAAGCGATCAACCCCAAATATCTAGCAAACTAAGCACAATATGAAAATTAAAAAAAAAAGGTCAATTTGGTTTTCCGAGTGGGAAATTTAAATATTTAATTTTGAGGGTTATAACCTTCACCTCCTAATCCCCAGCTACCCCATCATTAGAATCTTAGATAGCAATACGATCTTTTGATAGGTAATTTAAAAGAGCTCATAGTGTTTTTGTATTTAGTAAAGATCTAACAACCTGCAGTATTTTATATTACACAGGCCCACAAAAAAATTTTTTGTTCTGAGTCTTGGATTCCAATATGATATTCCTATGTATTTTTTCCCGCTGGAACTGAATCCGCAACCCGATTAACCCCTACACGTCAGGATTTTGACATAACCTCAAAAACCACTCGAAAAACTACTGAAACCTCTAAAATCATCTATGCCATACCACTGTCACCCCCATGTCCCCAAATTGCTAATTCTAAAACCCCAGAAACCCATAATCCCCTAACCTCATAATACCATAGCCGCATAACCTCCAAACCCCGTAACCTCATTAAGTAGAAAAATCTAGTTTGGGAAAACAGAAAAAATTCTTCAGTTTTTTTTGTGGAACATACACGGAAAAAAAAAATTATAGCTAGGAGCGCTATAACACACATACCAAGCAAATTATAATCGCTTATTATATAAATACAAGGCTTTCTCTTACAATTATGGCAGTCAGTGTAAAAATTTATATGAAATACTTTAATTGTTTAGTGAATAATAAAATATAACAAATAGTATGGCATTTATAGCTTAAATAGATTTAATTATTGTCCGTGCTAATAATTTTTATAATATAATAAAATTTCTGTAAATTTATAATAGTGCCTGTAATAAATATAATCGTGTCTGTAATATATATAATCGTTTCCAATTTATTTTTAACATTATTAGTTATTGTGTCCTTTATAATCTATAGCTTAAATCACTATAATTTGCCACTGTTACCAAATATCTTATAATGTATAGCGCAGAGCCCACTAATTTCTTTCCGTGTAGTCATAGGTAAGTAACTCTATAACTCTATAACTCTATAACCCCAAAATCCCCCAACACCATAACCTCAAAATTCTTTTATTTCATAACCCCATATACTATATCCCCTTAATCCCGTTATCCTATTCTGTGGAGAAGTCCGGTTAAAAAAATAATGAAGTAGACCTTGATTCATGACTTCACTTACAAAACTCTACAGCAACTGAGTTGCTGCGTATAGTAAAGTACACTGTCTTGATTTTATTTTTAACTGTTATTTATTTGTTTAAATAATGTTTTGTTTATGTGAGTGTTTATTGTTAGTGACAATGACTAATCTTTGGCTTTAATTCTCTGTTCGAAAACGACGAAAATCCATCGTCGAAACTTCACAGCAAATTAGATAACAATTTTAGTCAGATCCAAAGCCCTATTCCCCAAAAATCAAAACTAAATTTTACAAATCGGGCAAAAACTTTCAATTTAATATAACTATATTCTACAAGAAAATTTCACGTAATTGTTATGTTTTCCCGAACCAGATTTTTCTACTTAATGAGGTTACGGGGTTTTGAGTTTATGTATTAATGGTATTCCGAGGTGAGGGGATTATGGGGTTACGAAATTACGAATTTGGAGGAAGGTGGTGAAAGTAGTATGTAGTAGATGATTTTACCGGTTTCAGTAGTTTTTCGGGGGTTTTTTGAGGTTATGTCAAAATCCTGACGTGTAGGGATTAAACGGGTTACGGATTCGGTTTCAGCGGGAAAAAATACATAGGAATATCATATTGGAATCCCACTCACAAAAAAAATTTTTTTTGTGTACTTGTGTTAGTTTTAGAAATTAGTTTCGTAAATGCAATAAATACACCGGCACACAAAAAAAATTAAGTAGAATGTGCATTTGACCGGACCTACCTACGGGTACGTATTTTGGTCCGCTAAATCCGAATTCGAGGTCAGTTTGACCCCTACACCCTCGAAATTTCGAGAAAACTTCGAAAAACCGTAAAAATGATGAAAATCGGCAGTTTTAATGATAAAAAAAATTTTTGGAACTAAAGTAAGCGTGATTTTCATGTATTTCGATCCGCTGAATATGAATCAAAACTTTATTGAGACCACGAGCCGTTTTAAATGTAAAAAAATCACACAAACCCTCCAAAATTATGTATTGTGTTTTTCACAGATTTCGAGTTATTTGATATATGTACGTTATAGAGTATTTATTTTAGGCATTAAATCATGTTCAATCAATTTTTTTTCGTTATGAATGGTCATTTTTACAATTTTTTCGAATTTTTCCAGCTTTAGAGGTTGATTCGACTAAAAAAATTAAGATGCGAATTGAAGACATCAAAAGATATAAAATTTTATCTGAATTGGACCAGAAGAAGTTTTTTTATCATGAAAACTATATTTTTTCGGAATTTTCGAGAGTTTTGTGTGGTTTTTTCACATTTAAAATGGCTCGTGGTCTCAATAAAGTTTCGATTCATTCAGCGGATCGAAATACATGAAAATCACGCTTAGTTTAGTTCCAAAACATTTTTTTATCATTAAAACTGCCAATTTTCATCATTTTTACGTTTTTTTGAAGTTTTCTCGAAATTTCGAGGGTGTAGGGGTAAAACTGACCTCGAATTCGGATTCAGCGGACCAAAATACGTACCCGTAGGTAGGTCCGGTCAAATGCACATTCTACTTAATTTTTTTTGTGTGCCGGTGATATTTTTAATATAAGTATAATTTATTATTATTGACTTAAAATTAGTAGCTAAATTTAAATTGGAAATTGAAATTTAATATACAATAAACAATAATAAAATAAATACATATCGTCATCTAAAGGCTCTAACGGTCTAACTCCAAAACGTCATATTTTTCAGGAGACGTAAAAAACGATTTAAAACTTAATTATAGCAATTTAGAACTTTAAAAGTAGCTTGTTCACAGGTAAAAATGTTTGAAATGTGTTAATGTATTAACTTTTCATTGTTATCTATTTTATATAAATTATTTGAAAATTAATTTTTAACCACAGAATCTAAATTCACTAATGGTCTAACTCCAAGGGAAGATAAAAGAGGATACCTATCGTATTATATCGCGTAATATTATTACAAAAAATTTATATTTTTATATTTAATATATAATATTACTACTAGGTAGGCATAATATATATACCTAGATAATATTAATATTATAAAATTTATTTATACATTATAAAACCTTCATAAAAATAATTAAATCCCATGAGAAAAAAATATATTTTATTTTGTAACGTTATGTTATAATAAAAATATAATAATTATTAAGTAACATTCAAAACTTAAATACATTATTTACATTTTTATGGTCAATATTATTAAAATCTAATATTATTAAACAATCAAATATTATCTAACTAAATTCTAATGTATATTATTATACATAATTATGTATGTATCATAAATGTAACGAATCTTTAACAGTTTGCTGCATATTTTTTTATGTTTTTTGGATTTAGTTAAGTATTTATTATTATAAAAAAGATTTAAGTTATAATTATTTTAGTTTTTTTTCTGAAATAGAAACTTAAACATAGGGTATAAACGGGATCCCCTGTTGTCGAGAAATAGTTTGACATTAGTGACAGTTCTCATTTAATTGTTTTCTCACAATCATATGATGGAGTTAGACACTTAGCGACTTAAAATATTTACATTTTTGCATTTTTTGAGGCTAATATTGGTTTAATGCAACTTTTTTTTTTTTGAAGTATGTTGGTAATCAGATAATGAAGCAAATTTGATTAAAAATCTCATTTTTGAAAAATTTGGAGTTAGACAACTAGAGCCTTTAGTGGACGATATTGTATATTGTATGTGTTATTCAGTGCAAATTAACATACTTTTAAGGATCTGTAATGTAGGTGCATTCAGTAATTTAAAATAATTTGTTTAGATTCTTTGGATTGGTTGGTTTTTGACAGTATTTACCACTTCAACAGAGGAAATATTGAAGAGTTCACAAAAATTTTACGAGGTACTTGAGGCTCACTTTAAGCACTATAGAATTTTATCCTTATCCTTTATGCTTAAGAAAAAGTTGTTCATATTTGGAATTAAAAATTTGAAATTCGGCTTTTTTTAAATATGTTTCAAAAATTTTAAGATAATTTGACACATATGCACGGTGGTTTTTTGCAAATTTTAACTTTTTCTTTCCAACCCCTGATTTTTTTTCATAAATTGTTTAAACACACCATAATTATACATAAGAAGTAATTTAGGCAAATGAAAAAAAAATCGGATCTATGTTTTTTTTTTTAATTTTTTCTAATTTATTATAATATGTACATATTACGTACTCGAACTACAATATATATTTTAGGTATAATAATAAAGTTATTATTTATCAATGCTAATGCTAATGCTAATGCTATTGCTAATCTTCAACGCCAAAGCGCGTATATTTTTTTAGCGCTTTATTGTTTTAGGGGCGAAGTCTACGGAAAAATTTTTTTTTTTGCATATTAGGACTTAAAATTCCATGAAATGTGAAAAAAGTGGGTGTTAAAAAAATATCGGTCTGTCTGTCCTCTGACTATAAACCTTGTAATTTTTAAACGAAGGGTCCGATTTAAAAAAAAAATTCTATGTACGATTTAGGACCTTAGTAGTTTACCTGAAGTCAAACATGCTAAACATTGGGATAAGGTAGGGGGGACAAAGTAAGAAAAATCTATATTTTACTATTAACTAGGCTATGTTAATAGTAATTAAAATGAATTTTTATTTCTAAATTTAAAATAAAAATGAATATATTTATTTTGACAACGGATTATAAAATTTAAAAAACATCTTTTTAATTTAACACTCTCGGAGTAATAACATAATGATTTTCTTTTTCAATCATATGGCTTTTTTATTTTACAATTTACAAACATTTTCTGTTCGCCTGTGTTATCAAATTATCTATTTTCATTTTTAATGCAAATTTTGTATTCTTGTTAAAGATATTTTCTCCTACTGAAAAGTTAGAATAAAACAAAAACATATTTTCTAAAAGCAAAGTCTAATATTACTTGTTAAGAGCCCAAGTATTGGCGATACTTTACAAGAACTTTCTTTGCTGGAAAACTTTGTTTCGTACAAAAATATAACAACGATACTAGTATACTAGAAGAACTATACAGGGTGTCCGTTTGGAAACTTCGGGAGCCAATTCAACTGACGAAAATAAGAAAAAAAGTTTCTATGGACATGGGTCCGAAAATGCTTGTTAACGGATCTACAGCCCTTCAATATTGGGGCCCTAAGAAGGTTTTTATTTATTATCTCAAGAACCCTTTGAGATAATAAATAAAAACTTTGAGGTTTTGCAAGTTAACTAATCTTATTAGGCCTTATTAGGCCCATCTCGTATGTTATTTTCATGTACTTAAGTATTTTAACCAGGGTGTGCGAAACGGGGAGCCTTATCAGTTTTTTGTCCCAAACTTTTTTCTGTGTTACTTTTTGGAAATTTTATTTTTGGAATATGATTCCTCAAATCAATATACATAAAGAAGGTGTTGTAATACTGTAGGATTAACCATTTAAAAAAAAAAATAATTTGAAGGTGAAATTTCAATGTTCGAGGACGAAAAATTAAATACTAAAATGCTGAAAACCAAAATTTCAATGATGCAGGGAATGTACATCAAAAACTAAGAAAAAAAACCTCATATGCAGGTACTTTCAAAACCATAGTAACTTTAAAAGCGATTTTTCGACCTACATGTAAAGAAACTTTTTTTCTTAGTTTTATATATAGAATAACTCTGCATCATTAAAATTTTGGACTTAATGGTCTGTTTTTCAAGCAAGATAGTAAATTAAAAATCTCACAGTAAATATTATTAAAAACATACAGGATAGACAGTGCTGATGATACCCAAGAAGGATGAAATAGAGCTATACACTGTTTCCTGTCCATTTGATTTTAACCAAAGATAGATAATTTTCAACACAAATAAAACCTATACAGAAAAAATAAATAAATACCTACCTCTGCGAGATGAAATCCTACAAGTGTAGCATATGGAATCAGTGACAATCATTTCTATTGTAATCGGTTGCACCGGAGAAATACCTAAAAACCTAAAGGAAGCCTAAATCAGTTAGGATTAGAATATGAATTGCACTTACCTTGTAAAAATCAGTGTTGTTAGACACTTGCAGCATCGTAAGTTGGGTAATTGGGGACAGTCATAACTATTTCTAAATAAATCAACCAAGCAAACCATCTTGTCCTCGGACCGATGGCAAAGCTTTAAATACCGCTTATCTAGGTGTGATATAATAATAATAATAATAAATTGAAAGTTTTTGCCTGATTTGTATAATTTAACTTTTTGAATTTTGGGAAATAGGGCTTTGGATCTGACTAAAATTATTATCTAATTTATTATTATTATAATTTTTTTACAACTGAACAATTTAGGAAATCCATATGTTTGCCTAAAATCTAATATCGGTGAGGTATTTGAGGTCGCTAAAACGAAATGTAATGTCAAAATTTTAAAATTTAAAATGGTGATTACCAGTTTGGCTTTATAACACTTTTTGGAAGAACAAATTGAATCCATTTTAAGCAAACATAAGAAAACATAATTTTGGCTATGAATCTATCGCATCCAGGCAAATATCTCCGACATTCGCCGATTTAAAAACCTTTTGTTGATAAATTCAGATTTAGCAGGTAAAATTCGCATAAAATTTTTGAAATAAATTGTCACGAAAAAAAGTTGAAACTAGAGTTACCTACTGGTTACTGGCAAAAAGGGCCATAATGGCGTAATTGCCTGGCATATAGCCTCTCCACCCTTACTGCTACTAATACTACTACCTACTGATTAATTTTTTTGTTAAGGGTTTCTAAAACGACTTTTCAGTTTTAATTCAATCAAGGCTTTCCTGCTCCTAGCTGCTAAGATAAGGAAAAGCAAAATATATTGACTAAATCATCCAAGGAACATCTTGTGTGATATATTAATGCAGTAGATAAACTTACCCTATTTGTCATTTTATTAGAGAGTAATTAGAGCAAGAAGCAGAGGACCATATTGGACGAAAACTAATCAAAAATAAGCCGATAAAATCAGCGATAATATCTTAAGTGCTGATCCTTTAATACTATTGCCCAGTTTGAACTCGCCACATTATCCAAATAGCATGAAGACAAGCTGTGACTAAATCTAATAATGCTGAAGCAACTGTAATTCGGTTAATGTTTATCGTAGAAAGTTAGGTTAGGTAGAATAGTGTATACAAAATGTTTTTAAAGCGTCAAAACAAATCATACTACGGGTGGAAACACCCGGGTACCCGTTATTGAAATTAACCGAAATACCTTTTTTTTTAATTCTCGGGTTTTGAATATTAAGAAACGTAGAAAATGTGAAAAATGTGGGTGTTTAATGTCTGTCTGACTGTTTGTCTGTTTGTAAACCTTATAACTTTTTACCAAACGATTCAGGACCTTTGTTATTTGAGTTACATCAAATATGGTTAACATTGGCTTAGGGTAAGAGGGGCAAAATCGACAAAAACTAAAATTTTTAGCCATATCTTACTTATTATTTATAGTGGGACAAAAGTTTTTACAAAAGTGATAATAATTTTCAATTCCCTACAAAAAAATATGTAATCATTTTTATCGTAGGACTATTGGTTTCTGAGATATATGAAAAAGAAAAGGAAATGATCCAAAACTACAGGAAAAGTGAGGTCAATTTGATGCCTTATTTTATAAACTTCCTCATTTTTGCCCCCTTCTAGAAAAGGTACCCGTTTCACATTTTTGGCCTTGGAACCAATAAAATACGTAAAATATAATATAGAATATACGATTTACGATAAAAGGAAATCTTTCTATTATGTAAATGCCTAGTTAGACAACTTGCTACCATTCAAAGTCTTCGGACTAGGTTTGAGTAGTTGTCTACATCTAGCAATTGATGGCGCACAAGTCTACATCAATCTAATGACTATATTCCTTTTGCGAATAAAGTCTAAAATAGTTTTCTTAATCAGCGTGCAGAGTTTGGACTCTTGGTACTGAAGAGGGCCAGCAGCCCAATATAACTCTGTACGATGAATAGAAAATAGATTGATGAAATAATAAATAGAAAACAGATATCTGACTTCAAAATAACGTAGTCAAGGTCCTTCTAAACAAAACATGACTGTATTTATTTAGACTGTTTCTGTATTTAGCTGTTTAGTGGATTTGCTTAATTGGGGTCAGGTTAGATGTATCCTGCAAATATACTTGCACTTTGATTGCGTTTAATTAACACCAACACGGTTAGTTGAAGATGGATAAGATTGGCATTGCATAGCGTACCGTAATGATAATAATAATTATAATCAGTAGTCGGGGTAAACTCAGTTATGACTCATCAAGCTTGAAAATAAACATAGAAACATAGGCTTACGGAATAATTTTGCCGAGTTATGAGGGAAATTTTTATAAAGGTCACTAAATCGAAACATTTGACGACTAATTTGTTACACACAACAATATTGACTATACATATTAACTATAGATATGTATATATATATATATATATATATATATATATATATATATATATATATCTATATATATATATATATATATATATATATATATATATATATATCGGTGTTTTTTCAAGAAAAAACCGATATTCGATTTTTATCTTTTAAGAATACGAAAGTTTTTGATTTTTATTTATCGATAACTTTTTTCCCACCTTACTGGTTTAAATGGAATCATTAAAAAAATCAAGATAAAAAGAAATAAAAATGTAAATATTTAAAACCTCGCGTCAACTCTAGAGTCGAGGCGGCGCGCCGCCTGTGCGAGTACTGGAAATTAGCCCAATACTGTTCATAGTGTCAATGAATGATCTTTTATTAAAAAATATAAAAAGATTAAATAATTATAATATTAAATTATTTCATGACATCAATAATAATTATCACAAAAAAATGTGAAGAATATCGTTTTAATGTGAATGTAAATGGATTATGTAAAAAAGAGGACATTTTGGGCTTAATAACAAAATAGTTATATTTGTATTAAGAGCGCCAAATTACTGATTTCAGCTTTTAAGCTTAAAAGCGTGGAATTTGCTGATCAAGGCCTCCAGCCGAGATCAGCAATCACGCGAAAGGAAAAATACATTTTGCTTTCGTAATACAAACAACATTTTTTCTACAATCTAAAATAAATAAATAAATATATAAATTTCAGGCAGTAAATTTATAACAATTTTCTGCAAATCTGGTGGTTTAGAAGTAAAATCCTCTTCACTGTCACTCTCCAAAATTCCTTCACAACAAATATTTAGCCCACAAATATTTAGCACACGAAATTTAGATTTAATTCAAAATAAATAATAATTTTATATTAAAAAAATGACGGGACACAACATCTCGTAGCATATACTTAACAGCTGTTTTACGATTGGCATGCCGGTTGCCTACACTCCAGGGCGCAAAATTCAATTTTGCGCTTTCTGTCATGGTAAATAGCAGAAAAGTAAAATGCTAAAAAATAGGTTGTTTTGCTATCTGAAAATTTCATTTCTTTTTGTAGAATTGTCACCTTTTCTATTGGATAGTAGAAAAATATTTTTTTCGTTTTAAAAAAGATGCAAAATGATGAAAAGAAATTATGAAAAAATGAGTTCTAGATTGGGACTTTTTAATAATAAACATATAAATAAATTAGTGCACTTATAAGTGCGATTTTTAAATGAGGGTTATTCTTTCTCACTCTCTTACTTGCCATGTAAGAATTCTCAATTAAAAAAAATAAAAAAGTTTGTTCCGGTACCAGGCTATTTTAGGAGCTGAAATTTTGGGAAATATATCTGTGGCTTGGTTCTAAAAGGGCCAATGTCAAAAATTTTGAACGTATATATCCGGATACACTAAGTCAAACATTGGCCTTTTTAGCAGTTTAACAGAAATGTTTATTGAAAACACACGTCGGCTCTTATACAAAAAGTCCATTTTTATCTCACAAGTACTGACATTGGCTTGTTAAAGTTATTTGGATTATAAGTTTGTATGCATACTACAATGTATTACTACATAGTAGTAGTACAGGTAACTTAAGATAAGTCATATAACATAATCTTAATCAATAAAAAGAAATTAAATTAATCGTCAAAAAAAAAATAATTCTTACCACTTTATATAAAGCTGCAGCTTGGTAAAATAGATGCAGTAATTTAAAATATACTTATATGTACTTTTGGATATTTGTCTTTAATTAAAGAAAATACTTAAATTGGCTAATATTAAAATACTAAAATTCGCGAATATTCTTAAGTTTAATTTTAAGAAATAGAGTAAAAAAAGTTAATTAAGAAAAGATCTTCGTTGTATCGACATAACAGTAAAAAGGAACAGTAAAATTTCCCCGTAGAAAACCATTCAATTAGTTAATTAAGAACAAATTCAAATAAAGTAAGACCATAAGTTTGTGTGTATATTTCCCGCGAAGGTAAATAAAGTGTTTCTTACAAGGACTAAGAAAGAAAACGCTAAATAAAATTTACCTAGGTTAAAAATTCACCCTGGTAAATTAATTATTAAGAACGAAATACCATATAAGTCTTGGTTTCACAGCCTAAGACTTTTTTTGTCAATAAGTCTTGCATTGCAAGTTTATTAATTTTTTATTTAGCCCGCTAATTTCACGCATATCGACGTATTAGCATGGACATTTTCTGCTACTACTTTAGAATAGCTTAATTCCTTTTACGGGTGGAAACACCCGTTATTAAAATTCTATAACTAGTATGGAATAGACAATATTCCGCGAGAGGGGAAAGTTTCTCATACGAGCCGGCAGGTGAGTATGACGGTCCCGAGAGCGTGAAATGACTATTGCATACGTGTTGTAGACTATACTTTTTCTTCGACTGCAAATATGAAACACTGTATGGCAACGGACAAGGTTAAAAACAATGTTTTTTGTGACTGGACAAAGTAAATGCAACAAAACACATATTTTTAAATAAAGCAATTAATGTTATTTAATAATTTTATCAAATTAGTACTTAAAAAAGATTTTTATTTAATTTTAGCACATATTTGGAAGTTATAATGCAAAAATTGAAGGTTATGTCAGATTGTTGTGACAGATATCAGGTTTAAATATTTAACAATAGATGGAGCAGTTTTAATTTTTTGAACTAAATTGATAACAAACTGGTCAAATATTAAGAAAAACTAATAAACTTTATGTAGTTTTAACGCAAAACTTTAAATTGCAATAAATTATTCAATGTTTCATGGTAAAATATATATATTTTTGCTAATTTTGCTACAGTTTTCTTTACTTTTATAAACAAGAGATGGCACTACATGTGCTCATTCTAACACTTGATACGGAATATTCATACCATATCTAGAGCTAGAATGGATTCATTCTGTGTTTGAAAAGTGTGTGTATTTCCTTACATTCTAAAGCAGTCGTAGAAAAAGTCAGTTTTTTACATTTTCGGGTTGAGAATGTCATGAAACGTAGAGAAAATGTGAAAAAGTGGTTGTTAAAAATATATCTGTCCTTAGAACTTTTTAACGAAATTTTGATATATTTTTACATTTTTAATTAGATGTCAAATGCTGACAGTAGTAAAATTTCAATCATAGATAAAATTAATTTCAATTAATTTTTCTTTTAATAAACTTCTGATTCTTCCAGAATGACAATCCGATAAATCTGCAAAGAAAAAACAAGGAGAATGTCCAAAAATACGGGAAAAGTGAAGTAATATCTTATTTTATAAACTTCTTCATTTTTTTCACCCGTCTTGAATACAAAGGGGCCCGCCCGGGCGTTTCTAAAATATTTTTAATTTTTTAAAAAACTGGGAAACTGAAATTTTATAATAATAATTTTAAAATGTTTTTCCTGTAAAATACAGATTTTTGACATACGCCCCTTTGTATGCTAGGCGACGAATTAGTAGAGTCTGGCATACTGTGCACATGTGCGAGAATATTATAAGCTCGCTCTTTTAATGAAATGGGCAGTTTAAGCCACATCTCAATGCTTATTAAATGATAATAAATTTCAACAATCAAAAATGTCAGTGCTGATATTTAAAGCATGAAACTAGACTCTAGTAATACGATAAAAAGCAATAAAATTATTAAGAAATGTTATAGCCGAGGAAAAAGTATAGTGTGTAGCACGTGTAGAATACTTATTTCTTATTCTACACTTATAGTATTTTATGCATTAGGGAATACACTGTGAAATTTCGCTGTAGTCCCAGATCGGCCATTACGTCAATGGGTCAAATGCCGCTGTGGCCAACCGCTTCTTATTGGTCAAATGAAATTAATTGTGATTTTAATTTAGAAAGTATTATTTTTAATAGTTGTGTATAAATATAACCAAATTTTTAGAACAAGATGGCCACATCCGTGATAGATGTGGCCATGCGTCATAATTTATTTGGAGGCCAATTTATAGAATTGCCCTTGCTTCCAAATTGGTCGTCTTGGCTTGGGCGCTGTTCACAATTTTTCCTATAACACTATGATCATGTTGGACTGATATATGACATTGTTAAAGAGATACAAGCTTTACTTCTGGCTTTTAACCAGTATATTTATATTTGTGTTGGATACTGGTTACTGGATAATTGGGGTGAAGGGTGCTGACATATTCATGCACAGCACATGCACTTAGGCCGCTTTGTTGGGCCCATTGTACTACCTCCCTTTGGTAGCAACATCTAATCACCTAACCATCCAACCCTTTGAATGTACCCCAGTAAGGAATTAGGGGTGATGTTGCTTATATCGGCCATGTCGAGCCAGTACTCTTCTAGCATGGACCTTCGTTTTGAAGCTAACGCTGGACAGTGACAAAGCACGTGTTCCATTGTTTCGTCTTCTAGGTTACATCCTCTGCAAAGTGGGTCATCGACAAGTCTCATTGTATGGAGGTGTTTATTTAGTTTGCAGTGACCCGATATAATGGCTAAAAGTAACCTTAAATTGGCTCTCTTAAGTTGCAGGCACACAGAAAAAAAGGTTATCTTGGTAGAAGGTAATAAATTATCTTGGATTTATACTATCTTAAATCGAGGTAATAATCTTCTTTTAAGATAATGTATTCTCGGTTTAAGATTATCTGTGACTTTGGTTTCGTTTAATTATTCTCTTGGTAGAAAAATCCTTGTGTTAAGGATTTTTTCCTTAAATGCATGACATTTAAAATAGTAACAGAGAATCAAGAGTTATTATCTTGACTCAGAGTCCCTGTTGTCTTGCGGCCTCACCCCACGTAGATATACAGTAGGCTCGCCCGTTGTTATTGTTGGCTGGCAGACAATCTGCGTAGTAGTTTAAGATATGCGAGGGAGAGAAGTTAGGTTTGTTTTTTTTTTTGCCGTCAATTGTCTTTAAAGGTGTATTATTGTTTTTATCTGCTTTAAATGGACGAATTTGCATCTGTTACCCTCAAACGATGGGGATTTTCAAATTTACTTAAAAAATTCACGGGTAAGTAGCTTTAAATAGTTTATACCTATAACCGCCATTGTGCAATGGCGTTGCAACAAGTTTTTCTTCAAAAACCAGTGCTTTTTCCTACGACCACCTATGAAACCAAATTTCACACGATTAACAGAGTAAGTATCATATTTCATAGGCGTGCGAAATAATATTATACATGTGTGGGAATTTTTTTCAAAATATTTACCATTCTATTAACCCTGGAACCTGACTGTGGGGCTTTATCTTACACCAAATCTTGGTTTAAGATAATATGATCTTGAATCCAGAGAATCATAATCTTAAATCAAGATTATAATTCTCTTCATTCAAGATTATATTATCCTAAACCAAGACTTGGTGTAAGATAATATGATCTTGGATAAAGATAATATGACCTTGAATCAAGATAATTACATACTTGGTTTAAAATAATATGATCTTAAATAAATGGTTTAAGTGGCTTTGATTTAAAGAAATGTCCTTAAATCTAGGACCTCAAATGCCAAGATCACGGCGGACTTGATCCAAGACAGTCATAGCGTTGAACATATCGAAAGCCATGGCGGCTTTGGTTCAATATCGTTTTGCTTTGGTTCAAGATATCCTTTTTTTCTGTGCAGAAGCGAGCCTTCCTTTCACACGGAATGGGAAGGGCTGCTCTTATATTTGTGTTAATCATGGCACAAATAAGTTTTTTAAAGCAATTAGTTAATTTTGTTCTTAGTCTCTGGTATGTTTCTAACATTTTACCATCTTCGAGCAATTATGGAATTGCTCCGGCCCAATAAAATATTTAACTTTGTTAAGAGAGAGAATCGCATGAGAAAACATAATGAACAGTGGAAAATGGCCATGAATAGTATTTATTCTTTCATGAGTTCATTTCTTGTTCTTTTACTGCCCTGGTGTTGTAATAAAATGTTTCGCTCTGCACTTAAAAGCCGACTCAAGCTAAGAAAACTCCGAAAAAAGACTGCTAAAGGTGAAGAAATTTTCTTCAACCTACTTTACATGCACATGCAATGTTTCTAACGAATTTAAGATGCCAAAATTTTGTAATAAAAGGTCCTAGGTCTATTAATAAATACTATGTAATAATTTTGTACAAAAAAAAGTCATGTGACGGTGGTCAAAATTATTCCCATTTCATTAACATTAACAATAACACTGCTCTACAAAAAAAAGATTATTTTTATTTGCCGGAGGGCTTTTAGTTATATTTAATGCGCTGATTTTTTTTGAGAAATACCAACAGTTGTTTTTTTGCCTATAGTTGTAGTAAACAAAATAATTAAGTTCTAATTCATTTATTTTTTTTTTGGCGGTGGATTGGTTCTATATTAATAGGGCTCCAAAGCAAAAAAGTGGATTTTTTAATAAGGCTTCTAAATTCAAAAAATTAGATATTTTCGCATTTTTTTGATATATTTTGATAAAATTTTTATATAAATACTAAAGATGCAACTCTAATTTTTATACATCATACTAATGTGCGGTTTATAAAAATACAGAAAGTTTTAGATTTAATCCAGTGACGGAGACTTTACCAGGGGTTATCGAAAAAAAAAACAAAAATATTGAAGTATTTTATTTATTTTTAGAAGATCAGCGCAATAAATTAAATTTATTATGAAAAAACAAAACGAAAAATTAAAAAAAAAACTTTTTTTCATTGCTTTGAAACATTAAAATAACATTAAATAAACATTAAATAATTCAAAATATTGTTGTTCTGCTTTAAATCTCTCTCCGTAAAATCTCTGCTACTGGATTTAATATAAAACCTTTTTTTATTTTTACAAACCTCACATGTGTGTTAGTGTTGCTTATAAAAATCAGAGCCATATCTTTAGTATTTATACAAAATTTCCATGAAAATATAGTAAAAATATACGAAAAATTCAGATTTCGTTAAATTTAGTAGCCTATAAAAAACAAGCAAATAAAGATATTTAAAATCCGTTTTTTTTTTATTAGAGCCCTATTAATTGAGAACCAGTCCACCCCAAAAAAAGAAATTAATTAGAACCTAATTATTTTTTTTTTTACTACAATTTAGGAAAAAAAACACAGTGCACTATATCTCAAAAACAAGAGCTGATCAAGAGAAACGGAAAAAGATTACGAAAGCACATCAAATATAGCCAGAAGCAACTAAAATGGTGTGGGCAAATTTTTGACTGTTGCCCAGTGTAACTATTTACTATTTTAGCTGTATCTTAGTAGTCTTTATTTTTTTCGTACTAGAACAAAGAAACAAATTAAATCTTTATTCATTCCAGTCGGTATCTAGAACAATTGACTTTATTTTATGAATTTCATAACTTCAAACACTTAAAACCGCTTGAACTCCTATGTAAGTATAAAAGTTCATGTTTCTGTAGAAACACATAAAAATGTACCTTAAAAGACAGTAAAATTATGTTGTTAACTTTTACTGCAATTGATGTGTTTTAAATAAAAAACAACAATAAAATAGTATCACATTCAACAATTTTGAAGCCAGGTTTTTCAGTGGTATATTCAGGCGAAATATTTTCTTTTAACTTTCACGCTGAAAATGATGAACATCAAAGATATTTGTTTGTGTGAAAAAATATTGTTTCATTTTGTCCATTAAAATTTTAAGCAATGACATGTATTTGCAGTTCAAGGAAAATCAAGTGGCAGATATTAATTAAATAAACTTAAGACGATATTATCTCTCCAAAAATGTTTTTATTATTATCACATAAATAATAGCGACATGTTTCTGCCCTTTTAACATAGGACCATCTTCAGGCTAATAATTAAAATTAAAAACAAACAACAACAATTACATTACACGTATACAAGTCATACTAAAAAATTTTTTAGTATGACTTGTATACTATGTAATAATAATAAAAACATTTTTGGAGAGATAATATCGTCTTAAGTTTATTTAAAAACTACCTCCAATATGAGCAAGGATCATCAAAAATATAAGATATCAATTGTTTATAAAATTTACTCCTACTAGGAGAGAAAAAATTATTATTGAAAGTTGATTTCACAGTCTGAAAAAATGATAAATAATGGTAAGTTCTAAAGCCAGTAGTGAAAAAAAATTAATTGTTTTAGAGGTTATGCTGCTATCTGCCAAGTCATTGGCATTAATAAAATGTGTATTTTGTATTAAGTTAAATATGAATACATATGCCGAAAGTTGTTTTTTCGGGACGGAGTTGTCTTTTGTTTTAACACGTTTGCTGCGTAATAAACTTTTTGGTCCCCAGCTCAGCCTGGGGTATATATCGTCTCCCCTTGCAAAGGGGCTTATCTCTTTTTTTGTGATTTTTTATAATATCCTTATAAAGGGGATTTTCTCAAAAAAATCGCCGTCTCCTAGAATACCCGCTCCCGAATAAAGTGATAAGTGGTTAAGTATATTCTCCGCTCGGGTATACTTTAAATACGATAGAAGATTGTATGGCCAACCTAACTGAGTAAGTTATAATAAAAGTTATAATTAACCGCTCGGCTATAACCGAAATTATATACCACTTCACTAAATTAGTGAAGAATTCGACATCACAACATTAGTGATCGAATTTTCAACCTCACAACACTAATATTGCCATGCGAAAAGAAGTAACGAAGAAAACAAAGAGTGCTAAATCTTGGTTTGGACTTTTTATTCAAAGAGAATCGCCAGGTCGATATGAGATTGTAATCGATAAGTACATAAACAGTGCGTAGGGCTCACTAAAAACGACAAATTATTATTTAAGTTTCTAAATTGCACCTAAAAACACCACAATATTTTCTTATTAGTTTGTTAATTTTTGGTAAGTTTGTTCTTTACTATTATTGCCAGTACGCTGGCAATATTTGGGACATGGGTTCCTAATATTGTCAGTATGCAATCTTTTTTAAAAAGTAATAATATTCTTTTTGAAGCTCCTGCAGTTTGTTTTTTTGCCCATTAGAATAAAGATATGTTTATTGTTAATGTAGTAAAGTTTCAGGCGATTACAAATAAATTTGAATGCGGTAAAAAATCAAATGTCTTAACGTGGAAATAATTGGCTCACCCACCATATATTAAACAATAAAAAATAACTTTTAACCTGGTTGCTTATCATTTTAAGCAGTGTGTGCAAGGACCAAACTTCTAGACTTGAATTAAAATACACTGCCCAGTAAAAGAGCTTTCCCATTTTTCACCTCAGCGCGTAAAATGGATTTTTTTATTATCAGATTCACTTTCAGCAACCAACCAACCAATTTTCACGAAAACACTACCCTCTGCCACTTTGTGGGTGAAGTTAGAATTTTGTTATAATCAGATTCCCTTTCAACAACCTCAAAAACCCCAATATACCAAAAAGGAAAAAAATATTATCAGATTTATATTCGTTGACCACAAAAACCCCTATATACCAATCTTCACGAAAATATTGAAAATATTTAAAAATATTTACGCCCCGACCCCCGTGGGGGTGGAGTTAAAATTTTTTTATTATCAGATTCAATTTCAGCAACCTCAAAAACCCATATATAGCAATTTTCAAATTTTTCTAAAAAAAATGTATTTTTTCCCATTTGCCCCCCTTGCCGCACCCCAATGTTTACCAAAAACAATCTCGAGCGAGAACTTTTCGTAACATACCTATATGCCAAATTTCAAGTCTCTAGCTTAAAGCGTTCTTAAGTTATCGTGCCCACAAGATTTCCCGGACTTCCCGAGCGACAATTTTTTTTTGCTCGAAATTGATTTATATCGACATAAAATTTCATAAAACGCAAAAATACACAAAAATTTTTTTATCATTTTAAGCAGTGTGTGCAAGGACCAAACTTCTACACTTGAATTAAAATACACTGCCCAGTAAAAGAGCTTTCCCATTTTTCACCTCAGCGCGTAAAATGGATTTTTTTATTATGAGATTCACTTTCAGCAACCATAAAACCAATTTTCACGAAAACTACCCTCTGCCACTTTGTGGGTGAAGTTAGAATTTTGTTATAATCAGATTCCCTTTCAACAACCTCAAAAACCCCAATATATCAATTTTCACGAAAACTACCCCTCACCTCTCAGGGGGTGGATTTCGAATATTTTTATTATCAGATTCACTTTCAGCAACCTCAAAAACCCCAATACACCAGTTTTCACGAAAATTTACCCCCACCCCTCAGGGGTGAAATTAGGAAAAAAATATTATCAGATTTATATTCGTCGACCACAAAAACCGCTATATACCAATCTTCACGAAAATATTGAAAATATTTAAAAATATTTGCTCCCCGACCCCCGTGGGGGTGGAGTTAAAATTTTTTTATTATCAGATTCAATTTCAGCAACCTCAAAAACCCATATATAGCAATTTTCAAATTTTTCTAAAAAAATGTATTTTTTCCCATTTCCCAAGGGGGGCTTGCCGCACCCCAATGTTTACAAAAAACAATCTCGAGCGAGAACTTTTGGTAACATACCTATATGCCAAATTTCAAGTCTCTAGCTTAAAGCGTTCTTAAGTTATCGTGCCGACAAGATTTCCCGGACAGACCGATCGACCGACCGACAATTTTTTTTTGCTAGAAATTGATTTATATCGACATAAAACGTCATAAAACGCAAAAATACACAAAAAAAAAATTTGAAAATTTTTGCACGAATACAAGGCTTTCCGAAATTTTGAAAATTTTCAAAATGGGAAAGCAAAATTACAAATAATCTATCACAACAATTCTCGTTTGCACTAAAGATATCTAGAGGCAACAAATTGTGTTGGGACGGTCGTAAAAATGAAAAACAATTAAAGTTGCCGGATTTTTAGTGGTTAAAAAGAGAGAAAGGAAATTAAAATTTAAGTTTCTCGGGATAAAGGTACTTTCAAATAAGGTAGTTTAGAGGAAAACTATTGCCATTAAGGTTTATAACCTTTTAACGCTGATTCAATGTTAAGAAATGGTTAAATTCACTTTGTGTAACCACTAGGATTTTACTCCATTCCTTTCTCCTTAATTGAATAAACATAAAATATATAAATGAAATGTATATAACTCGGTAAGTTAAAAATAGATTTTTTGGTAACTCATTGCCATAGCTTTTGGAGCATCTAGCATCCAAAGGAACCGCATCCGGAGTCTAGCAATTTGAAAATAATAATAATAATAATAATAATAATAATAATAATAATAATAATAATAATAATAACATACAACAACATACATACCAATGCAGAAAACTGTAATCCTACACTTGACACATATTGTTAGATCAGTCCTAGGAGACCATCAACTCATTGGGTAGTTCTTGAAATATTTTCCGAACTACTCAATTAAGTACCGGATAACCGTGATAAAAAAAAAAAAAAAAAAAAAAAAAATAATAATAATAATAATAATAATAATAATAATAATAATAATAATAATAATAATAATAATAATAATAATAAACTTTATTTCATCAATTAAAACGGAATATTCGTTTGTGACACTCACATGAATATACAATTTTGAACATGAAATTTGTCATGAATATAAATCATAATATAAATACAAATATATAAAAATGGAAGTATAAATAAACTTACATAAACTATAACATTTAGTATTAAAAACTTACAAGGTACTTTACATTAAATAAATATTAACAAATATAAAATTACAAGATAAACTCAGCCATTGTGTACGGTTCTTTTTGAAGTAAATAATTGAACACAAGATTTTTAAACCTATTAAAGTTTCGCGTTAATTTAATACTCTCTGGTAACTTATTGTAAACCGATAAACATGAGTAGAAGCATCCTTTTTTAAATTGAGTAAGTCTGTAATTTAGACTTCTTGCGCTTACGCATCTCATTTCCTGAAATAAACTATTATTTTTAAAAATAAACATTAAAAGTTCTAATACAGAGAGACCCGTGATTGTAAGGATATTGTTTCTTGTAAAATGACCTCTACAGGACTCGTTATATTTAAACCCAAGCATAATTTTAACTGTACGTTTCTGTATGGCAAAGATTTCATTAACATTCGTGCATTGTCCCCAAAACAATATACCAAATTTCAATATTGACTGGAAATTAGACGAGTAGACCACTTTAAGGGTATTGAAATTTACATATGGTCTCAGCATCCGGAGTGAATAATGTGCTTTATTCAATTTCCTGCTCATTTCGTCCATGTGTAAATTCCAATTTAGGATTCGTCCAGGATGAGTCCCAAAAACTTGGTTTTTGAAGTCGTCTCGACCATGATATCATCGAAAATAGCTTAATTTGAATGTACTTTAAGACATATATTAGAAATAGCCGGGAGCAAATCATAAAACAAAAATGGTCACCAGCTCTTAGACTATTATGGATGCATAATAACAAGAAGACAAATAATTACTATGAGATTAGAAAGAAAAATGTGGCCCTTAGATTTCCAAGTAGAATAAGAAAATCTTTGATACTAAGGTGTTTCAAATTTATGCATAAGATCAAAGTTAAGAGAAATATCTTTTTGGATTTTTGGATTTTTTTGGACTTTTTTTTTTGGATTTTTGGATTAACCAATAATTAAATAGGCTATAATTATTAAAGAAAATATTAGTGGCATATCGGACAGAAGAGAAAATTAGAAAAAAAGTCAGGTCTCAGTCTGGATTCGAACCAGAGTCCCCAAGGTTTCCGGCCTGGTACTCTACCAACTGAGCTACCGAGACTCCCGTTCGAAAACTAACTAATTGGACATGCCTTCTTTTCTATTCTTCTTAAATTTGTTAGTTGTTAATTAAAGGAAAGATGGTTAATTTTTATTAGTGGGAATAAACTCAATATACAATGTATTAAGAGCCCTTTCGAATCCAGACTGAGACCTGACTTTATTTCTAATTTTCTCTTCTGTCCGATATGCCACTAATATTTTCTTTCATAATTTACTGCGGACGTCAAAAATACTTCTTATATATAATTATTAAATTGAAATTTTCCAATAAAATATCATATTATTTGTCACATAGTTCTCATCTTTTATTTATTGGTTAAATTATAAATTAATTCACATATGTTCCAGTTTCAATCTCTATCCCAATAGAACATATAAATGTTCTATTATTACAGTCAAAGAACTTAATAGTATTTGCGTACAAAAGCCAATAAAGGAGTATACTAGTACTGACTGTTTATACAATAGATATCAAGGGACATTTGACTTTCCTTGTTGAGAGGTAAATGGTTCGTGACTTTACAGATATTTTAAAAATCCTCTTCAATGTATGGATTCATAAAAAAATGAACTGTAGAAGAACATGTAAAATGGCGATTTCTCCCGTTAGATTAGACAGGGACAAAAGTTCTACCCAAAAAGGATAGAAGACATAC
Organism: Brachypterus glaber; assembly: GCA_958510825.1. NCBI lineage: Eukaryota > Metazoa > Arthropoda > Insecta > Coleoptera > Kateretidae > Brachypterus > Brachypterus glaber. The sequence goes on from OY294046.1 coordinate 67,770,670, forward strand.
ATACACTCCCACTTCCACCCAACCAAACAAATTCTGTATTTGTTCTTTGTTGAACAAATACAATATTTACTTGGCCGGGCGAAAAGTGTAACTATATATATAAGAAATTACTGGCGCCATCTAAATTTTAGTAGAATTATCTTATTCTACAGATTCACATTAGCTATGTTCGTTCGTGCTACACTTTCCGGCCAACCAAATAAATACTGTATTTGTTGTATGAAAAACAAATACAGTATATATTTGGTTGGCTGGAAAGTGTAGCACAAATGAGATAGAGATAGGGTAGACGTCTTTTGTTTCATAATTCTAGTTGTAGAGAGCTCCATTAAACTACTTCTAAATAGCTTTTATTTATTTTTAGAAATTGTACAGGTAAGAAATTTTAATATTTCAAAAGCTTTAACTTTAGCTAGTTACCTTGAATTCAAAAAAATGTAAATTTAAATTGTATCAGATGATCCAAAACTTCTTGTGTCTTTAACCTATGCTGAAGTTACACTCCCTATTCCGACATAATATATCTTTATCTTCTTTAAATACATCCAAATAACTTGTGGTACACGGAAAGAAATTAGTGGGCTCTGCGCTATACATTATAAGATATTTGGTAACAGTGGCAAATTATAGTGATTTAAGCTATAGATTATAAGGGACACAATAACTAATAATGTTAAAAATAAATTGGAAACGATTATATATATTACAGACACGATTATATTTATTACAGGCACTATTATAAATTTACAGAAATTTTATTATATTATAAAAATTATTAGCACGGACAATAATTAAATCTATTTAAGCTATAAATGCCATACTATTTGTTATATTTTATTATTCACTAAACAATTAAAGTATTTCATATAAATTTTTACACTGACTGCCATAATTGTAAGAGAAAGCCTTGTATTTATATAATAAGCGATTATAATTTGCTTGGTATGTGTGTTATAGCGCTCCAAGCTATAATTTTTTTTTTCCGTGTATATAGTATTTGCGTACAAAATGCAAAACAGGAGTCCTAATTGATTTTTTCTAAATATAGTACACTAATTATACAACAGATCTTTCTTTTTTAAGGTTATACCTACCATTCGGTAGTTACACCCCGGCATTCAACCGTGTCGGTTATAGTTCTCCGCATGAAACAAAGTCTCCGACGAAAGGGGGAGGAATCATTCGGGCTCTCTTCTTTCTGTCAAAAGCGTTATAACGCGTGCGTACCTGCAACGGGCCTCCCACTTGCACACACATTCCAAACATATTTCCCGTGGCCACAGATCAGTGAGAAAAAGTATATGGCCTATTAATATGTATTAGTAATTAGTAAATTACACTACAAAAAAATTTGTAAATTTACATGCTAAATTAGAGCTAATATGTTGTCAAGCAGGTGCAAGTAAAATTTAAAAAGTTAAATCTCGTAAATGTTACGTGCACCTGCTTGACAACATATTACCTCTGATTCAGCATGTAAAATTATATATTTTTTACATGCATAGCAATTTTAAAGACACCACTACACATCCATGCCCCAGGCAGGATTATAACCCGCGACCTCGGCATTACAAAGCGAACGCTCTTCTCCTTAAGCTACGGTTTCCTCCAAAAGTCGCAGTCGCTGACGACTGCGACCGGGTAGCCGCGACCAGGTCGTTACGACCCTACCTGTTTTCCTCCGTCTCGCCAGTCGCCAGTCGCCATTCTGCTAGCTGGCCATTTTTTATCAAGTTGTTGCTTTGTTTGCGAGTTTATGCCTTGCAATCAGTATGAATATATCTAAAAAGTCTGTTCTTCTAATGTTACTAAATTTAAAACCAATGGATAAGGTCCTGGCATGCCATGGCAGCCAGGATCCGTAAAGTGTATTAACTATCAGAACAAAATCATAAAATATTCACAAAACGTAGAACGCAATAAATTAACGATCAGATCCTAACCTAACTTATCTGTGACTTTTATCTGAGTCAAACCAAACTAAAGTTATAAATATTTAAAAAAATAATATAAATATATGAATTGTAATAATAATTTGACATCTAAAAGGCAGTTTATTAAAAACATTTTTTGTTGAGCATTGGGTACGAAAAATTAAAAAAAAACGAATTAAAAACAAAAAAAACCGTTTTAAAACAATGTTTTAAAACAACGTATTAAAAAAAAAGTTTTTTAACATCCCTACAAGTACAAACTATTACATACCTGCTATAACTATTTCCACTCTACTGTACAGCTAGCTGTACATTCCACAGCTGTAGAATGGAAAAAATAAATACTTGTCACAGCGCACACCTGTTCACACACTCTCAAATTCGTGACGAATTAGTCGTGCGTCTGCTCCCGGAGCGGTCAAGCGACCGGCGACCAAACGAACGGCGACCGGTAGTTAGTAGTAACGACTCGGCAGCAGCTGGAAAACAGGGACATTTAAAATGCATTGAGAAGACTTAACGACTCGGTCGTGCAGTATTAAACAATCTCTCAATAGAATTTATTTCTGAAATTGTGCAGGTAAGATGTTTTAATAAACAAGTGCTTCGAAAGCATTAACTTAAGCTAAGCTAGGATGTAAAAAATGTTAATTTAAATGCAACCAGAGTTATAATAATCCGAAACTCCTTGTGTCTTTCACATATGTTGAGGTTACAATCTCTAGCCAGACAGAATATATGTAAATCTTCTATTATTACATCCAAAGAACTTAATAGTATTTGCGTGCATAAACGAACACAGGAGTTTCAAGATGCTTTTCGACATTGTGTGTTTGAATTTCATTAAAGGAAACCTGTAAAACTTTATAATCCGCATATTAACCCTACAGCAGTAGAAGCGGAAGCAAAATATAGTTTTTTTTAAGTCCTTTGCCTGGTCTTTACTCTATTCATCCTTTGATATTCTATTCAAAATTTTAGCCTCTTTGTAGGCTAAAAGTATTTTTTATAATTTTTATTAAATAAATAAATGTTTATAAAAATACACTTTCTTGAGCTCCGAGTGTATTGTTGCAGAAGGTATGGATTAGAGGTGTGCGCCGCCGCGCCGCGCCGCCGCCGCCGACTGACTTTGGGACGCCGCCGCCGCCGATCAAACTTGGTCGGCGTGACTGATCACGCAGCCGCCGCCTAAAATAGGGTCAGTCGGCGGCGCGCCGACCTTAAAATGAAGCAACAAAATTCAAAATTAGCTATTAATATTTATCAAAAGTTTTTATTCAAGACATTTTTTGCCAGCCTATTCTAGACAACGTGCGCTAAGCGATGCGCCAAGTCATTGGCTGTTTAAGTTGAGGCACCGGCCCTCCGAGTATAGTTCTCTCTCTTTCTAATTAAAGAGTTAGAAAGAGATAGAACTAAGCTCGGAGAATCAAACGGCCCTTGCATAACCTTGAAACGATTAGTCCAAACTGATGTGAGTAGCGAGTGCGTGTGTTTGTTTTCGTTCTAATTAAACTAGTTTAATTCTAGCTAAAATAGGTAATCAACAAAAGTAAGTAAATATTTAACATATATAAATAAACAACAAAACTGAATTATGCAGGTTTTTAACAATAATCCTTAGATACCGTTTATAAACAGTCAGTGTTTAGTAAATGCAATAAAACATAAAATAGGCCAGGGAGTCAGCTTTTATGTGAACTACTTATGCCCCTGGTAATTAAAAACATTTTTAGTGCTTAAAAATGTTAACTTAACATGCAAAAAAAAAACAAAAACAACGAACACTGGCATTAGGGTGGAAGAAATTCAACCAAACGTAACTAATATTTTTTTAATAGTTTAGATACTATATTATAATATTACAATAAAAGTTTTTTTATAGATTTATTAGTAACTGTACAAAATAACATCAAAACATTATATACACCAAATATAGATGCAAGTCGCTTGCAGAACAAAGTGGTAGAAAATATTTGTCTAAAATTAAAAAAAAGTCTCTATGTCAAAGCGTTCTTGAAATATCGTGGTGTAAAGTTGTTATGCAAGCGACTTGCATCTATATTTGGTGTATACTATTCACAGTGCTTGCGCTAGAATAGTATAATATGGTAGTTTCGAATTTCCCAAAATCGCCAAAAAACGTTCTAGACAAATAATTATTTTATAAAATTTGTATCATACAAATATGTTTCATGAAAAAATAAGAAACTTTGAAAATGTCCGTCCGTCTATCTGTCTGTCCGTTCGATGTCACGATTTTTGTAGACACGAATCGTGTCACACGATATCTCAAGAACGAATAATCCGATCGACTTGAAGTTTTCAGGAAAAATCAAGTTCCATGAGGGGAAAGTTATACGGTTAAACTTTTAAAAAGATCGAAAAAGCTGAAAGAAAATTCTGATTAATGAAAGTTTCTAAGAAAAAATTACTTTTTTTTAATAGGTCGGCGCGCCGGTCACGCCGCCGCCGATGAATGACGCGCCGCCGATGAAAGCGCCACGCCGCGGCGCGCCGCCCGCCGACCAAAATTTGGCAAAACGCCGCCGCCGATCAAACACTGGTCGGCGCACACCTCTAGTATGGATGTAAAAATACACACTCTAGGTCAAAATCACCTCACGTGTGTAGTGTCACATCAATGTTGTAAAATTTACACATTTATAGAGTGTATTTTTTACACCTTTACAATGTAATTTCTTTCAGTGTACTGCATTTTGGTTTATTTTTAAGTAACGATAAACAGTATAAGTAAGATGAGCAGTAGGGGAGAGGGAGCGGATGTGGACAATTTTTTCAAAAGGCATCATTTTTCTTAAGTTCCATAAAAAAAAATAAGTGAGATAAATTTTATACGAAACAAAGGGTTAATAATAATCAAAACCAGACCTAAAAAAATGTACCAAAATATTTATTAAGAGCATTAAAAATAAGGTACATTGGTCCACAACATCGCCAATTTATAAAATTTGTAATTCATTTAATAAAATACATGCTATATGTGACTATACATTATTAAAATCCTCCAAATTTAAAGAAATTGTCAATAATCACTTAAGGACGGTGTACAATATTTAGTTTTAAGTTTTTCTTTTCTTGTAGACTTGTACTTTGTATTTATATAAGGTTTTTTTTATAAGATACCCTGTAATTGGTTTTACTGTTGGGTGTTAATTAAATAAATAAAATAAATAAATAAAAAATAAGTGTGTGTGCATGTGGACACATCAAAGGGTATTGTTTATACAAATAATGGTCACAGTTGTAACGAACACAAATCGTTTATAAATTATTATCTGAAGCTAAACTATACTTATAGAAACTTATTAATGTATATAAGTTGTTATAATATAAAGTTATAGTTATACTTCTTTAAATAGATAGAAAATTCAATCATTGCAGAAGTTCTAGCTGTCCTTTTTAACTTCAATGGTTTGGATAACTTTAAAATTACATCTCTTCCTAATAATACTTTTGTCCCTTGTAGTGGGAAATGAAAATATCCACAAAAAAGGATGCTTTCCACATGTGCCCCAGTTACAATTTTAGGTTAAGTGGCCCATTAAATTAAAAATATAAATTTTATAGCAAAATTAAGTATAACACATCACAACACGTTCGTGTACATTAAAAAATATTATATAATTTGTTAAGATTTACATTCTACTTAATTGAATAAATCAAATTACCAAAACCCCGAAAATTTTACTTTAGCAGGTAGTAAACAACCAATAAGTCATTGCCAATACAAATTTCAACTAACAAGAATTAACACTGCATCAGGTATATACGCATTAAAAATGACATCTATGATTTTTTAGATTTTAAGCTTTCACGGCCATTAAGATATAAAGAACTTTCACTTTCGGGTTTAGACCGTGTTAATGGATTTTCACTTTCCGACGTTTCGTCTCTTACTACTAGAGAC